>CM052191.1:5038994-5078244 GCA_028455805.1 Lasioglossum figueresi
GAAAAAAAGGTCCTTCATTGTGTTTTGTTTTATTATCATGCAAAACCTAAGGCCCCTGCGCTCTTCTGGAGGCCCCGTGCTCTTCTAAGGGCCCCGCGCTTGCAGCAGGAAAAGCCCTGGCTGCTATTAACAGATATTTCTGCTAAAAAAAAGGCCTTCATTGTGTTTTGTTTTATTATCATGCAAAACCTAGGGCCCCCAGATAACATTTGCTACGGGCCCCGCGCTCTTCTGGAGGCCCCGTGCTCTTCTAAGGGCCCCGTGCTTGCAGCAGAAAAAGCCCCTGGCTACTTTTAACAGATATTTCTGCTGAAAAGAATGTCCTTCATTGTGTTTTGTTTTATTATCATGCAAAACCTAGGGCCCCCAGGTAACATTTGCTACGGGCCCCGCGCTAGCTTAATCCGGCTATGCTCTCTGTCAGTACCGGATCGGTTACATGACATTGCGACACATGCACGACAGAAACGAAACGCGTCACGTGACCGGGCCGTAGCGGACACGTGGAGGAATAGCGTCGTGGAAGGGGAAGGTAGAGTGGGAGAGAAGTCTTTATCTGGCGACTCTGGATCACGCTGGAATTATTGGTAGCTGAAGAGAAGTCGACGACACAGAGATCTCATGTTGCCGAGGACCTACAGATTTGTAGTACTAATCAAATGTATTAGTATCTGGTAGACCAGTGATGAGCAACCCGCGGACTGCAGTCGGCCAAAAGTGGAAACATAAGACTACAACAAACAAAAACTACAAAAAACAAACGCAGTATTAAATACTTTGTTGTGTCGCCAGCTCCAATTTCAGTCTGTGTTTACGCTACGGTCTCCTAGTGCCTCTTTAACCTCTTAATTGCGGAATTTAGTTTTAAAAATCCCCGACTCAGTACGGAATTAAAATCAAGCAATGACGAGTATACACGTCGAACACAGAGCAAAGGGTTCTATTACAAATTTTACGAAAAACGAGGAAAGATTACATTTTTATTTGATGAAAAATTAACAATTCATTCTTGAAAAGGTTATTGTTGTTGCACCGCAATAAAGTTCTGGATTGACGCGTATACACGTCGAACGCAGTTAACTGGTTAATGAATTGATTAGTTTTTGGAAAGTATTTGTTATTTCATACATAGATTTACAATAAAGCGTTTGTTTTATTTGATCTATTATTTTCCATTATTAATGCTTTCTTTTGTTATTTATTATTAATCATTGAACTGCCGTCTCTGCGGTGGATGCAGTACTTTCAAGTATATTTGGCAGTTTCAAATTTAAATTCGATTCTAATTGATCCGCCATGTCCTTACGCAACTGTCCTTGCAAATGATTAAATTTCGAAGAATGTTTACCGTCACAATGTCTTTTAATATTCTATTTTTTCAACACAGATATTTTTTCACTGCATAGTAAACAAACAGCACTTTCATTTATATACCAGAAAAAAAATAATCGTGCGTCCAACTGTCGATAAACTGCGAATGTTCATTTTCAATTTTGTGTTTTCCGAAAGGCGAGCTCCTGGCAAAATCCGAAGATACTCGTTTTCTGACGCAGTTAAACAAAGACTAATACTAGAAAAAATAAGTAGTATGAGCAAGTAGTATGCTACCGGGCCAAATGCGGCCCGCGGGCCGCGGCTTGCTCATCGCTGTAGTAGACGATGATATAAGCTGTATTATTATAGCGGATCTTTGTGCAGAATAGAAATGGTCCAAGTCAACAAACAATCTAATAGATTTTTTAGAGGAAAGTAGGTAGAGCTAGCAGCATAGCTCCCTTGTCCCTGTGCTGTTCAGTTTGTAGATGCTCGGCAACTTGCGGTCTCTGTACAATACGGTAGACTACGGTACACAAGGTGTGTTGATTACGTGTGTCGTATGGCTCGAGGGGTTATTCTGCGAGCTAATCTGGCCACGATTTTGCTGCGAGGATTCGTCTTCGAGTCGTTTAGCTGCTGTTCGACGTTGCATCGGCTTCCGGTTATGTTTTCGAGCTAAACGCTATTATAAGATGGAGTGATTTCAGAAACAAATACAGATACAATAGCAGCAAAATTGTCGTTGGCTCGTAATAAAGTTATGTCCACGGTGAAGTAACATCGAGCAACTTTTTGTCGCCTTCCTCTTCGTAAGAGAAAGATATGAAAGTTGCTCGATGTTGCTTCACTGTATACACAGCTTCGGATTACCTTGTCGAGGCATTCGATGAACAGTTGGGTAAATTCGATTGATTGATTCGTGGCAACGCCCCTCGCAGCCCTGCTGTACGCCACAATCTTCGGTCACGTGACCACGATAATCCAACAAATGACCTCCGCGACCGCGAAGTATCACGACATGCTGAACAACGTGCGGGAGTTCATGAAGCTGCACGAGGTGCCGAAGGCGCTCAGCGAACGTGTCATGGACTACGTCGTGAGCACCTGGGCGATGACCAAGGGCCTAGACACCGACAAAGTGCTAAACTACTGCCCCAAGGACATGAAGGCCGACATCTGTGTTCATCTGAATCGAAAAGTCTTCAACGAACACCCAGCGTTCAGGTGAGAGACAATGTGACAATGAACGTCTCATCCAATTGTCAATCACCGATTTGGACGAGACTCTGCACATTCGTAGTTTCGACGAAAATATTTTACACGTATTTGTTTCTATCTAAACGAACTTTATACGTAACTGAACAAATTTCTGCAACTTGACAAGCTACCGAGCCTGTCGCGATGACTGATTTTTTTTAGACTTTATCTATTGCACAGCGTTAATTGATGAAAGTCTCTTATGCGAGTCGCGTATTCGTTGTTGCACAGGCTGGCCTCGGATGGTTGTTTGCGCGCGCTGGCGATGCACTTCACGATGTCGCACAGCGCTCCCGGTGATCTGCTGTACCACACCGGCGAGTCGATCGACTCTCTGTGCTTCATCATCACCGGGAGCCTGGAGGTGATCCAGGACGAGGAGGTGGTCGCGATCCTCGGCAAGGGGGACGTGTTCGGGGACAGTTTCTGGACGAACCAGTCCGTCGGACAGAGCGCGGCGAACGTGCGCGCCCTCACCTACTGCGACCTCCACACGATCAAGAGGGACCGGCTGCTGGAGGTCCTGGATTTTTACCAAGCGTTCGCCAACTCCTTCGCCAGGAACCTCATCCTCACGTACAACCTGAGCCATCGGGTGAGTCTCCGTTCCCCTACACAAGCATGCACAACTGGACGATTTGGGAGCCCGAGCTCTCGACTCGGCTCGTGAGCCGTTCTCGAGCTGGCTGACACGCGTAGGGTGGTGAGAACTGCAACAG
Source organism: Lasioglossum figueresi (assembly GCA_028455805.1). NCBI lineage: Eukaryota > Metazoa > Arthropoda > Insecta > Hymenoptera > Halictidae > Lasioglossum > Lasioglossum figueresi. The sequence goes on from CM052191.1 coordinate 5,042,288, forward strand.
AAGCCGCTCCCGAGCATATCTTGAAGCTACTAGTTGTGCATGCCTGCCCTACACCCTTCTTACAGCGCAACGCATCCTCCCATAACACAGAAATCTGTGTAATATTTTAAAGGACACGTGCAATGGACGGCGAAAGTTATTCTTCGAGGTCCTCTATTTGCAAGAGTTTAAAGTCGCGCGTGTTCTTCACAGGGAACCTCGTGTGTTTCTTTCGATGTCCAAACCCAGACAACCAATTCACAAACCTCCATAACAACACCATTCTGATAATCTAGTATCGAAATATTTGTGTCTGAAAGTAGCCTATCTTTCAGACAAAAGTACATCGGGATTAAACGATCAGAATGGCATGTTTATGGAAGTCGTCAAAGGACATCGAAAGAAAAACACAAGATACCGTTTAAAAAAACTTTCCTCGCTAGTACATGCTCCCTTTGAAACGGTACAACTTTGACTGGAGAAGTTTTTTCATGCAACAATGAACAAGGCAGATATTCAGAGGAAGATGAGTAAAGGACATTTGAAGGTCAACTAGGTTTTTCCAAATGAAACGAAGACTATATTTCCCACCGTGGTGGATGTCGAAGGCTGAGTTTGGTTCAGGATAAACGATCGAACGTTCGCAGATGTTTCAGCACAGTTTATTGACCCCCAAAAAGTCTGGAACAACAGAGTGCGGTGTTTGTTTCTCTTTGGTTTCTGTTGAATCGCGATAGGAATAACACGCACACGCACACACACAGTCTTATGTAACAATAGTAGTATTAACCGACGTTTAACGCACGATGTTCACCGATAACGGACGGCTATCAGCGTTATCGGCGCGTTCCGATTCCTAAACGACACACGACAGTCACGACTCCATCCAGGCACTAGAGAATAGGCATTCGAAAGACACGGCGACTCGTTTAGCTTGCTTCCCTCTCGATGATCGCGACACGGTGTGGTTCGTTGAGTTAAGTAAATCGCGCCGAACGACGATCGCAAATGATTTTACCGCGAGAGAAATCTATATACAGGGTGGACCACAATACAACTCGCCTCGTTTGCCACCAACGACAGAAACAAATACGCGCGAAAGCTTGATCCTCAAGGAGTTCTATTACAGTCAATCCTTCTATAACGCAATTAATTCGTACCGTGTTATAAGAAACTCAGAATTAGTACAAATCAATTTGGTACAAATCAAATCGCAACTTTTGCTCCGCGTTATAGAGGATTCACTGTAATGATATCTCCGATTGTTTACGAACAAAGCCACAGAGGACATACAGAGGTCAACCACGGTGTTTAAACGCGTTACACGCCACGGGGTCATGGGTGACCGGCGCTATGAAATTACTTAAAAACGATTGTCATAGACTCCGGATTTTATACATTTGTGGATAGACGAAACTTGAAACAACCGATACATTATTTTCAACTGCACACAATTTTTAAAGAAAAAAAGAAGTTTGTGTTCGACCCCCGTGCCTTACAATCGATGAAACAAATTTTTATTTTACATAAAGATCCCTAGTCATAAAATTAATATCACCGAATATCAATTTATTAACGAGATGTGTAAGGCGAGAATTTCTATATCGATTAACCAACAATGCCTATAAATGACACCATCTCTATAAATGAAATAATTGAAACTTATGTGAAATGCATAAAATCCTCGTGGCAGTCTTCATATTCTGTTAGAGCATGGCGATTACGACAACCTACGTTACGAAGGTCTTTCAGGGTCGACTACAATCGAAGCAATTGAATGATCTTGACTGACCTTCGTAAACAGAGTTGACCTTTATATATTCTCTACATGTAATTTTTTCTATCGACAGCGAAAAAATTTGTTCTGTCGACTTGTTTTTAATGCTTCACCCTGTACACACGTACATCAGGCCGTTACAGAGACACGAGAATTTCTTGAACGAACGGTACAGTGAATGGAAACGAACGCTTGTTGACCCCTTAAACGATTGGTACGACCGCGAAATCCGGCGTTTATTTCCTCGCTCGTCGTGAGATCGTACAGATACGGTTTTACAATGATCTCACTGTTCTAAGAAGCTGTTTACATTTTAAGTAACCTGATACAGATTCGTCTATACTCGTAACCAGGGATCGAAAAAGTTATTAGAACATTTCCGTAGGGACCATTTACAGACAGTGGAACTACTTTAAAAAATGCTCTCACATCTCGAGAAATACAGAAATCAAAATTATATATAAAACATTCCAACAGATGACTATTGTTAAACGAATACTACTACAGGGGTATTAAACAGTTATCGCTACACTGCTGATCTTTACGCAATCATCGATTGTTGTTAAAATCCGCAGTCTAGTTATTACAGTTAAGTCGACACTCTACGTTATTTATTTGCACTATTTACGCCGATGATTCACATCAATGATCCCCGAATTCTATGAGAACATTTTTCAAACGAGTTCCTACAAAACAGATTACAGAAGCAAATAAATCCGAACAGAACTTTCGGACCCCTTGCACTATGATTTCTTTCGGCGCTACGAAATAATTACAACATTCTTCGACGTCGCTAGTGTTCTACAAGAAAAAGAAAATGTACCGCCGCGAAAGAGACTAATAAAACATTCTGATCTTGCTCGCTTGACAGAGCAAGGGGTTAAAAAAGAAAGACAACGGTCTATTTCGATCCCTGCTCGCAACACGCGAATGGCACCGGTGCATCACTCTTTCTTCTCTCTCTGTCCGTCGCTGTACATTTTGCGGCCGGACATCTCCAGTATCGCTTTCGAAGTGTTGTCCTGGTCCAGTACCGATTTAGAGTCTCGCACGTTTTCCTCCACCTCTGGTAACGGACCCACGCCCCACACCTCGCAGTGTTTGATCTTGAAGTTCTCCTTGCCGCTGAGCTGCACATAGTTCTGGAAGGTGGTGCAGGTCAAGCTGGACTTTCCTGTCCCGTACTCGCTCTCTAGCCAGAGTCCAGGGTAGTTCAGCTGTCCGCCCATGAGCAAACCGTTAGGCATAGTCTGTTGATAAAGATTTAGATACTGATAGTGCTTGTTGTAACCGGTGGACGAGAACGTCAGTATGTCCGGCTCGAGTTTGAACAGAAACGACGAGTGATTCCCTATGAAATTGGGCCCTAGGGCCCAGCTGTCCGAGGCGAATCCGCCAAACACATGATTATCGGTGTCCTGGAGGATCATGATCGTGGAGCCTTGCATGGTGATTCTGCCGAGCATGGTCGAGAACGATTCCCCGTGCACTTGGCTGGAGAACAGGAATCTCCATTCGTTGCGAAGCTCGTGCGGCAAGCTCAGGTTCAGAAATAGAACGTCGCCGAGTCCTAGAATGCTGGGGAAGTGTGGTATGTTCTCCAGACCCTTGCAGACCGGTAGCAAGTTCAAGTCGTTTATTCTGCCGCTTGTGCTCTTGTCTCCCTTCTTCTGGGAAACTAGAAAAAGGCACTGGAAGACATGCGATTGGATAGTCTTGAAGGTCGCAGCAGTGACGAACCAGTTCTCGATCTGGTCGATGGTCAACATGTCCCCATGTTTAACGATGTCTTCGCACAGAGTTCTCGAGCGCATTCCTATCCTCCTGGTGTTCACGGTGCAGCCGATGCTGCTCCAGGTCATGTAATGCGCATTACCAGAGTTCTTCTGCAGCCTCAAGTAGGAGTTGATGGTCGCTTGAACGTATTGTAAAAAAATCTCGGTCGGTATCTCTTGTTTCTGCTCCTCCTCGGAGAACCCGTTGAACACCAAGCTCGTGCTCTCCTCTGGGCTCCCTCGAACCGCGTACACGTACAAACGGCCGAAGTTCTCTCCGTTGATGGCGGAGACCTTCTTCCCTGGCTCGTGGCAGAGGAACCGTACCACGAACTGCAACAACGTGTCGTCTAGGTGGATAGACCAGTGCTTGAATATGTCCTCGCGCTTTATGGAGCCCGAGCTGCGGAACATCGACTTGAATAGGTTCTCCACCAACGTTAGCTCGTCCGCGGATAGGATATTCGCGGAGGGGGATGTGCGGCTCCATGCGTGACCCATCTGGAACAGTTTGTGTTGGTTAAATCTTCGGATAAGATTGGGAAGCTGTTCTTTGATCGAATAGAGACGTGGAAGAGACAATTAGAGAGAAAATCAAGCAAAAGTGGTAGTGGAAATACAAAGACCCGCAAATTGCAAACAGTTGGAATCTATGCGAGTCGCCGTAGGCATCGATCAAGCTTCATCGAATTAACATTACTGTTGTTCTATTTATTATACAGGGTGTCTTGGCTGTTTTCATCACCTCGAATATCTACTAAATGATACACTGTACCAGACATGAATTTAAATGGTGTCGAAGGACACATCTCGTAAGCCACGTGCTAGTACACACTACGTATACTTTGTAAATTATTTCTACCGTGCTTTTAGGTACATTCTACTTCTCTCAGCTACTGAATGATAACCTATTATCTCAAACAAACACAATGAAACGATAAACAGATAAGAAATTTCTTCCATTTCCTATACTTTTCTATTATTTTATATACGGTCTTACTTCTGCGTAGCGTGGATCGGTACTGACAAGTTTGTTTTGGACCGTTGCGTGCAAGCATGAGCTGTGCACAACGTCTGTGTACATTTCTTACTAACCAAGGTTATTAACACATTCTCACCAGCTGACGCATACGTGAATTTCCAGATTCTTCCCTGTTTAAGTGAATAGAAAAGCTATTCTCTTGTGCCAAAATAGATATTTCAATAACAAGACATATTAAATGGTCACTGGCACCATTATATTGCTTAATTAAAAAATAATTTTCCTCAATATCATAATATTCAACACATTAACTGGTTGAAAAATGACAGTAGTATTATTGAACACAACATGACATTGCAAAATGCAGTGACCTCGACCAGCAGCTATGTCGGAGATAGGTGCAAATGTATTAAACTGTACAACAGTAGTGTTAACTCGATAAAATTTGATTGATACCTATTTCCACTGAATTTGGTCCCGATGACAGCTTTGTCTGAGCAGCGACAGCCTATTCTACTCGACACCGACGTGTCACTTTCTCTTCGATGGCATTCATAACTCGTCGACGTGTCGTCGGCCGTGTACGTGACAGGAGACCGAAGAAATAACAGTTTGTTTCCTCGTTGAAAGAGCGAGATAAGACGTCCTGTCGACGGAGAAATGCCGAGAGCACAGAGATCTGCACACACCTCTTCGTCGTTTTTCACCGTGTGAATTCAGATCGGTGGGAAGTGACGACGGTGAAAGTACGCGCGAGGCTGCGCACTTTTCGCCCGAATCAGGTTCGATGCATCCGAGACGAAGTTCCGAGACGGAACTCGTCGACGGAACGGTCCGCGACCTTACCCGTTCCGACGCGATAAATAAAATATTTTGAGGTTAGCCGAGTACGGGCAGTCTGCTACTTGTGCGCCTATCGACTTCCGTCACCGCGCGTGCGCGGTGGCCGAATGTGGGCGTGCGAACCGCCTCGCGTCCCTTTCGTTCGTGATTTTTCATCCGGAAAAACAACACAAGAACCTGTTTTTCCGGTGTCGAACCTGTCCGAATGAACTCGATCGAATCCCGACGACTGTTGCACGCTCCAAGACTACCTCATCGAAGAATCAACTCGTGTCAACAATTAACTAACCCATTCTACCGCTGAACCACTGTTTAACCCTACCTATGTCAAATTGGCAATGACATTAGGAATTGATGAAGAACGAATTGTCAAATTGGCAATGACATTAGGAATTGTTGAAGAACGAAGCGTTTACTATTAATCAATTTTTCAAGCATCGCAATTGTAAGTTTCCACGCCAATCATCGTCCTAGAATGTTCGGAAATTATATGAAAGAGTTTCGTGCGGGCTTTTTGAATTTTCCAAAATGGGGTTTACGTTTACATAAATAGAAGTAGAGGTTGTGGCCAGTATAAGTGCCATTTTTGTGTAACGAGTGAATGTAAACGGGAACTAATGAACGAAGTATAAAGGATAGTAGAAAGCATTTAAAACGTAGGTGTTACAAACATTAAATCATTAAATTCTATATTAGTATCGCAGCATTTTATTTTCAGGGATCGAAAGAGTTGCGAAACTTTTTAATAGGTGCTATTTAAAACGTGGACCGTAGACCTTTTTTGAAAAGCGTCCTCGCATGATATGCTCCGGATAGCTAAAAATATATATAGTGTCAATAAAATTTAGCAAAGTATAAATAGAATGTATAAATTGTTCATCGATAGTAAACATTCTATTCGATGGATAGTTCTACAAGTAGTATTCACGGTAGTTTGATCGCAGTTCAAATGTTTGTGAACTCTTCTCAAATTTCGTAAGAAAATTTGTCAAATTTGGATATAACTTGTTTGAAAATTAATGAGCTAATGAAAATAATTGTTTATTTGGATGGCCGATTATTTGATTTGGCGTCGAATTTGTTGCTCCAGTAGATCGAATTCAATGTGCGAATTGGCACATATATGTTACTACAAATCTAATTTTGAACGGAACAATGCGGTCCGTGTCGTTGATGGACCATGATAATTATTAATACTGAATAATTAACCGAATAATCGTCACCTACATAGTAAGGGGCGGAAAACCGATAAAGGGTCCGCCGCGTTGCAGAACATTAATAATAGCAATGGAGATTCCCGGGAGCAGAAATAATTATTCCGGGAACCATAAATAATCCCCGGTCTTCCAATACAATTGCGATCCCGCTAAATATTTGTGTTTATTTCGGCAAATTACCGGCCCGAGTACATTGCATTATAACAATTAATTATAAATGACCAAGGTGTAAACCAACAAAATATTCCGAAATATAAGTTACATCCCTCTCGTACGCTACAAAAAAAAATATCTCATATTTATTTCGATTTGCTATTCGACTATCATCATGCGAACGCATTCGTGCCGCTGCACCATCCATTATGCAACAAAGGGATCACTTGTGCATGAATAAATCGAATCGAGTTAACCCGTAGAAGACGAATTGAAACGTCATTCGTGCTCGATTTCGTTTCTGAAGGATCATTTTATTTTCTTGTTTGGAATATCGATTCGATACAACTATCAGCTTCGTTTTACAGTTTAATCTTCACAGTAGAATCCCGTTTATAGTTGAATTTAGAACGTGATTAATATCTTTTTGTGTGTCCTCCGTTTAAAATGCTTTTACAATTACAATTCTCTCACTCTTTCTAGGCATTCTGTGTAGTAAGACATATCCACTCTATAGCGTCGCGTGACGCTAAGGGGGAAACTGGCCTTCACTTCAAGAGCAGTCTTACATTTCTTATGTTATAGATATAATTAAGATTATATACACTGCGCATCTAAGATCACATTTATAGGGATTAAAGTAAGAGAATTTGCAATAATTACAAAGCGGAACGTTCTTGTCACTAGACTGCGGATCTTTATGCAAAATAAGTATATTTATTTCTTTTCTTACTCGTTTTAACGAGTACAAATTATTTCGACGGTGTTTTGAAATTATTGTAATGCACAAAACCCGTAGTCTAATTATATTAGCTGTGTTTGACCTGTATTAGAAGAATTCGTTTTCTGTGCAGCTGATATTCCGGAAGGTGGCCGACGTCCGACGCGAGAAGGAGCTGGCCGAGAGGAGAAAAAACGAGCCGCAGTTGGATCAAGCGCAGGATCACCTGGTGCGCAAAATTTTCTCGAGGTAGGGACAGATTTGTTGCCATTGAGCTCGAATGGATACCGATCGCGAATCCATTCCGCGCGGAACGACGCCCGCTGCTTCGCTCGACGGTCCCTCGTCCTTTCAGCTTCATCAAACGCATTTCTCTTCGCAGAAAACAACTTGTTCACTGCCATCAGACCGATACTTTAAGCTCGCACAACCTCGGCAAAACGATCGACAATCTACGAATACAATTCCAACAACGGGACCAGATCAATTCGATCCCAAAATTGCTCTCATAAAGCAAATGCTCCGGCTGTGCTATTTCGATTCCGCGCACGATGCAGATAAACATTGTCCAAGTCAATTGTAGGAAACAGGAGTTGTCAGGTGTGCAAATAAATTCTTTGCTCCTCCAATGACTCGATCGCAACTTCATTTCAAATTCAAATCGTTCGAATATTGGAGATCGATTAGAGAAGTATTTCAATTGTTAGTAAACAATTAATAGATTCACACGAATATAAGCGAATTAATTTGTACACATAATATATGAAGATATATTTCTTCTTCTAGCAATTTAAAGCTACATACTGCAGATTGTATTCGTTCATATAATAATAATGAGCAGGTGAAATATAAAACAGTGAACAATTAATAGATTCACACGAATATAAACGAATTAATTTGTACACATAACAAATGAAGATGTATTTCTTCTTCTAGCAATTTAAAGCTACATACTGCAGATTTGTATTCGTTCGTATAATAATAATGAGCAGGTGAAATATCAAACAGTGAACAATTAATAGATTCACACGACTATAAACGAATTAATTTGTACACATAACAAATGAAGATGTATTTCTTCTTCTAACAATTTAAAGGTACATACCGCAGATTGTATTCGTTCGTATAATAATAATGAGCAGGTGAAATATAAAACAGTAAACAAATGTCAAATATATTGCTATGTAGCTCTTCTTTCTCGCAATCGATGCAGAGAATTTTTATTTCGGACTGAATAGATCGGTGACAAATCTGTGAAGACATTCAATGAAACTAAGAGTGTTATTATTTTCGACGTATTAAAATGATTTATCTTCTGTTCCCTAGAATTGACTTCGAAACTTTTTGATTCGCATAAAGACCCGCAGTCTTAGGAATGCAGAAGCGAAAGGGACGACAGATGATGGAGCGCGCAGGGCGTCCTTTACACCGGTTTTGCATTGAACGGCTGGTATCCGAACATCGCTGTACGTTGGACATGAGCTTTCGAGCGAATCGCGGCGGGCGTCTTCGACGAAAATCCGTTTTGAAAGGCGCGTGCGTTCTCTCGCCGTTGTTCGATCGATGCTGCCGCTCGAAGCGGAAAGAGCTTCGTGTTTGACGAGACAGGGGACACAGATCCTGGTCCTGGTAATCGAGACTTATGTCCTCTCAGGCGGGACATCAGGTCCTCGGAATGTGTCGAAACAGTGGGGAACGCGCATGCGCTCGCATCGATTGTTCGGCGGCTATAGGCGGACTGAACCGAACGGTATTTTCTATATATATATATACATATACACATAGTATATGAGATTACGAACGAACGAACGACGAGAATAAAAAGGAATTCGTTAACGAATTTAACGGAAGGAAGAATAAGCTTTGCAAGAAAGGGAGAGAGCGTGTGGCTTGCGTGCGTGCGTCTGCGTAGATGAGAGCGAGCGAGAGATTGTGTGCGTGAAGGAAAGGGAAGTAATCGGAAGTAATCAAAAGTAATAAAAAGACGCGGATTAAAATGATAGCAGAGGTGTGTCGTCAGCGGGCGATCCACGTCTCATTACCGCTACTAAAAACTGCTACTCTGCTACTACTACTATTACTACTACTACTCTACTATTACTACTACTACTACTAATACTACTACTTACTACTTACTATTACTACTACTATTACTACTACTTACTACAACTACTACTACTACTACTATTACTATTACTACTACTACCACTACTACAACTATTACTACTACTACTACTACTATTACTAATACTACTACTCTACTACTACTACTATTACTAATACTACTACTCTACTACTCTACTACTACTACTACTACTATTCCAATCCGTATCTCTCTTGTGGTAAATTGTTGTTGATTGTTGATCGTTGCTTGGCTGGCCTGTTGTCCGAAAAGGTTCAAGACCGACGGGGAAGCCCAGATTGGCGTGACCAGGGCCGCAAACGGACGGTCCCAGCAGGATTCCGACGAGGAGCTCACCGTGAACGTCCTGCCGCCCTGGCCCAGTTTTAGGCAATTTCATTTCTTACGTATTTATTTCTCTTCTTCATTCTTTTTTATTGCCATCTTTGCTACTTCTTACGTACCAATCTCTAATTACGAAACTTTTGCGTCGACACCGTCGATCGATATAATACTGGAAAAGAAAGACAGATATTAATGACCAAAAAAAAAAAAATAGGAAAAAATGAGAATACACTCTCGAGTTTATCGACTTGATTGAATTATACCGTTTGATTGATTCGATTTTTATTATTCTTCTCATTATGATTATATTTATCATCGTTATTATTATTGTATATTATTATTATTATTATTATTATTATTATTATACTCTCAACTGTGACTTTTTTACCGCTATGATGTATATATATAAACATATATATAAATATGTATGTAAATGCGATCAAGATGATATAAATATTTATATATATGTATATATGTATACGTACGTGTGTGCGTGTCTGCGGCTGTGGGCAAGGACGACGCGTGTCATTTTTTCGAAATTTCGATGTACGTTTTGATTAAGCGGAAGGGGGAATTTTCTAGGTTTCAAAAAATAATACGATTTCTAACCAAAGTCTAATATTTAATTCGTAGGAGCTAGGCAAGATGATGTCGGTCCGCAAAATTTTGGGAGAACGACCACTATTCGGATCTCTCCCCTCTGATTTCCTTCTATTTTCTATTTATATTCCGTAGTCTATTTATTAGTCTGCTTATGCTATAACTCCTTTAGCAACGAATAAAACGGCCAGCATTACATTCTGTATGTTTATCTTACTGGAAATAACTTTCTAATATATGTATACATATATAAAACACACAAAACATACAATAGGAAGTAGAAGAAGGAGAAATAATCGTTTCTCTCCGATTTCCCTTAGCGCCATCTTGAATCTCCAATAATTCCACCAACGAATCAGGATCGGCGCTTCGTATATTTTTTTCATGTATCTAAATTGCTACAAAATGACTACATAAGCGACATAATAAACCCTTTCGAGGCAATTCTATTGTACGACAACTTTAAAGTTTCACTAATTGTAAGACGTCCATTGAGATCCATTCTTCTTTAATACGATACAAAAACCATTTTTACAATTTCTATCTTTCGATCGAGTAATCATACTACAATTTTCTTTGGTGATACAAATTGTACACCTAAAGCTGTGACCACACTGAAGCAACATCGAGCAACTTTTTACTCGGTAACAAAAGAAGGGAACAAAAAGCACGAAAAAGTTGCTCGACGTTGCGGACATAGCTGAATACACGCATACCCTAACAAGACGACAGAGAAACGTTGCTGCTAACAAGAACATTTCAAATCGCTATAAATCTGAATATTTGTGGGATCGCGTGACACGCGACGTTTCGCCGAACAGCCCCAGACACGTGTGCATCACTACACTCACACGGATAATACCGTACACGTGACCACACGTGCGAGACTCGTACACGTCCGATTCGCATCAATTTTTGTTTCTCTTTTTGACCGTCCGGAGAGAGAGAGAATATTATTATCCGGACAGGTAATCCTGATTTTTAGCGGACACGGGACCCCGCGATATTACGAGCGACGACATGATCAAGAGAAAAGAAAAACGTTTGATTTTTTTTGTCGGAGAACGGAAAAAAACTGTGCTCTCTCGATATAAGCGCGCGCACGGTCCCGTCCGCGCTCGGAGACGCTCGTTCACGTTTCCGGAGTGAAGGGTATCACGGATGTGCAATCGCTGTACACACGCTTGAAAGAGACAATCGAATCCATTCTATATATTTATATATGTATATATATCTATACGTATACGCGCGTGTACGGTATACGTATGTATGTATACATATATGTTTATTCTATTTTCACAGCACGTCCACGAAACACCACGCCAGGCCGAATCGAGGCTCGAGGACTCCCTTCGGTAGATAAGCGCACGTTTGCAGTAGACGTTTTCAGTATGCATAGACGCCCGCAGAAAACACGACGAATCTCGTTAATCCGGACGAGAAACAGGCTCTGTCTTATCGTTCGATCCTCGAAACGCCGACGAGTCGACAGCCTCCGTTCGCACGGAAACACGTCCCCGATAGAACAACACTTTTCTTTTTCTTTTTCACGCCCCTGAGCGTACGCCACTGGCTAACTTTTAATTCGCGTCTGTATCCCTGCCAGAAAATATTCGATCAAGATATGATCGTTTAATTATCTGGATCTTCCGTTTTCGATCAAATATAAAATAACGTGATCCACGAAAGTTTCTTAAGCATCGCGTTCCTTCCTTTTTATTAAATTGTTTTAGACTACAATGTACAATTGAGGACACCGCAGCGATAAACTTAATTTTTATCAACTTCGAGTAAATTAGTAATTATCGAGTTGATAAATTTTCATTTTTGGCCGCATTTTTCTCGCTGCAATTTCCTCAATTTAGGTCTTCCAAGAAAATGTTTTATACTTACGAATATTCTCCACCGCAGAAAGTTAAAAATAGTTCATTTAAACTTGCATCCAATTTGGTGCTTGCAGGAAAATATTTTTTAATATGTTGCGAAATACACCTCCGCGGGAGGTTAAGAATAGTTAATTTAAACTTGTGCACACGGTTCCAGAAGCCTTAATAGCACGCTCAAGGGTTGAAACGGCAGGTGGAAAGTTTAACAAGCTAACGTAATTGTTTGTAGTTGCTCGTCCTTATAAATTCGCACAACGGTCGCTAACTTTGGCCGGTGATGTACGCTCTACCTCAAACTTACGAGGTAAACCTCTGCTTATCTTGTAATTAGACTTTGAATTTACATTTGCATACTGGCACTAATACCTTTTTGTCTTGATACCTCGATACGATTCGTCTTGAGAACATTTTCTACAATTTCGATTGAAACGTTTTTGGAAACGAGCACCGTTTTTATACGCTTAAAAGAAATTTTTCGATCCTTATCTCGATATATTTTGAATTTGCCTTGGAAAACTTTTGTGCATGTTTTTGTAGACAGAGAACAAAATTGCTATAAATTTCTACTTGTTTATTATAAATTAATTTATATCGAAGACGATAAATAAAAATATACTCTGTATACTATGAAGTCTACGATGTTATTGAACATTGTAGAAAATATTGACTGTTAATACATTATCTACCGGCAAATATTAATAGCTTCTAAAAATATTATGATCTCAATAAATGTTATAGCAGACATAGAAAATTTTTTCTATTGGGATTACCACTTTAAGAAAGACATCTAATACGTTCATTATATGCAGTATTTTAAAAGGTCCGCGAAGCGTTTTGACAGGTTTCCGGTAAATAAAGTGTTAACACAAGTTTTTGACCATTTGTCGACAATGATTTTGTCAAAGCTACGATGATCTCGTTCTCACCGGGGACTGTTTCCTTGTGTAAGTATGCGACATATCGGTTCGTCTCTCGTTTGAGCCTTCTCACACGAATCTCATACGTATGAACGTGTATCTCACGATACGGGAATCCGCGATTCGTGTGTTTCCTTCGCGGAAAGGTTCTAAAGGTGCGAATACGTTGGCAAGTACTTGCGAAATTGCGAGAGCAACTTGCAGAAGCTACCTTGTTTGCAAATATTATAAATACGAAATACAAAAATGTTGATATATATATTAAATAATTTAAATTAAAAAGATATTTAGTCCTTTCGTACAAAAATATTTTAATATACTTAAAGATAGAAACCGATCTGGTTTACACCGATCTGAACTCAAATCATGTAAGATTTCATAAGTCGAACAGACTCAACTTTTAAACTTCTCCATTTAAAATTTATCTTAATTCAACATCGAGGTCACAAACATCTTTATAAATATGATCTTCCTAAAGATATAATGCTGTTACCCCTAAGGTAATTTTTCTAATAATTTTTATTTAAACTCCATTTATTTCACATTAATTTATGACAATAAATTTTAAAGTTCATCTAATTTCAATATCACCCCAATATTTATTTTTAACAGAGCCACGAAAAAGATTTTCGCAAAGGAAAAAGTTATTTCAAATGATCTGAAATACATTCTTGGATCACCCTGTCCCGCTCTCTGAGAATAACTGTCGCGAGTTCAACTTGCTGGCCGCTATCTCACAGTATGGATATTCGATTTTCCGAAGAAAGCTCAGCTTACACGTGTCGCGAGTGTCGTACTTGCGTGACTGTCGCATATCATTTGCCAGCGTATTGGCACCTTAAGTCTCGCGAAAAACGCCGCGGCGCCGACAGCTAGAGGCCAGAGGTAGAGCTACCGTTTTGTTTTCGTAGATGCTCTGTAGTAGGTCCAGGCAACGAACACGTAAAACTGCTCTCATCCCCATCTGTCTTCTTATTCTCTCAGGTGTGACTCGGGCAACTCGATTCGGCCAGGTGTCGCATTCCTCGGGATGCGTTGTATACACACTACCACCACCCGATGCCATATATATATATATATAATACAATGTTTGCCATTTTCTGGCGATCACTGCAGTTCTGACGAATGCTAGAGTGCTGTAAGATATACGGCTTTAGTGGGTTATGCGCATCTTTCTCCCACCGTATATAATACACATATATATATACATATATATATATTGTGCATACATGTATATATATATATAATTTTTAGCGGAAACCAGGATTGTATAGTGCGGACCCAAGGGCTCCGTAACTCTTTCGCCCGACGTTCTAAATCCTGAAATCAAAATGGCCGACCGTTAACCCCTTGCCTTACGAGACTCTCCAGATCGAAATTGAATCAAGCTCTACCGATAATACGAAATACAGCAGTGCCGTTTTTTCGATGTTCTATTCAACACGTTCGTGACCGTTTGTTTCACCAATAGTTTCATAATACTTATTTTACGGTTACAGCGATCAGAAACTCTTCATCGTTCATAATTTCTTAGAAGAAGGAGAAAGTTTACAGTTATCGTATGCCTATGTACGAAGAAGATCTATGTAGAATTTTATTTAGGTTTAAAGGAAATTAGTTACGAAAGACTAGATATACGAATAACTAGACTGCGGATTTTCTGCATTTATGACATTTTTGTTCAGGCTTTTAAGCGATAAAACGTAACGGTCCTCGGAAAGAGAACTTGCATCTCAGAAAATTTCAGAAGAACAGAATAGAATTCGCGACGGGAAGAATAAAATTTCGCGGGGGACAGTGTTCCGCGTCTGGGGAATTGGATCTTGTCGGAGATAACAGATCGCAGGGCAACTGGTTAAATTGGAGACGGTGGTCGCGCGACGCGAAACGAAATTTCATTCGAAATTCGCAGCCCCGCGGAGCGAAAGAAGTGGCGAAGTCCTCGCTGCGCCTCGAGCATCCGATCCTTTTACGATTTTATGCAACGCCGAATGCATGTGACGTACACACTCTAGGATTCAAATTTCTCTTCTTCTCTCTTTTCTCTTCTCTTCTACTCTACTCTATACTTTCTTCTATACCACTGTACTATCTATATCTAACTATTATCTGTCTATCTAACTATATCTCTGTTCTCTCTCTCCCTATCTGTCACCTGTACTTATATATATATTTCTATATACATACACGGACACACTGACACACAAAGAGACGTACATATTATATATATATATACATATACATATGTATACATATATACATATACCGGTGACGAGTGTAGCTGCTTGAAAAACTGCCAGACCGCCGCCAGGGTCGAAAACAGTCGCAGAACCGTTCGACGAAAGATTATTATTATTGTTATTATAGTTGTACCTCGATCGCGGCATGGTTATATGCATGATAGATACTTAGAGTACCTAGAGTAATCGACAAAGAGGTGGTCGAGGATCCTCGCGAAGATGACCCGGTTCTATCGTCGACAGCCGATCGGCTAACGGCTATCCGGATGTTCTTCGAGCAGCTCGCCGCACACTCACCAACGTATCATCGGACGTCGCGCGTCGATCAACCTGAATCGTGACTCTGTTCGACGAAAACAGTTTATGATTCGCAGAGAAATCGATGCAGATCCTAGGGGTGAAAACATACTGTCCAACGCTGTTTCTGCAATATCCGATCGCTGGTCCTCGAGCTTCTCACCCTAAACGCTCAACGGGAGAGAAACCCTTTTGCAAATTTATGACGTGCCTGGATAATGACGGTTCTCACCATTTTTTTTTCTTCAATTGTATCAAGCCTGATTATTAGACTGCGGATTTTATGCATTTATGGTAAAACTGAAAAGATATTAGAAGATTCTAAAGTATTTTGATATTATATCCGACTATTTAAGACGATTTAAAAATAACATATACATTTTCATTTAACTTCAGTGTCTTACAATCGACTTGGACCATTTTTATTTCGCGTAAAGATCCGCAGTCTACATAATGGTCCTCCAATTATAACAATTGACACTAGACATCTGTGATCGAATACCTTCAGCCGGATGAAGCAAAAGTGCCGGTCAGAAAACAAAGGAGATCGAGAAGAGCCGCAGCCCGGCGGATATTGCGGAGGTTTAATTCAGCGGACAGTGGGTCGAGATAATCGGGCAACCTAATATTTATCCGTCCGCTCTGATTTGTTATTCCGTTCGAGTGGCCGCGGAGAGCAGCCAATAATTCAGAGTTCGAGAGAGCCGGCAGTCTAATTGCAGCGCTGTCCGAGGCTCTCGAGTTCGCAAGTCGGTCGCGATTCAGCGTGCAAATCGCTGTCGCCCGTTGACAACGTGCCTGGACTTATCGTCGGGAGCTGGACGGACTATCGACATAAAATATAACGTTCACCAGACTCGAATTGAAGAACGAGAGTCGAGTCACGATCGAGCGTTGATCGACGGTTGCGATCGTCCATCCCGTATGTTTTATCGGCATCTTTTATCACCACTGCGACTACTGTCTTTCGAATCCCGTAGGCACACCAAAGTAGGTTGCTCGTGAACACACCGCTGGAGCTGTCTCCCTTTTTCTAGCCTCAGTAGAAACGAACTTGACTCATATATACATATATATATAATCTTTTTCTGCCACCAAGTGAACAAAAAAAAAAACAACCATATATATCTCTTCTTCAACCCGTCCGACTGAAACGCAAAAAAAAAAAATGATAATCGTTGATGAGAACGAGATACATATGTATACGCATCTCTATCTTTCTCGCGCTATCTGATATGCGAAGCGAGAGAACGAACGGTGGGGAACGAAAGTTTCACGGATGACCAAAGAGAGAGAGACAATGTGAAACACACCTCTCCCGCCCGCACCCTCCACCCCCACCACCACCGCCCCTCGTCCGAGAGGAGCAAAAGAAAAAAAAACACAGAGTAATTTCTATATTACGATCCGATCTTCTTCTTCTTCTCCCATTCTCCACCGACTTTTGTACACCATGTATTTTATTATTACAACCCTTTACTTAATTGAATCGCCTAGTGAACTACTGGCCTCTTTGACCCCCGTAACAATTGTAAATAGCCCCAGCAACGGGTTGGTTTCTCGCCGTGGACTTACTAAACACGAGCGTTTCTCGCTCTCTACTTTTTTTTTCGATCCAGGTTCCGCAGAGAGAGACACACCGCCGACGTCGAGAAGGGCGACGGAAAGGACGGCAAGGACGGGAAGGAGGGCGAGTCCTCGCACTCGAGGAAACTCTCCACCACGGACGAGAACACTGCCGCAAAACCACGGACCGGCAAGTGGGGACGATTGTTAGGTAACTGGCGAAATCTCGTACGGATAAACATTCTTCCTATTCACTCCCGGCCCATTCGGGAGCAAATTGACGCCGCATATGTACTCTCATTCGTAATAGGTCGAAAGCCGAGCCGTCGACTTATAGCGATAGAAAACTGTATTATATCACGCATATGGACCGGTTAAGAGAAGTACCTATAGATGAAAAATGTTAAATGTGGTTAGGCTAACAGAGGCTCGATCACGTCTTCACCTACCCAAACAAACCAAAGCTTGCTCTAAAAGAAAGTATTACCCTAATAATTTTGCTTTCGCACCGCAGGAAGCGCGAGCCTGGACTCGGGCAGCGAGACAGGATCTGGTCCGGACACGTTCAAGCGATCGTTGAGCGCTCGGGACGCGCGTCCAAGCTCCAGCGGAGGCAGCAACAAGATATTCCCGAAATTCGGGAAGCTGGCAGGAACGATAGAGGAGTCCGGGGACGGAGAGAGCGGCAAGGAGAGCATTCAGCCGCAGCAACAGCCGGCGCAGCCGAGCCCTGCGGACTCGAAGCAGCTTCAGCTACGTCGGTTGGAGAGCTACGACGACGGTCTGATCACACACCCGAGCCACGACCGCGAGATCCTTGCGGCGGTGTTGGAGGTCAAGGTGGACCTGAAGCTGGAGGTGCAGCGGGTGAACCAGAGGCTGGCGAAGATCGAGGATATGCTCCAGGTCAGAGCTCTGTAGAATTATTTCATGAATTGTAATTATGTATAACGTAACTCAGTTGCATTGTATTAATTTATTTTGTAATTCGTGATACAAACTCTGTCACAGGTGTTGATGACGCGGTTACCGACGGTCAGTCCCCAGCAACAGAAGCCGGGCGGTTTCCCGTCGGGCGGTGGTGGGTCGAGTGGGACCCAGCCGTCCACTCAGGCTGCTTCGAGCTCGTCGAGCTGCCAGCAAGGTTCTCAGGCGACCCAGACGACCGGCGGGAACGGTATAGGCGATCAGAAGGTGTCTATAGCGACCGCGTCAACGTCGACGATGGCCGGGGAAGGTTACAGGGAGCAGGGTACGACGACCGAGCGTATCTCGAAGTCGCAGGAACACCATCATCATCACCATCACCATCATCAGCAATTGTCGGACCGGCTGAAAGACTCGGACTACAAGAGTTCGTCGAGGGAGGTCAGCAAAGAGCTGTTGGAGAGGCTCGCTCAGGCTTCGACGTCTCGGTCGGACGACGCCGCGCCCCTAGGGCCGTTGATCCTGAGGAAACGCAGGAGCAAATCGAGGAACAAGGGTGCGGCGCCGCTCGCACCGCTCGCCAGCCAACCAATCAGCCCGTCCGAGGCCACGGAGACCACGCAGATGCTCGAGTGCACCGACGACAGGGATCAGCAAACGACCTCCACCGCCGCGGAGAGGAGCGACAGGAAGAGGCCTCCGCCCAGGCCCAGAGAGTACTTGTGAAAGTTCTTGTGGCTCCGGTCGGTTGTCTCGAGGCTCCTGCTCTGATCCTTCGGAATTCTGGAACTCTGAGAAAAAAAAAGAAACTCTGAGAGCCGTTGCACCGCCTCCTCCGCAAAACTTGGCGGGGGAGCAGACGACTGGCCGCCGATATATACATATATACATATGTATATTTGACGAGGGCTCGACACACGAAGAGCCCCGATGACGACAAACGGTGTGTTCAGGGATACCGGTCCCCAACGCTCGTTTCGTGACCGATGGGGACCACCGTTCCTTACGCGGTTTAGGTTAGATCGTGTATACCTATTGTTTTGTAGTCGATCGTGTGGAGCTCAATGGACAGCCGTACACACACGCCGGCGGACTCTTCGGTTTTTTTGGTTATTTGTCTTGTTTGTTTTTTCTCGACGTTCAACGAACTGTCTAAACGCGAGGAGGCGCTAACTGCGCGTTGTTTACACCATTAAAGCCGCGCGCATTGTCTATAACTTTCACCGCCCCGCGCCCGTGCCACGGCGCCACCGCAAATTATACGCTAAAAATCCGCTTCGCGAAGAAATCATCCTCAGCGAGCTTCACCGAGGATCGTCGGAGCACACGCGAGAAACGAACCTACGGACAGGAGGAAAAGTACTAGTGTAATTAAGTATACATATGTTTATACGGGGCGGGTCCGCCACAGTGGTCGATTTTTCGGAAAAGTGGGACACGAAGCTTCTTCTTATATATCTGCAGCTTTTATTAGCCTATTATTTTTTAAAGCCACATTTCCAGTTATTTTTTAAACAGCTCGGTGGAACACAAACACGATGATTCAGATTTTAATCATTTTCTATCATTGAGATTTTGTAGTTATAAATGAGATTAAAACCGAGAGAAACTTACAGCTGTACATATTGGACATTGATATATCAAATTGTACTACAATTGTCAACTTCTAAAATTATTATTTTTTGTCCCATTTTTCATACTCGTCGACCACTGTGGTCCGGTGACTGGGCCCCACCTGTGATTCTGTTGCTATCGCGGATAGGGAAAAATGCTGGTTTTTCTTATTTTCTACCTACGATGAAAAACATAGTCACAGCTCGGCCCAGTTACTAGACTCACTCTATGTAGGATGAGCCTGGTCAAGCGACGACTTTGAGCAATGAATAAATTAATTGTTGTATAAAAAAACGTTTCGAACAGAACTTGCACGTTGTCCGAGGGTAGTACCGTAATCCATATTGCTTTGCTCTTTTGTCAGGACGCGAAGATCATTGAATTTTTTAAACGTAGCATAGAAAGAAGCCTCTCGGTATAATGTTTTAGCACTTAACGTTTCAACAGAGACAGTACCTTCCACAAAATAATTTTTATATTTGTCTAGCGATGCGTAACATCTACCAAGAACGAGATGATTCGAGAAGGGACATTAGCTGTTCCATGAAAAGAAAAAAGAATTGTACCAATCGCAGCTCGATAACAAAAGCGAACAAACTGGATAACTGGAAGCAAACTGGATCCCGTGCAAACAATTTTCGTGTTGTTCGGAGTCGTCGCGTCGCGAGCCTCACCCTGTATATATCATAGTTCTCTCTCATTAGCGTCCCGCACGCGCGCTATCAAACAGCGGACGCTGACGGGGGAAAGCCTGTAGACGATTATCGAATGTAAAAAAATTTGAATCGATAGGTAAACGATTTCGGGGGGAGGGGTGGGGGGTTAAGGGAACGTTTGTGCCGACGAGACGCTCCCGCTGCTAACAAGTTGGCATATTTTTGCATGGCCAAAAAAAAAAATAAAACAAACAAACAAAGCAAAAAGAAAAAAAATAATAATGCAATAACAGAGAGCGAGAGAGAGAGAGAGAAAGAGAGCGAGAGAATGTGAGCGTGAGAAAAAGAGAGATTGAGATTATAATCGAGTTTCAATTGCTTGCGCGACGGCTTCTTCGAGACATCGAACCACGTGTGTAAATCAACACGAAATCCGAGGGAGGGGAGAAGAGAAATCGAAGAAAACTGTTTTTTTTTTCAAAATACTCGCGTTCTACGTGAAACCACACAAATACAAAAACACATGTGAACACTATAGACACGTAGACACGTACAGGGGTTTACACGCGCAGGAAACACGAACACTGTAATCGTAGATCTCTACACGCATTTTAGGGGAATCTCAGAGCTAGAGTCGTGGAGGCGCGCGAATGCGAATAGATTTTAAGCGACAATTTTATCGAAGAGAAAGAACAGGGATGAGATTCTGCGAACGATTTTATACATATTCTTCCTTCGAAAGGATTGCTGGATCGCGTCGGGGAAAGGTTGGCGCACGGGCTTGTGCCGCAAGCTCGATCGATGAAGAAACGAATTGATATCTTATCGTTATTATTAGACTGCGGATTGCATGCGTTTGTTATAAAAATCAGTAGATGGAGTTTAAAATTGTAGTGAAATTAAAGGATTTTGAAAATGTTAGTAGATTACTTTCGACTTATTATAATCTTAAAAGAAAGAATGACGTTTTTGTAATACTCCAGTTAGTCGCAGTTGAGATATAAAATTGTTATTTTGCGTAAAGAGACCCGCAGTCTAATTATTATGCTAGTATGATCACCGATATGGAAAAATGTGTGAAGCTTCGACGAGTACGGTTTTGTATTAAAAAATGAACAGGCCAGATCTATGATTTATTTACAGTGTTAACAAATTCCCAGTCGTTTGAAGCGTCCTAGAAAATAATTATTGGAAAGAAATGAATATAAATCGAGCCTCGAATGAGACTATATTGCCGCAAAGAAAATGGGACTAATGACTCCCGGCACAAGCTTGCGCGTCGACCCAGTGCTCGGAGCGATTAGGGCACGGTGTGACACAAAATCAGAAGTGTGCTTCGCTCGGTATCGGCGAAAATGGTCCCCTAATCGCTCCCTGATATACATGTTATCGAGGAGGGGGCTGGAAATTCAGGGGTGGGGTCGACAGTCGAGAACCTGAGCTCAAGGCGAACCGATTTGTCGCCATTTTTCGCGATCCTTGAAGAGATTGTTCAACGCCGATCGTATTCGGCTACTGACAGTGTGGAAACGCCGGAACTCGTTGGTGTTCTTCGCTTCGAGGGAGAATCCTGCAACCGTTCACCCTAAGAGAATTTTTCTTAGTTTCTATTAACGAAAAGTCCAGTTCAGTTAACTATTTTCTATTGATAGCGTTGTCATTCAATGTCTCCCGGTAATGATTGTACCTGACAGATGCATGAGAAAGAGGGTGAAAAAATAATTGGGAAAAATTTATTAATTCTCCGGAAAAGAAAAATTGATTTACCGGCACATTATTTGCAGCCTATTAAATTTATTAAAAGCAGAAATCAATTTATATGTAACTCTCCTTTCTCTCGCAACTGGTGCAGACAATTTTTATTTTGCATAAACATCCGCAGTTGAAACGAGTTCTACTATTTTTCAATTGTTCGACAAATTTATTTCTTTGGGTCTACGTTATTAAGAGAATGGAAAACAATTGAGTAGGCATATTCCTATTATTATTATACTTCTGTTCGGTAAATAACGTTCTATAAAATAGCTTGGGGAGGTTCTCTCAGAGCGAACGAACTCGTCGCATTTTTTCAAGTATGCTAGAACCGCGTTTATGCGATCAGGAGACGAGACTGTTGGAATAATCGACCAGTGCGGATAACAGAGACTCGCTGACTATCCCCATCAGCTGCTCTCCTCAGTTTCGATGATAAGAACTGAGACAGCTTGAACAACAATTTCGACGTGCATTTTGGGAATTCTAATCGGAATTCGGATAATAGAGGCTCGCCTACGGGTTCACATAAAAGCTTGCTCGTATAAACGAAGTTCTACCGTGCTCTTTCTCAGAAAGTATTCTCACCGATCTTCTCGAAGAGAAGTCAAACATGGCCGGTTCGACAGCCATTGTTAACGCGCGTCTCCTCTCACGGGAAAAATTTCCGAAGAAGATTTGTCGGGGGAAAGCCACTCGATTTTAGACAAACGTGGTTTCCATTCGTCTCGACGCTGAGACTATTGTTTGCGAGGTGTACATTCTGCGTGAAGGAATGACAAAGAGGTTCTGCGAGCAACGGGGAACGCAATGTACAAGAATCCGGAGATGCCTAGGAGTCAGCTTTATTTTTTTAAACGGATCCACGCGCCCGTTGCCGGCAGAACCTCTCTCGGATCTTGACGACCGACGATCGCGATGATTGTCGGACCGGTCTACGTTGTAGAATATTGTTAGAAGTCAATTTGGCCGCGCTTTCGAAGCGTTCCGTGACTCGCGAGTGGGACGAGCTTTTCTTCAAAAGTTGTTTCGTTTCGTCTCGCGAGCTTACATCGTGTCCCGTGGGCGTCGCATTTCTACACAGTGGTCCCTATATCGAGCGAATTGATATTCGGAAAATCAATTTTCTCGTGTAGACGTTCGTTGAACTTATATTGTTTTTCTGAATGTCCACCGGAAATTATTTTGACATGCATTTTTCTTAAACAGAGAGCAATCTTTTAAATCAAGTGTAAACCCCGTCAATGAAAATATTCGAATTTCAAAAATTCATTTAATGTTCGACACATGTATCTGTCGAGTCTTGAGAAGTCGCGAAATTTTGCAAAGCGGATTATTTTCAGAAGATATTGTTGTTCGAAGTTGTCCGCGTTATGAGAACCCCTAGACGAAAATGTCCAGCAAATAGTCATCGATGCACAGGTAATTAAACGAGAAAAATAATTTTAAAAATACAAGAGACCTCGCATTATACACCATTGAGATCGATTACTTTTTTTGCAAATTTTTTCGTTCAACATCGACATTCGGATCGGGACCACTGTGTTCTCGAGTTGGACTCCGGGTTTCTCTCCACAAATCATTTACCGTAGCGTTGAACGAGCTTCGACGTGTCTAATACTTTCTATTCGATCGGAGCCTCTTCTGAATTTGGCAGAATTGTTGATCGGACGCTCGAATCGACGCTAATCCTACCGATCGCTAAAAGTGTATCGGATTGTATGATAAAAACGACAGTGTACAGTTTCAATTCTCCGATGTCTTTACCTCGAGGCATACTAAAATGTCTGTAGTTCTTCATTTCCGGAAGAGCTTGGATGAAACCGGAGCGCCGATCACGAGAGGATTGCGATCGCCACCGATCGATGGGACACGTGTCTCGATCCTGGATCCCGGGTAGTCGATCACGCGACTCGCGACTCGCCAGGGTTTCTTAACTTTGTTACGTCGCGAACCATGACCTAATAACCGCGTACATATGGCATTCACGAAGCCGAACAGCAATATTAGGTGTATATATACCTTGTAAAACTAACGACGTCTGTATATATTATATATGATACATGTATCGTGCGTACGATTACGGCGCATCGCGTCCGTGACAGCGCGTTCGTCGTGATTCAGGATGTCGTACGGATGTCGTAGGACGTCGTGACGTCGGCCAAAATCGACGGCGTTCCTCGACTTCCGGTTTGCAGACCGGAAGGCACCGCGCGAAGGTACGACTCTCCGCAAAATCGATTAACGCGAGGCGTTCGCAGGCCGAATCGATTAATGTTAATTAACTTTCGAGTTTAGTCGACGCTTTACTGCCAAATCGATCGATGCTCAGCTTTAATCACGAACCCTTTACAAGTTAAACTATTTAATCTTTAACACGTTAACTGCCATTTTTATGCGTTTCATACTTATTTTATTCTTGGAAGCGATCAGCGGTATCGTTAACAATTGTTCGTTACTTGATCTAGTTAATTTCATTATGTCATCTAGTCAATTATTAATTTTTCGTTGTGTCCAACGTGTGTTAATTTTAAACAAATTTGTCGAAATTCGATTTTTAAGGAGCTCCGAGAGGTTTCGCTAAATTTCTTTACCATCGTATTTGCAAATGGCAGTGTACGAAACGATCGTTAATTCGAAGCAAGGAATAGCACCGAAACGTTCATGAATGATCGCACCGTGATACCCCATATATTTGCCACTAAGTAAATGCATTTCAATCGGAAGTGCAAGCTGGCCGATAAATTAATGTTTGCCGGAATTTTCTCTTTTAATTTGCCGAATTAATCGATTACGGCAAACGAGAGCGGCTCGCGCGATTCTCTGACAGCGATCGCCTAAAAGGGATGAGGCTAAGAAACACGACACACACCGGTTCTCGCAAACTTTGTTGCCGCTGCCTTTTTCCAGATAGACAATTGCTGCGAAACAATTCTGAAGGACAATCAAAGATGGAAAGTACTGATCTCACACTCTCCGTAGAACGAAGCGATTAATTCACTAAGGCTAGATGTATTTCGTTAGCTTAAACTAATAAGACACCGCGGCGAATCACCGAGCTGACTGCTTCAGGAACTATATCGTTTCTAACTCGGGGCAATCCTGCCGAAAACTTCGTAGATTCTCGCAGGACTCTTCTTCAATTGCTCCACTCAGAGATGTACATTTATTAATGCAACCAGAGTTGGGCGAAAATTTGTATTCGAATAAAATTTTCGCCCACAACTCTGACTACAACATATTCAAATATGAACAAAATCCGAAACAGTCCGATTTCGCGTATAAAATGACCCCATAAAACGGACACCCTTCAAAAACGAATAACTTTTTTGGAATCGGTCCAAACGACTTCAGTTTCTCGAAGATGTTAGAAGGATCAGTTTACCAGAAAATGTGCGGAAACATTTTTTTTTTAAATTGTTGTTCGAAATTTCGAGAAAAAGCGAAGGTCGCGATTTATAACTTTTTCATCCGTGCCTAGAACGAAAATGTAATACATGCATTTCGCAGATTTGAATAAATTACATACGCGTAGAAAGTTTCATTTCGATGACGAAA
Organism: Lasioglossum figueresi; assembly: GCA_028455805.1. Lineage (NCBI taxonomy): Eukaryota > Metazoa > Arthropoda > Insecta > Hymenoptera > Halictidae > Lasioglossum > Lasioglossum figueresi. The sequence continues at coordinate 5,068,215 of CM052191.1, forward strand.
TCTGGACGGTAAACATTGTTCGTTATTATTTTCTCGTGGAAGTGGTCGAGAAAGGGTCCCGTTCGAATCCACGGGGGATTTTTCGACAGTTTCAACTTAATTCGACTGCGCAGGCAGAAATAAATCTGGGACAAACTGATCGGATGCAATAATCGGAGGAATAACGGAGGACGGAAGCGTGTATAATGGCGGACTCCTCTTGGCTAACCCTTCAGGGACAACGTACACCGTACTGATTCCCAAAGATAGAAGGGTCGAAAAACACCGACGACGACACGACCCGTCGAGGCCCGAGAACGTCGACACCTCCAAACACAAACACACACATACACCCACACACACGTATTTTGTATATTCTTTTCTACGTAACTATACCGCTTTAAAATCGTGGCGTTGATCGACGATCGTTGATCTCCGGAACGGGAACCGATGGGGAACGAACGGAACAAAGATAGAAAGAGAGACGGGCGAACGCGCTGCCAGGGGTGGCCGTGCGTGTAAATATTATAAATAATCTAGGAGGAGAATGAACAAAAAAAAAAAACAAATTGAGCGAGTCGAGGAGAGAAAGAAAGTGAGAATGTGTGCGTGTACGCGTGAATGCGACGAGCGAACAATTGTAATCCCGCGTAAACGAGGGAGAGAGAAGGAGAGAAAGAGTTATTAAAGAGTTACCGAGGACTTTGTTAATTAGGTTTTAGCGGCGGAGACGATATAGCTGGCTCTATCGTAGTTTCTATACTTAAACGAACGCGCGAAAGTTTAACGGGAATGATGCGAGGGAAACGGTTCTTCTTTTTTTTCTTCTAGCAGCTCAAGCCACCAAGTCGATCGAGCAAAAGTAAAAAAAAAAAAAAAAAACAATGCGAAACAATGCGGCGGCTCCTTTTTTAAGCTGATCACAGGATCGAAGCTTGCGGTTCCGAGACTCGCGGAAGCTGTCTTTTATTCTTGGAGAGAGGGTTCACCGAAATTCTGTCGTAGCATCATTCGCGGGGAATGAAGGAGGACGAACGTTGGTGGGTTGCGGTGTTTATGGTGCTCGGAATCGCAAGGAGGTCCCTCGCGCTCGGTTCGCAATCCGAGAGCTTCTCCCATCGCGCACGTTTCCGTGTACCCGTCAAACGAACTCGTGTCGCAGACGATCGTAAGCCACTGCGTGTCGCCGAAGAAACCTTCGGTACATCGAGAACTATCGATCTCTTCTCGAAACGATCTCCTGATCGTTTAGGGTGAAAGATTCTGAAGAGAAGTAATACGGGGCTGGAAACATCGCAAAGAATAGCTGCGAACAGTAAAAAGGATGCACAGCAAATTATAGTGAGGTAGCAGAAGAAGATCTTTAGACGCGACAACAAAAATTCTGGGGAGTCGAAAATAAAATATGAACAACAAAAATGTTGGGAAGTACAAAATAAAATAGGGGTGGCAGAGATATCTGAAAAGTGGGATGAGTTGGGGAAAAGAGCGAGGGATCTCAAAGATCTCTTGATCCTAGGTCACCGGGTACGCGCGATGGTTTGCGATCGATCCGATTCGAGTGTCGACGGAAACACGGGTGACGGAACTCCGTCGACGCGGTGCTCCTTGTTGCCAGACGACGCAACGACGAACCGGATGGCACACGCTTGCCTGTGTTTCCCATGGGCGATCGGCACAAAAGATCGGCACGGACGAGAGCGATTCGTTCAAGAGAAGAGCGCGCAAACGCGACGACTCAGAATCGGCGTTTTTTTCTAACCGGAAACACACGCGAAAGCGGAAGCGTAAGCGAACAAAACGATGGATAAACATGTGATATTACCGATTTTTTATATCAGCTACTTCGCAATAATTATCAGCCGTACTCGAGGGGGGGATAGAGCGTCGCGACACACGAGTCGTCGTCTTCAATTAACGAGGAAAGACCGAAACGAGGAGATAGAAACTGAGAGAGAGAGAGAGAGAGAGAGAGAGAGAGAGAAACGTACCGCGAGGAAATACTTTTCTTATGCTTTGCCGGTGAACACAGAGTCGATATTCGATACGGTGATCCGCTCGAGACCGAACGATCCTTGCGCGATCGATGTCTTTTTACCATTTCCGACGACCATGCCCGCCGTTAATCCTGATTTCGAACGGTATCGCTGTCGCGCATCGATCGATCGATCGAGAACGACCGGTTTTTTTGCCAAACGGTCGTACGAAGCGCAGCCCAAGAATGGTGGAACAGGAGAGAGAGAGAGAGAGAACGCGGGTCATATAGTTACACTTTTGCGACGACGACAGTGATCGCTGCGACGATCGAAGAAGCCGTGATCGTACCGAATTTTCATGAGAATGGTTAAGAAACAAAACAACAAAAAAAAAAAAGAAAACAAAACAGTCTATAATAGTAGCTATCGAGCGGAATAACAAAAGAAATAAAGAAAAAAATATATATATTATTATTATTATGATTATTATTATGATTATCATTAATATGATTAGAACGGGAGGGGGGAGGGGGAAATTTTTGCTATAACTAAACACTTCGTCCATTTTTCTATATGGGCAATTCGTTGCACTGTAATCAATCCTCGGCCTTGTAAATTCTGTCCTTGTCATTTCCGGGAACGCTGCCCGGTGAACGGATGCCGCGGAGGATCCATCGATCCAGCGATCGCCATCGTTCGGTCGAGGTCTTGTCGATGGAAGCGAAAGAAGAATAGAGTTTCTCGAATTTTTCGGGAATCGACGCGCGCGCGAGAGAGGAGCCGAGAGATCGGAGGAAGGAGTGATTCCACAGATGGATCCGCAGGATCCACGCCGCGGCATTCGTGGATCGGTGTCAGCCCGAGCTCTTTGCGGACTCTCGTGTAAAAAGAATAACGACCGCGCGATCTCGACGCGAGCCGGCGAACGAAACGCGACGAACAAAACGAACAGCGTGCCTCTCACCGTGTCGCCGCGTTTCCTGTTCTTTGTTGTTGTTTCTCGGTCAGGAGCGATCGTCGACGATTCGTCCGTGGACACACACGCCTGCTCGATCCTCGAGGAATCGGCCCGCAGAGAGATACAGAGAGTGCGAGAAAGAGAGAGAGAGAGAGAGAGAGAGAGAGAGAGAGAACAGTTACTTGGGAACAGAAGAGAACGTTGTCGAGTGGCTGTGCCTCGGAACGATCCACGATTCAATCGATTTATTTATTCGTCATGTTCACGATCTTTTCGATCGGTATCCAAAGCTCTGGCGCTGCTAATTCGATCCTCGTTCTCCGCGTTGACTGCCACGTCGATCGTACATTAATATCTTTTATTAGCTTTATTATGCATTTACGATAAAATTTGGTGGATGTAGATCAAACATAATTTGAGAATATCAATACATTGTTTTCAACACAAGTTGAATGGTGTCAACGGGGATATAAGTAGAAGTCAATAGTTTTTCTTGTAGGTGGAGACGTAGAGAACATGTGTATGAAGATGTCAACTTCAGTTTTTCTGATAGAACCATATATTTTTCAATGTAGCCTGTGATTCCCTATGAAAAATGATTAACCTATTTATATTTGAACTTGTAGGATCGGTTGTAAGAAGGTTGTAAGGAGGTACACATTACGAGTAGCATTTCGTGATACTGAAAGTAAATATTTCCGAAGAATGCGAAAAGCGGCAGGAGCCAAGGGAATCGTTGCGCGATTATGGTCGTCGTGAGAGCCGAGGCACAGCCACCAAACGGTGTGACAAGAAAGTGTGTGTTTTCGATACCGACACCGTAGAATTCTAAGCGTTCGAATGGCCAACACGCTCGACCAACGAAAAACGAGAGATTTCTTCACCGTTTCGCTAGTCTTCCCACGTTGTTCGCTCGAAATCGGCATTTGGGGCCGGGCGCGATCGAACGGCCCGAGAAAACGATCGAGAAGCGTCATTATTACGAATCGTCATTACGAATCGTCGTCAACGACCGCGCGACGCACCGTATCGTCGAGAGATCAAATTGTAGCATCGAACGAAGCCTGGCTAGAATACTCAAAAGAAAGCTGCTTTCGAACTTATAATAAAAAAACCATTAAAACTTGACGAGAACGATTTTCTGTGCGTACAGCACACGATCGACACCCTCCAATTCTACCGAACACTGTTTTCGTCTTTGCTCACCACACACAATCACTTTATTCGCCGTTCACGGACTCGCACAATGCGCGAGTCGATACAAAACATAGCACAATAATTACGATTTTACATCGAAATCATGATCGCGGAGAGCGTTCTCGAGTTATCCACGCTCATTACCTATCGATCATTACTAGGCTGCCGATGTTTAAGCAAAATGAAAATTGTCTGCGTCAATCACAAGGAAGTAACATCAAAATTGATTTCTTCTCTGGATAATTTTAATAGGTTGCAAATAATGTTAAATTCCTTTGATATTTCTCAATGCATAAAATCCGCAGCCTATTAGCCCTTAGCAGTCGAGGGGTGACACATTTCATATCCATAAAATGAGAAAAATCATATACAATGGAATTGTTCTAGGTCGGAAGAAATGTTTAATTTTCAAGTTAAAATAGCTCCGACTGCAAAGGGTTAATGTCTCTGAACGAGCTCGCATTGCTCCCGGTAGCTAAAACGTCGAGTTCGCGAGATCTACGATCGGTCCAGTCTTCGAAACAAAATGAATCCTTGAGTCGACTGATCGTTTGAGGCAGCTCCGCGCGTTGCCTCCAATAAATAGGTCTAGAGAAACTAGAGTAGAGGTTCTGTGAGAAAAGCACACGAGAAACTTCCGCGCAGAAAAGTGTTTTCAATGAAACCACATCCATATTGCAACCGCAGAGTATAGTACTCGCACTGTATACGTGGAACGATGTTTCCAAACCGCACCCGCGCAGAATTATACACAGATTCAATAATTACTAGCCACTTAATATTTTACAAATAGGTAAACAAACCCAGACCTAACTCCTAAAAATTTTCTGCGTGGGTGTTTAATTCTCTGCGAGCAACGTTCGCATACGCTTCAGTCAAATAATAAAAATAATGCCAGAGATCCTGAGCGTCCTCCCGCGATCCTTGATCCCTCTCGCAAGAGTTGATCGCCATCGGCGGCGACGCGGATCGCGCGAGGCTGCAAACATTACAGAATATAATTAAATTTAAAGAATATAGATATCTTAGAGTAAGAAGAGATGGCGGTTCATCCCAACGCGGGCATGTGTCCGATCTTTCAGACGCGTTTCTCCATCACGTGGATGTAGAAGCCGGGATGCTTGACGTCCTCCAGCTGCTTGAAGTCCCCGTAGATGGTGTGCTTCGCTCGGAAGTGGAACGCCTCGTCCAGCATGTTTCTGAAGACGCTAAGCCTGTGAGGATAATACGAGAGTCTGAACTCGCTGATCTGCTCATGAGCGTACTCGTCGTCGGCGTCGTCCAGAGTGATCATGTAATCCAAGGTCACGATCGCTGGCTTGCCTGAGACGAACAGCACCGACGCCTTTATGTTCGTCATGTGTTGGCTCTGGAAAAATACGACGTGGTTCAGATCTTTACGAATTGTTTTCCAAATTTTCAGCGAAATTCTTTCACTTTTGACAAAGTTTGGGTTCGCCTTTGTCAAAGAGGGCAGGTTAGTCGCACTATGAGCGCTACAACCTTGCCCCGAGGTCCATCGTCTCACTTTTGTCATAACTAGACCGCGGTTTTTATGCGTTTGTGACAAAAATGTGTAAGCACAATTTAAAGCAGTGGACATACAATATTAACAAAACTTAAAAGACGTCCGCGTATTGGTCTCAGCTTAATCAGATAATTAACCCTTTGCACTCGGAGCTATTTTAACTGCAAAATTAAACATTTCTTTCGATCTAGAATATTTCCATTCTGTATGATTTTTTAAATTTGGTGGATATAAAGTTGATGTAATACTTCATTGATTAGTACAGCAATTATTAATGTCGCCACAGAGGCGTCGCTCGAGTGCTAAGGGTTAAAAGAAGAAAGAAATTTTGATTTCGCTCCTGTGTCTTGCAATCATTGCAAACATTTTTTATTTCGAATAAAGATCCGCAGTCGAATAGTCAATCTTTACAAATTAGAGCACGATCGTCGTTGTTTAAACCCCTTTGATCCAACCCCTTAATCTAGAGCAGGGGTGGTCAACCTGTGGTGGACGCACCAAACGTGGCGCATTGGATAATTACAAGAGACGCATTAAATCCTTGCGCCTACTTATTCGCTTGAAGTAGCCGCCATAACTGAATACATTTTCATGTTTTCAACACCCGAGTGCTCCCAGCTGAATTCATACAGTCCTCCTACTCATCAGTTCGTCGCAATTTTTTGACAGTTTACAATTGTGTTATGTGAATTGCAGGGTTCACGACCGATCATCCTGCGATCACTCTGCCGTCTAAGAGATCATTTATCACTATTCCCGACCGGTGCTCCAATAAACGTATGTCCTTCGAACTTACTTAAATTAATTCATTTATTTGCGTGATTCAGTTATCCCTTTCCCTCCACTAAGCGAAGCAGATCCTACCCCTATTCCTATTTTCAAAACCACAACAATGAACGTAAGAAGGTGAAAAAAGTGCTTGAGTTGTACAGCGCATCTGAGCTCGTATTCGAAAAAAATTGACGCATGGTTTCTAAAAGGTTGGCCACCCCTGATCTAGAGGATCCAGAGCATAGGTTCTTAAACTGTGGTCCGTGGACCCCTGGGGGTCCGCGAAACAATTTTGACATTAACTTTACATCCCCTATTTCAATAATTAATTCACTATTGAGCCTGAAATTAAGTCTCAAGAACGATGTACAATGTCTAGGGTTGGCATGGGATCCCAAAAAAAATGTTGTTGAAGAAGGGAGCCTCGGACAACATATGTTTAAGAACCGCTGATCTAGAGGATCCAGAGCATAGGTTCTTAAACTGTGGTCCGTGGACCCCTGGCGGTCCGCGAAACAATTTTGACATTAACTTTACATCCCTTATTTCAATAATTAATTCACTATTGAGCCTGAAATAAAATCTCAAGAACGATGTACAATGTTTAGGGTTGGCATGGGATCCGCAAGAAAGAATGTTGTTCAAGAAGGGGGCCTCGGACAACATATGTTTAAGAACCGCTGATCTAGAGGATCTAGAGCATAGGTTCTTAAACTGTAGTCCGTGGACCCCTGGGGGTCCGTGAAACAATTTTGACATTAACTTTACATCCCATATTTCAATAATTAATTGACTATTGAGCCTGAAATTAAGTCTCAAGAACGATGTACAATGTCTTGGGTTGGCATGGGATCCCCAAAAAAATGTTGTTGAAGAAGGGAGCCTCGGACAACATATGTTTAAGAACCGCTGATCTAGAGGATCCAGAGCATAGGTTCTTAAACTGTGGTCCGTGGACCCCTGGCGGTCCGCGAATCAATTTTGACATTAACTTGACATCCCTTATTTCAATAATTAATTCACTATTGAGCCTGAAAGTAAGTCTCAAGAACGACGTAAAATGCCTAGGGTTGGCATGGGATCCGCAAAAAAGAATGTTGTTGAAGAAGGGGGCCTCGGACAACATATGTTTAAGAACCGCTGATCTAGAGGATCCAGAGCATAGGTTCTTAAACTGTGGTCCGGGGACCCCTGGGGGTCCGCGAAACAATTTTGACATTACCTTTACGTCCCTTATTTCAATAATTAATTCACTATTGAGCCTGAAATTAAGTCTCAAGAACGACGTACAATGTCTAGGGTTGGCATGGGGTCCGCGAAAAAAATGTTGTTCAAGAAGGGGGCCTCGGACTACATGATCTAGATGATCTAGAGCATAATCGCGCTCGCGAAGTTCGATCCACTTGAAATTGCAGTGCTATGCTCGCGTCCATTGCAACGATCATCGGACGACATTTGACATTTCCCTATCTCTCACCGATAAGGAAGCATAATCAACAGTTTCTTCTATTTTTCTTGTTTTTCTCGTTCTTACGCGCGCGAGATTAATGGAGCTCGCGTGTGCTCGAAATGATCGTGGGCTGCGTTATCGAGACTTACGTTATAGTATATGCATTTTGGTGGTATGCTCCCGGTGTCGATGATGTAATCGTAGTTCCTGTGATCGATCAGCAACAGGCCGCCGGGTTTCACGCAACGCTCAAAGTTCAGCAACGCTTGCCTGCGAACGATTCCCCGGAGGAATTAAACAAACGTATACTCGTGCTTTCGAAGGGAATGTGTTAGGATAATGCAAGAGTTCCTATGAAGGGGTCTTTAGACAGGGTGTCTCAAAATTCCTTCGATACTCGGAAATGGAAGGTTCCTGAGATCATTGGAAGCGACATTTTCCTTTGCAGAAATGACGTCCACGGCTTTGGAGTAAGGAGTTATTAACGAAAAACACAGGTCCCGTTTACCGTGGCGTCGCCGTTGGCCGAGCCAGAATCAATCAATTAGTCCGTGTTTTTCGTTAATAACTCTTAAACAAAGCCGCGGGCGCCATTTTTGCAAAGGAAAATGTCGCTATAAACGATCCCAGAAACCTCCGATTTCTGTAGTAAAGAAGTTAATTCCTACGAAAGCGTTTTTATAATTTCAGTCACAGCAAAATAGAAAACCGGTCAGGTGGTAGGTTTAATGATAACTAGACTGTGGATCTTTATGCACAACAAAAATGTTCTGCATTGAGCAGAAGAAGTAAAATAAAAATTGATTTCATCCCTTAATGATTTTGTTGCATTAGAAACAACGTTGCAATATCCTTAAATTTCTCTAATCTGTCATTGATTTATATTCCATTGAGTCAATTTCTTCATGAATGCATAAAGATCCGCAGTCTAGTAATAAAACTAATCTTCGTGTCACCTTTGCTCCCGTTGGTCACCAAACGTGTCCGGCATGTGCGCGAAACTGTTTCCCAGGCAGATCACGGCATCGAAACCCTCTCCTATCAGGTGGTGAATGTCCTTGGGCAAGGTCAACCAATTCGCCTCCTCGATCACTGGAAAATAAACATTAGTTTAAATTATACTCTCTTCCCGCTCTTGCTGGTGTCTCGAAGTGCCGATCTTCAGCTTTGAAAATACAACGCGGGTAAATCGGAGAATCGTTTACCCCAATTGTCGAATGCCGGCTCCTTCCGCCGGTCCCACCTAGTTTGCAGAGCGTATTTCAGCATTTTATCGGAAGCGTCGACGCTGACCACCTCGAAACCCTCTTCGAGTAGCATAACCGAGTCGACGCCGGTTCCGCAGGCGACGTCCAGGATCCTTTGGCAGCCTTTATCCCGCAGAAGACCGACCAGGAAGTCTCGGTAATTCTGTGTCCTCTGTTTCTTGTCGCCGATGAACACCTCCCATACTTTCGCGGCCCTGCCATCGGCATACTGATCGCGGACCCCCTCGGCTGCTGTGCCGAGAGACCGGGTACGGAACACTGAGTCCATCATATCTGAAAATAACATTAATTTGAGGGAAAAGGTTAACCCTCCGTATACTGTGCCAAAGTCTATTTTGCCCGGAACATCAAAATTGTCATTTAATTACTCAATTTGTGGCAATTAACACTAAACCTACCACCACCGGTCAAAATGACCGGTTCCAGATTTATTATTTTACAATTATTGAAATAATAAAAATGATTTTATATAAGAATTGATCGTGTGTAAACAGAAAGAAGTTGTGGAAAGCGTTGGAGGAAAGAGGGGTGAGCCCTAACCCCTGTTGAGGGAGAGGATAGAAGAGGTGCACAGGGAGACCACGGCAAAGGTTAAAGTAGGAGGAGAAACGGGAGAGAGGTTTTGGGTAGGAAGGGGGGTAAATAAGGGTGTCCGCTGAGCGCGAAGCTATTTATAATTTTCATGGCGGATTTGGAGGAAAGGATGCGGAAAAGAGGAAAAGGAGGGGTAGAAATAAGAGGAAAAATGATTTACACGCTGCAGTATGCGGATGATCTGGTTTTGCTGGCGAATGAAGAAAGCGGGATGAAGATGATGGTGGAGGAATTTAGGTGATATACAGGGTGCGGCACCTAAAACAGGTCACCTGAATAAATCGCTTGCTTTTGAAGATAGAAAAAAAA
>CM052191.1:5078344-5116965 GCA_028455805.1 Lasioglossum figueresi
AGGTCATTCAAGGTCACGCAAGGTCAACTGCAATAGAAAATAAAATGTCTCAGAGCACTCTTTTCACAATTTTCAAAATGTTCCTTCCATTTCTGACCTTGCATGACCCTGAACATCGCTGTGCAGTATACGGATGAATTCGTCTAGACACACGCTTCCATGTGTTACAAAACAATGTACAGCGTTCGATTTAAAAAATGGTATAAGCACAAGAAAATTACATACGCCATTGTGTCGCGTATAAAGAACAGTACTAATTTTTGCCTCTTTCATTCTTTTCCAATATTTACTATTTACAAGAAAAACGTTGGCTAGTAATAGCGTGAACACCCTGTATAGCTAATATATAAAAATCGTCCGCGTTGTCCGAGGGTTAAAATCAGAATTATTGAAATAGGGTAAACTGTACTATTGCTGGCACTGCAGTAGTTATTGGCACTTTCGATTTAAACGGAAAATATTAAGAATTTCTGGCACAGAAAATCATTTTTTATTGCTTCTTATTTATATTTCAAAGCAACGTTATAAGTTTTCATAACAGAGTTCCACATATGACTGTTATCAAATGTGCCAATGACTGTACTATTTACCTTACGATTGTTATTCGCTGAATATATTTTATAATAAAAGATTTATGACTCGTCAAACTGTTTGTGGTTTTGCTGAAAAGTCTCTATCAGCTTATAACAATAGAAAGTTAAGCTCGTTTAGACATTTCAAGAATAGATAAAAAGATTTTCACTACGTTCTTTGCTCAGGGTGCCAATCATTGTACAGTTTACCCTATAATTCACCTTTTTAGGGAAGAAGAATGTTGAAAGAAATGCGGTAAATGAGCGTGCTCGGGTACCCGGTTGGCTACAGACAGATTTGTGCAGAATTACAATTGAATTACTCCAGGAATTATAATTAAAAAGTAATTGAATTACATTGTAATTCAGTCATATTGTAATTTATAATTCAGATCTGCGTTCAATTAAATTACAATGTATTTCGTAATTGCGATTCGAGTACAATTATAAAACACTTTGTAATTATATTACATTAATTACGAATTACGAGGACGAGGAATAGAAAATACGCCGCATAGACAGCAAACAAGTATGCGAAAGAAGAACATAAAAATATATCGCACTTCCTCAAAGTTCTGGGCTATAATTTCGACAGGCTGTACTTTAATTATATTGTATTTAAATTCGACATCCGATTGAAATAATTAGTAATTGAATTAATTGTAAGGTTGGAATTATGTAATCCAGTTACGACGTACTTGAATTACTATAAAATTGAAATACAATGTAACTCAATTGCGTGATTCAATTACAATGTGTTTGAATTATAACAATTCTGACTACAGAAGGGTTAAATAGCCTTCTCCTTCTCGAGGTCGCTGAAAAGTCACTGTGCAGCCGAGCTTCGACCTTGGGATCTTACGAGAGCGATAGATCCCCGTATCGTCGCGGGCCCTCTTCGAGCTCGAGGAACTGGTCGCAAACAGCTTTCCTCGTATCAGTTGTCGTGGTTCAGAACCGTGTGAAACAATGAATACACGCTATCAGAGTGTCCGATAAACCCCTGTTGCACGCGAACCTTATCGCACCCGAGAAACGAGCAAGATTCGAAGAGACGAATGTCGAAGGTCTCCTCGAAATTGAATGTCGTTCGACAAACGACCCGGCGTCGCTAGTTGCTCGTCTCAATGCCTAACTGTTAATTAGGTTTAATTAGGACCGCGATGTTATCAGGACACGATGTGCACCCGGAAACCTGACGATGCATATCGGTTTGCTCGTGCATTGCACCGTTGATGCAATCGACGTCGTCACCGTGAGTCGGCAGGAATCCACAGAACACAGGACTATCGATAGACGTCGCTGGATTGTTGACTTTTGTGGGAAATAAATATTATCGGACACGGGTCTGGAATGAAAATTTCCTTCCTTCTTTGGTGACTGTCAAAAAGCTGAGAGTTATAGAATTTTTCGTTCTCTCTGTTTATCGCTGAACATTTTTTAGTCGAGGTAGAAACTGCGTATTGCGAACGTGAACAGAAACATTGGCAGAGTTTGCTTTTAATTGTACAAGTCGTAATTTAATCATGAATTCATTTATTTAATAGATTCGTGTGCAGTCTCTTTTAGATACAGTAACCGTAACTTCTAGAAGTTAACCGAGTGCATACGTCGGTTTATTCGTATGCAACCGTATGATTAACGATGATCGACCGTGACCATAGTATGTGTTGCTTTATCAAAATGGCACGACTGCGTTTGTTTAGATTTTCTACGATTTTTATCACAATCTATACTCGAATAAAGAAACTGTTATGGTACTTTTTAATTAGGTTCTCTTTATGCACCGTTATATAAATGACAATCTTCCATTACAAGTTCCGATGGGAGTAGATCAAAGTTTTAATAATTCCAACTTCTGAAATGTGAAAATAACAGGAGCAGATATATTTTGTTAAAAATCGTGAAGAAAATTGTTTAGCGACAGGGTGGAATGGCACTGCTTCGATAAGAATGTATAATTGGAAGAGAGTCGCGAGCAAACAAATTGAACGTTTGAATTTTTTCGCAGATAATGGAGTCGCGCGTGGATCCAATCGACAACGGCCAGTCTATCATGTTTATCGGGGCGCTGTTACAATGGAAATTTCATGAAAAAACGAGACCGTCGACAATGGGAAGCGAGATGAAACAAGAAAACAACCGGACCCGGGATTAATAGGTGTTTACCTAGTCTCTTATCTCCTATTTAAATGATCCGCAAGTGGTCACGATAAGATTGCGCGAAGACCCGTTACGAAATTTCGATGAATTAACGAAAAATGTTCGCGCGGGTCACTATGGATTCTTGGAGACGCGTGAAATTGTTGCGTCAGATGGCTGTTACACTGTAACGTTCCATATCGATTCTCCGAGACCACAGTTCGAATAAAATTTAGACAAAATTATAGGAAACCGTGTCGAACAATTGTATAAAATAATACTCCACCAACCATGCAGTAAAAAGACGAAATAATTCGCACAGTCTCCAGTAGTAAATACACAAATTTTCTTAAAATTCCTTCCAAGACTGTATTCGTTCACTCGTGCAGTCGAACAACTTTCAAAAGTAATAAAAAAGAGATTGACAGAATTTAAAATAGTTGATCGAAAGGATAGCCCAGGGGCCGAATTTCTCTTATAAAATAATCGGAACGAAGTAGCTTTTAAGTTAGCTTTCCTAAAAAACAAAAAAGTTCTGCAGGAAAACTTTCGAAAATGAAATGTGTAACGTACCGTTTGAGATAAATCTTCGACGCTTTCCTGGAGAGCACTAAGATTATTTCGTGTGACTTTCGTGACTCTAAAATAGCAAGTGGGAGCTGTGTGATCGAGTGAAGAGTGTTCAGTTCGCACGGTGTGTCAAAATGCCACTAACGCGACGAGCACTGGCACCCGACTGTATATAAGGTTCCCGGGTCCACACAGCATGATGTAATTTTCAACCCGGTTGGAGTATAATAGTTGACAAATAGTCGTGACGCTGCAATCCTCGAGGAAAATGCGTGTAGTAATGATTACCGGTCGATTTCATGATGCACGCAATTTTCCTCGCGATAACCACGGTATCGTTATCGTTATCGTTACATCTATCCGTTTATTCTTTTATCGCCTGGAGAATCGCTTATGGTCGTAGGCCGACGCAGGAAGTTGTACTGTAACGGTGCGCAAGGGGCAGACTCCCAAAAACGCTTGGCCACATTTATAAGTTTCCAACAATGAGAAAAAATAGCTGAAAATCATGCTACGATAAAATTGCCTGCCAGGTTTCGCTTTAATTACTTTTACTCGATAAAAGTCTACTAAAGTCGAAAGTTTACGAGAGAATATTTTGCAACGTCCGCATATGTACTATGATATGTAATTCGATACTTACCATTCAATGTGCCAACCAAAAAAAGTAGCCTTTTCCGAGGTATCTCGAATCATTGGAGGATAGAGGTTGAAAGTAATCGGTAACGATTATAGGTCGATGAAAAAATTAAGTCATCGAGTCACTCTGATTGGGTAACAACATATAATTACAAGTTCTGGTGTAAAATTCTATAATAATTATCCTCTGTCGGAACAAATTACATAATTCACGAACTTATTCCTATACTAGGTACACGCTAGAAATACCTGAAAACCTAATCAGTTTTGCGGTCACTGATAAATGCATTTCTAAACGCAGGGTTGCGTCTGTGCCAGCGTAGGTTCGTCTAGGTGTATGGAAGCGAATGTACAGTGCAATTGTCGTATATACGTTTCTCGTTTAAATCTAGACGGATCAAAGGAAACGCTCGATCTCTTATCGGTACAAAAGAGCATTCAAGTACTGTAAGCGTCAGTTTCAACCATGTAAAAATCTAACAATGGATAATTTGGTAAGCTCGGGAACAAGAGAAACCAATGCTGAAACATGTGCACGCATTTAAACTTAATCGATACAATGTGTCGGTTGTAACGTTCTTATTCGATAGAATAAATCGGTAAGGTATACAGTCGAATGGCAGTTTCTTGTCCCTTATAAATTATCTTCTCTATAATCACTATTCACAACTTTTTCGATACTCGAAGACTACGTAATACGAACGAATTTTTCATCGATAGACTTTAATGAAGAAAACGAACTACAGAAACAGTTACTTCCTAGAATCCACGGAGCATAGTGTTTTCCTTTCAATATTTTTCTTCGTTTTGTCTTGTCGTCGTTCGTGTTCTTGTCTTATACGTAGAAAAACGAGGTATCTGCTCTACTACCTGCATCTTTAAAGTACATATAAATATTTGGATCATTTTGCTAAATCGATTTACTTTATTTCTTAGCAATGTACATGTTCAATTACGTTAACGGTAAGTGAGACCTCAGCGATCGTGCTGGAGCATCTTTGGAAGAAAACGAAACGATTTTGTTCTCCGACCGAGTCGTCGGCAGCATTACAGCAATTTGGGGCGTGTGTGCACGAAAATTCATTTCTCGAATGTGCAATAGTTCACTCGAAACGCGCTAACAATGTTTAATTTAATTCTCTTAATTGGAACTATGTAATGATCAGTTGAACTGTATCACACTCTTTTATTATTCGCAATAGTTTCTTTCGTTTTACGTTCCCTGTCCCTTCAACTGTTATGAGGGATCCTACCCTCATATATTCTTCAAGTCCTCTGGCAGATCGTTCTTCGGGTGCTTGTTCTCGAAGTGTTGTTTATACGTCTTTGGATCTGGCATTTGTGCCTGCGAAAGTAAATATTGTATATTAGCCAATGTTAAGCTTACCGATACAGCAACGCATTCAACAGTTTTTTGAATCACCATTTAACAATTCTCTTCTAGATAACGGTGTCAAGTCCAACGGAAGGTTCCCAATAAACTTACCTTGCATACTGTGCATACGTGTACTAAAGCTTTCTGTGCTGCCTTCTTCTGGTCATTGGCACTGTGTCCCTGTTGCTTTTTCACTTTTGCTGCCTTTTCAGCTGCCTTCGCCTGCGATTGGATTCTTTGTTGTCCACGAGCCATTCTGAAAAGAATCGTTCCATCGTTTTAGCAACAGCTCCGTTCAAAAGTAAACTCTTCGTACTCCATTCAGTATTTTCCATTCTTTGTTGATCAACGTACACAAGAAAAAATCTCAATAAACAGACAAGAAAGAAAAAGAGCTATATAAGTGCAAAGACTTTATTTATTATTATGTAAGTATCGGTACAGTAATGTGTGTTTCGCTTACAAATATTTCTACGAACAGTGTTAACAATGTTTTCTCTTGTGAAAGGCGCACATACATTGTTTACAAACTGGGCTACGATTCAACGCAGAATAAATATCGTCAGACCCGCATACGCAGCACCCATAGATCGTGAGCACTGTGTGTCGTTCGAAATGTTCACAAAAAGTTCACTCGAAAGCGACCGGATCGGGACTGTGCATCTTCGTTCGTCCGAGCAGAGTCCGTTCCTTTCTCTTTGACAAACTATTATTACGTACTTTCTCTTGAACCGAGATTACTCAGCACGTAGCCAACCTATAAAATGCGGTGCGAGCCGCGATACATACACGGTGAACCATTCGCGTTATCGCGAAATCCGTATCTCGATTAAAGAACGCGATCGGGCACCGTTCAATTAGAGAAGCATATCGTACGCGAGCCAGAGGGAAAAATCGGGAAAAGAACGGTGCTCGAAAATCACACGCGGCCAAACAAAAAAAATATAGATCACTCACCTGTCCGAGGATGAACGTGTTGCGAAAGAGAGACTCTCAGGCCACCACGATGATCCGGGGCACGATTTTCGGCAGCCACGAGCCCAGCTATTTTTCCTCGATTTTTACGTTCCGTCGCGCGAGACCGAGCAATCGCCTCGAAAAGCGAAACACACGCACGAACGACTCGCGAGAAACGGAACGGGGATAAGCAAGTACGTTCGTTCAAAAGCAGCACCCACGGCACATCTGTCGGGACCAGTGGTCTTCGATCATCCGCACGTGAACTACTAACCGTGTTACCGTCCGACGGGGATCGTTTCATACGCGATCCCGAAAGGCAAAAGAAAGAACACGAGACACTCAAAATGTTACAGTGTCCCTACGCGGGTAATCTTCCGCTCTCAGGTGGGTTTTTTCGTTCGAATTCCGGTGGTACACACGAAACATGAAATTGTTTTCAATCAATATTTAAATATTAAGGCTCGCAGGTTCAGTGTCCGCGTCCCGAGATTCGCCGGAGCTCCGTACGAGGTTTTACGTTCGCTCCGGAACATGTTTCCTTCCAATGGGAAATGTTGCCTTCCAATAGCTCCTCCACACCATTGGTTCTCGAATCGTTTCGGAGTTGTTCAGAGCGATTTAGCCTGGAATTTCGCGGAGATTGAATCGTACAATTTGGTTCGGTTTCGACGCTCTATATACGTAACGGTGAAAAAGGACATAATTTTTATTGCTCTAAGATCAATGTGTAATAGATGGGTTATTTGTTGAGGTTAAAATAGTCGAGACACCATTTCCTAAGTAGAAAGAAGTTATCCTGCTGACTTTAGAGATTTTTTTAAAAAGCTGCTAATAAAAGTGACGGTTCGTTTCATTCTGATATTCTCATCAGCCTGGCCGTCATACGCTCTTATTCAGTGTAATTATGTTCGTTGTAATTATGAGCGTAGGAACGAAAGAATTGATAAATTATTGTGGTATCATTTTCCTGCATTGATATTATATGTATTGTTAGTTATTGCATGGGGTTTTCCCCGAAGTCATAATAACAATTGTAGATAAGCGACAGACATCTTAGCTAATTGAGTTTAGGTAATCGGTGGGCTTAAGAAACTTAGCATTATTTTGAAAATTATTTTATTTACAAAACGGACTACTGTTTTATCAGAGCTGGTTTTATAAAAATCATTGGTACGAAAGTTTGTTACGTATGTATGCTAATATGATTCTTGCCGATTTGGTCGCAAGATACAGTGCAAATTCCGGCAAGATTCATTTGCTAATTGGACGGCAGTGGCGACATCCGTAGCAGGATCTTGTTGCTTGTCGTCAATCAGTTTCAGTATCTACCGCTGGATGGTGCAGGCACTATAATTTGTGGCGGCCTCCACAAGAGGATGAATTTATTCCTTGGAATAAACTGTGACGAGATTATTAAATTCTCCATTGATTAACACAATTATTTTTAATTAGTATTCTATGCACTATAAAGTACGTCCTACCAGCTTTAATTTGAGTCCCCAAAAGTTGAAAAATCTCCACAGGAAAGTATAGAAAAATTGTTTCCTCGTAACCTTTCGCTCCGAGGATCTATTCGAAATAAACGATGACAATTTTTTTGATTTCCAAAAGATTATCGTAACTATTTTTACATAACATTGCATCTATCATAAAGTACGTTCTTTGAACTTCAATTTGAGCCCTCAAAAGTTCAAAAATATTCATGGAAAAACATTGAAATTGATTTTTAATCCAGAGCAAATGATTCTTGCCGGTTTTCTCATAAAAGAGCATGCATATTTCGCATGAATCATTTGCTCTGTTAAAAAATAATTGAAATCGAAATGAAACACCACTTCCGATCTGCCGTAAGATGACACTGCTTTACTTTTCGGCGCGCAATTTATTGTTATGTTGTAACAGAGAGCTGGTTGTAATTATTTAACTATTTTGCATCTTCTGGAGGGATTCGTTTCCCGATGCCCTTGAACAAGAATGCAATGGTCTATCTATTATTCGTATAGTGTATTATCCTTTGAAAATTGCCCAATCTTTTTATCATTATACACGTACTTTCATAGATATCGTTTTATACGTATACGTAAGTACATATATGTACGTACGTAGATAGGAACAACAGTAGTGGGACGAACACATGCGTGTGTTTATTGGTGTGCGTGGCAAAAATATGGCTACTACTTGGCATCATTCAAATAGAATGTTTCGCAGGAAACGCTTCTCTTTTGGCTTCATATACATTACTGAATAAACATCGATTTCTTTCATGTATCATTTAAGTGTCAATTACTTGTTTACATTGATGCATGTAAGTAAATGAATCACGTTTCATACATAAGTATTCTTTAAAATAACCTCGATGTAATTATATCAATAAGGAGTACTTAATTCGTGTTGTCCCATTGTATATGCAGGCTCCGTTGAATCATTTTGACCAGTACAAATTTCCAAAGAAACATGCAGAAGTTCAGACGTGCCCAAGCACAAGATAAGATAGCGATTAACAAGCATTTAGAAGCTAATGCTTATTTAGAATCATCCAGCGAGGATGAGGACGATGTAAATACAGAAGACATAGAAAATGTAGTTGGCAAAGTGTTGTCTGCCTATCAAGGAGGAGAGGTAGACACGGAAAAGACTTTATGTTACTTAGTTAATCTATTTCAATCTGGCAGCACAGTTTGTTTAATATGCATCTCAACTGTAAAGAAAGCAGACGCGGTACGATCAATTATATTGATTCTCTAATCGACACACCATTCGACACATTTATACACATTTATATATTACAGATCTGGAACTGCAGCAAGTGTTTCGCTTTTTTACATTTATCCTGCATTCTACATTGGATACGAGATAGCCTTAATGTAAAACGTGAGAAAGGTGTTGCTCCTATTTGGGCATGGTAAGAGATACATTTACAGATACAATTTATACTATATGATGTTTACTATATAAACAAATCTGTTTCAGCCCAAAATGTCGTATGGACTATGGACAAGACGAAGTTCCTCGTAATTATAAATGCTTCTGTAAGAAAGTTATTGACCCTGTGTTCCAACCATGGAGTATACCGCATTCCTGCGGAGATGTATGCGGCAAACTCTTGCAACCAGAGTGTGGTCATAAATGTGTTGTACTTTGCCACCCAGGGCCATGCCCACCATGCGCGAAAACAGTATCGATCAAATGCTTTTGTGGTAAACAGGCTCCTGAACAAAGAAGATGCAATGCCAAGAACTGGAGTTGTGGCACGGAGTGTAACAAAAAGTACAAATCCTGCTCGCACAGCTGCGTGCAACTATGCCATGCAGGAGATTGCCCTCCTTGCTCGGAGTCGTTGCTACTCGAATGTCGCTGTAAGAGCAGCACAGAAATAAGGCAATGCTATGAAGGTGCGTGGAGTTGTGAGAAACCTTGTCTCCAGCCTCTGTCCTGCAACGTTCACATTTGCCAGAGCACATGCCATTTGCCCGGAGACTGTGGTCCGTGCGCTTTGGAAAAGAATAGAACATGTCCCTGTGGCAAGAAGCGTTACGCGGTTTCTTGCAGACAGGAACAGTTGCCCACGTGCGGAGACACATGCGACAAGCTACTGGATTGCGGTTCGCATTATTGCAATATGAGATGCCACATGGATCAATGCGGACAATGCTTAGAAGTAGTAACAAAGTCCTGTCGATGTGGTAGTTACAAGAAAGAAGTCGCCTGTGGCAAAGAGTTCCACTGCAACAAGAAATGCATGCAGATGCGCCTCTGCGGCAGGCACATGTGCAACAGAAAATGCTGCGATTGCCTGATCAAAAACACGTTCAACGAGTGCGAGAAAATTTGTGAGAATGCTTTAAATTGTCGCAAGCACAAATGTTCGGGTCCGTGTCACAGTGGTCCGTGCTACCCTTGTGAGCGTACGGACATTATCCAATGCAGATGCGGATACAACAAAGTAACGGTACCGTGCGGCACCACAAAGAGAGTGAAGCCTCCACCGTGCAATAAACCGTGCAAGGTGCCGCCGATCTGCCATCACCCTAAAAGGGAAACGCATAAATGCCACCAAGGTCCGTGTCCACCCTGTAAAAAGATTTGCGATTTGGTGTACAAACGATGCGGTCATTCTTGCGTTGCCATTTGCCACACGAAGGTTTGGGTGAAAGTGAACAAAAACGACGTGAAAGCGCAACCTGCGGGGCCGTGGGAGATACAGAAAGAAACGAAGCAGCTGAAAACGTTACCGTGTCCGCCTTGCGAGGTGTCAGTACAGGTCACATGTTTGGGAGGCCACGAAACACGTCCGTGGCCTTGTCACATGGCACGGCCTACGTCTTGCGGAAGACTTTGCGGGAAAACGTTGCCCTGCACCAATCATACTTGCGAGCTAGTTTGCCACAAAGTATTATCCACAGAGAATACCAAAAATGCTATTCCGTGTATGAATTGCGAGAAACCGTGCGAGTTCCCGCGTCCACAAGGTTGCACGCATTCCTGTCCAAAGTCGTGTCACCCGGCGCCCTGTAACCCTTGCAAACAGCTAGTTAAAATTCCGTGTCATTGCGGTATAGTCACTTTGTACAGAAGATGCGCCGAGTTGACATCGGCTACTGCAGGACAACGCAACGACTTGCTCAAATGTGGGAATCAGTGCCCTAAAAATGTAAATATAATATCCAAAGGTGTGCGAGAAAACGAAAATATGGGGAACCGGATGGCTGGGACGGGTCGGGAAGGCACATCGGGTCGAGAATTTTAATATACTCAAGAATTCTAAAATTTTCGAGAACTCTAATATGCGTGGGAATCTTGAAAATTGTCGAAGACGCGTTTGGATTCCGAATAACATTTTCGGGTTTTCGCACATCTCTAATAATATCTTTCGTACATTTATGGGAGTTTGTATACGGTATTGTCTAATCGGTTCTGTTGCAGTATCCATGCGGTCACCGATGTATGTATGATTGCCATCCCGGCGTATGCAAAAACGAGAATGAATGCAATAAAAAGGTGAAGTTATTCTGTTCGTGTAAACGCATCAAGAAGGATTTTGCATGCTCATTGGTACAAAAGGAACAAATTCGGTTACATTGCGATGATGCTTGTAAGAGGTTGAAGATGGAGAAGAGTCTGGCGGAAGCAGCTTTGCTAGAACAAAAACGGCAGGCCGAAGAAATACGTAATCAAGAGGAGATCGAAAAATTCGAGAGGAAATTCAAACCGCGGCGCAAAGGAAGGGACAAGTACGATAAGAAACAATCGCGAAAAGAAACGAATAGTCACTATTGGAAATATTGGATTCTAGCGATTTTACTGTGCACGGTAGGCATAGCGATAGGCTATTGTTCGGTTCAGGGGACCACAAATTTTGGACGTTTCTTTATATAATCCCGTAGGCTTTGACGACAAAATGCCGAAAATTTAAATTTCAATCTTAGGAATTCAGTAGTTCAAAAATTATGCGTGTCTAAAGTTCGATAAAGAGCGATGCCGCTTGATGGCAAAACAAGTACAGTAAAGTCGAGGTTGGATTACAGTCCAACAGCCGTATTTATGATGGACAGTAATGTTGGTGTTTGTGATCGTATTTTTGTTACTTCAAAGGAAAGTCTGAACATAGAAAAGAACAGAATGAAATTCGAAGGAGAGTCCGAACATAGAGAAGGACAGAATGAAATTCAAAGGAGAAGCCGAACATAGAGAAGAAAAGAATGAGTGTCTCTTTCTTTCAAATACGCTGTCCTTCCTTGCGACCGAAACTTGAATCGTCGATTTAACCAATAAATACAATTAGAATTATATCGTGTTTGGTCTTATATTATATTTTACAGAAAAATGCCAGAAATAGGATAGTGAAATTTCATTAAAAAAAATAATGAAAATTAAGAAAGTTTGAAGAAAGAACATTTTGATTCATTCGAGTCAATGTGTGGTGTTTACACCGATATACCCGAGCCGAGATCAATCATCGCCGCCTTCGGCGCGGCGCGGCATCGGCCGCCACTGGAATGAGTAGGCACTGGACTTAGACCCCGGTGTTTACTGAGGACAGTAATCTCGACTTTGCTGTACGCAGTGACGTCGATAATGTAGAGCAGCTATCTTTGAGATGTATACTTTGTTCTGGGACAAGCTGTCGCATCAAACAGTAATTAAAATATACAGAATCATATACAGGATCTCAAAGAGAAGGTAGAGTCCAAGTTGGTTGGTGGTTAGTTGTTACGCTCTACGCTAGACTATGTATATTTTAAAACACCGAACATACCATCGTATATATTTTTATAATCCTTGAGTATAATCATTATGTTATGGATCTTGTGCCATCAAATTGAGAATACCCAAAGAACATTATTTTATCCTTACATATGTAAAGAGTCATTAAACTATTGAATGATAGCAGCAATAAATTGTTTAATTTTATGTAAAGCGTTTTACTTTATTTGATCTATAAGAAATATTTATAAATAAACTATGTATATATATGTACCTTATTTGTCACGATAATACGAAAATCTAATGAACCAGCTTGAATAATGTATATTGTTCTGAGGGAAGTATGATTATTTGTAGATTCTCACTAATATTTCCGTACACCGATTGATGGTACCGTAATTTTATATGCAGTTAACAGATGGCAGTTGCATAGTATTTTCTTATCGTAAGATGAATGAGACTAAACAGTTCTGTGTATTTATGAAAGCAAAGTGTTTGTTGTTTATATCAAGGTATAGACAACAAGAATAAGAATGGCAGTCCCATCAGTTTCACTGTCGACCAGAAATAAAAAGCATTTCTTGGGAGTACCGGCACCTTTGGGATATGTTGCTGGCGTTGGAAGAGGGTAACGTATAAGACAGAATGTTGTTTAGTTAATCTAACCTCTGGTGACAATACGAATTGTTGATCTCTATTGTAATTCATTATTTACAGAGCTACAGGATTTACAACTAGATCTGATATTGGTCCAGCTCGTGATGCGAACGATGTGTCGTAAGTATTCTCTATATTAAATTCCTAGTGTAGTTAGTAAATGGGACATATCCTACTGTATTCGGTTGTGTTGTAGAGATGATCGACATGCTCCACCAACAAAACGAACAAAAAAAAAAGAAGAAGAGGAAGAAGATGAGGAAGATTTGAATGATTGTAATTACGACGAGTTTTCTGGATATGGTGGCTCGCTTTTTAGCAAAGTAAGATGGCATTTATTTTTCTGAAACTCTTCACTATTCTAATCAAAACTTCTTGTCCTATCCACGAATTAATATGTTGCGTATTTACACAGGATCCGTACGACAAAGACGACGAAGAAGCCGATGCTATTTATGAAGCTATTGATAAGCGTATGGATGAAAAGCGCAAAGAGTACAGGGAGAAAAGACTCAGAGAAGAGCTGGAGAGGTACCGTCAAGAACGTCCTAAAATTCAGCAGCAGTTTTCCGATTTGAAGAGGGAACTGGTGAACGTAACCGAGGAAGAATGGAAGAATGTTCCGGAAGTAGGCGACGCTAGAAACAGGAAGCAACGAAATCCACGGGCAGAAAAGTTCACTCCGTTGCCAGACTCGGTGCTCGCTAGAAACTTAGGTGGTGAAACGTCCACGAGTATCGATCCCACGAGTGGTTTAGCTTCTATGATGCCTGGCGTGGCAACACCTGGAATGTTGACTCCAACAGGAGATTTAGATTTACGAAAAATCGGACAAGCTAGGAACACTTTGATGAACGTCAAACTGAATCAAGTTTCCGATTCCGTGGAAGGGCAAACGGTTGTCGATCCGAAAGGATATCTCACTGATCTGCAAAGTATGATTCCGACGTACGGCGGTGATATCAAGTAAGATTAAATAGTATCCTTAATTCCGATAGTATTTTTCTCGAATTTATAATCGACTCTATTTTTCCAGCGACATCAAGAAAGCCAGATTGCTGTTGAAGTCCGTAAGAGAGACGAATCCCAATCATCCGCCAGCGTGGATAGCATCGGCCCGTTTGGAGGAAGTCACAGGAAAGGTGCAAGCCGCTCGAAATTTGATTATGAAGGGCTGCGAAGTGAATCCAACGTCGGAAGACTTATGGCTCGAAGCGGCCAGACTCCAACCGCCGGATACGGCTAAAGCGGTGATCGCTCAATCCGTACGCCACATACCAACCTCCGTCAGGATATGGATAAAAGCGGCCGACTTGGAGACAGAAACGAAAGCGAAGAGAAGGGTGTATCGCAAAGCGCTTGAACATATTCCGAACTCGGTCAGGCTTTGGAAAGCGGCGGTGGAATTGGAGGAGCCTGAAGACGCTCGTATTTTGCTTAGCCGCGCCGTCGAATGCTGTCCCACCAGCGTCGATTTATGGCTTGCCCTGGCCAGATTGGAAACGTACGACAACGCTAGGAAAGTACTTAACAAAGCGAGAGAGAACATTCCAACTGACAGACAAATCTGGACCACTGCGGCGAAATTGGAGGAAGCTAACGGGAACAAACACATGGTCGAAAAAATCATAGATCGCGCTATATCTTCCCTGAGCGCGAACGGAGTCGAGATTAACAGGGAGCACTGGTTCAAGGAAGCCATGGAAGCTGAGAAGGCGGGTGCGGTGCACACTTGCCAAGTTATCGTCAAAGCGATCATAGGTTTCGGAGTGGAAGAGGAAGACAGGAAACACACGTGGATGGAAGACGCGGAAACTGTATGTTCGACGATATTCTTCATTTAATAAGAATAATTATGAAATTAAATTAATATATCATTTCATTAATATATTGTTTGTATTAATATATTTATATATTGTTTCAGTGCGCTCAACAAGGTGCGTTGGAATGCGCCAGGGCCGTTTACGCTTACGCATTATCGACGTTCCCTAGCAAAAAGTCCATTTGGCTACGTGCAGCGTACTTCGAGAAAACGTACGGGACGCGAGAGTCTTTGGAATCTTTGCTGCAGAGAGCGGTTGCCCATTGTCCTAAGAGCGAAGTGCTCTGGCTGATGGGTGCGAAATCCAAGTGGCTGGCTGTACGTGTACATGATCGATCAAGTCTTACATCGATGTTTTATCAACGTATTAACATACATATATCTGATTGTATTTTTCTTCTTCAGGGCGACGTTCCGGCAGCCAGAGGTATTTTGTCCCTAGCGTTTCAAGCAAACCCGAACTCTGAGGAGATTTGGTTAGCGGCTGTGAAACTGGAGTCCGAGAATTCGGAATACGAGAGAGCCCGACGATTGTTAGCAAAGGCTAGAGCATCTGCACCGACTCCTAGAGTAATGATGAAGAGCGCCAAGCTAGAGTGGGCTTTAAACAACCTCGACGCAGCCTTATTGCTTCTGAGAGAGGCTCTGGAAGCGTTCGACGATTTCCCTAAGCTGTGGCTAATGAAGGGTCAAATTGAAGAGCAACAAGGAAATTTGGATAAAGCTTTGGAAACGTACAACCAAGCGGTGCGTTCGTGAATAGTAGAGGTGTGCGAATTCGCACGTCCCGATTCGGCATTTTCGGGTTCTCGTACACCCCTAATACATAGGCAATGTTGAGCATCGATGCGACCCAGCGCATCTAATCGTATTTTTACGTTTTGATTTGTTTTACAGATAAAGAAATGCCCAAGTTCCATTCCGCTGTGGCGTTTATTGGCGCAGTTAGAGCATAGGAAAGGTCAGGTGACCAAGGCTCGGTCAGTTTTGGAAAAAGCTCGCTTGAAGAATACGAAGAACGCGGAACTTTGGTTGGAGGCGATCAGAAACGAATTGAAAAGCGGCGGTGTAAGGGATATGGCGAACACCCTAATGGCGAAAGCTTTACAAGAATGTCCTACGTCGGGGTTGCTTTGGGCAGAGGCGATTTTTATGGAACCACGACCGCAACGGAAGACCAAAAGCGTTGACGCGTTGAAAAAATGCGAACACGACCCTCACGTGCTTCTCGCAGTTTCCAAGTTAATAAATACATAATTCATTACAACGCGACTGGTTAAAATCGGTTTCTCTGGTAACTGGTCGTGTCTTTTTTTCAGATTGTTCTGGTGCGAGCATAAAATTTCAAAATGCAGGGATTGGTTCAACAGAACGGTGAAGATAGATCCTGACTTGGGAGATGCATGGGCATACTTTTACAAATTCGAACTTCTAAATGGCACTGAGGAACAACAAGAGGACGTAAAGAAACGATGCATTACTGCGGAGCCTCATCACGGAGAAAATTGGTGTAAAGTATCGAAGAATATAGCGAATTGGTGTTTGAGTATAGATCAAATTTTAATATTAGTGGCGAAAGACCTGCCAATTCCGATATAATAGTCTGTAAACTAAGCTCCAACTCATCTATACATACGTTTTAAGGATTTATGTTAGCGGATTTACGATAGCGAAATAAATGAGCGCCAAGTGTGTCGTGAATGTGTTACTATGTTTTGTAAATAAAATTCAATAAGCAAGTAGGCGCATTTAGTTTTATTTGATTCAGATAGAGATTTCGGTTGTCATCAAATTCGAACAGCTGAGATCGTTGGTGAAGCAAAGACTACCGAAACGCGACAGTTTTTGTGCCTCACCGACGACTCGATAATGAAATGTAAATACATGGGTTATCGCCCGGAATCGACTCTCCGCCGGGCGATAATCCGCTCGTAGGATTTTGAACACTGTATATGAACTGTCAAAACTCTATATAGCCGTGATTTTGACTTGGGGATTGGCACTAACAGATAAGTGGAGAATGTGAATGAACGGATGCTAAGATGATGACGGGTGAGATGTAGCAATTTTCTCAGTAGACGCGGTTGTTTCTAATCATATTAATTAATTGATTTTATTATTCGTTTCTTAGAAGCTACCCTGACAACCACGCCTGCCACAGGCAGATTGAAGCAGATCCCGCCGAAGGCAGATATTGAGCAGAATACGGGCGAAGCTACGCTTCGACCAGCTCAAGGCAGGATTAGCTCAATTTCTGGCTCTGCGCCTGTAGGCGCAGATGTGACTTGTTCTGCCGGCAGCCTGCCTTCGAACCTGCCTCCGAACCTGCCTTTGGCGGAATCAAAGATCTTTGATTAAATCGATTTACTCAAATATTCGGATATTTAACATTACAATTTGAACATTTTTGAGAAGTTAGAAGTCGAACAATAAAGAAAAATAATTTAAATAAATGAAAAAATGTAATATTCATTATTTCCTGTTTCATTCATTTATTATCCCTTCCGGTATAAATTTAAAATTAATATACAATTTATTTAATTTATATATAAATTTAAATCTTTCTATTACATTATAGACTAGTCTAAATTTTAAATTATTAATATTTAAACATTAAATTAAGTGTATAGTTGTCATACAAAAAATATAAATTTTCTTCTCCGTCAAACGACACATTTTTCCATGAACACATTACAATAAATTTCGAAATGGAATGAATTTAAAATTAACTGTTAAGAAAAATGTTATGCAAATGCATTTTTTCAGTTTAATTTCAATTCATTACATTTCGAAATTTATTGTAATGAATTGAAATTAAACTGTAAAGAAAATGGTATGCCAATGCAATTTTTATAGTTTCCATCTCTTGCAAGCGATGCCGACAATTTATATTTCGCATAAAGATCCGCAGTCTAAGAAAAATAATATAAATATGAGAATAAGTAAAATTTGCATGTTCACAAAATAAAATTCTGCATTCAAAAATCGATATTTCGAATTTTTCAGTAAAATGGACAAAATTTTAGTGCGATCTACATCGCTACATCAGTGCGACCGTGCTGCCAAAGCATGCCAAAGGCAGGTTCGGGGGCAGACTGCCGGCAGAACAGGTCACATCTGCGCTTACAGATGCTCGGCAGAAATGAAATTTTTGGTTGTCTGGGTATCTTCTCAGTGTTCCAACTTGTGCACGCATGCGCACTACATACGGAGATCCAAGGTATTGGAGACCTATTTATATATATACTTACGGACACATGCGTGATGGTGTTGTGCCGAACAACGAGGGAGTAGGGAGTTTCGCCTCTGTAAACGCGTTCTATGCTTTGTATTCGCGCCGTACTCGTCAATTTGAAAAGTTCAGTTGAAATCTGTCCTGAATCATGTTGCGAGGTACCTAACAATCAGAACGCAGGAACACGTTTGTACTTCATTCTTATGCAAATTTGTGCAATTTCAAAACAGTGAAGCTTACAGACATTAGGATGGCTAAAAGTGAAGGGTTCAATCAGTGGCGTAATTCCCCTATTTGTAATGAAAGATCGTTTGTTATTTCGGACAGTGACGATGATATTACTGAACATGTTGAAAAACAATCAGTTTTTGTTATTGAGACCAGCGATAGCAGCGAAAACTGTTCCAGGAGCCTAACTCCGGATAGGTAAGCAAACAGTTTTCGTCTCTGTACCCATAAAATCTTCGTTTTTCGCATCGTACTGACGGGTGGTATTTTTACACGTGTTTCGTTCTGAACCCTTTTTCAGACACGCGGCTGAGTTAAGAAAATCTCTGTTAACGGAAAATGCCGTTAAGAAGAGCATCAGAAAGCATATCCTATATTCTGACAGTGAGGATGATAGTTATGTACATGACGGAGATGGTACGTATCAAATTCTCCTATATCTATAGCATAAGGACGTAGTATTGAAACTGTATTACGAATATACAATTTTATAGAAACTAACGATCTTACCATGCCAGAAGCACACAAGACCAATTCCAGTAAGCATTTAGACCTAACCCAGACGAGTGACAGTGAAGGAGATGGTACATATCAAATTTTCTTATATACATACCATAAGGACATAGTATTGAAACTGTATTATGAATATACAATTTTATAGAAACGCACAACAGCAATTCCAGAAAGCATTTAGACCTAACCCAGACGAGTGACAGCGAAGGAGATGGTACGTATCAAATTCTCCTATATCTATAGCACAAGGACGTAGTATTGAAACTGTATTACGAATATACAATTTTATAGAAACTCACGATCTTAGCATGCGAGAAGTACACAGCAGCAATTCCAGACAGCATTTAGACCTAACCCAGACGAGTGATAGCGAAGGAGATGGTACATATCGAATTTTCTTATATCTATAGCATAAGGACATAGTATTAAAACTGTATTACGAATATACAATTTTATAGAAATGCAAGATCTCAGCATGCGAGAAGTACACAGCAGCAATTCCAGAAAGCATTTAGACCTAACCCAGACGAGTGACAGCGAAGGAGATGGTACATATCGAATTTTCTTATATCTATAGGATAAGGACATAGTATTGAAACTGTATTATGAATATACAATTTTATAGAAACGCACGATCTTACCATGCCAGAAGCACACAAGACCAAGTCCAGTAAGCATTTAGACCTAACCCAGACGAGTGACAGCGAAGGAGATGGTACGTATCGAATTTTCTTATATCTATATCATAAGGACATAGTATTGATACTGTATTAAGAAGATACGATTTTATAGAAACGCACGATCTTACCATGCCAGACGCAGACAACAGCGAGTCCAATATGCTTTCATCCGACATGAGAACAGAGGATCAGGCTATGTCTTTAAGTAGTCAGTCTAATATAGATATTAAAGAGTTCTAGTTGAGGAGCAGTTTATGAAATTACATATATTCAATTTTGTCTCTTTCCAGCCTCTATCACGGACGATAAAGACATAGAATCTTTGAATATGACAATGTCTCTGGCAAAGCAAGAGATCGGAGTTGGCAACATAGATCCAATGGTCGCGCAAAAGAGAGCTCTGCTGGTTTGTAAAATGGAACACTTGCAGAATCAAGTGTACAAATCGAAAGTATGTTGTTTCTTGGGAAAAACGAAGTGAAAAGAATGATTTCATTTACGCTGTTAATAATTTCGGATTTTTAGATGGTACTTGAAGCTGGTAATGTTGACCTGTTACCGGACAGAGGCAAAAAACTGCGTGATAATATCGCGATGCAAGAAGGCGAAATCGAGAAAATCGCGAAAGAATTGGAAAACACTCCGCTCACGAAGCTTGTGGAGCCAAAAGTGTCTGCCTCCGATGATGACGTACAGTTCGTTCCAGGAGAATTCGATAATACAGAAGTGTCCCATTCGAACAAGTTCTTAGATCCTTACCCCGTCGATGTGGACAGCATGCCAATGAGACCGAAATTGTCTCCGGAGACAACGGATCTCGGTAAAAAGGCCCAAGCGACTTTGGACAGAGAATTAGCATTGACGGTCGACAGATTGCAAGACTTACACGGATCCCTGATCGCCATGCCGTCTGAGAATGAGAGAGCAGAAGACCCACAGGGTTTGAGGGTAAAGTTGATGCCCCATCAGCAGCGCGCGTTGGCATGGTTGATGTGGAGGGAAGGGCAGAAGCCTTCGGGAGGCCTCCTCGCCGACGACATGGGCTTGGGGAAGACCCTTACGATGATATCGTTGATAATCGCTGCGAACGCAGGGCTGAAAGAGTCGAACGAAGACAGCGACGACGAATGGACGGACCACAATGTCCCGTTGCGTCACAAGGGGGGCACCCTGGTGGTGTGTCCAGCGTCGTTGTTGTCGCAATGGGAAAACGAAATCAACAACAGGTGCAAGCGAGGCATGCTCTCGGTCGAAGTTTACCACGGTACCAACAGAGAGAGCGTTCCTAAAAGACTAGCGAGGAACGACGTGGTGATCACGACGTACAATATATTGTCCCGCGAGTTCAAGACAAGAGCCACTGCATACAAGATCCGTTGGGAGCGAGTGATACTCGACGAGGCACATGTGATTCGCAACCATAAGAGCCAAGCGGCGGAAGCGGTGTGCGGCGTGGTGGCCAAGAAACGATGGGCTCTCACCGGTACCCCTATCCAGAACAAGGAATTGGATTTGTACTCTATATTGAAGTTCATCAAGTGTTCTCCATTCGACGATCTACGAGTTTGGAAGCGATGGGTAGACAATAAAAATGCAGCCGGGCGCCAGAGGTTGACGACCGTGATGAAATCGTTGATGCTTCGTAGAACGAAGCAAGATCTACAGGCCAAAGGCGATCTTGAGAGTTTGCCCGATAAATGCATAGAGGAGGTATTGGTGAAGCTAGACCCGCAGGAGCAGTTGGTATACGAGAAGGTTTTGATCTATTCCCGCACGCTATTCGCGCAATTTTTGTCGCAGAGAGCTGATAAAGATCATATGTATGATCTAGCGGCGGGAAAGTACGATCAGCCCTCTTTTCTTTCGAATCCTAGTACGTATGCGAATCGAATACAGATTTCGGTAATTATTTACTTAAGGGGAGCTTTTTTATCATGGTAGCTCCGCTAAAGTAAACATTTACATACTCGTATTTCTTCCTGTAGAGCTTTCGAGCGTGTCTCGTTAAACCGTTATTTCTTTCCAGACAAGAACACCCAGTTCACAAAAGCGCAAAACAGATTATTGTCGATGCACGCCGATGTTAAAACACACGAGATCTTGGTTCTGTTGCTGCGCCTACGTCAGGTCTGCGTCCACCCGTCTTTGATCCATTCGATGCTGGATCAAGAGGATATGAAAGAGTCTGGACTGATGGGTACAGAGAACATAGACTCTAACTTGTTGTCGCGAATGCACAGTATAACGTTAGGCGATGGCTCGGATGAAGGAGAAGATGCGAATACCAGCGAAACGGAGATAGGCGTCGACCACAGGGTGACATCCAATTTACTCACGTTCAGCAATCCAGTCTTTCAGACCGAACGTGTCAGCTCCAAGGTAAATAGTTTTCATACGGTTCATCCTTTTGAAGAAAATTTTTTTCAAAATATTCAAATGTCAAAAACAAGAGCCACCCTAGTGCTCGATTTAGGTCCGACAAGTTTTGATACTAGAGTACATACTCAAATTCATGTTCGAATATCAGAGCAGTAAGAATGTCTTCGTGTCTAGATGCAAGCAGTACTAAAGACAGTGAAGCAGATTTTGCGAAAAGGCGATAAGTTAATCATCGTGTCTCAGTGGACGAGCATGTTGGACATCGTGGCAGCCTATTTGCCTTCGTTGGAAGGCGCTACGTTCAAGATGTTTACGGGCAAGGTGCCGATCAAAGACAGACAGGTATATCCGAAGGACAAGTTCCCCGATATACGACGATACTTTGTGATTTAATTCGCGTTCGACGATTCTGTAGGGTATAATGGACGACTTTAACTCGGGAGGTAACCCGAAGATATTATTGCTTTCTCTCACTGCTGGAGGTGTCGGATTGAATCTGGTTGGCGGGAATCATTTGTTGTTGATCGATATTCATTGGAATCCGCAATTGGAGGTGCAGGCTCAGGATAGAATTTATCGTTTCGGACAGAACAAGGATGTTTACATATATAAGTGAGTGACTGACACTATTGTCGATAAGGCTGGTCCCGCACGTTGCAACGTCCGTTATTTCAACGCTTATATGACCCGGCGGCTTAAGTGTCCGCGAACAGCTCTGGATTAAGCATGGAAATACTTTTGCAGGTTCATATGCAAGGATACGATCGAGGAACGCATCAAGCATCTCCAAGAGAGGAAAATGGACATAGCGGCGAACGTTCTGAGCGGCGACAAGAACTCGACGCTCTCGAAGCTCACCCTCAACGATCTCAAATCCCTGTTCGCTCTCTAACGAAAATTCCTTCTGGTTTAAAACCGTCTTGTGATAATTATATTATAATATAGCAATATAGTTTTCTATTGATACATGAGTGGAGCAGTTTGGTTCTTTTAGCGCGATCTGATAGGTACTCAGAGTTGTTGAAAGACTTTTCAAGAGAGAGGCACGCGCGCACACACACACACACACACACACACACACAGAAAGAGAGAGATAGAGGTATCACGTGGGCCTGGAAATGTTTGTGGTGTTCCACGTATCTTCGTTGATGATGGTCTCGGTTGGCTTCTGAAGTTTCTTTTGCCTCATCTTACTGTGTCGGACACCGTAGCAGAAATATATACCAAGTCCTACGAGAAAACCGAATATAGTTCACGATTCGTTCGTCGGGTTTGCTCTACTGTTCAATTCACTCACCTACTACCATCCATATTGCGAATCGCACCCACGTCATCTTGTCCAGCATCATCATCAAGTAAATGTTTATGAGAATGCTGAGCGCGGGCAGAAACGGCACCAGTGGAACCTGGAGATTACCATTGAAATAGTTAGCAACTTAAACTCGTTGGAAATGGTTCGTTGTATGCGCGCGTACCGAAAACGCAAGTTTCTTTCCGGAAGTCGGTTGCTTGTAGATAAAGGTGAGGACTGCTATCAAAGCGATCATTACGATCGCCAAGGGCACAATTACTGCGGCTCTTCCGGACGCTATGTCTTCGGAGTATAACGAAACTAGGACACCGACGCAGACGCACAGGACAACTGCAAAAGAATACTCTATGAAACAGCAACGCCAATCGGAAGAGAAGACAACGAAAAAGAGAAGCGATTCTTACGGTAGCAGACGACGAGGTACGTAACGATCTGCGACGTCAGTTTCGTCGAGTGATTCAATCTGTTCACGTTAAACAGTTGTTTGACAATGAACGCTACGGTCCTCGGATCATGGTCTCCCTTCTTTTCGTATGCTTCGCTCTCTTCGTAACTGAAACAAGAACGATCAAGATGATTCAAGCAGGTTGTGCTATCTGTTGACTGAGCTCAGCTTGAGATCAGCGCGTTGCCATTCCTTACCGGAGTATTAAAACACAAGTCGCGACGATCGAGTAAGCGAGCAGAGTTCCGATGCTCATCATGTTAACCAATTGTGTCAATTCGAATATCGCGGCCAGTACACCTGCAAATAAACGCGCAAGTTTGCAATCAGGTTTGTGCCATTGATGGTGTACAGGATGTACCGTAATTATACGTCACGATAGTCACGAATGAGCATCATTGAAAGTCCGTCAAGTTCGTCTGACTAGCATTTGTAAGAAGTAGAACCGATATGTCATGATCAGACGCGTTAGCCGATATGTATTTAATAAAACAAAAACCCAATTAAGAGATCGTAGAATCTCACTATGGTAGTCGTGACATCTAATTGTGGTACACCATGTACAGGGCTTTAGACGCAAATAGTGAACAGGCCCTTCGCGAAGGCAAACCTGTGAGAAGCCCGGCGGAGAAGGTTCCCATCAGAGGCGTCTGGAACCGCGAGCTGACTTTGCCCATCCACTCGAAAATCAATCCGTCCGAAGCCATGGCGTAGAGGACTCGCGGTAGCGGAAACATTGCACCTAACAAACTGCAACAGTCGAAGCAGAAATGTTCATAAAATTATCATCGAAATCGGCGAGTAGGTAGCTGTTATGTAGATTCACCGAACCGATCAAGAACAGCGAGTTTACCTGGCGCACAGGCCGCAGATAGCACCGATCGAGACGACCCATTTCGCCCAGCTCCAGCCGATCTTCTGGAAGAGGTATGGGAACGGCGCGTCCGGGTTCTGCTCGTAATAAGGTAGAACGGTGGTGAGAACCGTGGCGACGCCGACGTACGCCAGGAAGACGACGGTTAACGAGGCCACGATCGCTATCGGAATAGACTTCTGGGGCTCCTTCGCCTCTTCGCCAGTGGTCGCAACACAATCGAAACCGATGAACCCGTAAAAGCACGTCGCCGCTCCTGTTATGATACCGGCGATGCCATAGGGTGCGAATCCACCGGTTCCGTATTTGCAACTCTCTTCAGTGCACGGAGGTTCCGTTTTCCAATTGTTTACGTCAGCTTCGGCCAATGGGACATCACAATTACGGTTAGCTAGGTTCTGCTATTATTCGGGTATCGGGAACAAATATTCTACCGCTATTATTATTACTAGACTGCGGATTTGATGCATTCACGACAAGAAAGGGTAGTTGCAATTTAAAACAATGAATAGATTTAAAAAATTTAAGAACATCAACGTATTCACTGCAGTTCATAAACATTATTACATAATTGAAGGAATTATTACTTGGCCCTTGTATCGTTGCAGCTGATGCAAACAATTTTTATTTTGCATAAAGTTTCGCAGTCTAATTATTACCCTTGAACGATCCAGCGATGATCACGAACAGAACCACTAGCAGGTTCACCAGGGTGAACAAGTTGTTCGCAATGGAGGACTCCTTCGCCCCGAAGGCCAGTGCGGCTGTGAAAACCGATTTCTAGTCAAGAATCGAAAAGAAAGAGGAGGGCGGATTCATTAAATTACTACCGCTGTTATTTACACGCCCTTCGCCATCGACAGAACTACTTCCTAGGAGTTTTCTTTCAAATTGGATCAAACCATTCGAGCCTTTTCGAGATCGCTCGGAGGATATTCTATTTTGATTGAATTGTGTTCAAAATCGGACACATTTCATATGCAATAACTTAACAACTCACGGATAATCAACGGATAAGGACCACTGTGGCGACGCTTGCGTAATATGAAAAATCAGAAAGATACGCGCTCCGATCGGCGTTTACGAGGTTGTTTACCGGAAAAGATAAGGGTTACTCCAAACGCGAAGAAATCTGGATAAGGGGAGAGGTGATCGACATCCATGTGCGCCGCTGATTCGAACGCGTTCCTCATCGTGTTGTTAAACAACGCGTCCACGTAGGTGCTTAGACCGCGTACAACGCTCGCCGAGCCGATCACGTACTCCAGGATCAGTGTCCAACCGATCAGGAAAGCCGTGAACTCGCCCACGGTTACGTAGCTGTACACGTACGCTGATCCGGCTCGCGGAACTCGGGCTCCGAACTCCGCGTAGCACAGCCCTAATCCACAAAAAGAAAAACTCCTCTTAATACTCGCATATGTTCGACAACCCATTGGGAAAGCTTCCACTTGTTGCGGCACTTGTGACACAACATGATTCGGGATTATTCAGTCTATGGATCGCGATGAACAGAAAGAAGTACACTGCTGAAACTGGATGACGGCCGGATCAAACGAATATACAGGTATGTAGATGCTATAAAGTTCGATCGACTGTGGTCTGGGTGCAAACAATTGTTTTACGCTTGGATATTTTTTAGCCGGGTCATGAGTCACGAGAACCAATCGGTGATACTGGGGCCAAGGATAAGAATTAATAGAAAATCTGTACCCGCGAACATGGAAGCAATTGCTGCGATAGCGAAAGAGATCACAACAGCTGGTCCAGCGGTTGTTTTCGAGACCGATCCAGCGAGAACGTAGACACCCACGCCGAGGGTCGATCCGATTCCCAAGGCCGTCAGGTCCAACGTGGTCAGACACCTCGCCAACTTGGTGTCCTCCGGAGGTTTCGCGTCCTTCTTTCGGCTGAAAGCTTCCAGGAGGTCTAAGACTTTCCACGACCTCATGTTGTACAGCTGAAAGGGAGAGAAGCATGTGACAAGATATTTCTGTCGGCTTCGAGAAGAAGCTCGATCCTTTTATGTTAAAAGTTTTAACTAGTTAACGCTTAAAAAGCGTTACAATATCGATTTCAGTTCTTGAACCTTCGTTTCGACTAGCTGCTACAAAGCTACTACCGATGAGCAGATTGCGGATCTTTTGCAAAATAAAATGTGTATGCATCATTACCAGAACAAGAAGTCAAATACGAATTTTTACTTTACTTTTTAATCATTTCAATTATTTGAAAATTGCTTGCTTATATTATTATATTCATCAAATACCTTCGCTGTTCTTTGCTTCATCCACTAATTTTGACCATGAATACATAAAATCCGCAGTCCATTGATTAACTAAATCGATTTCCATGTCGATGCTAGGATGGATTTTTGTATCGACTTTTCCGTAAACAGTTATTCGAGAGCTTACCTTGTACAGGGTACTCATCGATGATTCCATTTCGGCGCAAAAATCGTTTAGCCAACGTGTACGAAGTGGCTGGGTGTTAACGCGGCGAACGCATAGCTCCCGACTAAACCACGCTAATTAAAATATCTTTAAATCAAGCTGGGTAGATATCGGTCGTAGAGTGCGATTGAGTCGTTCAATTGGTCGGAATCGTTTCATCGCCTCGCGGCTAGATTAGAGGCGACCGTTCTTAACTGATGCGATCAAATCGCTCCGCTGGTTCGTTGATTCTCTCCGATAAGTTCGTTGATACCGTGATCCCGTGCAATCGAACGTTTCACGGGTACCGTAATCGAAAAATAGATCTTTCGTTTACTCTCGTCAAACGTTCCAGTAGCCTGGCTGCAACTATCGCAGAGTCAAAGAGAAAGACGTTTCCGAGCAATATTGCTAATTTAATAGTTTAAACACCGTTGCAACATTCCGTCCTGCCAAATGTTTATGGTAAATGCATATGTATAATGGAACACCGAGTCACGTATTTTAACATCAGCCATTTATCGCTAGATTGATTATTGATAGTATCACGTTCCGAATTCACCTCAAATGTTTCGAATCGAATTTGCCTCAAATGTTTTCTACATACATACCTGTTATCGGTACCTGTTCGCAGGTGGTTCTCTCCGTTTCTTTACCGACTTTGAACTGCTCGTGAGTACTATTTTGCTAAAGACCGTTATTACTGTTATCTGATATCGATTGTTCTTGGAACAGTAACATGATTCACTGTAAACGATGCTACCTGAGGCTGGGAGAGGTGGTAAGCCATTCGAAGGAGTTATGTCAATGATAAAAAAAAGTTCTGACACTCCACAAGATTGGATACAACTGTCGGAAAGACTTTCTCGCTAGTTACTGATCTGTCACCACTTTTCAGTATATATACATTTCTCAAAGCGCCTTTGAACATCCCGTGTATAAGGCAGGGCCCGCTAGATAGCCTTACTGATGAGTACTCTTCTAGCGGGTCTAGGACGAAACACCACCTTTATTTCCTCTCATAGAAAAACACAATTCTGTAGCAACGTGGTCTCATGACGTAACAAGATTCAAATCCGAATCGAGAAACGATGGAGTGTTACAAAATAGCTATATAGTGTGTAGAATTTGATCGAAACCGTAGCGCCAAGAAAATTATTCTAAGTTTATATAAAAAAAGAGTAAACGTTTATTTCTATAATACAATGCGCTCTGTTGTCATCACGGCTACTATACGTCGCCGTAGCAACAATTATAAAATATATATAACACTATATACTTGGCGTTAAATAGTAGACATTTTTTTATTGGACGGATATTGTGAACGGCTCGATTACGAGTAGGTAGATTCGCTTTCTCCACTTGTTCAAAGCCCTTTGCCTCTTGTTTCTTAAAACTTCCACCCTGCAACGACACACCGGATTTCTCAGACCTCGATAACATTTGTTTTTGCACCGATTTACGCTGCTACAACCAATGTGAGACGTTGAAAAGTGTTTCTAAAATTTTTTACATCATTTGAAAGAAATTGTGCTGTAACATTATGGAAAGAGCTTTTCCAGGGTTGCTCGTTATGAATAATCCAAGCGACGCTTGTGGTACGTATGGCGGTACTGTGAATGCATACGGTGTGTCCAATCGTTGAGTCGCAGGCATACAGGTACAGAGGTACGAGT
Source organism: Lasioglossum figueresi (assembly GCA_028455805.1). Classification (NCBI taxonomy): domain Eukaryota; kingdom Metazoa; phylum Arthropoda; class Insecta; order Hymenoptera; family Halictidae; genus Lasioglossum; species Lasioglossum figueresi. The sequence goes on from CM052191.1 coordinate 5,107,060, forward strand.
CACTCAACTATACAGGGTGTTCGACAACAGGTGGGAGAAAATTTAAGGGGTGGTTCTCGACGATAATATAAGACGAAAATAAAGAATAACAAAATTGCGATTTCGATTGTTATTTCACGAGTTATGTTCTAGACCATAAATTGACCAAGGATATCGCGAATACACCTATCATCCAGGATGGCTGCAACTTTTCGACGCCAGACTAAAATGGAAAAAATCGAATGTACTTTTTAGTGCGATTTTTTTAATTCGAAAGCGTTATAGTGTGGCGTTACTTACAATAACATAATAATTGCATTTGTCTCCTTGACAGCAGTCCGAGCATTTCCAGTCCTGATACCAAATGTATGTGCAATCAGGCATGTTCGCCTTTTTTATCCTTTCGCATTCCTTTTTAGTGGAACACTTTTTGGAAACGTAAAATTGTTTCTTGGCACCCTGGGACCAGTACGGTGTACCTGGAATTAACGGAATGGAATACAAGCTTGTTCTTGATATAGTGAGAAGATGACTGTGGACTTCTTGCATTTTTGGCAAAATGAAATAAGTGCGATTTGAGACGATATTCAAATTATCGAGGAACAAAAGAAACTATTGCTTTTACGTAGAGATCTAGTCATGAGACGATGTAAACATAACCTCGTCGTCAACGTTCTACGGACGAACATTTAAAACTTACTTCCCCATCTGATCTCGGTGAGACATGTATCCTGGCCTTGTTCGCAAGTCTTTGTGCTTTTCAAACATTTTTCTATATTACCTTCCTGTTTATTGCACACGTAACATTCCAGGGCGTGGCCTAAAAGTATTAATGAGTCAATCTCAAACAATTGGGAGAAAAACAAATTCGCTGAACGTACCGATAGAGATGTAGCACGCGATCACCAGTAGTAAACAATACTTGTTTACTGTCATTTTTAAGGTAACTTTAGAAAAACAAAAGGGTATAGCGTATAGACTGACGCGCGCACGCGACCCAAACAACGCGACACTTGTTTGAATTGAACCTGCTAAATCAAAGACTAGGAATACAACAAGAGGCGACACTTATTGTTAGTTTGAAAAAAAACGACTTTTTAGAGAGAGATAACCCATACCACCAATTTAAAGACCCATTCGGTAAAGATCGGTAAACTTCGGCAATGCTTTTTGAATGTTCGGGCATATTTTATAATATATATTGTAATGTATTTAAATTATTATAAGCAAAATTACATTATATATAAATAGATTTAATTGTAAGCAATAATAGTTGCCTGCAATAGTTGTCTGCAAGGTTAAAATTACAAATATGTGAATTTTATATTTATACCATATTTGTAATGAACATTTTTGTAATATCTCCGTAATAGATATTCTTAAAATATATTTTCTAGAGTTATCATTTTATTATATTTCTTCTTTTTTAACTTTTCAATCTTGTAAAAAATTAACATAAATACTTCGAAAACCAATGCTAATTAAAATATTATATTCTAAATTAAAATAAATAGACTTATAAATAGATATTGCCGCGAAATAAGCATATTAAATCCAGTTGATTTAAATTTCCCGCGTGCCTCTGTCGAACGACCGACATCGAAGGTACCGCCCGGAGTGTCGCCTCTTGTTGTATCCCTCTCTTTGGTTAAACGCTAAACAATTGTGTTAGCTAATGATAGGAAATTATGAACAAAGAGTAGGAACAAGTAGGAATAACAAGAGGCGACACTTTGGGCGGTACCTTTTAATTGGTTGTATAGGCAAGCGGGAAATTTAAATCAACTGGATTTAACATTCTTACTTTGAATTGGTTTTCGAAGTATTTACATTAATTTTACAAGATTGAAAAAGAAGAAATATAATAAAATGACAACGGTGGAAAATATATTTTAAGAATATCTATTACAAAGATATTACTGACATTTTTATTACGTTAGTACTTAAATTTAAATACATTACGATATATAGTGTGTTCCAAAAATGTTGTACTTCCTTGAAAGATTTCGTTAGGAAGTTATTAAAGAAAAACACGGACCAATCAGAGCGCGACTAGAGCTGAGCGTAGCGTTGAACGTAACGGAAAAGTAATTTTAAATCATGTCGGGGATCACACCTTTGAAGGAAGTACAACATATTTTTGGGACACGCTGCATATTATAAAATATTTGTAGGACACATTCAACGATCGTTGTCGAAGTTTATCGATCCTTACCGAATGGACCTTTAAATTGATTTTATTACCTCGTCTCACTCTCTCTTTAAAAGTAGTTTCTTTGTCAGAGTGTCGCCTCTTATACAAATAAACCTCCTCTTTGATCGAAGACGATCACTATCGATAGCTCGATCACTATCGATATTTCTCTATCAGTACTAGTGTCGCGTTGTTGGCGAGACAGTGATCGCGTCTTCAAGAATTCGAATGTGCATACATACCTACCTACACATGGGCACATCTCTCACGAAATTGAATAAAGCTAATTCGATTAATTCGTTACCGATAGATCGTTCGCGGACGCGATTGATCGAACCAGTGCGTCGATCCGAATCGATAGTTACCTTTCGATCCAACCAAAATTCGGTGTTCAAGTGAAATGTACGAACGAGAAGTTCGTGCATACGCCTAGCCATTAAAAATAACTTGGAGGTATTATTGACCCGCGTACGTTTAAACCTGGATTGCTGATTTTCTGGTAGACCGTTTCAGATGATATCTAATATTCCAAGTATTTTATATGTTTGTAGAAATCTCGACTTTGGTCATTCTACGCGCGTCTTTTTTCCGAAGAAAACATGTACGTGCTCCATTCAGAGTTGTGCATTGTTTAATGCAACATTGAACAGTTACGAATGAAATGAATGAAATATTTGATTATCGATTACAATACGGTGTTTCAGTTCCATGGAGAACCGGTATCAATCGATATCGAGCAAGATGCCGACAGGATCGACGATCGATTCACAAGTACGTTTATTGATAGCCAAATTCAAGATGGCGCTAGGGGTTTCGCAAGAGATTGGACAGTTTGAATTTGTTCGAATTTACATCACGCGCAAGGTTGCTATATAGGAGTAGAAACAATTAGGTAAGAGAGCTGCCCCTGTCGTTGTCGTTCTCCTAAATTGTACCTAATCTGTTATTTTCACAATTAATAGATGAATGGATGACGAAACAGCTCGATCGTTATCCTCACGATCCATCTGATGTTAACCGGACTGGCGCCGTTTCTCGTTTTTTTAATTATGACGTAAGTCCTCGACGGAAATTTATTCGAATATACATCTTTGCATAATTTAAATCGCAGTTATCTTTTATAGGACGGTGGTATTATTATGCCGCTAGCGGAAGTCACGTGTTTGATACGATTCCGAAACCTCTCTACCGGAAGTGTTGTGTCTTTAACCCTGTCGACGTTTGTGTCGTGTATGCTCGTCACGAAAATATGGTAATTTAACAACAAGTATATTCGTATGAAAGTAATTAATCACACAGATGCGTACTTCCAAACTGAAATAAAACGTTGAAAGGCTTGTCGTTTAATGGAATATATGTATACAGGGTGTTCAGCGGAACGGTAAGAAGTCAAGGTCACCCTGTTGCTTTTGAAATGACGCGACGTATTTTTAATTGCACAGTATTATAGCCGTATCGTTTCGTCGAATACCCTCGTACACAGTATTGCCGATAAGTATGCAGACATTTTGCTATTTTTAATTACTAAGCAGTCTCATAACTATTTTCAGATACATAATTAGCAGTGAAGAAAGTGTCCACACATTTCCGAGTGGCAGTCTACGTCGCATGGGGGCAGTACTTTTTCAAGAAACCGATCGCGTTCGAGTGACTGTGGGGTCGATCAGACGGGAGACTATGTTCAAAACTAAAAATATTCAACCCTTATGTGGACCATTGAGGTCGTTGTGGCCCTATCCATACCATTCGCATCACACGAGAGAATGAATCATTTCCTCTTTATTATATTCAAATAGAGAAATTTCAACAAGTAACAAAAAATTTCATATATTGTACGTATATGTTATTCATACTGTTACGTACACACATATACCGTGTGTACAGTAGGTATTCACACATTGCACTTCCGATCAAATGTCCGTTATTTACGCGTACCTAGTTCGTTGTATTTTGTATGTGAAATGGTAATTTCACAGAGATTTATATTATCATATGTACACATTGATCGCGGTTTCGATTCAACAGTTTGAGAGTGTATATATGTGGGAAAAATCATATACGATTGATTGGATCACCTCTCGTTCATTGGTCCGGTTCTCGTGGAACGAGCGAGTACCTACGGTACACGCTAACGATGCAAATAGCGTAAATTATTTAATACGTATCGATGTTAATTATTCGGAGATTTGGTTAAACCTTTATTGTCGCGTTCACCGGTTCGGCGAAAATGAATTTGTAAGATATTTCTTGATATTACATTCGTTACGCCGTAGTTGTTGCGCTTTTTAGAGCCCACTCAAGAGTTAATTAGCCGGAAGACCAGGTTAAGGTATGCTATGAATCTAGATGCATCGTTGCTGGATGGGACACGGGAACATTGAACTAAAAATCATGCTCGTCGACAGGTCAGAGCGGGAAGACGAATCGCGGAAGAATGAGAGAAACGATTGCCGTCGACGAGGCACGAGACGATTCCTGAGCGCGTTCGTCGGAGAAAGCTAGTATGAAGAAAAGAAGGAAGAATGCATGCGACAAGAGAAAGAGAGAGAGAGAGAGAGAGAGAGAGAGAGAGAGAGAGAGAGAGCGAGCGAGAGTAAGGTAGGCCGATGCAGGCGGTCCGTGCTCTTCTCTCTTGCTCGCTCTCTTCTTCTAATTTGAACTCTCCCTCAGGGTTTCGGTGAGGTCGTGTGTGCTCGCTCACTCGCTCGCTCGCGCGCTCGTTCGGCTCGCTCGCGGCACTCGCGGCCGTCGGATGTCGATATTCTAGTGCGCGGCGCAGGCTGAGCAGTGGCAGTGTCGAGCCACTGCGCCGAGAATCTAAAATTATCGGTCGCTTCGAGAGAGAGGAAGAGAGGGAGTGTTGGATAGGTACAACGTGCACACACATAGACGCACGCGCGCGTGCACATACATACTTATACAGGAGGAGAGTGAAAAGCGATGAAGGTGGAGCGAGCAGAGCTGACGAGAGCTTGATTCAGGGGGGAGGGAAAAATGACGGGATGAGGAGCACGGGGCCAAAGAGTGTGTGTGTGTGTGTGTGAGAGAGAGAGAGAGAGAGAGAGAGAGAAAGAGCAGAATGTAGGAATGGATGAAAGAATACGTAACCGAGGAGGTAAAGAGGGGCAACTTCTCGCGCGCGGAGAAGTATCGACGATTCAACGGAACGTCCGACGTGTCGCGATGAATGTAAGTAAATTCGAAACTCTGAGCGGTCAGGACCAAGGAGACGCTTGCTCACGAGGGTGTCATAAATTAGACCGATCCCTGCAGACTGTTGTATACGATACACTAGCCCGGTGGCTACGATGCAACGAAGACGATGATACATTCTCCGTAGTGTGCTCGCCTCTACACGTATCATGCGTAACTTCCTCCGTTCAATCCATATAAATAATTCTCTTATAAGAAGCTGCTCGTTAGTAGAACCTCTCCGCTTCGTTTCGTTTCTCTATAATTTCCTTCGAGGCTCAACCGTGCATCAATTTTAATCGATGATCCTGCAGCGTTACAGGACGGTCGCAGGTGGAACCGGAAGATCGGTAGCGGGAGGAGGTGTTCGAAGCGCGGGGCAGAAGAGAACGGACAACGACGACGACGACGACGACGAAGAGGATCAGAGAAGAAGACGACGGGGTAGTTGAAACGACGTGATACGAAGAGCCCCGCAGCGAGCGGTGGAGAAAGAAAGAGGACCGGCCGAGAATGGTGGGGATAGCAGAAGAGGGGTGAAGAGTTGCAATGGTGGGGGAATACGGGGGATCTAACGGATCTATAGCTATGGAAGCCGCGGCCGCGGGATGATAGAATGCGCGCGCGCGCGCTTGGTCCCGCGAACCAAGCTAGCCCGCGGGAGCGAGGAGGAGGGACAAAGGTGAAACGGAGCGGGAGGGTGTAAGCGGGTGGTAGCGGGCTAGTGGTGGGGTTGGAGAGGCCGAGGCCAGAGAATCGTCGACGGCGGTCGGCGCGAGAAGAACGTTACCTCAGCCACCGATCGGATCGAGGAGCCCGCGTTGAACGAACAACTGCGTTTCTAACTGGACGGTTTAGACTTTAGACGTTTCGTCGTGAGAGTATCAACAAACACCTCTCGGGCCGCTGTCCCCTTTAGCTCTATCTCTTTCTCTCTCTCTGTGTTCGTTCGTTTCCGGCGACGTCGTGTCCGCTCGCGGTCGATTCGCTGGTGTACGCACCGGTTCGACTCCAGCCGCTAGCAGCCGCTCGGAGCCGTTCGGAGCCGTTCGGAACCGCGGCCAGCCAGGGTCGGCGGTGCGTGCGTGCTTGCGCGCGCGCTCGTGCATCCTTCGAGCGACGACGGTGACAGTCGGGGAACAGCCGCGGAAGTGTCCGTAGCCGTTGCGCGCCAGACTCAAGAAAGAAAGATACAGGACCGTTCTTCGTCGGGTTTCCTGTGAACGATCGTTCGTAAAGCCGTATCGCGTATCTGAAAACACCCTGGTGTATCGCGCCGTCTCTAATCGTTTCACGAATTCATATACTCGGGGAGGAGCAGAGAACCAACGGCCGGCCACCATGGCCGACGAACAGGAGGCAAACAACACGTGCGAGGACTCGCTCGGCCCCGGGGACGCAACAACCGCGTTCGCCAAGAAGATCCGGGGCCGAAAGGGTGCCCTCAAGAAGAAGAATGTGTACGTCGTCAAAAACCACAACTTCATGCCGCGGTTCTTCAAGCAGCCGACCTTCTGCAGTCATTGCAAGGACTTCATATGGTGAGTGTCGATGCACATTGTTTATCTGTATCGAATTTCGTCGCCACCCTCCCACCCCCTTCTTCTGATATCCTTATCCTCAATCTCCAACTCACCTACCACAGATTTCGATCGTGAAGAACCCCCTTCGATGCACGGGGCGAACCCATTAGAGAGCTACCTGTGCGAGAGGCCGGACTGCGAGAGAGGGCTGCACGGCAGGCTGTGTAATGCGAGTGTTCTGTAAACCCGGAGCACAGGGATTGTTGCACGAGCCGAAATCGATTAACCCCCAGGAGATAAAATGTTGAGAGAACTCGTGGAATAGTATACCTTCGGTTTTAACCCACTTCCGGTCCGAACGGTTTTCTTTCTTTCATTTTAGAACTTGCTTCAACGTACGAATGTATCGAAAATGGGAAATGTTAATTGTAAATGGGTAAAAGTTAAATGTCGAGTCTAATACCGAACCTACCGAGCAATAAAAGTAGCTGACAGGACTGAACTATAAAAATTGAAAGAATCGTCTCATTCAAATTTTAAGCGAGCTTTATGTTACAACCTGTACTCGAATAAAGAAATCAATCGTTTTTCACGAGAGCGTGTTTATAATGTCAATAATTGTGAAATAAAAAATCTGAAACGGGTCATTTGACCGGTGACGGTAGATTTAGTGTCAAAGGTTGTTTAAATTTTTTTCTCATTCGCTGGTATTCACATTTTCGATGTTTTTGTCGAGTATAATCTCGTTTGAAAACAATTAAGCACGCAGGCACACACTTCCGGGATTAAGCGAAACGCTTAAGGGCGTCTATTGAGAGCAATTTTTTTAATAGTCTAGCGATTAAATTTTTGTCTGTGAATGGCTCGTATCGTAAATCATGGGACGATCTTTATCGTTATGTATCATAATGTACATTAATTCTTCGCACTCGGAGCTATTTTAACTTCAAAATCAAACGTATTTCCCGACCTTGAATATTTCCATTCTATACGACCTTTTACATTTTATTCCCAATCGACTCGTATAATATTTAAGCTTCAGCTTCAGATTTTTTAAAAGAACTTTTATACGAATAAAATTAAATCTGTTTGTCTACTTTTTATCGTGTGTTATTCTTTATCCCAAATTTATTACAAACTAGGCTATTCGTGAAATCATTTGTCGGGGTCCGAGAGACCCCACATTACCATTTACGCGTTATTAGACCTTACCTTGCGAGGGTTAAATGTTTAGACATTCATAAGATGCATGCTAGTGACACGAAAAATATTTTGAATACTACTATAGCAATTATTGTAACAATGACGACAATCGAGTCGTCAGTCGAATGCAAATGGTTGATAGTATTGTGGTTATACATATACACTGCGAAGCATAGCGATAGCATTGCCACAACTGTCAGGGGGATTGTGGAATTTCGAGTAATTATTTCTAAATATGCGGTACATGAAATGTACGTTTAAATTGAACAAGATCGAATTATAGTCGAAGTTATTGGAATAAATTTTGATAACTGGTCTCCGTTATTAATTCGAAGGTGTCGCATGCTTTTTCTCGACGACAGCTTCTTTCGACGGTAACATGTCTGAAGCTTGCCGACGACATGACAGTTCGTCGAGATTTTCCGTAGCAAAATGTCCAGATTCAGATCTACCGGATTACTCTACCCGAGCATTATCTTGTTAGTTGGTCCAGGAAATGTCTTGCGCGAACAAAGAGCAGCAAACGATTCTCCAGAACTCCAATGTACTCCGACCCTCTTTACTCTCGACGATGGAAAACGTCGATTCGGGTTTGAGTCGAGATATCGAATGGAATTGAAAAATTACATTTTGATCTGAAAAGCTGGAAAATATCACCGGTGCTCGGCAGTGTGTACCGAGAGGGCACTCGACGGTTTATAATGACGTCGGTTCAGCAAGAAATTCTTCGTATCCGAGCTAAAGATTCGCTGGGTCATAGAGGGAAACTGAATTTTAACCCTTTTTAGAAGACAGTCCCCTCTTTCGATAACTAGACATCGTAAATCTTGTTAGTACGACCCTTTCGAGAGGACACGATAACCCCGCGATTATGGTAGCTAAACAATCCAGAATTTTTTTCCACGCTAAACCTACAGAGCCCTGAGGGTAGGCACATGTTGCTTCAATGTATCTGTGGTTGTAAGGAAAAAACACCGCGTGTCACAATTTCAAAAAAGAGCTTACGCATCGATTGAGAGTTGGAGTATAAGGATTTACGTATTTACCAGAAAATGTCATGAAAACAAATTCGAAAGGCTCGGAGAACAATGGAATTTTAACCAATGTTCTATGTCAAGGGATTAGTGAGATCGAAACTTTAAACGGCAATATCGCGAAAGTGAAAGTATGTGACATGCGGCGTTCTTCCTGACAACCACAGATATTTGCTCAACGAAATTGATTCGGCCACTTGCCACGATAACAGCTTCACAATTTCAAGAAGAAACAAAAGAAGTGTTATACAGTAGGACCTCGATTAACCGGATCCCGATTATGAACAAATATGCGTTTAAACATGATTATACTATGAAGGGAAATAAATTATCAAAAGCAACAAATTTATTTTGAAGTATAATGTACATTTTAATTATGTCCAACGGGCCTTAATTTATCCGAGCTGTTTGTCTCCCGATCGAGCCGATTAATCGCGGTCCTATTGTATTTTAGAATGATTGAAAAATTATAAAAATTATTAATCATTCATAATAATGGACAAAATGAATTTTTAAAGTTACGCCAAAGAATCAGCCGTATGTGATTAAAATGAGCGTGTCACTAGACGTACTTCCGTTAAATAATAAATAAACAAATTGGATCTAGCAGACGAGATCCGAAGTGCCACTCGTACGTGATCGACGTGATCTTTTTGTCAAACTCAAAGATCAATTTTCCCCACAATCTATCAAGTAAACCAAATTGAGATATCTACAAGGTGTGTTAGAAATAGCTCTTATGCTGGTTTTAATATTATTGAATCAGTGGTTTCGATTTTTT
>CM052191.1:5126426-5139065 GCA_028455805.1 Lasioglossum figueresi
TGCGGAATTTCTATTCGACTCCTGAATGTTGCAACAGCTTCAGAAAAATTCAATCTTGAATGCGAGGAAAAACTCAACGTCCAGTAGATTCTAATATCTCGCAAGGGAAAATGTTATTCCTGAATTTATCTTCAAATTGGTTCAGGACATATTGATCTTGAACGGAATTGCTGAATTTCTATTCGACCCCTGAATGTTGCAACAGCTTCGGAAAATTTTAATCTGGAATACACGAATAACTAGAGTCCAGCGTGTCGCGACGACTTTCGATAATTTCGGGAGAAGAAATTCAGAGGTTTAGTTCGATTCGCAATGCATAAACCTGGTGGTTTTTCGGCTCGAGAAAGATTTTGAGGGTCGCTTCGACTGTGGAAGCTGGCAGGTCGAGTCACGGTCGGTCCGAGGGAAGTGGGTCGATGAAATGGAACGTATCGGGTCGGAGCACGATGCTGCAGCCAGCCGAGTTCGATACAGGGTGTATTCACGGGGCAGAAGCGGCTCTGGTACTCCTATATTCTCCTCGTTGGCTCACGGAGCAGAACAGAACAGAATAGAGGAACAGAACGGAACAGAACGGAACAGAGCTGAGCGGTGCGGAGAGGACGCAGGATTTCTGTCGGAAGCGGGGCGAGGCGGATCGAAGAGGGTAGCTCTCTCTCTCTCTCTCTCTCTCTCTCTCTCTCTCTCTCTCTCTTTCTCTCTCTTAGTCTCTCTCGGTCGGCGTTCGACGAGGCTATCTTTGGGAATTTTTGCTGGTCCGTTGCCGCAAAGGGAGCCAGCGAGTAGAAAATCGATGGACACCGAGCGCATCCAATTAGGCGGGAACAAAAGGCTTTCGGTGGATTCGCCGCCGCGTGTATCTATCTATATTCTATAATACGTGTATATTGTGGAGGATTGGCCGCGGGGCGGATCGGTAGCGACGCGCGTGCACCTCGAATCTTATCCCGCAGTGAAACCCGTCCAGTCCCCCAAGAAGCACGAAAATATCGTTTCGCGAAATTGAATTCAGTCCCGAGAGAAGCTCGCGAGATCCGCGCAACCGCGGCGTTGGTCGACCCGCGCGAAAATTACCCTCCATCCCCGGGACGAAAATCGCGCCGTCAGGTTTCTGCACCAGTTCCGTCTACCACTGCACATTCTCTTCCACAGAGACGACGACGACGACGACGATCCCAAGTCAGTCGTACCCGTTCGCCACCGATTCTCGTCGAGCTCGACGGGCTCCTTTCCCGAGAAGAATGTTTTTCTTTGCCTAACAAGTGTTGGAAAATTAAAAAAACAATGCACAGAAGCCCCACATTTTCGCTTATTGTTTGTTTATTGGTACGTTCGAATAGCTTTTGTAGTCATCGAGATAATCGCTCGCGACGTTGAGGATCCTCCGGACGGTATTCAGTCAGAAATCATTTTTCTCCGTTCTTTCCGCACGGTATGAAATTTTCGAAAAATTCGAGGTAGCGCTGGAGAGTTCCTTTGCAATTTGCTTTTCGTTTCATTTAAATAGCTTGTATAGTAATCGGGGGAAACGCTTACGATGTTAGGGGTTGTCTAGACGGCATTCTGCATAGACTTTGATGGTTTTCTTCTCTGTCACCTAACGAAGTTCGAAAAATTTCGAGAAAAATATACGAAATAGAACCAACTCGCGTCTACAATTTGCAACTTAGTTTGCTCAAATATCTGGCACAGTGCCCGAGATAGCCGCTCGTAAAGTTACCAGTTGCTCGAAACAGCGTTTTCCATGAAAGTCATGAGAACTTCGGGCAGAGCTATAGTAATTCGCGATGTGCGCCGTCGTGACTGTTCAGGACACTTTGAATTCACGAGAAGACGGTCTTTTGATTCGGCTACCTTTTGAGGTATATTTAAGCAGGGCTCCGCGCCGGAGCGAGAATCTTCTGACGATCGTAAAACACGGTGATCCGTGGAAACTTCGGGGCTTTCGTGAAACGGGATATTTTTAGCGAACGTGCTAGCGCGCGCACACCCACACGCTTACACTATTCACGATTTCTGTGTCCAGCGAGGCTGGATTACGGGTTTCTTTTGGTTCCGGGCCTGTGTGTCGTCGATCGATCCTGTCCGCAACGGGCTCACCGGGAAATTGTGTTCGAGGCATGGCGAAATTTCATCACCCGCATCGCTCTGTATTTTAAGTCGGAGTTCATATCGATTTCATCCCCTTTTTTAATAATGTTCCTGTCGCTTCTGAAACTTTTATGAATAATACGTAAACGATGCATCGTCGATCCTGAATTTTTAGGGGTCGATCAAAGGGTTCCTTTAAACTATGCAACATTTAATGACCTGACGCTCGACTCGCTAATTCCCTCAAGAGTTAATCCGGTTTTCATAAGCTCCTTCCGTTGGTCTACAATTTCTCTTAGGCTTTGGATAGTACGCCTAATCTGTAGTTTGTGCTGATGAACCTACGTTGATTAGGATATATTTTCGCTGACAAGCATGTTTCTTCTCGGGTCTTCAGCTTTCCCTGCCGTTAATCTCTAAAGTTTCACTTCTGGGCGCCGATCGATCGTCTTTTAACCTCTTGGCGTAGATCCCAAAATTTTTCTTTAAACATTGTGAGCAAGTTGCAATTCTCGAGATGGACCCATCCAAGCTATAATAATTTTCTTTACGATTAAATTTTGTTTCCGACAGTATTAGCCCTTTGCACTACTTTGTCGAGTGTTACTCGACATCGGTGAAAGGGAAATGTAAATGAAACGTGTTTTTATGTGTATTTGGTTCTTCTTCTATTTATATAAATTGTATTTTTTCATTAAAAACAAATATAACTTCCACAAATATAAATTGCAACAAAGTTTAAGAGATATATCTAATAAGATTTGTCCTTTGAAATAAATTTCAAATGAAATGTCTAAAATCGTAGGGAATTGTTGGCAATAAAATTGGAAAATAATTCGGAATACAAAGGATTAATGCTTCTGCAGATGTCGCTATTTTTTCTTAATTCCCAAAGTCAGCTTCAGAATGCATATGGACGATTTCTGAATCGTTTTCAAAGATCCCAAAATGTTTCTTCGACTCTGGTCATAGCGGGCAAGTCTCAATTCTCGAGATGAACCCATCCCAGCTATAATAATTTTCTTTACGATTAAATTTTGTTTCCGATAGTCTTAACCCTTTGCACTCCTTTGTCGAGTGTGACTCGACATCGGTGAAAGGAAAGTGTAAATGAAACGTGTTTTTATGTGTATTTGGTTCTTCTTCTATTTATATAAATCGTATTTTTTCATCAAAAACATATATAACTTCCACAAATATAAATTGCAACAAAGTTTGAGAGATATATCTAATAAAATCAGTCCTTTGAAATAAATTTCAAATGACAAAGTCTAAAATCGTAGGGAATTGTTGGCAATAAAATTGGAAAATAATTCGGAGTGCAAAGCATTAAAGCTTCTGCAGATGTCTCTAATTTTCCTTAATTCCCAAAGTCCAGCTTCAGAATGCATATGGACGATTTCTGAATTGTTTTCAAAGATCACAAAATGTTTCTTCGACTCTGGTCATAGCGGGCAAGTTTCAATTCTCGACATGAACCCGTCCCAGCTATAATAATTTTCTTTACGATGTTTCCAATAGTCCTAAAGCTTCTGCATATAATTTCAGTTGGTCCCCAGAATTGATCTGGGACCACATAATCCACGTTGAAGACGGCAGGTGTTGCGCAGGTAGAGAGGACCATTTGTGGAAAGAGCTGTAGCTCAAGCTCGAACGCAACAGGGAGACGGGGGAGTTCGGTCCAGACCAAAATGGAACCGGGTGGTTCTCGCAAACCGTCGAAAGTTTCGAGCGCTTTAGCCTAGCCGGCGGCTAGCTCGAGCGAGAATTGCATTTTCAACGTCCAGGTCGGCTCTCGCGGTTTATAACCGGCGACGGTTCTACGCTGGACCCTCGATTAAGTCGGCTTCGACGAGCAGATCGATATTTCAAGGTTCCGCCGACCTGCAACGTAACGTTTGCCCTCCGAATACGAAAATACAATCGCGTAACTCTTTCCCTCCGAGCTTTTCGTTCCGCCGCGTCGCGAATCTCCTCGATCGTCTCCGAGAATGATTTTTCCTGGGAGCGAGCAGAAATCCCTCTGCGTATGGTTTCTGGTTGGTCGCACATCGCGCGGGTCGGAAGAACCGTGGAAAAATATTAGTTTCGAAATAAAACACTGTTTCGCAACTTGTGAAACACCGTCGGAAAGTTTCGATTTCGATGCACGATCTTGACGAAGTTTATTAATACACCGCGGATTTTGTAATAACAAAATAATAAATAGTTTTTAATAATAAAATAATTCTATATTCTGGATGTGTATTCTATATAATAATCCTATTACCTAATTTCCAAGCAAAATCAATTTATGTGCGGTTAAGTGTCCAATTTAGTCGTCGGATCGTATTAGGCTATTTTTCCCGTACGTTCTTATTTGCGCGGCGGGTGCAAACAGCAAGAAAAAGGTTTCCTGCCCCCTGCACAGAGACGATGCTGTGAATGAAAGAAGGGCGCAACGACAATGACAATCAGCGAAACGAGGCGGAGAAGAGGGGGGACGGTGGGAAAGTCAGGGAAACGCGACGAAACGCGAAGAAACGGCCAATGAAACGCAAGGTGCATCGGCGAGGAGACGGGGGATGAAAAAGCGTCGCCGCAAATCTGCGATTAGCCTACATTCCTTCGAAGCTTCCGTCGAAACGTGCTCGATTACGTCGTTGTACAGGCTGCTACGTACCTGTGATCCGCCCTCGAAAATTAGCTAAACCATTTTAAAGGCGTGGAAGGGCTCGGATAATGATCCGCGATCGCTTGTCTCGATCCTTAAGACGAACGACACGAAAAATTCCCTGGTGCTGCTTCTCCCTGCGAACGATTGTTTAAGCATGAGAACATAAAATCCTCGTTGAAAAGGGTAATTTTTTCTTGGACATGTTTTCCCTACACTTTTACAGTTTTCTTTAGATATATGACGACGATGTTTTTCTCATAACAAAAAAATCTCTATCCCTCCTCTTCTGAAGTTGTCCGCAGAACATCGCTTACAAGGAGAGGTCACAACGGTGGGCTCGTCGATTTAAATTAAATTGTTTTTGTCGAATCTAGAGCAAAAATAAGGATACTGCTGGATCGGAACGAAAGTTCGTAGCGTTTGTAAATTAAAATTGAAAGCTAAAATTCATATATTTATTCATAGATTTATTCAATACCATATTTTCCATTCTGTTCTATTACTCTTTGCCATTTTCGAGGCAACTTCTCGTGTTATTGAATAAACATATGATTAAATACCCTAACACTTTACCTACCGGAAACCTATTAATAGGATTTTCAATAATTGTGCAGTACCAAAACAGAGCATAGAAATGATCTTTTACATTGCAATCTTAAATGAAACTATTAGATGACGTTATTGAGGGTGACTTGCTAGTTCGCAATGAAAATTGCTGTTGCTATTGAAGGTTCTATTAAAAAGTGTTTCAATAATCAATAATCACCGATCGGTAATGCGTTTCTAAATTTGAAAACGCTACGAACTTTCTTTCCAACCAAATATTATAATTAAACCGAATTTTCGCATGAAAAAATCGCGTAATACATGCCTACATGTTCGCTACATGTCCCCAAAGTTTCATCATTTCTCGAATGTCTGCGTTACCACTGAACTAATCAGCATAATCGTTTGTTTCAGGGGGTTCGGCAAGCAAGGGTACCAATGCCAAGGTAAGCTTTATCTCCACATCCTTCCCGGACATCCGTAAAGCATTGCAGACATAAGGTATGGCGATGATGCTCGTGTTTCAGTCTGCAGCTTCGTGGTGCACAAGCGATGTCACGAATACGTGACGTTCACGTGTCCCGGGGCGGACAAGGGAGCTGATTCGGATGTAAGTGTCGACGTACAAGTCCGTGTCTATCTGAAAGTCCGCGACTTGTTTTGTTTCGGGTTATACTACTCGTTTCTCGGCGCAGTTGATACGCGCCCGCGCGCGCTCGCCTTTCCTCGTCTTCGTCACAGCCGTGGATCCATCATTCTCTTCATTTATACGTTCAACACCGGAAGCGTGCAGTTCCGGGAAACCGCAGATCAAAATCATAGAAAATACAAGGACGATCGATGAAAAAGTTGCGGAGATCCTTGGCTGGAGAGGACCGGGAAAGGACCACCCGGGGCTGAGAGCTATATATTTATTCCACGTTTTCTCGCACCGCGCACGATTGGCCTAAGCGTTCTCTGCGCTTCGTTTAACCACGCTTGTGACACGGAATAATTTTCGCGGGTACCGAGCCGAACCGATTATATTCGCGAAGACCGCGATATCGCTGGAACCGCCGCAAAACGTTCGCGACTCTCCTCGAGATCCTCGCTTGGAAATCAGTTGTCGAACCGATTCGGGATTGGTTCGGAACACGAGGATCCGTCACGGGTCGCGAACGTTTCGTCGACCGCGCGGAGAAACCGGGTTTTCAGTTTACTTTCGGGGATTCTGACTAAAAACGATCAATGTCCTAGCGTCTTCCCCGGCCCCTCGATGCTGATCCCCTCGTGCTTCTGTGCTTCGAAGATGACTCTCTCTCTCTCTCTCTGTTTCTCTCTTTCTCTCTTTCTTTCTCTCTCTCTCTCTCTCTCTGACTCTCACTTTTGACACCCACGAACGTTCCTTATCCGATTCGATCTCTCGACGATCTCACCGATTCTTCTTTCACCGATCTCGCGACTTTTATCCGACGATTTTACGCTTCGGATCTACGAGGCGACGATCTTAATCCCCGAGTCCTGAGAAATTCGATAAGACGATTTTCACGTGTACCAAAGGTCTAGGAGATGTATATGGTTCAGCTGATTCCAATAGTTTCGATTCTAATAGAGCGAAGAATTTGCAGATGTAGAAAATACAGGAATCGGTGTCGCGGATTTGATGGTTTTACTGCAAAAATTGAGCAGGTAACATTTGGAACAGAAGGACAATTCAGGATAATTAAATTAATTGAAGAATATCGCCGTACTGCATTCAATTTCTTCAGATTATTAACGCGTTGAATACCACGGTGGTCATCGACGTTAACTCTCTGTTGCATGAATTTTTACGACGAGTTGAATAAAAATATATGCGGCTGTTTGTCTACTTAAAAATGAGTGTGCTCATGAAATGTATATAACTAAAAATGTAAATGTTCGTTTGTTCAAAATCTTAAATCTCCGAAAGTTCTTCACCGATTGCTTTGGAATTTTGACACAACGTTGCATCCTAATACGCGCGTGTTTTTATATACCTAATCTTTATAAATAAAAATGTAAATGTTCGTTTGATCAAAATCTTAAATCTCCGGAAGTTCTTCACCGATTGCTTTGAAATGTTGGCACAACGTTGCATTCGATTACGCGCGTGTTTTTATATACCCAATCTATATCTATCTTTATAAATAAAAATGTAAATGTTCGTTAGTTCAAAATCTTAAATCTCCAAAAGTTCTTCTCCGATTGCTTTGAAATTTTGACACAACGTTGCATTCTAATACGCGCGTGTTTTTATATACCTAATCTTTATAAATAAAAATGTAAATGTTCGTTTGATCAAAATCTTAAATCTCCGAAAGTTCTTCAGCGATTGCTTTGAAATGTTGGCACAACGTTGCATTCGAATACGCGCGTGTTTCTATATACCTAATCTTTATAAATAAAAATGTAAATATTCGTTTGTTCAAAATCTTAAATCTCCGAAAGTTCTTCAGCGATTGCTTTGAAATGTTGGCACAACGTTGCATTCGAATACGCGCGTGTTTTTATATACCCAATCTATATCTATCTTTATAAATAAAAATGTAAATATTCGTTTGTTCGAAATCTTAAATCTCCGATAGTTCTTCACCGATTGTTTTGAAATGTTGGCACAACGTTGCATTGGAATACGCCCGTGTTTTTATATACCTAATCTATATAAATAAAAATGTAAATGTTCGTTTGTTCGAAATCTTAAATCTCCGAAAGTTCTTCACCGATTGCTTGGAAATGTTGGCACAACGTTGCATTCGAAAACGCGCGAGTTTTTATATACCTAATCTATATAATCTATATAATCTATAGACAATGGAACAACAAAAATATTGTATACCCACAAGCATTGTGAAATTGAACATATTAGAAACGTGCGCTTTCACTTTTCTTTCTTTTCCATTTAACCAGACTGAGCCAAATAATCAAATTTTATTAGAAAATGTTATTTATTGCATTTTATAACTGTTCCTGTATAGGAACTTTGTACATATGTGGTTTTATTCATAAGCGCAATGTCTCCACTTGGAACCAACATGCTCGGAGTCTTCAGTATTGTCTACTTAATTTACTATAGAACATTTGAAATTTAAGTCCCCAATTGGGAACCGAATGCAATAGAGGGTTAAGTAGATTAACGGATGTTAGTAACAGCCTGCGGATCCTTGTGTAAAACAAAAAATTGTCTACGTTAATTAATCATTTGAATGTGTTCAAAGTAATGCAATTTCATGTACTTGTGTATTTTCTTTCATAAACGCATAAAATTCGCGTGACAGTCAACGCGTGTTAAGGAAATAATGAAATATCTCTTCGGAACACTTCGGAAATTTTTATATTGCAGAGTGATTCGCAGTCGAATAGTAACATTGTCCAGTTTCGTATTACGGGCCCGGTTGTCGCCGGTGAACGTGATAGAAAAGCACGATTGGACGTGCGCGTATCGAAAATTGAATCGTTCGTTACACCGAGGCGATAAATGTCGCGAAAACAAGCGTTAAAACCGAAAACGTCTGGCTTCGATCATCGAGCGAGCAGAATTACCTGTAACGAGAGGCGGTCGTCACTGCGCGAAGCACATAATCGAGTTCGCGCTTCCGGACTTTGACGGCCGAGCGTTCCGTAGACTATAATAGTTCGTGTCGCGACGCATAACGCCCCGATGCGAGTTACGGTGGTGCTCGGATAATTGTCGCGGCTCTTGTTTCGTAACAAAGATGGAAAATTTCGTGGAACTCGGCGCTGTACTACCCAATTTGTCGTTCGGACTAGCCCGTGCAGTCGAGAACTATCGCGCGTACGCCCACGGCTCAGAGATTGCTATCGCGATATTCGCTCTGGACACTTGCCGATTAATCTTGCGTATTTAGTTTAGACAATGTATCGGAGAGTTTGCAACATTTCCCTCCATCTTCTTTTATAGACGGTGGAATTCGCACAAAAACGTTCGCGGTTTACAGATTGCTATCATGGTTCTTGCTTTAGATTCTCGGAGATTATCCATAAGCTTGCGTGTTTGTGGTTTGTTTGGATTATATCAACAAGATGCGAAAGTTTATAGAGTTCAGCTTTGGCTAGTTCGTGTGCTTCCTTTTCTTCGTGCTCGTCTCGAGGATTAAAAATTTACGCGAACCTCCGCGAACTGTATGAAGAATCTCGAAGGTCAGCGATGTACGAAGATTCCCGTAGAACCGAGAGCATAGGTTTCGTCAATTTTACAGCTCCATCGTTTTCCATTCGCCGAAAACGAGATTATCAATATTATTAAAAAAAGAAAGAACTTTCTGTTTGGCTCCTGATCATTCGAATCGATGCAAACAATGTTTATTCCGCATAAAAATCCGCAGTCTATTGATCACAATTCTAACCAAAACTTGTAAAATTGACTTTGTAATCGATCAGATAAATTGGACGTTCGAATGATCGCGAAAGTATGGGACGAACGACAATTATCCGAGCAGCGTACCGATTGATTACCGCGAGAAATCGGTGAGATCGGATCGAGTCCGATCGTCGGATCCGATCTAGAATCAGTCCCGAGATCCCGACGATCCCGACGATCCTGACGATCCCGACGATCCCGACGATCCCGATCCAGCCTGGTCCACCGAGACATATCCGTCCCGAAGCCACGAACCCCCGAGAGTCTGCGTCTGTGTGCACGGTGTAATGGTGTAATAACGCAGGACACGCGGACGAAGCACCAATTCAAGCAACATACCTACAACAGCCCCACCTTCTGTGACCACTGCGGTAGTCTTCTCTATGGTGTCATCCACCAGGGCATGAAGTGCCAAGGTATCATAATTAAAAACCAAAGAAAACCGAGACTATTAATAAAAGAAAGAAATACGAGAACACGCAACCAGTCACACGCACACAGACACACACGAAAGGAAATGAATCCGATTGTGGAACACGGAACACTGTCGCACGTATACCGAAAAGGAATCGTATACATTTTGTTTCTTTGGCCCACCGATTGTACATGGTGTTGCTTTGTTCTTCGTCTTTGTACCTCTAACAAACTCTTCGTACTCTTCTAATCGTGTTCTTATATATACTTCTTCTTGCTGTTACTACTACTACTACTTCTTCTTTTTCTACTACTACGACGACTACTACTACTACCACTATTATTACTGCTATTACTACTACTACTGTTACTACTACTACTACTGTTACTACTACTACTACTGTTACTACTACTACTACTGTTACTACTACTACTCTACTACTACTATTACTACTAATATTACAACTTCTATCACTTCTATTCGTTCTTCTTCTTCCTGCTCCTACTCTGTGTAAATACATTTCTTGGCTTAGCTCCGTGGAGCGCGCTCTCGAAAATGCTTGTGTACAGTCTATCCGAACGCGTTTTCGATTGCGCGCCGATTTCGATCCCCGACGACGAGGAAATCGGTTCTCTATTCGCTTAAAGACCGCTTGTCCGTGTTCTTTCTTCGCTGTCTCGATCGGCACGCGAGCCGGGGCACATTTCACACGCCCCTCCGATCGGGAACCAATCGCTGCTCGCGTTCTCTGCCGGAGGCGTGCACTTTGTCAGTCGCGCGCTTCCTTCTGTAATCTGTGTGCGCACCGATGACTGGTTTATTTCGAAAAAGGAACAAAAGCAATCGGAGAGAGAGAAAAAGAGCCACGAATTATAACGACAACACGTCGAGTTTTATTCCCTTCGCTTTTCTCTCTCTCTCTTTCTGCTTTCCCTTTCGCGCACACTCTTACGCAGGCACGGGCTCCGGATTGCTCCCAGGGGCACTGGTCCACGTCCAGTAATTAAAGAGGTAGTCTTCACCTCTCTTTCTCTGTGTAGACTGTTCCGAGTGGGAGTGGCTTCGTGGCTCTCGGTACACGCGATGCTGCGCTTTAAAGTCTTGTTACGGAGTAAATGATGTTAGACAAAGAGATCGAATTCTGTCTGTCTGTGTAGCATCAGAAAGAGACGAAACTTTCTCTTTCTCCCTGTAAATCCATCTGACTGGGCGTGGAAAATCCCTTTTCATCTGTACAGACTGCTCCGAGTGGGCGTGGCCTGGTGGCCCACGGGGCAATCCCCACCCAAGCCTGCCGTAGACTCTTTCAGATACCGTCACTCTTTCTGTCAACTTGATCTAGCGGTGGGAGAAGCGCGAAGTCGATCGAGAATTGAAACAATCGATTCGCCGGGCCCACCGCTGGACCACCGTCTCGTTTCTTCGTCCACGCACACAATTCTGTTGGTTTTCCGATTTGTGCGCGCCCGCGAGACGTTTTTATCCCTGAAACTTCTATCTTTTCGGCGCGCTGCCGTGCACAGACTTCACTTTTCGTTGGTGTGTACGTGTGTGTGTATGTGTGTGTTGGTGTTGTCGCACGCTCGCTCGCGCGACCCGCGTCTCCAGCTTGACGAAGCTCCGAGATCCGTGCGTGTCACTTTCGTCGATTCGCGTTCGATGAATGATCTTTGTAGTTGGACTCGTCGAGTATCTTTCTCTCTAGTCTCTAGAGCACTAGAGCACTAGAGCTTGAAGCACGTCACTCGAGTCATCAAACCAGTCGCAAGTAGAATAGAGCAGGCATGGGCGACTGCCGTCCTACGCCCTGGGAGGTCGCTCCGTGGCAGAGTCGCCAAATTAAGGGCTGCGTCTCCTAGACAGACGACACTGGCGCGTGATAGCACACAGTCACCACAGTACTTTCACACACCGCTAGACTACGTATACGTACGCGAGGATTGCAAGGGTTCAGGACTCCACACCAATGCAAAGACAGGGTGTCTGAATAATCGAAATCGATAGATGAAATATCAATCTAGGGGGCTATTTGCCTCAAAAGTTCTACTTTTACGTTTACGACGCGTAATTCTCATTATTCGGCAGCATATTGATATCCATGATAGGCGGCAGCACTGTCGGCTGTCCATTGCTTCTCGCGGCTTCGCTACATGCTTCCGAATAATGAGAATTACGCGTCATGAACGTAAAAGTAGGACATTTGGGGAAAATAGCCCCCCAGATTGATCTTTCATCTAGCGATTTTGACTGGTAAGAAATCCCGTCTTTGCATTATTAAGAAATCAGGAATGGAAGCCCGGGCCCTTGCAATCCATAAATCCATAAAATCCACAGTCTAGTTGTGAATCAAATTTGAAGAAGGAATACAAAAGTGGGTGGATATATTATATCATCTTCTCCTCTAAGATTTGCAAATCCTCAAAAGTCGTACTATTACGTTTACGACGCATAATTCTCATTATTCGGCAATATATCAACAGCCACGATAGGCGGCAGCACTGTCGGTTGTCCATTGATTCTCACGGCTCCGCGATAAGCTGCAGAATAATGAGA
>CM052191.1:5139165-5175957 GCA_028455805.1 Lasioglossum figueresi
ACTATTTGATCGGTGTCCACTATTTGATCGGTGTCCACTATTTGATCAGTGTCCACTGTTTGGTCAGTGTCCATTTTAGCCCACTTTATCTTAGCTGTTAAAGTTTTCGCAAAATTTGATTGTGTGGAATTATACGTATACAGGGTGTGTCAAAATTCCTTCAACATCCGGAAATGGGAGGTTCCTGAGATCATTTGAAGCGACATTTTCCTTTGCAAAAATGGCGTGCGCGGCTTTGTTTAGGAGTTATTAACGAAAAACACGGACCGATCAGAGCGCGGCTACAAAACAATTTTCTTTGTTATAAACAATTTTGCGGTAAGTTTCTCTTACGAATGTCCACCGATCCAGAGATGTAAATCAGAGATGTAGATCAGAGATGGGGAAAATAGTATTTTAAATAGTAAATAATAAATAATCCTATTTATTTTAAAGTATGTGTACAACTTCGAAAATAAAATATTTTATTTGAAGCAGCAATTTTTGAAAATAAAATAATTTATTTCAGACAGTAATTTTTGTAAATAGTATTTGAAAATAGTATTTTATTTGAAGAATATTGAAGATATTTGTATTTTGACGTTATTTTCAATTTTAGTTTTAAATATTGCTGAAAATAATGGTTCGAATTCGATACATTTATGAGTGTAAGTCGTTTCTTAACGATAAGATAGTAATAAGTAATAAGATAGTAAAATATTTTATTTCGTGTTTCAGATTGTTAAAATAGAAATATTTTATTTTGTGGATCAAATTGTTGAAATGGAAATATTTTATTTTGATGTTCAGATTGTTCAAATAGAAATATTTTATTTTCGAAGTTGTATATCTTACTTAAAATACTATTTTCTTTAAGCAAAATAAAATCTGAAATATTAAATAGTATATGAAATATTTGTTTCGCCAAATAATGCCCACCTCTGGTGTAGATTCACCCCTAGGACGGATGATCATTACTTTTTATACACCCTGCACACATAACTGTTCACAGTCCAAAGTATTAGCCAGTTTTGAGGACGTCACTCCGAAGACTGAATTCAAAGTTCAAATGATTCTGAGAACTCATGATTAGACTGCGGATTTTATGCATTTATGGCAAGAATGGATGTGTGGGAAACAAAATTGTGAATAATGCTGTTATATTATTTCCGACTCGTTGGAAACATTGAAAGAGGAAATTCCGTTTCTTGTAATCGAGTTAGAAAATATTCATTCTGCATAAATATCTGCAGTCTATTCATTGTGTATAGCATGAAATAACAAGTATGAATTAACCCTTTGCACTAGGAGCTATTTTAACTGGAAATTTAAACATTTCTTCCGATCTAGAATGTTTCCATTCCCTATGATTATTGAAATTTTATGGATATGAAATTGGTTTGATGCCTTATACAATACCTTAATGTTTAGTAATTGATTAGATACCGATATATTTAATAATGTAAACAATATTTTCGATAATGGTACAGCAATTTTTAGTGGTGCCACAGAGTGGACAACCGAGTGCAAAGGGTTAACGTTTTATGTATATATTAATAGGCGTGTTTTCATGGTTTAATTACTCCCCAAGGATTGTTTAATCGACGTGTAAATTAAAACTTTGAGACGGGTTTTAAAACGCTGTTTCATACAAAAGATTAGACAATTATGAAAAACACATGCGAATATTGCGAAGCAGATTTTTATTCAGTATTTTTCTAATAATTAGTTATTGTTTTGAACATTTTTTATTTTATATGTGGTAGTTACATTACTGAAATTTTTGTTGCGAATAAATCGATATCAAGGTATTTCGAATTTTGGCCACGAAAAGTCACTTTCCAGCCATTTTTCCATTCCTTTTTCTCTTTTTCTTGTCGCCGGCCACGCACGAGTCGTTTCGCAGAAGGTTCAAGGTCGTTGCATTTCGCGCGTATGCGATCACCGACTGCAGCCGCCCTTCGTCTCCTCGCGAACATGATCGAAAACGGAAGAGCAACATGATTCCACCCTTAATGCTGGGTGGACGTTGACGATCTGCAATGATTGCACAAAAATAGGGTAATTTCATTTTTAATAAAATCACGTGGAGAAAGTGCAATACATAGGTAAATCTGTTTAAATAATTTATAAAAAAGTTCGCATGTTTTGAGCTTATAGAATTGTGGAAAAAATAAGTGGAACGCTGCTTCCACCCTTAAAGCTGGTTCGATGACGACGAAATGGAACACATTTGGTTTCAGAAGCTTAGAAAATGTAGGGCAAAACATGTTGCCCTTCGTGAAATCGTGTGGAGGAAGTAATACACAGTTATATTTATACAGATAATCCTCAAATGAGTTCGCATGCTTTGAAATTATAGAATTGTAGGAAAGATAAGGAAAATGGTGCTTCCACTCCTAAAGCAGGGTGGATGCTGGTGAATCGGAACGCTTGTCAAAAGCAGAAGTAATTTGTCTTTAATGAAATCGCGTTGGGGAAGCAATACACAGTTATATTTACGCAGACGAATTGTCAAAAAGATTATTTTGAAATTATAGAACTCTAAACGAGAGAAGGGAAACGATGACTCTGACCCTTGGAGCAGGGTGGACGTTGATGAAATGGAACACTTGGTTTCAGAAGCTCGGGGAAAATAGAAGGATTTGTCTTTTTGAATAGAACCACGCGGAGGTAGTAATACATAATTATATCTATACGGTTGATTGTCAAAAATGGTTCAAATGTTTTGAAATTATAGAATTCTAAACACAAGAGAAGAGAAACGATGACATTGGTCCTTGGAGCAGGGGTTGGACGTTGATCAAATGGGACACTTGGTTTCCGAAGCTTGCCAAAAATACAGAGGAATTTATTTTTTTTTAATAAAACCATTAACTAATATATAATTGTATTTATTATAGTTAATTCTCGAGAAAAGTACACACGTTTTGAGATTGTACAGTTGTAGAGAAGATGAGAGGAACCATGCTTCCACCCTTAGAGCAGGGGTAGACATTGATGGAAAGAAACACTTGATCTCGAAAGCTTGACAAATTGTATAGGGATTTATCTTTTCCAGCTCTTTGATGGTCGCACGTTTCTTTCCTCGGCTACGTTCGGCTTTGTTCGTCGGTTAATTAATAATTAATAGACCGCGAATTTTTTATGCCGAACAAAAATTGTCCTATTCCAACGTCTTTGCAATTTTCTACGCGACGAATCGCGAATAAAATCCGCCGTCTAGTAATTAGTAACAATTGAGAAACGAAATTATTTTTATATGATATTCGACAACCTACAAATAGGAAGATGAAAGAATATAAGTTACGCCTGCCTTGACAGCGGCCTTCGAAGCGTCAATCAAATTCACGGGGAAGAACTAACACGTATTCGCACAGTTAATTATATAAATAAAATAAAAATCAAAAATATTGTATCTACTCCTAACATACATATACACAGTATTTAAAGAATTGAAAGGGCTTAATTCTTATTACAAAATGTTGATCCTGAAGATTCTCTGTTGGAATGAATTGCGACCTCCCATGATCGACAGCGATTTCTTAACACTAACAAAGATCGAACGGACATAACATAAATTCGCGAGGGTAGAACGATCGGCGGCTGCAATTCCGGCAGCGAATTAGTCGCGCATTGAAGCATCGCACACCCCTCCCCCCGCGCTGTTTTGCATCCATCCCGCTGCTCGAAACGTTCGAATGTTGCGAAAGTATACATTTAACAAAAAAAAAAAAAGAAAAGAAAGAAGTACGAAAAACACGGCAAACGAACGAGGTTGCCTGTTGTCTGGCTGTGAGCGACGACGCTGACGCCAGCGGGATCGTCGAACGATTCCGATAACTGATCGATGATCTGATGACGCAGCATGTGACATGAACGTACACAAGAGGTGCGAGGAGAGCGTGCCAAACCTGTGCGGATGCGACCACACCGAAAGACGCGGTCGTATGTACTTGAACATCAGCTGTTCCGGAAACAAGCTCACCGTCGAGGGTAAGTTACATCCTAAGTACCACGCTAACACCCTATATAGGTTCTCCGTGATCTTCGGAGTCAGCCTCTCTGCTTGCTTTCTGGAAGAGGATGCCAACTACTGTCTCGATATACAGGGTGAGACCAGAGCAGTGTCGCCAGATCGAGGAAATCGAGGAAATCGAGGGGAATACAGTTTACCCCCTCTCTGATCACCAGATTGATACGTGACTTCGGTCTTAGTCGGGGATGTTGGAGTACGATCGTGGCGTTTAGCAGTTTTTGGTCGATTCTAACGGCACTGGACCAGAGTCGACAGATCATAACTTTTCACAACTCGTATCCCCACTTTACTTTCCCCTTCTACTATGATATTCCCCACGGTTCCGCCACGGCTCGGTCACGTAACTAATCCGGTGCTGACAGAGAGTGGGTAACTTTTCCGGTGATTATGGGCGAGATACCCAACTCGAATACGAAATTGCACAAGAAAATTATTCTTATTTTATCAAGATGGTAACGACGCGGTGTGCGCGACCTCTTTATAAGTAGAGGAGACTTAACTCTTTGGGGCACACGATTTTAACGAAAATAAATAATACAAGTTGCACAGAAGTTTTTTTTTAATATCAATATAAATTCAACTTTTCGACGTGGGTATAATAATATATCTCGCTATGCATAAAAAGCTGAGCGAAAGGTGGGACAGTTTTCAATCCACCTAACCCCGAAGAGTTAATGGTCAACTTTAACGTTTTTGTTGAAACGCTTTATTCTCTATAAAAAGAAGTATTAACCCGTGTACATCGAAAGATGATTAGTTCAGTAGATATTTCAAGTGAAATATTGTTAGTCCAAATTGTATTCGTGATCGGTTACATGTATTGGTTTCTCACGTGTTATCGAGAGGTATCCTCTTCCGATAATGACCTCCGAAGTTGAGGAAGATCGCGATGATCGTGTCCCGCCGGGATCGAGGATCGAGGACGAACGGATTCTATTGGCCGAAATCGCGTAACCGTGAGCGGATTCGTTTGATTATTACGGGCCGGGTAATAATCCAGTGTCGGGTCCGCGGGAATCGTTATTAAAAATATCTCTGGAGATCGATTTATCGACTGATTCCCCGTCAAACGTTTTTCAAGTGGTTGCGAGAGGAAGATTATCTCGTGGAGCAGGGCCTCGGTAGGAAAGCAGCGAGATCTTTATTATTAGACCGTTATTATCGGCTGGAAAAGGCGGTTCTTTTCGATTTCGCAAGGTCGGAACACGTGAAACGAAACGGTAATGGAAATCGATCGCGGAGCCGTTCGTCCTCGATCCGCGTCTCGAAATTAGGCTGGATCGCGGAGGACACCACTCGAGAGAGAAATAGGGTGAGAGGGGAAGAGAGAGAAAGAGTGAGAGGATCTGAACGGACCCGATCCCTTGGATCGGATAATGGATTTCAGTGAAACAGGGCCGGAACCTGATCCCGATGGACCCGAACGGACTGTCGGACCCCTACGTCAAGCTGAAGCTGATCCCGGATTCGGACAACGTCAAGAAAAAGACCAAGACGATCAAGTCCTCGCTGAACCCCGAATGGAACGAGACTATCGTCTTGTGAGTCCTGAACGTCTCCCTTTCTTTCCTCATCTTCACTCTTCAGGAATAGAGATAGGAGTTCTTCGAGTACCAAGTATCTAGTCAAATGGTTAGCTAAGGACCTCTTTAACACATTGACTGCCACAACTCTCGACCACCCCAAAGCATTCGGTTAAATCGAACCTATTTAACACTTTATCGACCAAAAGCCTGTTAACACTTTACCTACCGGAAGCCTATTAATAGGATTTTCAATATTTGTGCTGCACCATATGGGAAAGCAGAGAAATTTTTTTTCACATTGCAATCTTAAACGATAGCATCAGATTACGTTATCGAGGGTGACTTGTTAGTTCACAATGAAAATTGATGTTGCTATTGAAGGTTCCATTAAAAAGTGTTTAGCCATGTATGATAGATTTTTCAAAATTATGCAATAATCACCGGTCGGTAATGTGTTGATAGACTGTTTAAATGTGAATAATTCTCTCTTGACACTAGATTCGCGGTACCCGTCGAAATGACGGGCGTGTATTGTTTATAATTTACAAGAATCTTTGGCTATATATGTATATTATTCTGAAAATCACGAGAAATATTTGGCTGGACACGTTCCTTCGGGTAACTCGTTAAGGAATTCTCCACTATTGATCATCCATTTCAAAATGACTATCACAAAAATTGCGGATAAAGTGTTAATAAAACAAAAACTGAGAAGGTAGGATTTATGGTGGTAATTACTTTCCCGGTTCTGCAACATTTCACAGACTAATTAATCAAGCAAACTCTCTACCGACCGCCGCAGAAATTCATTTTTGAGTCTGGAGAAACGATCGTGTCACCCACGCGTGGATGGCATGGCAGTCAAAGTGTTAATAGGGCCTTCAACAGCGATAGAAGCTTAAAGCATTAACCCTTTGCATTCCATAGGCATCGCTATAGCAACGTTCATGATCAATACACATCGGATCTTTATGAAGAATAAAAATTGTCCATCTGAATTTCCAACGAGCTCGAGCGAAATAGAAATTTTTTAATGTTTTCACTGTTTTTACTGTTTCAAATTACACCTTCATAAAATCCGCTGTCTACCGACAGCATCGATACTACTTTCATCGTATCGCAAACATTTCCGATTTTCTCATCTCGGAATAAAATGTTGATCCTCGAGACTGTCCCTTTAACAATTGAGTCTGCCGATGGCAAAACGTTTCGAGTGCCAAGGGTTAATCAACACTGAGCCTACCGAGCGTTAAAAGTGGCTGATAAAGAATTACAGAATTTATTTCGATTTTTCTAGATGTACTTGAATACAGATAAGTGTGTAGAAAAATTCCGTAACCGGTCATTTTACCGCCGATAGGTTTAAATGCTAATGTCGGGCATCGAGTGGTTTCAGCGTTAGGCGACTTCTTCATTGTACCGAGACTGTTCTCGCTATTCTAGCGACCTGAAGCCAGAGGACAAGGACCGACGGCTGCTGCTCGAGGTGTGGGACTGGGATCGAACGTCCAGGAACGATTTCATGGGCTCGCTCTCGTTCGGCATCTCGGAGCTGATGAAGGCTCCGGCGAGCGGATGGTTCAAGCTGCTCACCCAGGAGGAGGGAGATTTCTACAACGTGCCCGTGCCCGAAGAAGGCGTGGATCTCGCCGAGCTCAAAGTCAAGATGCGAGTAAGCTTCCCAATTCTTTTGGATGAGGTTTCTCTTTTCTGGGATCGTGTTTCATCGCTTCCCTATAACTGTCCTCTTATCTCCCGTAGAAAACGTCGGTGACCAAAAAGGCACCGCCAACCCAGGACAAGGAGGTTCCGCACAACATGGGCAAGAGCGATTTGATCAGAGCGAGCGACTTCAACTTCCTCATGGTGCTCGGCAAGGGCAGCTTTGGCAAAGTCAGTCGCCTCTCGATCGAGACATTTCGTTTTTCTTTGCGCACTAGATTCTCCGAAAGAGTTACGTGACTCGCGATATCGCGAGTCTGCTGTAGTTAGAATTACTGTGAACACCTTGCGGACAAAGTTGACAGGTTGAAAGAAAACTGGAACATTAAAAATACATTTCCCTTCTCGACGATAATAGAAACAGAGCAGGGTATCTTCCCTTGCAAAAAAAAAAAAGAAAAAACAACAGGTCCTTGAAAGGTCGCCCTCGGATTCCAGGTGTTGCTGGCGGAACGGAAGGGTACCGACGAGTTGTACGCGATCAAGATCTTGAAGAAGGATATCATCATCCAGGACGAGGACGTGGAGTGCGCCATGGTGGAGAAACGAGTGCTGGCTTTGTCCACCAAGCCGCCGTTCCTCGTGCAACTCCACTCATGCTTCCAAACTATGGACCGGCTGTATTTCGTGATGGAGTACGTCAACGGGGGAGATCTGATGTACCAGATACAACAGTGCGGAAAGTTCAAAGAGCCGGTGGCCGTGTAGGTGTTAGTCGAGCTCCCTATCGGTTGTACAAATTGATCCGCAGCCTTTCACCCGTGAATTTATTCACGACCGTCATACTTTTCCTCCGAGGACCACGAATTAATTTGTACAACCAACGCAGTACAGTCCTCGAAACGTTAGATGAAACAGATCGACGAGTATCGGCATTTTCGTAGATTCTACGCGTCCGAGATCGCGATCGGTCTGTTCTACCTGCACGGACGCGGTATTATCTATCGGGACCTGAAGCTGGACAACGTTTTGCTGGACCAGGACGGACATATCAAGATCGCGGACTTCGGGATGTGCAAGGAGGGCATCAGCGGTGACAAGACTACTAAAACATTTTGTGGAACGCCCGATTATATTGCTCCGGAGGTTTGTTTCCCTGCAGTTTGTACAAGCGCAGCGTAACAATATTTGATGAAGGATGAACTAACGAATGGCTCGTTCTCAGATCATTCTTTACCAACCATATGGAAAATCCGTGGACTGGTGGGCGTACGGAGTGCTGTTGTACGAGATGCTAGTCGGACAGCCACCCTTCGACGGCGAAGATGAGGACGAGCTGTTCGACGCTATCAAGGATCACAATGTTAGCTACCCGAAGAGTCTCACCAAAGAGGCTAGGGAAATTTGTAAAGCGGTAAGAACTTGCTCCGCTTCTCCCTCGAAGCGCAATCTATTTAGTTAGCAGCTTAACTGGGGCATTAGAGTTTTCTCTCGTTTTCGTCTACCATCGGAGATATAACAAAAAATTTGAAACTGCTCCTCGCATGCGTTGTACCATGATTTCCCAACGTGGGTGCTCGGGAGATCCGGAAGAAGTTACCGACGAACGTACACTTTGAAAAGAGAGCTGCCAGCCAAAGAACCTTGGGAAACTGTGGTATAACACGCTGCGAACTATAGCTCGCGGAGCCTCCGTCCAATTGTTGCGCAAGAGGGAGGAAGAGAGACGACATAGTAATATCTTGTCGCACGAATAAACGGTTGTGTTCAGTTCCTCACGAAGAATCCGGTGAAGAGACTGGGCTGCGGGTTCCGGGGAGAGGAGGACGTGCGGAGCCACGCGTTCTTCCGGCACATCGACTGGGTCAGGATCGAGAACCGCGAGGTGCAACCTCCGTTCAAGCCAAAGATCGTGAGTGCCAATAACTGAACCACAACATAGCGATAGAAGACAAGGGATTCGACGAATTTAAAATATAAAATTCGAGACCGGCCATTTGATCGACGCTGATCGGTTTAGCGTTAATGTTCGATCAATCGACATGTCGATGACGCTTCGTTCAAACGTACCACACAGGTACGCGTGTACTAACGCTCGTATTTGTCCGGTGTTTTCAGAAACATCGCAAGGATGTGAACAACTTCGACAAACAGTTCACTTCGGAGAAGACGGACCTGACGCCCACGGACAAGCTGTTCATGATGAATCTGGACCAGACGGAGTTCATGGGCTTCTCGTTCCTGAACCCGGAGTTCGTGCAGCACGTTTAAAAAACGGACAGGAGGGCCGTTCTCTCCTCTTTCGTCAGTTGCAAAGAAAGAAAAAACAAAACACCTCTCGTCGCCGCGTCTCTCCCCGCCATTTTTCCCCGGGGGTTCATCTTCCTTCTTGCTACTCAGGGCTTTCACACGATCGTCTTCTGTCCCCTCCCGATTATTTTCCCTCTCATCGTTTACCTATCCCGGTCCTATCCCGGTCCTCTCCCGTTCCCCTCCTGTTCCCGAAGACGATTCTCTTTCCAGGGTTTTTTGGGGAAAAAAAAAAATACAAAACAAAAACAAGAAAACCAATTTCGGATCTCGAACGTAGAGCCCGTCGTAGCGACGGGTGTTGCAATCAGGATCCTCGAGGTCCGAACAGAGCTCCTTCTTCCTATCCCCTAACAAGTCGATCGAAGTCGGCGAATAATCTAGAACAAGATTCGAATTAATCGCGCGAATGATCGCGACAGGAGATCTCTCTCTCTCTCTCTCTCTCTCTTTCTCTCTCTTTCTCTTTCTTTTTCTCTTTCTCTATCTTTCTATTTCTGTCTCTTTCCGTCTCTCACCCATTCTTTCTCTCTATTTTCGCGCGCTTTCTCTCTCTCTTTCTGTCCCTCTCGCGATTAGATACGAGACGGGGAACACATTTCCTAACCGCTGTTCTCGGTCTCCGCGCATTACCTGTTATATTATTATAATATCGTATACATATATTTACTTCGGTAGTTTCTACTGTCGCCTTCCAGAGAGTATAAATATATAAATATATATATTATATATATACATATAAATATAATGTATATCGAACGAACGAACGGACGGATATATTGTTATGTACAGCGTCTGGCGGGACGGGTGATGGAACCGAGGGAAAAACGATCTTATCAGTATCATTATCCATTTGAGTTCATTTCATATCCACATGGAGTCATTAGCGACCGCTTCTGTCATTATCAGTTGTACGTTAGGTCGTACAATTTGTACTGAACAGTTAGTTAACACGTCGACTGCCCCGTGAATTTTCTGTATTTCACACAAGTCCTGCCTACTTGATTTGTACGAACGACCAGAATTATTCACAATTATTATTGATTACTTGGTAACACGAAGCTCTTCAGTCTTACACTATACTTTAGCTCATTTCAGAACGAATAAATTGATATTCGGATGACAATCATTTTCAAATGATCATGGCAGTCAACGTGTTAATAATATATTAGTTTTATAACTGAAGTGATATCGATCTCGCAAGGAACTCTCGAATGAATTTTCCGATGAGATTTCGTTTTTGATTCTCGGTTTGTCTTTCGAGGGATCGCCTGTACTACACGGTTCTAACAGTCGTCCCGTCGTGCACTGTATACACGCGTGTACATTATGTGTATAGAGGACACGGTCACACGAGATCCGTGTCGTGTGTCACTGAAATTTCTATCAACATTTCGTTAACGTTGCAATACTCGCGTCGATCCCGAGTCGAACCTAGTATAATACAAGTGTGCGCGATACGTATACTGAAATCTCGCCGGCTCGACGTTAAAGCAACGTGGAGAGGGACCCTTTAACCAGGCAAGGACGAGTTAACTCGTCACTTCTTTCTGTTTTCTATGGATCAACTCATTTTGGCAAAAAGTATATCTATTAGCTGTAGAAATAAATTCGTAGACCCTCCTTCTTCTATTTGTTCTACTGTGATCTATTTAAATAGAATCGGTGGATAGAAGGTTTGAAAAAATGTTACCAATTGTCGATTACGAGGGCAACGAATTAATTCGTACACCTAGTATACTAGACTTAGAAAAATTGTCTGCTTCAACTGCGAAACAGGAGCCATTGTTTAATGATTTCAATTTCGAAATCACCTGGTTGAAGGGTTATGTACGCAGATCGTCTTGGAAAGTTGCGCCGCGGAATGACAAACGGCGTGCAATAAACTTGGTTCTGCTGTTGTCACCGATCAAACAATCGACTCGATAAATTCATTTCGTGGTGATGAGATTGGTCGAAATTGATCCGTTCACCGAATCACTATTATTTTCCTCCTTCTCCCCTCGACGACTCTGTATTTCTTTTTACTTATTTATTCAATTCTATCGTTCACCGCGAAAGACGATCGGAATCGTAAATCGATGAAAGACAAAGCGCAAAACAATTCTAAGATAAAATTACGTGTTCGATTTGGACACTGCACGATACAATTTTTATCTCTTGACCTCGGTCGTCGACGGGTTTACAAATTTTATTGTTAGAAGGAAGCATCGTTCCTCTCTCGAAGATTTCATTTCTGGAATATCGCTTTGTACTGCACGGCGCAGTTTCGAATCGGCGACTTCGAGCGAGATTGTACTCTCGACAAGAACTGCAGAATTTGTCTGCCTCGAAGCAGTGGCGGCCCGAGTCAAGCGAAGACTCGAAGCGATAAAAATTTTGGGGCTCTCACGAACTTATTATAAGAAAAATGAAAAATTTCATTCATTCAAATTCGGGGCCCCACGCGCCCGTTTAGTCCGCTTACCGTTAAACCCGCCACTGTCTCGAAGTAGAGGAATTCAATCTTTCTCTCGAGTTTTGTTCCGGCGCGACAATTCGGGACAGTCGGAATGTTTATCGCGAGGATTCGTCGTCGAGTCGTTGGACGGTCGTTACGGCTAATTGGTCGGGGCGGAAGATTACCGCGAAGATAATAACGGATTACGCTCGTTCGTTCGTCCATTCCGACGTTGTCCGCCTTTACTTTCTGCTGTTCGTTATCACCGATCACGCGATTATTTCGTTTGGAACACTGTCGTTCGAACGGTCTCTATTTCTCTTTCTGTCTCTCTCTCTCTCTTTCTCTCTCACTCTCTCTTTCTGTCCACTATCCATCTCTCACTCTCTTTCACTCTCGAGTTCGTTCAAAAACGTTAAAAACAAAAACTGAAAAAAGAATATTTCCTACAAGTTCGTCTCGTGCCTGAAAACCCTCGCATCCAGTGATCACACGCGTTTCTATCGAACGATCGAGGACGAGAACGATACGGGGACGAACCGAGAGCGTCGAGAGGCCGAGGAAAAATCGATAAAGCTGGACAAAGAAAATAAAGAACGCAAATGGAAACCGATTCCACGGGACCGTTTTCCTCCTCGAACGATTATATATTTTATCGCGGACAAGCTACAGAAGTAGATCGACCGTTGTACGAGGTTTCTGCATTTCTGACGGTCGCTGGAAAAGTAAAATGTTAAGTAGGAAGGAGGGTGGGCGTGGCAACGCGCGCGCTCATGGCCCCAGGAGCGCTCCGAGCTCCGAGACTGCTCCGAGCGTCAAACTCGATGGCAGAGTGGCCGAA
Organism: Lasioglossum figueresi; assembly: GCA_028455805.1. NCBI lineage: Eukaryota > Metazoa > Arthropoda > Insecta > Hymenoptera > Halictidae > Lasioglossum > Lasioglossum figueresi. The sequence goes on from CM052191.1 coordinate 5,151,963, forward strand.
AGCGGGGGAAACATGGCTGCGTACTTCGATGACGTAGCAAGGAGCAGTAGAGGGGAGGAAGAACGGTATGACATCGATTAGCTTCGCAAAATGAATATAGAAAATCTGATGGAGCAATACACGTGTAAATTATCGCAGTGAAAGCTAGTTATCGAAATCGACTAAAATCGAGCGCGATCTCGTATCAAACGACGGGGAACGGATCGATCTACTTCTGTGTTTTGATCGACGGCTCGATCCTAGGCGATCGGTGAGTCATTCTCGAATCTCGATCGACACGCGCGAACCTAGAAGTAGACGATCAGCCTTCTTGGACAGAAGAAGGCTATAGTCCTTTTTTAAGAGCGCTCGGCGAACCTGGTCGAACTCGGTAGCTTTAGAAGGAAAACTCGAGTCGAGTGGAGGATCTAGGATCTAGGATCTGACGCGGCTCGTGCACCTTTCTCCTCGATTATTCGAGCACCGTGTCTCGCGTCGTCGATTCGTTCCTTCGTAGAGAGTTCTCGGTTCTGTCTCTCGCGACACTCGTTGCCTCCTTCGTCTCAGAGAGAACTCGCGGAAAACGTGAAACAATTAGCGAAACTAGATCTAGATCAGGGGTCGCGATCCCGCTGATTGTCCCCGCTGTTTCTCAATCGACGTACAGCGGGCTGGAAACCCATTCTTCGTGGTTGAAATTGACATTTTCAAGCTTCATAGTTCGAACAAAATTTTGTATGTATCAATCGATAGCTCTTCAAAGCTTCTAAATCCAAAGTATATATATATATATAGATATATATATATATGAATAAGTTTCAATGTAAAAAAAAATTTCTGAAACATGTTTTTCTTGTAAACAAAGTTCATCTCGATTTTGTAAACGTAAATGTACATTTTTGACTCCATAATGTTCTAGCTGGTGTCGCGACGAATTCAATCCATCTGCTATACTATAACGCTGCAACAATTTTGGATTCGGATTTCCAGCCCACTCTGCGACGCTGCAAAAGCCCGGAAATTGTGAATCACAGGTTTCGACGGTGATAGGTTTGCCCGTCGTATCTCTCGTGCGATAGCGGGCTTGTAAATAATTTGGGCGTATTGAAGGCAGATTGATATACTGGGTGAATCACGAATCGTAATCAGTAGAGATTACTCTGTTATTAGCTGTCCGATCAAAAATATTTTTATCCCATATAGATGGTTTCGAAAGAACTTTCACGCGATTGTAACAAATCTTTGTGAAAAAAAATTAAAAAAGCAATTTTCTGCAATTTTTTTTATTCTTTTTAAATGTTGTGATACGTTTACGAATTCGCCTTGAAATCTTCTAACAAATAGGCGTAAAAAAATTATAGTTGTATCTGCAAAAAATTGAAGGTGGCTTTGAAAAATCATTAAAAAAAAGAGTTGACGGAAAATTTGCTATAATCACGTGGCAGCTCTCTTGAAACCATGCTGTACCTGATAAAAACATTTTCGATCGGACTGCTGATAACGGAGTAACCTCTACCGATCACGATTCGTTATTCACCCTGTATATAAGTGGTAACAGGCATCGACGGAATCTGTCTACAAATCCGTGATCATCTGTTGCCGCGTTTGAGTTAGGTTTTGCAGGATCCTGTTGCCAGTCTGTCGACAGATTACTGGCTTCTGTGACCGAATCTGCTATGGCAGGTTAGCTACATTCCTGCCGCTAATTTCCTATTACCGTCGAGCATCTACGGTCATTCTAGTTGTTTCTAGACTGTGGATTTTTGTGGAAAAATAAAAAATTGTTTGCATCGATTACAATGAACAAGAGCCAATCAGAAATACCTTTCGTGTTTCAATTACTTTGATAAGGCTGGATTTAAATTGATTCTATTGATTCTTACCATACTCGCATAAAATCCGCAGTCCAGTTATTTCTGAACAATTAGGACAGCCATTGAATAAATCTGACTGGCAGGTTTAACTGATCGAGTGACAGTGAAAATAGTAATAGCCTCACTTCGGTGAATTCATTTATCAACATCGGTTGGTAAAACATGTTTTTTTTTCTCTATTCGATCATGATTGTGCTATGTCTAACCACAAGCAAGAATATTTTCCTCGAAACATTTCGGGCTTTTACAGTAAGAACTATATATCACACGTACGCAGCTCGTGTAACGCTTGCCGCTTCATAAAAAGCAAGATAGAAATGTTATTCGATATTATTGTTACTCGCCGATCGATCCTTCTCGAGGGTTCTGCATGTCATTGGCTGTCAGTTTCAGGGTTGACGAGCTAGAGTACGTTTGCGTTCGAGCTGTGATGAACGATGAACACCACGACGAATCATAAAAGTGCATTTCATTGTTTTATTATTGAAAGTGTTTCTAAACTGTTTCTTCTTCTTTTAGAAACGCATATATATTTTATCATACTACGTCATCCCAGCAAGATATTTTGGAACAGCTTTTAACTTCGCTGTGCAGATTCAGCTCCAACGTAAACGTACCCCCGGGGTTCGCTAGACTGCCAGATATTATGGGCTTATACCACTTCTATTTCTCGAAAACTCCACCTCGTAAAGGACTCGGAGATACATGAATCTCAAAAGTACTATTCGGCGTATCTTTTAGAATTCAATTATTCAATTCTTCAACTTTTAAATTGGCCGATACGAAATCGCATAATGCTCCGCAGTCTAGTCGCAACGGGATCACAAAGTACACCGAGGGGATCGAGCGTGAGGAGATTTTCGCCCCTGATCTAGCCGATTCCTTAGCCTGGGATCATTCCCGGCGGGAAAGCTCGCCAGTCGAATGTGTGCTCGTTGCCAGTGTCGCCAGCAATGATGTTATCAAAGTACAAGATTTCACGCGCATGCGAAGCGAAACAGTAACGTATCTATGATGAGGTAGCAGAGCCCTGCGGCAGTTATATTGGCGGGAATGCACCGAAACAATCTGTTCCGGACAAAAACGACTCCGGGACGTGTCCTACGAGTTACAAAATATACACAAATACACTTGTTATACATTCATTTCTCAGAATCAAATCATATCAATTTTTTAAAATTCTGCGGGGTGCTGAAGGTACCCCATTTCATCCATAATCTTACTATACTGAGGCTGAAACGCCGCGCATGCGCGTGATGTCTTGCACTTTTGTAACATCACTGGTCGCCAGACCAGGGGAATTGAGGGGAATACGGTTACCCTCTCTCTATCATAACCGGATTAAGGTCTTTGCACACTAATATTCTACAGGGTGTCTCAAAATTCCTTCAACATCCGCAAACGGGAGGTTCCTCGGATCATTCGAAGCGCCATTTTCCTTTGAAAAAATGGCGTGCGCGGCTTTGTTTAGGAGTTATTAACGAAAAACACGGACCAATCGGAGCGTGGCTATAGGGAATTGATTCTGGCTCGGCCAACGGCGACGCCACGCTAAGCGGGACCTGTCGCCGAGTCTAACTACGTTCGCTGTAGCCGCGCTCCGATTGATTCTTATTTTTCGTTAATAACTCCTTAACGAAGCCTCGAACGCCATTTTTGCAAAGGAAAATGTCGCTTCAAATGATCTCAGGAACCTTCCATTTCCGGATGTTGAAGGAATTTTGAGGCACCCTGTATGTAGTTTCCATTCCCATTGAAATTACCAAAACGGCGGTGCTGGTCAGTGGACGGTGCAGTCTAGTGTGCCTAGACCTTTAGTCGTGTGACTGTGTGACACATGTACTATGCGTCCAACGAAAGATGGCACAGAGAAACTTGTAGGTACCACGTAGTACGAGCGTCGCCAGATGAGGGGATGGAGCACGAATCGAGGGGAAAAAGTTATCCCCTCTCAGATGGTTGCGTCGTCGCGCGACCAGTCTACGGTCTTACAATTAGTGGGGAACGCTGGAGTGTGGTCATGGCAGTGGAATGGGATAGTGGAAGGAGAAAAGGTGGAGAGGGAATGAGGTTCGTTTCGTCCTCATCTGGCGACACCGCGTGGTATAGGAAGTAGGGACTTCGCGCTACACGTCCTCCTCGATTGGCCGAATCGTTTGACGAAGACAGCAAACGAGCGTATCGAGTGTGACTGCAATAGAGCGATGTGGTGACGAAGAACTCGTACGTCAGGGAGTTCCAACCTATTCCCCACCATCGAACTGAAAGGTTCCCCACCGTCGAACCTCTTCCCACTACAGTAAAGTCGGGTTTACTGTCCGTAGTCAACACCGGGTTCTAAGTCCAGTGCCTACTCACGGCGGCGACGATTGATCTCGGCTCGGGTATATCGGTGTAAACACCACCCATTGACTCGAATGAATCGAAATGTTCAACTTTCTTAATTTTCATTATTTTTTTAAATGAAAATTCACTATCGTATTTCTGGCATTTTTCTGATTAAAATAAGACCAAACAAGATATAATTCCAATTGTATTTAGTGGTTAAATCGACGATTCAAGTTTCGGTCGCAAGGAAGGACAGCGTATGGGAAAGAAAGAGACACTCATTCTGTCCTTATCTATGTTCGGCTTCTCCTTTGAATTCCATTCTGACCTTCTCTATTTTCGGACTGTCCATTGAAGTAACAAAAATACGATCACAACACCAGGATTACTGTCCTCCAAAAACACGGCTGGTGGACAGTAAACCCGACTTTACTGTACTACGTACAACCATGTAGAGTTAATGAGTTGGACGGCAGTGGTGACGCGGGAGGGAACAGGAACGAAGTTCGACGGTTACAATGTATCCGTGTGCGTCGCGCGTACTACACATATAACGATGAAGTCTAATTGTAAGAGTGGGGGAAGAATCTAATCTATCGTTGGAACTGCCTGTCCTATGTCGACCGTTCCCGTCAGTACCTAGCGCAAGTGTGGGATACGCACAGTGATGCCAGAATCGTGGGACATGGTACGTTTCCCCTCCACTATCGGCTCCTAACGTTGCTTTTACTGCACGCACGCTACACACAAGCGTCCACAGTCGATTAGGCAGCTCACACGGACAGACTAGAGGTACAGGTACGCTTGCGTGTAGCGTGTGCATAGTAGAAGCAACGTGAGGAGCCGATGGTACGTCAGAGTGGGGAGCTGAGTCGGCTGAACCAGTGGAGGGGAAACGTACCACGTCCCACGATTCTGACATCCCTGGATACGCAGCCTAGCGTCAAGAGTGGGGTCTCGCAGATCCAATCTCTGCCATCTTTCAAAATCTCTGCCATCTTTCGTTGGACGCGTAGCACGACAGAGACGGAGACCAGTCACGTGACCGGCCCGTGGCTGAAGCGTGGAGGAATAATACCGCAGAAGGGGAAGGGAAGAGTGGGAGACAAGTTTTAATCTGGCGACGCTGCTCGTTGCACACGTTTCACTCGGTGGTGCACTCGCGGTGCATCCTCCTCTCATACTCTTCCACTCGATCACCGGAATTTCTCTCGGTTTCTCTCGACCAGCTCTCCCGACATCCGGGATGAGAACACGAGTTCGCGAGTTTCGGAACAAGTCGAAAGAATCGAGCATATTTAATTACGTCTTATTAAGCGTGTTCCAATAAATAAGTATATCGTAACGTAGTTCTCGCCCCCTTATTCAACGGGTGATTCCAATCTCGTTCTTCGATCGGCCGGGCTCACGTAGCCTCGCCCCGATGATTTCCGCGACTTCCGGTGTCCAAGAACGCGTGTCCGATCGCGTACGGCCGAGGTGTATTAGTGGGAAAGTTTGTGGCCAATTACGCATTGGAATGCAAACAATCGGGCACGAACTTCTCCGCTGACCCAGAGTCGCCAGATGAGGGGTGGGAGCACGAATTCAGGGGAAAATGTTACCCCCTCTCTGCCAGTACCGGACACATGCAAGCCAGAGACGAAACGCGGCGGAAGCGGGGGGAACGACGTCGTAGAAGGGGAAGGTAGAGTGGGGACACAAGTCTGGCGATCTACACTGACCCGGTGACTCGCGATCTATAGATCGGGACCGGGGCACCGAGCGATCGTCGCGCAGGTACTAAATATTCCGCCGCGAGGCTACGCAACCCGAGCTCGAGAATCTATTTTTGTACGAAAAACCAAGCAGAAAGAAAAGCAAAAAAATATGAAAGAAACATGAGGATATGAACAAGATGAAAGAAAAGAGAAGGGGATAAGAGGTAAAACTCGGAATAGAATTTGCCGCGACTACGCGACGGCCACGTCCCTCTTTTAGCCATTAGATCTCGGGGCGACCACCGATCGAGATTTTGTCGAAATCGATCTACCTATCGGTACATAGAAATGGTCAATATTAGTCAGGATTTTAGCCGCGTTCTCCGCGGGCACAGCTCGCAATCCGTTCATTTGCAAGATTATTAGTGGACTGCGGATTTTATGTAACAAAAATTTACGAATATTAAACTATAAAAACATTAGGAGAACTAAACGATTTTGTTATACCGTTATCGACTTGCTAACATCATTAACACGTACCGTGCCGTTTTCCCTTGATTTTTCATTCAGGCCACTTGTTTTTTTCTGCACTGTATTTTTAAAACACCTCATTCTCTTTTGGTGGGAATATATTCTACAGTCTTAAACTTGTTATAAAATATATTTTTTTAGAGCATTAAATAAATATGTCAGTGTGCACCACCACACGCAGTGATACATCCGAATGGATATTTTAACGTGTACCATCGGTGGTACGCGTGGTACGGAACGTGTTAAAAGGGAAAATATTTATTTAACTTCTTTCACAATTTTTATTTTACATGAAGATCCGCAGTCTAATTATTACGTTCGCTGCTAGCTGTTGGACAAAGATCATGATTTGCCTTTTCTATTCTTGAATCAGCAACACTAAACCTGCCGAGCATTAAAAGGGACTAGTATACATATATTTCCTTATGAAAATATGAGGAATTTGTTTGTTCAGAGTTTGTACAATTCTTATTTGAACATGAGCTGTGGTAAGGAAATTTATATAATTATTACTTTTTTTTATAAGAATACCTATGAATTTTCAATCTTTTTATCGTCACCGTTAGGAGTAGTATGGCAGAGTCTGTCCTTGTTGTAGAGGGCACGTCGGTCGCACTAAGAACGAACCTAACCTTGCTTTCAGAATAAATATCGGGCAAAATCGTTATTGACATTATTTTAAGCTTTGTAAATATTTAAATTACTGAAAATGCACGAAACTTAAAATGACATAATTTAGAAACTTCGAAAACTTCGAAAATTCGATATTTTGCTCGATATTTTGCTCGATATTTTGCTCGATATTTACTCTTAGAACAAGATTAGGTCCGCTCTTAATGTGACCCACCTGTCCTCTATGACGAGGGCATGGTCTGCCCTCATTTTGTCCTTTATTTGGTATGGACTTTTAGTCGGCAGATTCAGAGCAAATAAGGACCAAATCCTGTTTCAAGCATGTCTTGGTACCAAAATGACCGCGTTTTGCTCGCATAGTATTTAGATCCTAATCTGCTCGAACAGATTTTGCTGTTGTCTGGGTTGTTTTGTTTATCGTTCGGCGCAATCAATGAATTTTGTTTTCGTGTGACTTTCACGTACATCGAGGTGGCACTCCACGTGCTGAATGATACACGGTGTACAAAGAGGGTAGTTTTTGCATGAAACAGAAAATCGATGAACGGTTTGGGAGCTGTTTGGAATCCTCGGAGAACTCGCGGAGAAATGGGACATGATGTAACGATCGGGGCCGTACTCGTTTCCTTGCATGAACGCGAGCACTCGCGTCCGAGGAACTTTTAGAAATGTTCTTGCCCACTTTCCCCGTCGAGAATTCTCGATTTCCTTTCGTTCTCCCCTTTTCCTGCCCTTGTTTCTCGTCGCTCGTATCCGGTCCACGAGCCTGCCTCTTCTGGCAATGGTCGCGGAAAAACGGTACCGCTGCTGTCGTGCGCCGCGCGGCTTTCGACACCGATTCGACGGGCAGGTGAACGGGCAACAACCATAATCGGATGACGCCACTGTTGCGTGTCCGATCGACGACACGATTTTGACTCTGTCTGCGCAAGCCTCTCGCAGAACTTTAAATTACGTTATCAATATTATTTCCAGACTGTGGATCTTTACGCAAAATTAACATTTTTTCCGTCGACAGCAGTTCAGCGGAACTAATCAGGAATTTGTTGCTCTCTTGAATAGTTCTAGCATATTGCAAGCAATGGTATTCCAAAATTAAATTTAATCCCTTGCACTGTAACATCGAGTCGCGATGAAAATTCTGAACGAAGTTCAATAAATATAAAAGTTATCAATTCCCTTTAAACCGAAATAAAATTTTGTTGTTGTTGTTAATGTACAGCCACTGAAGAACACATAGGCATCCAATATATATATATAAATATATATGTATATATATATATACAGTAGAACCTCGATTAACCGGCTTGATCGGGAGACAAACAGCCCGGATAAATGAAGGTCCGATGGATATAATCGAGAGCCAAGAAAATAATTAAAATGTACATGATATTTCAAAATAAATTTTTTATTTTTGAAAATTCATTTTCCTTCATAATATAATCATATTTAAACGCATATTTGTTTACAATCGGGGTCCGTTTAATCGAGGTCCTACTGTATTGTATTTTCCGGTTTTTCTAGGAAATGATGAACTATATAGAAGCTCTGATCGCTCCAACTACCAAATTAATTATAATACAAAGGGTCAATCTTTATATCGTTTGCAGTTACATCCATCAATTTTTCTGCACAGATGCTTAAAATCCGCAGTCTATTTGTATCTAACTCGGCGTTACGTTCGGTTCGATATTTTTCGTTGGGAATTGGTTGCATGAGTGAAAACAAAATGGGTGGTTTTCTGTTCAGAGAACGTTTCAATGGATCACGAACGTTTTTGATGACGAGCCCCATGCCTGCTCGTGTCCGACACGGTGCCGGAAGAATTGTTTTCTTTTGTCACTCGATTTCGGAGGCGTTCGGGGGTCGGATTCTAATCGCGAACAGGCTCCGAACCGAGGCTTCCGAAACAGGCTGGGGAACCCCGTTCCTTCAACGAAACCGTTTCGCACTTCGATCAGAGTGCATGATCGATCCACGATCGCGGGACGCGTGGAAAGCGCGCGGTTCGTCGGCCGGAAATGCGTTGAATGTAGAAAGACGACGCTGCTATACTTAAACACGTGAAGAAAACAATGCGTAGGGCATTCGAAGCAATTCTATGAAATCTGACCCGCGTAGCTCCGTTCACTCTCGAAGCTGTAATCGAAGTCTGTTGTTCTCTCGACTACACGTCGCATGACTATACACGTTCACACGTACACCCATATTTTTAAGATGTTTTTGTGCATTTATAATGTCGTAATAAAAGTTTCGAATCGTGTCACGAAGGCTGTCTGCGTCCTTTCTTTCGATCATCCCTGTTCAACGTTGCGTAAGTATTTTTAAATTGTTTTAATTGTTTTTGCGTAATTACCATCTACCTATGTTAAAGTACGTTCTCTCAGCTTTGAGTTGAATCCCTAAACGTTAACAAATTTTCACAGGAGACCATTGAAAAATCGTTTTCTCGCGACCCTCCGCTCCGAGCATCGACGGTCGGAGCGAAGAATTATTGCAATTACTTTCAATATTCTTTAATATAAGTTGCCAAACATTAAAGACATTACGTAAAGTGTTTAGATTATTATTTTAATCAAGCGTAAGTGACCTTTGCCGCTTTCATAGCAAGAGCAATGCACCCTTCCCCTTGGAAAGAGGAGTCGCCGGGAACGTGACGGATTCCATGAATTTTAAAGCAAAATTTAAAAGAGAAACACGCTTTTTAATTGATTAAGGACGACGCAAGCATCTTATGAAAAGACCAAATGTTTCCTGAAGCAGCGAAGAAATTGGCTCTGGAGGAACAGAGTAAAAAATGTTGCACTTCATCGCACAAATATGCTGCTCAATTTTTCTTTGCTTTAAAATCAGGCAGACCAATCAAGAAATGCAAGCTAAATAAATTTGCAAATTTTCTGCTGTTCAGAAGAAATATTCTTTATTCTTAGTTTACGCTTAGTTGACGACGACAGCGATGTTAGCGAAAAATTATTGTTATATTGTTACATTTAGATATTATTGTTATGCTTACTTAATAAAACTATTACATTCTTTATTTCTTATTTAACATTACTTATCTATATATTTAATATTACTTTAACTATTATATTTTTCTACATCGTTTTATATTTGTTTATATAATTTATCTAATATTTTTTTACATAAATACTATTTTTAAAGGCTTTACATATATAAAATCTAATTTCATAATCTAGCACAAAATTTGAATCAGTTTCTATAAACGCAAAACGATCTAAGATTTTTTTTCACCTAGATTGGCCATTCGGTACACAGTGGCGTTTCAGGCGGAAACGGCGCGCGATTATTTGAAAACTCCCTATTTCTTGCACTGCCTAATGTATGTACTCTCTGGTATGTATTGCCGCTCAGCTGATCGTTGGGCCTGCACTACACCGCTTTCCGTCCAATACAATACGAACACTATATGAACACAATACGAACACAATACGAACACAATACGAACACAATACGAACACAATACGAATACAATACAACACAGTCAGACGACCAAAAATTGCGGAAAATTTTCGAAATCTTGGAAATTGACTTTAGTACTAGGAGAACATGATATCGAAGGAGGTGGCACGAATTTCAGTAGTACAATTCAACGACAAGTCAGACGACCAAAAAAATTTTTTCAATCTCTCCTCTGCGAGAATAATTCGAGACTTGATCTCTCGTGCAGTACGCGCCCATTGCAAATACATAGAACAATTGCTTAAAGCATCAATAAAGTCAGTTCGTGAAACCGTAAAAACCCGGTTGGAGACTAAGTTCGGTGACTTCACAATTTTCTGTACGCCTGATTCCTGAGCGTTTCCTGAAACCCTTTTCCGTACTCGATCCTGCGCATTTAATTCGCGGGCTCTCTGCAAGATAAGGGTTGGTGAAACAAAATGTACATAACTTATATTCTAAACATTTATAACAAGAATGTTGACTTTGTCAGAGAAACTCTACGGACCGTCAGACTGCTACTGCAACACTGCAGACACAGGCGAGTTATGGTTGTTGGCAAAAAGCGATGAACCCGGGGATTTCAGGTTGCATTACCTTTTTTAAAAGCAACCTGTCCCTCTTCAGCACCCTCTTCACCCGGTGACGCATCATGATCCTGAAATATGTAATATACATATAAATAAATAACAATATGAATTTTTGGAGAAAGTGTACAGAAAAACATTTCTTCTATAAAAACGTACACTATTATTGTTTATATAGTTTCAAGAGCCAAATTGCAAAAAAGGGCTCTGTACAAGGATCCGAAATAATACAGAGAATACTTCAACACAAAAATCATTAAAAAATTTTGCTTCTTCGCGCTTCAGGAAGTTGCAACAACTTACAACAAGTTCGTCAAGAATTCAAGATGCTTCGGCATCTCGGCATCTATATATTTCCTTCTCTGTCACAGCCCTGTAAGAGAGACAAGGATCACTCTATCTTCATTCGTAGTTCACCTCTAGGCCGATGGTGGTATCGTCTAGTGGATGCTAGATATAGAATCTAGTCGGTGGTATCAGTTTCGCTCTAATATTTTGTCTGTGCCCATACGGTGATTGCTCTACCTATTCCTGTACCGACAGCCTGTACCTCGTTTGTGGAACAAGACAGAATGTATACACAATAACCGAAGAGGTTATTCAATTACATATATAGAGTTGAACTCAATATGAAATTTTGGCGACGCTAATAAGTGTGAGAGAGAGGAGGAAAAGGAAAGGGAGCGTTTCGTCCTAGACCCGCTAGAGGACTCGGAAAGCGGTAATCGGAAGGCGGTTGAGGACGATATATATAGGGATCGGTGACCATCGGTGACTGATCATATAGTAACGAGGAAGGTCTTTGTTGACTATCTGTCCATCTTATGGCGAATGTAGGCAGTAGGCCGCCACAAAATCATGGCTGTTATAATAGAAACCACTATTGGTGACTTCACCGTTGATTTATACACCGACGAACGGCCGGAAAGTAAGTGAAACGTCAGCGTTGAGGTTATGTATCCTACTGTTATGCATCCTACTCGCTAATTGATTTCATTGATATTTTGCAGCGTGTAGAAATTTCCTAAAGCTATGCAAGATGAAGTACTACAATTGGAACCTGTTTCATTCGGTCCAGGGCAATTTCATTGCTCAAACTGGGGATCCAACCGGTACCGGGAAAGGTGGTGAAAGTGTATACGGCGTTGTGTTAGGTGACAAAGCACGGTATTACGAAGCAGAGCAGATGCCAAAGATAAAGCACGACAGGAGCGGATTATTGTCTATGGTCAATTGCGGTAGCAACATGCTGGGCTCTCAGTTCTTCTTAACACTGGCGCCAGAGCTTCAGTCTCTAGATGGAGAACACTGTGTGTTCGGCGAAATCACAGAGGGTTTGGAAATTATCTTCAAGTTCAACGAAACAATCTGCGATGGCGATCACAGGCCCTACCAAGACATACGTATCTCCCACACTATTATCTTGGAAGATCCTTTCGAGGATCCCAAGGGTTTTGTTGTTCCCGATCAAAGCCCACCGCCTACAAAGGAATGCTTAATGGTAAGAGTCTTTTCACTTTGAGTTTCAAGAGCTCTAAGATAGTCTTTGTAATCTCTAATAAATATATTTGCAGAGCGACAGAATCGGAGCAGACGAAGTGATAGACGATACAGCTGGTATGTCAGCCGAAGAGATAATGGAGATGCAAAAAGAGAAGGAAGCAAAGGCTAGAGCTACGATATTGGAGATCGTAGGTGACATTCCGGATGCGGAAATGGCACCGCCTGAAAATGTTTTGTTTGTTTGCAAATTGAATCCTGTCACGAACGACGACGACCTTGAAATTATTTTCAGCCGATTCGGAAAGGTCGTGGGGTATGTTTTTAAATATTTTATTTATCTAATTTTATCTTTATTACCGTCGGGAAAGTCCCGATTGGGTAATGTAGAATTATTTGAGGACGAGCTTAGTGATTTGTCCGTCGTGACTCTGTCGGCAACATGTGGTTACGAGTTTGAGCCTTTTGCCGCTACCTTAAATGGCGCTGTGTAGCGCAAATGTTTCTTGCCGGAATTTACATTGGATCTTATAATTAGACTGCGGATCTTTATGCAAAATAAAAATATTTTGCAACGTCATCCCTTAATCGATTGTTTATGTTGAAAACATTATAATATTCTTAGATTTCTCTAATCTTTCGCTATCTTATATTTCATCCATCCAATTACTTCATAAATACATAAAAACTCGCAGTCCACTTATAATGAAATCGGCAAGAATCATTTGGACTCGATTAGAACGATAATTTTAATGCGTTCCTCTGAAGATTTTTAAAACTTTGGGGGTTGAAATTAATGACGAGACCTTTTTCTCCTTTCAGCTGTGAGGTGATCAGGGACCGGCAGTCCGGGGATTCGTTGCAATATGCGTTCATAGAGTTCGCGGAACGAAAGAGCTGCGAGGAGGCTTACTTCAAGATGGACAACGTGTTGATCGACGACCGTCGAATACACGTTGATTTTTCACAATCAGTAGCGAAGATGAGATGGAGAGGCAAGGGCAAGGGTATACAGTACTTCGAGGACAAGACTGAAGAAGCTGTTGGCGAGATCCGAAGGAAGGGTGGTCCGAGGATCCAGAGAAGAGACGAGATTAGCAACGAGGAGGTCAAGTACAGACGAGAAACGGACAGGAGGAACAAGGAGGAGATTCTAGAGCACAGGAAGCACGAACGAAGGAAAGAGGACGTCGAGTACTCGCGAAGGAAAGAGGACCTCGAATACTCGCGAAGGAAAGAAGACGTCGAGTACTCGCGCAGGAAAGAAGACGTCGAGTACTCGCGAAGGAAAGAAGACGTCGAGTACTCGCGAAGGAAAGAGGACGTCGAGTACTCGCGAAATGGTGGGAAGTACTCGCAGAAAGAGAAATACAAAGAGAGCAAGCACCACGATGGCTCCAGCGAAAGGTACGAACACGAATCCAGGCGGAAGAAAGACAGGAGACATCGCAGCGGAGACCGGAGCAGGGAAAGACACAGAGACAGAGGTCAAAATAAAACAGAAAGCTACAAGGAGCACAAATCCAGTAAAAAGCACGACGGCGAAAGGAAAAGGAGGGACAGAGACAGCTTCAGCAACGACAGCGAGGACTCCCGGCACGGAAAACACGAGGATAGACACTCGGACAAGAAGAAAAGGGACCGATCCACGGAGAGACACGGGAAATCAGAAAAGCACAAAAGAAGAAAATAACGTAAATAGCTGTGACTCTGAAGTACCGTACATCGGAAGTGCAGAGCTCAATGCGAATATATTTTACGAAACAATGGGATGTTTTTAAGATACGTTTGCGTTTTCACGCGGATAAAATTATTACGTAATTCACACGCTGGTCAATTATTTCGTAGATTAAACCCCCTTGTCTTTCCCTCGCTCGGCTACGACGGTTCATACTTCTAGAATTTACTATATTTATTTTAATTATTCGATTAAAAGGGAAATGGAGCAACGTCCGTGTTTAATAAACTCTGTTTGAAATATTCTTCGGAGGCCAATACGAAGTTGATACGTTAAATTTTATCGGATAAAAAATTGTAATTGCTCTGATTCTCCAAACCGTCGACGATTCGTCGGCGTCGTACACAATGGTAGTTGGTTATCGTTCGTGAAGATGTCGCGACATATTCCACTCCGAAAACGCTCCGGCGTATATCTCGTCTTTTAAAAAATCACTCGTACCCTATTTTTACGTTCTGTGCATCGTACGTGGATTCACACCGACGACTCTGGGACTACGAACAGCTCGTAAGTGTCTCGCAAGCAAATTGTATTTTGGGTTGTTGGTAATGTGAGGTTAGGTCGGGCGCGGTACGCTCCAAAATGAATTTATTTCACTCTTTACTCGCGTTCGTTTTTCGAAATAGCTCTCGGGCTTCTTGGTCGAAACGTTCGCTTGAAATTTCCAGTAAAAGATAGCGCAAATTTTAGCGGACCGGCCGTGGTCGATTTGCGCATTGTGCCCGACACGAATCACGTGCTCGAGTGGGTTCAAGTGGGTTACATTGTTACATGCTCGATATCAGTCACGTGCTCGAAAGCACGTGGTGCAACTGACGCGCGCGTTTCTTCTTATTTTGAATTTAGTAGCGCCTCGTCCTGCGATTTTTCTGCAAATTCTTGTAAAATGGCGCTGTTACGCGTTCTTAACTTGCGAGTGTTCAACAAAATAGTTTTAAATACTTTTAAATATTACAGAGAAATATTTACTGTAATTCGCTTGTTCCTCCGATTAACCCTTTCTTTTTTTTAGGGTGTGGGAGAACCGGTAGAACCCGGGAACCCCGTTGGTACCCCGTCAACCGGCAGTACCAACATCTGGGGCCCCGGGGGTGCCGTAAACTCCCAGACCCAGGGTGCCAGTAGATGACTGGCCCCTTTCTATCTCACTACAGTGAAATCACCCTCACCCCGACCCGCTTTCCTCATTCTGAAAGGGAGGGTGATAACCAATTCCACACCTGTTCTTTGCTAAAAGTTCCTCCGATTAACCTACTGTTACATTTCAAACAAGAATATTCCATTTAAGCGAAATCTATTTAGGATTCAGGATTTCGACATAATGACGCAGGCGGTGGTGCCACACTGATGCTCACAAGTTTTATTTGCTATCGTTGCGTTATACATTGTCACGGAAAATCGCGGCGGAACGCGATCGAGGACGTTCCCCGACGATTCCACGCCGAAGGGGATGAGTGTGTCGTCGTTTCGGTCCGGTTCGGTTCGATTAGGGGGCTCAGGTCACGTGGTTCTCCGTTATAATACAGTGGGGAAATTCAGTATACGGTGGCACCGAATCACGACGACAAAGGGAGAGGGGCTGGGAACGTGCGCGTACAATGCAATTCAATGATAAACATCGCTGGATTAAGTGTCGGGTAGAAAATACAATCGACGACGGTAATCGTTATCGTCTGTTCGGGTTAGAAATTGACCTCGTCGCGACAACGAATTCGGTGATTTGACGCGATATAATTCGGAACGCTCGTGCAACATCTTCGAATTTTATTTCCGTTGAAATTTTTCAGGAAGGTTCGCTGATAATACTCTTCGCACTCTTCTTGCGGATAATACTTCGGTCGATATTTTTCACACACATGGAACAGAAACATATGGAATTTTACGTTAAACAATTGGGGGCAGGATGCAACGACTTGCGAACATATTGGC
This sequence comes from Lasioglossum figueresi, assembly GCA_028455805.1. Taxonomy (NCBI): domain Eukaryota; kingdom Metazoa; phylum Arthropoda; class Insecta; order Hymenoptera; family Halictidae; genus Lasioglossum; species Lasioglossum figueresi. The sequence goes on from CM052191.1 coordinate 5,168,221, forward strand.
TTGATACTCGGCTTGATGTTTAGGTTCGTTTACATTCGAATAATACCGTCCCCAATTCTTTGAACGTGTGCACTGGCGCTCTTCTTGCTGGTAATACTTGAACTGATATTTTGCGAAAATTGTAGTCGACGATGTTTTGCTATTGCCATCGCGAAAGAGGATAAATCATGCTCGAGAATTTATTGCTTGGTTTCCGTTGACGACGGGATGGTATCTTTAACGGGAACAGACCGTAGATCGCCGCGAGGATCGAGAAGTAAGACACGGGGTTGGTGAGGGTGTCGATAGAGCTAAATAAATAAAAAAAGGGGCGCATAAAAAGACTACGTGAACGCGTTACACGTTTCTTCTCGCGAAACGATTATAAATAATTGCTGGAAGGGTGCAGACGGCGGCGGCCTCTCTCCTCCCGTCTCTCATGCACACACTCTCATACACACGGATTCTATCTTCGTCGCTCATTACGTACTCTTTCTCTCTCTCTCTCTCTCTCTCTCTCTCTCTCTCTCTCTCTTTCTTTCTCTCTCTTCTTTTCTATGCATGTTCGTTTTATCATTCGGCCGACGAGGGAACATTCCAGTCGCAGAAAAAAATACTTGTTCTAGTCCGTCTCGCGTTTCTCTCGAGGATAGAAGGTTCCAAGACGCATGCAACGCGAAGGGAAAATAGCAACGACTGTCCTTCTTCTCGGATAGCAAACGTTTGCGGTCTCCATCGATTTGTTCGGGGGACAGCCTCGTGTTTCACGTGATTTCGCAGACCTGGCCCGCGTGCACCCTTCTCGCTTAAAGCTAACGAATAAATACCTAATCGCCATTTCGATTCTTCGTCTATATGGCGCGTCGAGGACACTTCACTCTCCGGAAAAAAATCAGTTCTTCATCTCACCGGTTTCTCGTTCGTTTTTATTTACCCTCTTTTGCTCGCGATCATTTGTCGGAGATATTCGAACTGATTCTCGTACGGGACTCGAGTGCAGTGTCCTCGATGACCGGATCAAAATGATTATACTGCAGAATACTAGAAGCGAAACGCGTGTCCGATCGGAGACGGGCAAAACCTGGGATGTTGCTCGGATCAAACGTGTCAACGGGGAATACTATGTTTTTCGTATCGAACTCGGAGCGATCGGGGCGAGTCGCGAGCTCTCTCGTGTTTTTTTTTTTTTTTTTTTTTTTAAGAGTGAGTTTAAAACCGGCGTTCCGAAAACACATCTCACCCGGGACAACCAATGGGCTGCCCCTCTACTATCTCCTTGCCCAAAATAACCCTTCTCCAGGGACCTACTATCCGCATTCACTCCTGGAGAAGGTAACTTCCAGGCCATAACCACACCTGTGCTTTTCACATCGAGCTCTCTCGTCTAATTTACGTCATCCTTTCCCATCAACCAATTATCTCGCCCGAACGATATTGAGCCAATTGACGGTGTTTTCTTTGTTTCAATGCTCGCCACGTTCAATCTGATCAGCGTCCATAGATTTGCACGCCGTGTCTTCGCCGCTTTTACGGCCGACAGAAACTTCCCAAGAATTATGTCACTGGATTTCATTTACTAGTCACGACTCTCCTGGACGAAGGAAGCACTCGCGAGTCACCCGACTATCGCTCCGACCAACACCGTACAAGAGTTACAGTTAAAAATATATTTATTCTGTGTGCTCATGGGATTCTGCCCGTCTCCGGTTGCTTTTCGAGATCGGGGACACGCGTCCGAACCAGTCGGAACGCGTGTCCGCTCGTCTCTCGGCCTGGATGCGATACGAACGGGTCCGGCCGCGACAATACATATTATTTACATCTCCGTCAGGATTCGGTTCGCGGCTCTTCGAAACGGGGCGAAACATTTCTGGGACGATATGTCGCGCGACGAACATACCACCGAGGTCTTTCTGTACGCAGCTCTCGCCTGGGGACCGCTTGGGATTTCCAATATGGCGCCCGTTTTGGCGTAGACGTCACCTCGAACATTCCTCGGGACGACGTTAGCTCCAATGGACCGGAAAAGCGAAATTGTCGAGTCTTTTTGACGTTTCTGTGGCAGACTCTAGATTACATCGGTGATTCTAGGTTTCAGAACCACCTCGAGGAGATTCTGAAGGTTTTACTTGTCCAATATGGCGCCGATCGCATTCGAAACCACCTCGATGATTCTTCGACACGAGATTTGCTCGAATGGACCGGAAAAGCGAAATTGTCGAGTCTTTTTGTCGTTTCTGTGGCAGACTGTAGATTGCATCGGTGATTCTAGGTTTCAGAACTACCTCGTGGAGATTCTGAAGGTTTTACTTGTCCAATATGGCGCCGATCGCATTCGAAACCACCTCGAAGATTCTTCGACACGAGATTTGCTCGAATGGACCGGGAAAGCGAAATTGTCGAGTCTTTTTGTCGTTTCTGTGGCAGACTGTAGATTGCATCGGTGATTCTAGGTTTCAGAACCACCTCGAGGAGATTCTGAAGGTTTTACTTGTCCAATGTGGCGCCGATCGCATCCGAAACCAACTCGATGATTCTTCGACACGAGATTTGCTCGAATGGACCGGAAAAGCGAAATTGTCGAGTCTTTTTGTCGAGTCTTTTTGTCGAGTCTTTTTGTCGAGTCTTTTTGTCGAGTCTTTTTGGCGTGTCTTTCTGTCGAGTCTCTGTGGCAGACTCTAGATTACATCAGTGATTCTAGGTTTCAGAACCACCTCGAGGAGATTCTTAAGGTTTTACTTGTCCAATATGGCGCCCATCGCATCCGAAACCACCTCGAAGATTCTTCGACACGAGATTTGCTCGAATGGACCGGAAAAGCGAAATTGTCGAGTCTTTTTGTCGAGTCTTTTTGTCGAGTCTTTTTGTCGAGTCTTTCTGTCGAGTCTCTGTGGCAGACTCTAGATTACATCGGTGATTCTAGGTTTCAGAACCACCTCGAGGAGATTCTGAAGGTTTTACTTGTCCAATATGGCGCCCATCGCGTCCGAAGCCACCTCGAACGATTCTTCGACACGACATTTGTACGAATGGACCGGAAAAACAAAATTGTTGAGCCTTTTTATCGAATCTCTGCAGCAAATTTCGGATTATCTGAATGATTTGAAGTTTTAGAAACGCCTCGAGAAGTGTTCGAGGTGGTTACTCGTCCAATGTACAGCCGCTTTGGCGCTCGAGCCATCTCGAAGATTGTTCTAGGCAGCTACGGCTTCGACATAGTAAAATCTCTAGATCACGGTACCGATTCGATAAATTTTCATGGCAAGATCTTCGCTGTACCAAAGATTTCATATTACGAGGTGTCGTCTGTAGTAGTTTCGGATAAGATTCTGTTTCCAATATGGCTGCGATCGAGTCTGACAAATTCGAATCCTTTTCGCTGAAGCGATCCCCAGACGAAGTGAACAAACAAGTATGTCCTAGCGACATCTCTTTCTTTCTTTCTCTATGATCACTTTGCGCAATTTCTTTCCGGTGGCACGCGTGTTTCGCTATGTTGTCCGAGTGAAGAGGCTCCGTTCTCGACGTGGCCATCGGTCCGCGAACGATCCCTGCACACGATTTACTTGTGCAGCTGTCGCTTGCGACCCATGTTGCAGATCTTGAAATGGCACAGTGACATATCTGTCGGAATCAATAAAACATTAACGTATTAGTATCCTGAATCTGTTCAATTACACTGTCCAACACTAAATTTGTTTCCCTATTACTGTTGGGTGGTTCTTACAGAGTTTCTCTTTATAGAGTTTTAGAATTTTTCTCCTACGCGCACAGTTTTTGAGAAACATGACTTTGAAAAAAAAAGTATTTTTCAATTATAAACAAATATTGTGATGCTGTTATAAAAGATATTGATTTGTTCTTTGCAGCAAAAGATTCTGTAGAATTTCCCGAATACAGTGATATCCATGATTAATATTTATATTAAAAATGTTTAAACAATCATAATGGATTGATAATGGATATCACTGGATTCGGAAAAGTCCACAGAATCTTTTGCTGCAAAGAACAAATCAATATCTTGTATAATAACATCACAATATTTGTTTAAAATTGAAAAGTACGTTTTTTTCAAAGTCATGTTTCTCAAGAACTGCGCGTAGAAGAGAAATTAAGGGCAGATTCGGAATCAGCGCAAAAAAACTGTATAAGAACCACCCAACAGTAATTGGGAAATATATTATAAAAAAAGTTGAAATTTGTTGTACAGTGTTATGTTCGATGACGCGGAGGAGCGGGAATCGACGGGGATTTTTTGGAAGCAGGTCATTTTTCTCTGGGGGGAATCTCGGCAGGCTAGATCTCGGCTTGTTTTCCAACGAGTGAACCGTCCTGACGTCACGGGAATCAAAAGTCAATTGGCGCAATCGATCGATTTACTCTCGCTCGCGAGTTCCTCGAAACGAAACCGCGCGGATCCGAGCAGCTTTCGACGCGATCGCTCGCTTCGCCGAAAGACTTTTTACTTTGATCTATACATAGATAATTTCTAATCAATTAACACTAAATTATTAACGTTAAATTATTTGACGGTCAATGACCGTTTCATGATTTTACTATTACACAATTATTGAAATTATATCGATGAAATGAGAGTGAGATTACACAAATTATTGAAATTATATAGATGAAATGAGAGAGAGATTATACAATTTATTCATTATAGTCGAGATCCGACAAAATCTAATTGTAAATACATTAAATCGTATTATTTTCTATCGGTACAATATGTTAGCCACTTTATTATTAACTTTTTACACTCAAATCTATTTTAACATGATTTCTTTTGCTTGTGTACATATGAAATTGACCCCTTCATATATTTAATTCGATACTTGAACGTTCACTAATTTATTAGAACTAGAAAGTTAGTAATGTAAAAAATACTTTGAATAACACCATAGAAAAAGTTTCGAGTACAAACTTGTGCTCCTGAAATATTTTTATCCTTTTTGGTGGTGCAGGAGGTGAACCAAATTCGGCTACTCTCACTGATTTCAATTTTGTAATCGGCTAGATATGTGCGTAACAGACAACTCGAAAAAATCAACCGGTTCATCGGCGACGAGAGATTCTCATTAGACGGGGCGAAGTTTTGTCGAGCGAGAAGATAGCCTCGGAGGATCTCGCGACTCGGTTTTCGTGTTTCCCGGGGCAAAACGGACCGTTGCCACGCGAGGCACGTCCGATCTACTTAATCGCGGGGGTTGGAGAAGTGCGAGAGATCGAGCGAAGAAGCTTGAAAAAGTTTGCGGGACGTATCTCTTTCCTTGGAATCGCGGCTTTCATTTCGGAGAGCGAAGTGCTTCCTACGTCGGGTTCTAACTTCGAATCCCGTTCATTTTTCACGGTTATTGTACGATTAGTGTGCGGGCGGAACCGATAAACACGTTCGCTACCATGGTCGCACGTTTTATACACATTGAACACGTCGAATTGACCTTAAATTCATTTATTTCTATTCTTAATAAGAAGAGGTCGTCGATTGTAATGAAACTTTTTGTGGTTAACTGGAGACAAAATAAGCAGTCGCATGTCCGGGCTATTTTGCCAATGCACAATATTCAGAAACTCTAAAACTTTGTTCTAATCGTTTTAATATTCCATAAGTAGATCTTCACGCATTCATAGGAAAATTGAGTAGATGGAATTCGAAATTGTGGAAAAATTTTAGAAATTGAAGATGTCAGTATATGATATCTCCTCTATTAAAATCATTAAGGGAAGAAATAACATTCAATTTGGTTTCTATTTCTTGCAATCGACGTAGAACAATTTTTATTTTGCATAAAGAACCACAGTCTATTCATAAGGAAGGTGCGTTGTATTTCAACAAAATATTTAAACAAATGAATGGGTGTCTGGAAGAAGGGCCTACGTTATGTTTTTTAAAATTCTATAGGAGCGCAATTATATAGAACTTATTTTTCTTTTTTTTAAGATTTAATAAAAGAAACCGTAAAAGAAGTCTTTCAGTTGTCAGTATTTTTTCCATGGAAGAAGGGCCTATGTCAGTTTTAGCTGGTTTTTATTATTGCTATGCACGTTTGAGTTCGAAATTACGCTCCCATATAATTTAAAAAACCTGACATAGACCATATTTCACCGACAATAACTTTGATCGACAACGATTCTGACCGACAACGACTTTCGTCCAAGACAGTATTATTCCATATTAACATCGTTTGACAACAACGTTAGCCGACTACATCTAATTCGTCTTATAGTGTATAATCATTATATTTTTATACATAAGTTAAAAGTGTCAATGTAGAATAGTTAAAGGAAAAAAATGTCTTCTCTCTTTAGAAACGATGTTACTATCTGATAATACTGTCGTCAACTAAAATTGTTGTCGGTTAAATTCGTCGACGGTCAAAGTCGTCGTCGGCCAAAGTTATTGTCGGTCAAATCTGGAGTCAGTGAAATATTGTCGGTGAAAAAACTGTGTCGATGAAACCTGTGTCGGTGATTTCCATGGGACCCCTTCCAGACACCCATTCATAATAATGGTAAATTGCGGAACAGATTGTGGTAGCGAACGTGTTCACCACTATTCTAGTGTTTTAATTTCTGTTTTCTATTTCTCCTATCGAGTTATCTCGAGAGACGTGTGATAGGAGAACTCGCGGAGAAAATGATTAACCCCTTGCCGTATCATTTTCTTTACAGTTACAGCGATTAGAACGTCTTTATTCCCAAAAATATCGTAGAAGAGAAAAGAAAATGTATATTTTTTGTATTGCTACATTTATTTTAATGCTCAAATAGTGATTACAGACGAATCAAATTTTATTTCATTTAAAAAGAAAGGCGTAACATTTATATTTATTAGGCATTGTTCAAATTCTTCGTGACGAGCGTGACTCGTTAAAATACGGCAAGGGGTAAAGGGTGAAATGAGGAAGATGAAATGAGGAAGGTAGAGGGAGACAAGGTGTGATACTCACAAGTGAGTTCGGCTCGCTTTCCTGAACGCTGAGGCTGTCTGACGACGGCGTTCGGCGTCGGAAGTTCCTCGGCCGAGTAACCTGCAGACTGAACCCTCGGCACGACCTTGTCTTTATTCCTGGCCTCCATCGATTCGATTATAATCTCCTCCATTACATCCAGCTCCTTCTTGCGCTCGTCGATGGTCTTTTTTTCCTCCTCCATCTGCCTCAGTTTGTTCAGCATTATCTGTCGAGAAACACGTTGAACCAATGGTTGAATCGTTCACTTCTACTGAATGGCTCCGCGACAGCCCTACATCTAAAATCGGACATTTCCTGTGCAACAACTGGAAAATTTATAGCGTACGTGTTTTTGCAAATATTAATGGAGCAGGCATCCGCGAGTACAAGCTTTTGCGAGTAGCGTGTTTAGGGATACTCACATAATTCTCGGCGTTCTTGAGGTAAGCCTCGCTGTCGTACAGCAACTCGGATGGCATAGGTCCCATCTCTCCAACGACAAGAATGTTGTCGTTCGAGAGACTGAACACTAACAGTGCCAGCAGACACAAGCTCGTTCTTTTCGTGATGGATCTTCCCGTCATTCCCTCGATCCTCTTTGTAGCTGCAACAACGAACAAAGCGGTAAAAATTAGAGAGTCTGTCGTAACAGACAGGATAGACATTAACTCAAGACGGACTAGAGAGATTCGAGGGACTCGAGAAGACTTGAGGAATTCAAGACGATCAAGAAGACTCCAGAAGAATCGAGAAGAATCTTGGAGAATCGACTAAAATCTTGAAGAATCGACAAGAAACTTGATGA
>CM052191.1:5179650-5204201 GCA_028455805.1 Lasioglossum figueresi
AAAGAAAATACGTCCATCATATTCGAATATAAATGCAAAGAAAATACATCAATCATATTCGAATATAAATGCAAAGAAAATACGTCCATCATATTCGAATATAAATGCAAAGAAAATACATCCATCATATTCGAATATAAAAGCAATGAAAATGCGTCCATCATATTCGAATATAAATGCAAAGAATATACGTCCATCGTATTCGAACATAAATGTAAAGAAAATACGTCCATCGTATTCGAATATAAATGCAAAGAAAATACGTCCATCATATTCGAACATAAATGCAAAGAAAATACGTCCATCATATTCGAACATAAATGCAAAGAAAATACGTCCATCATATTCGAATATAAATGCGAAGAAAATATACATATCTATGATATGTGGTATCTGATTTATTATATTTTATTAACTATGTACATGTAAAAAGGGTATTGGATAGATGTTTGGTTGATACAGAAAAAACAACAAGATACTCTTAAGTACCCAACGACAATCTTAATTAAATTTGATACTACAGATGTTTGCATAATTAACGATTGCGAACGATTTTGAAGTGTTCCAGACCTGGTCGAAGGATGTCGGACGAAGAGAAGGAAGAGGAGAAACCGTTTGCGGTGGAGCGTGCGAAGACCGGCCGCGCGAAATGCAAGAAATGTAAGTGTCCCATCGAGAAGGATGCAGTCAGAATCGCGAAGCTGATGTCGAATCCGTTCGGGGACGGTAAGATGAAGGCTTGGCATCATCTAACCTGCTTGTTCGAGGTTTTCGCGAAGCAGAGAGCCACCACGAAGCGGATCGACGACCCGGAAGAGGACATCAGCGGCTGGTTGAACCTCTGCGACGAGGACAAGCAAACCGTCCTACAGAAGATCGAGGATTTCGAGACTTCCGGTAAGCTCCCCTCTCTATCAAACGATTGGAATTCCAAAAACTTTGAATGGAAATGTTGTTCAGAATGGTGACCCTGACAACATATTTCAAGGTTTTTGAAATCGGAGAGGAGTCAGCGACAAGTTTATCAATCTTTGAAAAATGAGAAACTATAATTCACTGTACGTTACGTTGCTCTGGTTGTTGAAATTGTTTCGGGGAGCGAAAAGATGGCGGCCGTAGGCGATTTCGACGCCCCACAGTGAAACGAGCGGGTTAATGACTGGACGCGCGTGTGAATTGTCTCTAATTGTTCACTCTCGCATGAACCGCCGCCAAAGATTTATATTTTCGTTGCATCGTGCGCGCATTCGTTTCTTTCCTCGCGGGATCAATGAGCGACCGGTGCCCTTTGGTGTTCCCGATAACATTTCTGCTCGCGTGTCTCTCTCGAGATAAACAAATTCGAGTAATTTCCAGCGTGGCGTTCCTCTCCGTCCGGGAGCTGCTCGTCTTATCGTCTCAACAACCACGAGAGAAACAGAGAGAGAGAGAGAGAGAGAGAGAGAGAGAGAGCGCTAAGACGGTTTTAATTGCCGTTGCAATTGAATCGCGCGCACGTACAAATTGTATCCCCATAAATCATCTATCGAGTATTATCGCCTATTAGAGCGATCGGTCTGCGGGATGATTTACGGTCCCGCGAAATAACGCTCTCTCTCGCCAATTCGCATCGCGACTATTCACGCTAGATTACGTTCACGTGAATTGTTATACACCTTTTGTTCGCTCCACCGGTTAATCCCGCAATCGCGATCTATCTCGATCGCTCTGATCCTCTCGACCTACTATTCAATGCTTAATCCTCAATAATTAGCTGTAAACCACTTCTTTTCCATTGCAGTTCATCCTTTCCGAAGTAGCGTGCGCGAGAAACCGCGAAATACGTTGTTTTCCGGATTGTTATAGAAAATAAAGATTGTCCACGTTGATTTTCAGCGCCGTTTAAAACACCGAAGACGAAGAAGAACGACAATTCCCTGAAGAAGAACGACGACTCTCCGAAGAAGCGCAAGATGACGCCGGCCGAAGACAACGAGAAGAAGCCGAGAAAGATGAAGAAGGAGGATCCAGGATCGTCGAGCGAGGATCGATCGAAGAAGGATCCTCCAGCGCCCAGCAGGGACGACTCCTTCGAGGAATTCAGAAAGGTGTGCAAGAAAATAGCAAGGGTGGATGCTTACACCGACAAAACCGCTGTTGTCAGAAGGATGTTCACCCAAGGATCTACTGGCGGTGAGTATTGCGATTTCAGTATGCTGATTTTTGGTCGATGGGGTCAATTAGGGGTGAAATCAGCCCTTGAAAAAATGTCATTTTCGTCAAATATAATCTTAGGAACAACAAATGATATTAAAAAAGAAAGAAGTGTAAACGAAGGAGTTGCACGGTATTATTGCATCTACCAAACTGGGTAAAAAAAAAATTTTTTTTACGAGCTAACGAATAACAATAACAATGAAAATGTTCGTATTCGAATCAACAAGATCGTCACGCGAGAATGAAAATGATTTGTAACTTAAAATGATATAACTTGTACTGTCTGCATTTACGTTACTTCGAAAAACGGAGGCCCGAGCGAAACAAGAAGAAACTGTAAAAGCAACAAAAATCAGCGTACAAATAAGATATAAATAAGCCGGTATCAGCGTGGAAAATACAGAGGCGGCGATCATGTAGAAATTCTGATTCATCGTTTAATAGCGAGCTTATGTAAATCGAGAGATCCTTGCCGAGCGAATTAGCCTCGATAAAATATTCTTATCGAGTGCAGTCGCTTGACAGAAATAGGAAACGCGAACAGGAAGCGTGCGAAGAACAAAACGATAAGGAATCGCTGAACATTCGAAAGATGCAGGCAACAACGCGGCGGAGAGGAGCCGCTAATCTGCCGACGAGATGAAACATTTCTCGGCGAGTCACGAGATCGAACATGCGAAACGAAAAGATCGCGCGACAATCGATCGAGAGTAGGCTCGCTCGTGCGCGATGTAATCGCGACTGCTGCCAATTCACAAAGCCGTGGCGCGGCCGGAGTCGCGGAAACCTTGACCCCTCCGGAACATTACGAAATTCGGTCGGGGCTTCTCTTTTTCTCCTTCTACTTCTCTCTTTCTCTCTTCTCTCGGCGCTTACGAACGCGACACCGTCTGTAGATCCGATCGAGAAAGACTTTGAACGTTGATCCAGGCTTTCGAGGCGATCCTCTGCGCCTCTGGTAATTTTCAAAGCATTTTCGGAAGAATGTCGCATCGTTAACCCTTTACACTCGCCGCCATTTTAACTCGAAATCCAAACATTTCTTCCCATCCACAATATTTTTTCTATGTATACATATTGTATTCTATTTGTATGACTTTTTTAATATATATATACGATTTTTTTATTCTACGTGTACAGGGTGTTACGTTTCACATGGATTCGGTAATATTATTCTTCGGATATTATTGTGGTCTGTGATTTTTTATTTAATCCTTTCTGTCACGGCGTTCTCATACAAGGACACACTAAACGAATGCTTGGTGTATCTAAATTCGGTCAATTTTTTGGGACTTCCACGGAGATATTTTATACAACTGAAGAATCATAATTTAATTCAATGAACTGTTGAGCAAAGCCGTGATTTTTTTCCAGGAATAAATAATTCGTGATCGAAAGAGTTAAGGTCCTTTCCCCTCCCCACATTTTCAAGGTCATCGACGTTTTTGCAGATTAACATGCGTTATAGTGGACAAATAATTCTGCCGTCAACATGGCTGTGTACGTGTTGTAGCGTTCAAAGCATTCGGAAGACATAGACAATTAAACTAATACATGTAATTCTTCATAACATACGCGACTGAATAATATTAAGCACTATACACTCGTAAAAAGTGTTTCAGTTACACTGTAATTGAATTACATTGCATTTCAATTATATAGTAATTCAAACCTTTCAATTGATTCAATTATCATTTATTTCAATCAGATATGTAATTGAAATACAATATAATTAAATTAGAGCTCTTCGAATTATAGATAATAAAAGAATTATAGATACTAAATTTCAATGTAATCCAATTACTTTAGAATTATAATTCCTGGAGGAATTCAATTGTAATTACGTTGTAATGTAATTGAACGAACATCTGAACTATAAATTACAATATGACTGAATTACAATGTAATCCAATTACTTTCTAATTATAATTTCTGGAGGAATTCAATTGTAATTACGTTGTTATTTAATTGAACGAAGATCTGAATTATAAATTACAATATAACTGAATTACAATGTAATCCAATTACTTTCTAATTATAATTTCTGGAGGAATTCAATTGTAATTACGTTGTAATTTAATTGAACGAAGATCTGAATTATAAATTACAATATGACTGAATCACAATGTAATCCAATTACTTTGTAATTATAATTCCTGGAGCAATTCAATTGTAATTACATTGTAATTTAATTGAACGAAGGTCTGAACTATAAATTACAATATGACTGAATTACAATGTAATTCAATTACTTTGTAATTATAATTCCTGGAACAATTCAATTGTAATTACGTTGTGATTTAATTGAACGAAGATCTGAACTATAAATTACAATACGACTGAATTACAATGTAAACCAATTACTTTGTAATTATAATTTCTGGAGGAATTCAATTGTAATTACATTGTAATTTAATTGAACGAAGATCTGAATTATAAATTACAATCTGACTGAATCACAATGTAATTCAATTACTTTGTAATTATAATTCCCGGAGTAATTCAATTATAATTACGTTGTAATTTAATTGAACTATGATCTGAATTATAAATTACAATATAACTGAATTACAATGTAACTCAATTACTTTGTAATTATAATTCCTGGATTAATTCAATTGTAATTCTGCACAACTCTGTCCGAGTGACGCGAACAAGTAGAAACGGCCATCCACGATTAGCCGTTCCGCCAACACTTTTTAGACGTATTTTTCTGGAAAACAAAGGCTCGTAATAAGAAATATATACCACAGTTCCGTCTCGATTTTTCGCATACTATCAGCCCCTTTGCTTCAACCCTTCCGTTCCCTTCAGGTCTTTCGGGGAACTAAGGAACCGTGTGGAGGTGAATTTTTTTGCCGAGGATTAGAGCGATTCTCCCTTGGCGTCCGGGGAAAAAACGGTCGACTAATTAGAAGGAGAACTATCGTTGGACTATCGGCTGCGCTTCCCGTGTAAACACACTAGACGCTGTCCACGTCCCCTTGTTTGGTCGCCTCTTACTCTTTGTCGAGAGAGAAAGAGAGAGAAAGATCGCTCTTTCTTTCCGCCGAGAGCTCAAACAAATACGATACCGGAATCGGATACAAGGAAACCATTAATCAAACGAGAACGCCGTACGGATTCCACGGCTAGTGGAAGATTTTTACCGGGTTATCTGGCACCCCCAGTCGGCAACTCCTGCGACAGGGGACGATTCCACGACCCCTGTGTCCCCCTCTGGTACCCTCCCGATTCCCTGGCGACTTGTTACCCAGCTTGAAAATTATTATAATATCGAGCTCTGAAAAAGTTCCAGAATTTTTTCTATCAGCTACAATGGAATCGATTACCTGTGGTAGCTTTTATAAACGAAACATCTCCTAATATAAGGTTTAATGAGAATTGATATCAAAGAATTCCCGAGATGAAAATTTTTGGTTCGAATAAAGTTAATAAAATTGAAGAATCAAAGTTTTCTCTATAACAGGAACAGATATTTTCTTGATCGATATAAAAAAATGTTATGAAACATAACGAGTGCCAAATATTAGTGAATATTTTAATATTAAATTTGGGTAAATTCTAAATTGACATTTTTAACGTTAAACCTACCGAGCACTGAAAACGAAATGTTTCAGAGCTTAGACAAATGACAGGGATCTATTTATTTATATTTTGTACAATTTTTATTGCAACACTACTGTGGCTCGGTATGGTTAAATGGAAAAGAAAGAAAAGTGAAAGCGCACGTTTCTAATATGTTCAATTTCACAATGCTTGTGGGTATACAATATTTTTGTTGTTCCATTGTCTATAGATTATATAGATTATATAGATTAGGTATATAAAAACTCGCGCGTTTTCGAATGCAACGTTGTGCCAACATTTCAAAGCAATCGGTGAAGAACTTTCGGAGATTTAAGATTTCGAACAAACGAACATTTACATTTTTATTTATATAGATTAGGTATATAAAAAAACGAGCGTATTCGGATGCAACGTTGTGTCAAAATTTCAAAGCAATCGGTGAAGAACTTTCGGAGATTTAAGATTTTGAACAAACGAACATTTACATTTTTACTTATACAGATTTCAATACTAACGAAATATTTTGAACAAACGAACATTTACATTTTTATTTATATTGATTATATAGATTAGGTATATAAAAACACGCGCGGATTCGGATGCAACGTTGTGTCAAAATTTCAAAGCAATCGGTGAAGATCTTTCGGAGATTTAAGATTTTGAACAAACGAACATTCACATTTTTATTTATACAGATTTGAATACTAACGAAATATTTTGAACAAACGAACATTTACATTTTTATTTATATAGATTATATAGATTAGGTATATAAAAACACGCGCGTATTCGGATGCAACGTTGTGTCTTTCAAAGCAATCGGTGAAGAACTTTCGGAAATCTAAGATTTTGAACAAACGAACATATAGATTTTTATTTATATAGATTTGAATACTAACGAAATATTTTGAACAAACGAACATTTACATTTTTCTTTATATAGATTTGAATACTAACGAAATATTTTGAACAAACGAACATTTACATTTTTATTTATATAGATTACATAGATTAGGTATATAAAAACACGCGCGTATTCGGATGCAACGTTGTGTCAAAATTTCAAAGCATTCGGTGAAGAATTTCGGAGATCTAAGATTTTGAACGAACGAACATTTACATTTTTCTTTATATAGATTTGAATACTAACGAAATATTTTGAACGAACGAACATTTACATATTTATTTATATGAAAGATGTGTTCGGATAAAGAAATTGATCGGATCAATTTCCATGCAAGATACTTCACGATTTCAATAATTGTAGAATGAAAAATATAAAACCGGTCGTGTGACCTGCAGTGGTAGGGTTCAGTGTTAACGTGTTATTTATTTGTAATATTTTGAAATTGTTCCTTTCAAAATGGCTGGTATCTTTTAAAATTGTTGACGAATGAAAAAGAATTCCAAGGTGACTCGTGCGCCTTGCAATCGATCCGGATGATTTTTATTTTGCGGAATGATCTACCGGTAATGACTGAATCTGTTCGGATTGCGCGAGTTTCATCCAACTTTCGCAAATGTCGTCGCTGGCGAATCGATCGATTGATCGGCGAGACCGACGATCACCATGGGATTTCCGCGAGAAATTGTTTTCGTAGAAACTGTACGCGAGTTAACTTCTGACACGGCACAGATTGCAGCCCGTTGATTCTTTCTACGCGTCATAGTCTTGACCCAGTGTGCATCATTCTGCATCCTCGCGAAACTTTCCGCTGCACCGTCTCAAAGAAGCTTGCCTCGTGCACGAGAGCCGAGTATATCGAAATTTTGGAAATCGTTTAAATTCTCACACCGAGTAATCAGCAACATAGAAACATATATGTGTCCATAATTATGAAAGCAGTCATATATTTCTTGTTTCGAGGTATTTCAAGGAAAATTATATCAACACTAAATGAATTCCATATAATGTTAAAATAAACAAAGACTACAAACAGTTCATTTTTTCATTGAATTAGTTTACATTAATTTAGCTTAAAATAATGTAATGCGAAATAACTGATAAACTAATTTTTCTTTTAATTTCGACTTCGACCACTTTCGTAATTATATTATTAAAGGATACATGTTCCGCACCAAAGTCTTCGATTACTGGTTAATAGAAAAAACAATTTTTTGTTGCAATTGGAAGACGTAGGAGCTAAATGGAAATTTATTTTCTCTCGCCAATTACTTTATTACCTTACCATTACTATTTTTCTTTTCACTTTTATTATTTATTATTTAAATCCACAAAATCTGTAGTAAGACTAATTGACGTCAACCTTCTATAGTTGCTGTTCTTCCCCACACTTCTTTTCAATCATCTAATTATTATCGAGATTATGGGTTATTAAATCATTTATAACACTTCATTGAATATTCCTTGAAAAAATCGACGATGAATTATCGGGGGTGGCTTGATGAATTATTCAACGATTGTAGCACCCTTGATGGTAAAACAAGAGGTTTTATTCGAAAGAGAATTTAGCTTCTTTCAGACGCAGCATAATAGTTAAAAAAAAATTCTATGAAATCGAAGTAGGCGTTTTAATGGAAGAAAAATTGAATCCAATTCCCTTTCAACATGCTTGCATGTTATTAATTATATGTCTACTAAATCCCTCTAAACAAAAAATTGAAATCGATAAACAAGTTTAATATCGACAAATCTTGATATAATCCCTCAAGGACGTCTCACGTTCTCACCTCACAAATCACGAAATTTCGAACAGTAAAAATGATCAAAATTATAAAAAAAGCAAAGAATTCAAGAATACCGATCTAGTCTTCACAAACTCATCGGAACGATGAAAGAAACAACGAGTTCGAGAGTACCGATGTACTATTCTCAGGAAAATGGTTAAACAAACAAAGAAACGTTTACTCGTTTCCTGTTTCCTGCGATCGATGTCGAGATACTTATTGCGCATGAAGATCCGCGGTCGACTAACCGCCGAATCAAGAGCCGAGGATCGATCGAATCCAATCGAATCCGATCGATTCGAACCGCGAGATATGTAGAGAATCGAATGAATACTCACAGCAGCTCGAAGTCGTTCTTCTGATTATTATCCCTCGGTCTCTTCCTTAAAACCAGTCTGTTATTGCACTGTACAGTGTCCTTGCTTCGTCAACGACGAAGTCGATCGTCTTCGAACTTTTTCCTTGGTCCTTTGTTACCAGTTTACCACCACGCTTACTGTCACTCTATCACCACTGTGTCCTTAACGATCCAACTCTCTTCTTCTTCTTCTTCCTCCTCTACGAAAACAATGTTAGCTTTCGATTTCGATTTGAATCGATTCGCGATCGCTTTCTAGCGGTCGGTTTCGACTTATTGCGCAGGGGCGCGCGTAGCACGAGCTAATTAAGAGCTAATCTGCACGCGACACTGGCCACGCAATCACGACTATTGGTTTCGCGACTATTGGTCATCCGGGGGGGCTGTGCTCGCAGTCTTATAAGCTTAGAGTCCCCCACCTAATCGAGCGCGGTTTGTAAACGCCGATGTCGAGCCCCTTCTCGTGCAGCCAGCTTGGCTCCAGACGGCTCGCACTCTTTCCCTCCTTCTCGTCCCTCCCCCTGTCTTTCTTTCTCTTTTCCCCTCTCTTTCCTCTAGTTCTCTCTCCCTCTCTCTCTCTCTCTCTCTCTCTCACCCCCTCTCGCTCCCTCTGATGTTTCCTTTGACTATCCGAGCGCGCGATTTACCCCACCCCCTTAATTTCGCGCGAATCCTCGATTATCACGACCCTTCCCCCCCCCCCTTTTAATTCGCGACAACCCTCGGCCCCCCTCTTTCCCCCTCCCCCCCCCCCCCCCCACACCAACGTCGGTCTCGATCGCCTTCGCTTTTCGTTTACGTGGATCTCCTCCGGCGATCATCCGACGATTAATGCTAAACCAAGCGTCTGTATAATTGAAAAGTATAGTGGTCGCGATTAGACTGCGGACCTTTACGTTAAATAACAATTCTCTGTATTTGTTGTACGATGCTGGAGCCAATCTTGAGAACGTTCTTCATGTTTCAAGCACTTTACTAGGTCAACTTTATAAAATTTTACTGGGTCAAAAGTAATACGTTCATGCTGGTCGATCATTTCAATGTTTACACTGTGTCGAATTGCAGCTACCCATTTCTGTCATACAGCGACTCGGATTAATATTCGGTCGCTCTAAAAAAGACGATGACTTTTTTAATTCACAACTGTACTATTCGAACTTTTTCGCGAGGCTGGAGCAATTAGCTTGCTACAGGATGTGAAAAGAAATTTTTTCTAAAATTGCAATTGATCGGAATTGTGGAACAAATACTAAGAGTTGCCTTTACAACTTTTGTATGTGTGGGGGGGGGGGGGGACACATTTTTGTCATACACTGACTCGGATTAATATTCCGACGCTTCAAAAAAGACGATGACTCGACCACATGTCGAAGATTGACAACTCTAATCTTCGCAAATACAAGTATTCTGAATTACAGTGACTCGAATTAATATTCGGACGCTCTAAAAAAGACTTCTTTAATATTGAACTATACGATTTGAACTTTTTCGGGAAGCTGGAGCAATTAGTTTACTACAGGATGTGAAGAGGAATTTTTGTCAACATTTGCAATTGATCGGAATTGTAGAAAAAATACTAAGAGTGCATTTACAACTTTTTTTATGTGTTTGTGTGATGGGGAGGAGGGCTGTATTGATAACTTAAATAATACGTTTTGTAGATCTGTGTCAATTATATGCATTGTGAAACAAAGTTGTGCTAATTAAATTACATTGCAATTGAATTACGTAACTGAATTACATTGTATTTCAATTATACAGTAATTCGACTACGTCGTAACTGAATTACATAATTCAAACATTTCAATTAATTCAATTACTAACTATTTCAATCAGATGTGTTATTGAAATACAATATAATTAAATTACGGCACTTCGAATTATAGCCCAGAACTTTGAAGAAGTGTGATATATTTTGATGTTTTTCTTTCATATACTTCTTTGCTGTCTATGCGGCGTATTTTCTATTCCTCGTCCTCATAATTCGTAATTATTGTAATATAGTTACAAAGTGTTTTATAATTATACTCCAATTGCAATTACGAATTACATTGTAATTTAATTAATTGAAGATCTGAATTATAAATAACAATATAACTGAAGCACATTGTATTTCAATCATACAGTAATTCAACTCCGTCGTAACTGAATTACATAATTCAAACTTTTCAAATACTTAAATTACTAATTATTTCAATCAGATGTGTATTTGAAATACAATATAATTAAATTACAGATCTCCGAATTATAGCCCAGAACTTTGAAGAAGTGCGATACATTTTTATGTTTTTACTTTTATATACTTGTTTGCTGTCCATGCGGCGTATTTTCTATTCCTCGTCCTCATAATTAATTATCAATGTAATTTAATTACTAAGTATTTTATAATTGTACTCCAATTGCAATTACGAATTACATTGTAATTTAATTGAATGAAGATCTGAATTATAAATTACAATATGATTGAATTACGATGTAATTCAATTACTTTATAATTATAATTCCTGAAGTAATTCAATTGTAATTCTGCACAACTCTGCTGTGAAAGTTTCATCGAAAAACGACAGGCATTGAAAGATGCAAGAATCCTTAGATTTTGTTACGTGCGTAACAGACCTGGGAACTCGAGAAGTCATACAAAGGCTCTGATCTGGCCGGGCCTCGGTCAACCGTCATAAAACAATTTCCCAAAAACTGCAGGACGGTTCGAGACCCGTTCGACCGAAAAACGGTAAATCCAAAAATTTTATTACACCCAAAAATATAATAAAATTCTTACCTCCAACGTCCCGGACAGACTACACCCACAGCCACATCTACGCCAGTGATGTGCAGAATTGCAATTGAATTACTCCAGGAATTATAATTACACAGTAATTGAAATACATAGTAATTCAATCATATTGTAATTTATAATTCAGATTTTCATTCAATTAAATTACAATGTAATTCGTTATTGCGATTGGAGTACAATTATAAAATACTTAGTAATTAAATTACGTTAATAACGTATTACGAGGACAACGAATAGAAATTACGCCGCGTAGACAGCAAACAAGTATACGAAAGAAAAACATAAAAATATATCGCACTTCTTCCAAGTTCTGGGCTATATTTTCAATGGCTGTATTTTAATTATATTTTATTTCAATTACACATCTGAATAAAATAATTAGTAATTGATTTAATCGAAAGGTTTG
Source organism: Lasioglossum figueresi (assembly GCA_028455805.1). Lineage (NCBI taxonomy): Eukaryota > Metazoa > Arthropoda > Insecta > Hymenoptera > Halictidae > Lasioglossum > Lasioglossum figueresi. The sequence goes on from CM052191.1 coordinate 5,191,663, forward strand.
AATTATGTAATTCAGTTACGACATAGTTGAATTACTATATGCAACGTAATTCAATGACAATTTATTGAATTGCCACAATTCTGATGAAAAACAGACACTCATCTCCCCAAACTCTTACACAACCAATAGAAATCTAACCCAAAAAACATAGTAGCCAAGTTCAAAACCATCACTTCACTTGTAATCCCAATTCCGAACCGTCAAAACGAATTCCGAACCATCGACACGATTTTGTACAACGCCTTTTTTAATAAGCTATTTTAAGTATTAAATCCAGTTCACTGTCCACTACCCAAGTCGCGATCTCGGTAAATTCCTTAAGTGGTTTGACCCAAAAGAAAGGACAATTATATTTCGCGGCGCTTTCGTTTCGTAAATCGGTGTAGAGGCCGAAAATCGTGAATATCTGCAATTTTGACAATCGTTAAACGTTTATAGCACATCGCAACGTCAACCAATTTTCACGAAATTTAAAGAATATGTTGAATTGACATAGATCTGCAAAATATATTTTTAAAATTTTCTATAGGTCCACACATAAAATGGTTGTAAAATGCAACTTTCAGTATTTTTTTTTCTACAATTCCGATCAATTGCAATTTCTGAAAATTTTTTATTTCACATCCTGTAGTAAACTAATTGCTCTAGCTTCCCAAAAAAGTTAAAATCGTATAGTTCAATATTAAAAAAGTCTTTTTTAGAGCGTCCGAATATTAATTCGAGTCACTGTAATTCAGAATACTTGTATTTGCGAAGATTAGATTTGTCAATCTTCGACATGTGGTTAGTAAAATTGTAAATTGTAATAATCAGGGTCTTTTTAATTTGAAATAACACTTCTTAATGACCCTGTGGATATTTCGGAGAATCTTCGGAAAAGAAAAGTTGCTTTCGCATCGATAAGGACATGAACAGAAATTTCCTTCTTTCTGCAATGATCTTGGATTGCTAATGTGCTCTAGTTTCGGATAAAGTCCGCAGTCTATTTGTTATTCCTGATAGACCAGGTGAAATACATAACAGAAGAGATTCGATGAATTTAAGAATACCGTTAACATTTATTTCTGTCTTGTTAACATTATCAAAATAAGAGATAAGTTCTCGGCCACCATTCATCCGTGAATCACAGTGCAAAAGCAGCATGAATCGCGAACTTTTCGTACACACATATTTTTGACGATATTTTCTCAGAGCGTGGTTGACCTTTTTATTGCCCCGATAACTTTGGAACCTTGAATAAATTTCAAAGTTAGTGCCAGTTCAAAATTCAGCTACTTTAAAACAGCTCGTCGCCGTTCAATATACGCAATATTCGCCGATGCATCTTCCATGGCAATAATGGCAAACGAACTTAATTGCAAACATTTTAATAATTATCACGTTTACTCAGGAACGCATTTTACTATTCTCAGAGTATCTAGCGAACTTTCAAACGAACAAATTTAACAGGTTCATCGTGTCCAAATAAACATAAAACAGTATCCTACGTCAAAAAGACTGTACAAAGAATTTACAAAAAATAGAATTACAGGTTCTTTTAACAGGTCTTAAATTTTTAGTTTACTATCATTGAAATTGTAAAGATGCATTCATATAAACTTAATGAATACATTTATTTCTAGATATATTCTTGTAATTTTTACAAAATAATCCAAAATTGCTGCTTTTCGTATTCCGTCTAAATAAACATAAAAAACAGTATCCTACGTCAAGAATACTCTATAAACAATTTAGAAAAAATAGAATTACAGGTTCTTTTGACGGGTTTTAAATTTTTAGTTTACAATCATTGAAATTGTAAAGATGCATTCGTATAAACTTAATCAATACATTTATTTCTTGGGACATATATTATAGTAAAAATTTGACTAGATATATTCTTGTTATTTCTAGAAAATAATCCAAAATTGACACTTTTCGTGTTCCGTCTAAATAAACATAAAACAGTATCCAACGTCAAGTATACTCTATAAACAATTTACAAAAAACAGAACTACAGGATCTTTTGACGGATTTTAAATTTTTAGTTTACAATCATTGAAATCGTAAAGATGCATTCATATAAACTTAATCAATACATTTATTTCTTGGGACCTATATTATAGTAAAAATTTGACTAGATATATTCTTGTTATTTTTACAAAATAATCCAATATTGCTGCTTTTCGCGGTCCGTCTAAATAAACCTTATAAACAGTATCCTACGTCAAGAATACTGTATAAACAATTTACAAAAAATAGAATTACAGGTTCTTTTGACGGGTTTTAAATTTTTAGTTTACAATCATTGAAATTGTAAAGATGCATTCATATAAACTTCGTCAATACGTTTATTTCTTGAGACGTAAGTTTTAAATTGACCTCTTCCCAAAGGAAGTGCGTTTCGCGAATTGCGTCTGATCGCGACGGGAAAGAGCCATTGCAGTTTTCCGCGAATTTTCCTCGATTTCCTTCGGAGAGAAGGATCGTGCGCGCGATGATTGAGAGCGGGCGGGGCTAACCCGTTGATGATCGACGATGATACAGATCGACGGACCAATGACGACTCGTGACGCAGCACGTCGCGGCCCGGGGATCTATGACGCGGATCGGATTCAATGTAAAACGTTTCCCTGGAGATCTCGTATCTACATCGCATACATACAACAACGATTTCCGAGCACGAGCATAAGCACGACCGCCGAATTCTTGCGAAAAGTTGCGCAGAACTCTCGCCGCTCTGTTTTCCCGCGCGACGCTTGTGTCACCGCAATAAATAATTATACGGCGATAACAACAGCGAGTATCTACTCAGTATTTACAATAGTATGTTCTATTTAGCAGAGTTGCGCTAATTCAATTACATTGTAATTTTTTTTATGCAATCAATGAATTTTCAAGAACAAGATGTTCTTCCTTTTATCGACGAACTTTTGCTAAAAAGAATAAATAAGAAAATATTTTATTGATTAAAGTTCATCGCTTGAATGAAGAAATTCGGTTTATTTCACCTCAAAGTACCGAAATTACTTTCTTGCCAACACAATACATTGTATTTCAATTATATAGCAATTCAACTACGTCGTAACTGAATTACGTAATTCAAACATTTCAATTAATTAAATTACTAATTATTTCAATCAGATGTGTAATTGAAATACAATACAATTAAAATACAGCTCTTCGAATTATAGCTCAGAACTTTGAAGAAGTGCGATACATTTTTATGTTTTTCTTTTATATACTTGTTTACTGCCTATGTGGCGTATTTTCTATTCGTCGTCCTCGTGATTCTTAATTATTGTAATTTAATTACAAAGTATTTTATAATTGTATTCTAATTGCAATTACGAATTACATTGTAATTGAATTGAATGAAGATCTGAATTATAAATAACAAAATAACTGAATTACATTGTGTTTCAATCATACAGTAATTAAACTACGTCGTAACTGAATGACATAATTCAAACATTATAATTAATTATATTACTAATTATTTCAATCAGATGTGTTATTGAAATACATTATAATTAAAATACAGCTCTACGAATTAGAGCGCAGAACTTTGAAGAAGTGCGATACACTTTTATGTTTTTCTTTTATATACTTGTTTACTGCCTATGTGGCGTATTTTCTATTCGTCGTCCTCGTGATTCGTAATTATTGTAATATAATTACAAAGTATTTTATAATTGTACTCCAATTGCATTACGAATTACATTGTAATTTAATTGGATGTAGATCTGAATTATAAATAACAGAATAACTGAATTACATTGTATTTCAATTACTTTGTAATTGTAATTCCTGTAGTAATTCAATTGTAATTCTGCACAACTCTGATAAGAAGTTTTCTAAAGCGACAGCGGTATAAGGCGACTCTAAAGCCGCCACATTATTAATGAAAAAGACGGACAAATCAGAGCGCGACCTAGACGCGTGTTGGCACAGTCGGCCAATTGACAGTTGGCGCGCCGGGCCGACGGTGTTTTTGCAAAGGAAAATGTTGCTTCGAACGATCTCAGGAACCTCCCATTTCCGGATGTTGATGGAATTTTGAGGCACCCTGTATAAATAAATAACTTGGTTAGCATTCGCGACAATCAAATCGCGCGGATAACGCCCAGCAATCGAGAATTCGCTACCCCAACCGTCGATCCACGAGGAAAATCGATTGCATAATACGAAATACTCGGTAAAATTGCGCGAGAATCGATAAGGAAGACGAATTGTTACCAAATTGTTGTAATCTCTCGCTTTGATTGAACGGAGAGAGCCACCTCGCGAGTTCGTTCGTACTCGATTCACACAGGTCTCTGTCTCTCTCTCAGTGAATGAATGAGATCCGATTCTCAACGAATCGCGCGCGTCACTTATTTTCGGCGGCAACGATAAAAGGTCTATCTCTATGAATTTTCGGCGCCGGGCGGCTCGCGCTAGCCCGATAATTTCGAGATTATTGTAATTATCGGCCGTCTTTTTTTACTTGCTGGCGAGAGGTCACCGAGAACCGGCTCTCGTTTTTATCAAGAGGCACTCACGGCCTCTCGGATCGATTCGCGATCGAGAGATCAAGGACTGGAGGAATCGTCCTGCGGTAGTTGCCCCAGAGGGCAAATATGGCCATTGGGGAAAAGTAGCGTTCTCTCTAATCATTCGGACTGTTCGCCACAAGTACCTCGCAAGCCAAGGAAAAAGTTGTTCAGAATGATGACCTTGGTATCATATTTCAAGGTCATTGAACTCGATGAGTAATGTCCCATTGTAAGTAATGATCTAAACATTCGTTCTGTCAATTGAACTTCTCTCTTTAACACTAAATCTACCATCACTGGTCGGAACGACCGATTCCAGATTTTTTATTTCACGATTATTAAAATAATAAAAATTATTTCATACGAAATGAGTGTACAGATAGCTCTAGTAGAACGCGTATTACAATAGGAGCTGCACAAAGTCTAAATAAAATCGGTTACTACTTTTAAGGCTCGGTAGAATACTGTTAATAGTCCTAACAAGTTTGCAAGTCATAAATTCCCGATATTCTTAAATTCCACTGAACCCTTATTCGTTAGACCCATCGATTTTTATCATAAATGCAAAAAATTTAGTAATTGCCTACGATTTACGATTGAACACGATAAAAATCGCAGTCTTCCAATTCACGAAGAGCGATTCTGTTTTAAACGCTGCGCTGCTCGATGGATTGCGCGTGTTATCGTGCGTATCTGTTGCGAGTCCTATATCAGAAGAAAACCAAAATAAGTGTAATTGGCGTATAAATAAGTAAATTGGCGAAAAAGAATTGAGCCCGATGAAGAAGAAAGCTCACGCCCTTCTAAATTGCAGAGTTGTGCAGAATTACAATTGAATTACTCCAGGAATTATAATCTGTAATTAATTATAATAAGAGTACAATTATAAAATACATTGTAATTGAATTACAATAATTATGAATCTCGAGGACGGGGAATAGAAAATACGCCGCACAGACAGCATATGAAAGGAAAACGTAAAAATAAATCGTACTTCTTTAAAGTTCTGTGCTATAATTTGATGAGCTGTATTTTAATTATATTGTATTTCAATTACACATCTGATTGAAACAATTAGTAATTGAATTAATTGAAAGGTATGAATTATGTAATTCATTTACGACATAGTTGAATTACTGTATAATTGAAATACAATGTACTTCAGTTATATTGTTATTTATGTCTCAGGTCTTCAATTAATCAAATTACAATGTAATTCGTAATTGCAATTGGAGTACATTTATAAAATACTTTGTAATTATATTACAATAATTACGAATCACGAGGACGACGAATAGAAAATACGCCGCATAGACAGCAAACAAGTATATAAAAGTAAAAACATAAAAATGTATCGCACTTCTTCAAAGTTCTGGGCTATAATTCGAAGAGCTGTAATTTAATTATATTGTATTTCAATTACATATCTGATTGAATTAATTGTAATGTTTGAATTATGTAATTCAGTTACGACGTAGTTGCATTACTATAACATTGAAATATAATGTAATTCAATTGCGTAATTCAATTACAATGTATTTGAAGTAGTACAACTCTGCTCTTTATTTCCTTGTCAGATTATTTTACCATTGTTCTCCGGCTGCGCGGGTCTTTGTCAGTCCTAGTACACATCTCGCGACCAGATCCATGCAGGCCTAATCCTCTCCTGTATTTCTTTCAGGTCTCGCCAGGGCTGTTCACGGTCTACGGTCAGACGCTGACGAACTTTTCCTGTTTATGACATCCTTTTCTCATTGTCTTTTTCCGTTCTTTCTTTTTTTTATAGCACCCTTGCGCGAGCGATTCTTTCCGCAAGTTTCTTACCTGATTTTCCTCTCCTCCTGGGTTTTGCCATACCTTCCTCTCCTTACTTTTCTCCCACTATTCCGTTTCTTCCTCCCCTTCACATTGCGAGAAAGTTTGTAATTTCTTTATAATTACAACAAATTTTCCAAATGTTCTCTGTTGAATTCTGAACGAACATTTTTGAAGGTATCTGCTGGAATAGCTCTACAACAGACAACATAAGCAAGAGATCAATAGAGAACCATTTTCTTTTAAAACGATACGTGCTGGTATAACTGGAATACATCAACGATTTGCGTCCAAGAATTGTACAGGAATGTAGAGCTATTGCAACAAATACCTTCAAAAATGTTCGTTCGGAATTTGAGAATCGTCTGAAATTACAAACTTTCTCGCAGTATAAGTATGACTCGCTCTACTTCTCTTTAGATATCTCCGAAACTAGTGCGCAGATAAAAAAAAAGTATCCTTCGAAAATTGCTGGTCTTTTTACGTACAATAAGATCCCATAATAAAAAATATAGGTTTTCATTTGAAAAAACAAAGTTAACCTTGAAAACGCCACCAAAATAAAAAACTGACACTGCCCCCCTCTTTCTCCCTCGAAATCCTTGAACACGTGTTTTACACTTTTTTAATATCCTTCGTACTTTTCGAGATATTCGGCTGGAAAGTTTTCAAATGAACACCCTTATGTCTCGTGCAGAAAATTCTCGCAAATCGGTATTCAGTTTCTCCAGCCTGTATTTTTTTGTTTCATCGAGGATATTTCACACGACTTATTTGCGTGTACAAACAGCTTGAAAAGAGGATCGATATCGTTTCTCTCGTGAATTTTTTTGTCTTTTTCGCGACCGACTGCTAGTTTCCACTGGCACATCGCACAAAGACCACGCTGGTTTGTTCTTGGTAACTCTAATTTCGTGGTGAAAAGTCGAATCACAGAGTCGCGAGATATTCTACGTGTCGTAAAAATTCATGCAACAGAGGGTTAACCATCACCGAAAATACGAGGATACAAACGAGATATGTTTCTTTCTCCTTCTAAGACATTATAAATGGGATGAAGAGAAGTCTTCTGTGGCGTCAGAAGGGTGCAACAACATTGGATGCTGGGTTGAAAGAGTTATATCGATCTCGCATTGCTAAATCTTGATTCGGGAACGCTGTGGCGGCGTTATCTACCACGGTTCGATTACAGGAAGGGCATTCGCGTGCTCTGAGTCGCGCGAGCAAGTGTTATCGACGCTTAGGACTGGATAAATATTATTGTTTAGGAACCGCGAACGAGATTTCGTGGTTCTATCAGGTCGTTAAGTATGAAACTTGACAAATGTGTTTGAAATTTGTGTTTTATTTGTCAAGTTTCATACTTAACGACCTGATACAAGCTCCGGAGATTCGACGTGGCTTCCGGGAGATTCCGGGCTCGTCAAACTTGACAGTAAAATCAGAAAACACGTTCGAAAACATTCTGTCGGTCGACAATACGAAATTGCTGCAGAATAATACGATTTGAATATGAGCGCGAGAGCTACGGAGCCACGCCCACTTGACCTTGAGCAAAGAGCTTGCCTGTACCCTGCCCGATAGCTACGATAAAGCATAATTTAATCAAGAAAAAAACGAGAGAAGGCGTGGCAATCTTCTGTAATAGATTTCCAAAGACTACGGACAGTCCAGGCAAACATTGTTCCGGCTCCGTCGAGGTCTGGGGCAACTAAGCCACGCCCACCAGGACACTCTACGCAGCCGAGCATAATTGCACACGGTACGTCATCTGTTTCCCTGATGAGATTTCCTCTCGGGTTAAGCGAAAGTGCTCCGGAGGCAAAGGTCGCGGATTTCGCAGCTCCAAGGAATTCACACGCCCCCCCCCCCCCCCCACAACGGCCACGACCGCGTTTCGGCCGCTGATTCTACTTTTTCTTTTTATCGAACACGATCGCATAATTTTCCTATCGTCGAAATGCGTCTCGCTTAAGATGCCGGAGGTTAGATTAATCGTCCAAAATCGGCAATTTTTAAATTACGTTTTCAATGTGTTCCCGACGGAATTTCCCAGCGTTTTTTACAACGAATTACAGCTGGAAGACTGCGTTTCAAGATGCCGCCAGTTAAAATTACCGGCGGTCACGATACCACATTGAAAGTTTGACAAAATTAATAGCAAAGATTGGCAATTTTTAAATTGCGTTTTCAATGCGTTCCCGACGGAATTTCCGAGCGTTTTTTACGGCGAATTACAGCTGGAAGACTGCGTTTCAAGATGCCGCCAGTTAAAATTACCGGCAGCCACGATACCACATTGAAATTTTGACAAAATGAATAGGAAAGATTGGTCATTTTTAAATTGCGTTTTCAATGTGTTCCCGACGGAATTTCCGAGCGTTTTTTACGGCGAATTACAGCTGGAAGAATGCACTTTGAAAGGCGAGATCCAGCGAACACGTCCGATAACCTAACAACGGCGCATGCCACGAGACGCTGTCTGTCGTGTGCAACTGTCGGAGATTTCTTCGAATTTTTATGCGAGCGGTGTCGCCTGTACATCACTGGACACTCATGTTCGATAAGTGGAGCGCGATCGAATTTTTCGATAGATTGCGCCGGGCCGAGCGGAAAGTCACCGCGACTTGGCACAGTTACCATCCCGAGGATGATCTTCGCGCTAGGTCAAGAACCTCCGCCCTCTCCGTGGACCGGACCGAGAGCTCTACTACTCCCCACTTTTCGAAATCCTCCCACCTTTCGAAACTAGATCGCGATCGCCGGTTTCGATTCGACGCAGCCAAAGATCTCCGACGAATTCCGCCACGATTCGGCCCCGCGCGCGAGCTCGCGCTCTCCGATAATAATTGGTGCGGCGACATTTCGTCTGCTCGACATTAATTATCGGAGAGATGCACGAGGAGCAGCTGCGCGGCACCATAAATCGTCACCAGTTGCGTCGACGTGTCACCGATCGACGATACTTTGACCGGCAACCGTTGTCCTCGCTATTCCGGTTGCCAATTTCGACTTTCGACGCCCCGAAAATCGCTGTGCTTCCGGTGGACAGGGGTCGTGTCCGAGCCGAACAATTTTTTAAACAAAATTTAGATGTGGCGTTTGCATTTATTAATTTTTTTAAAGAATGTCTAAGGTCAGGTGTGGGTTCAACAATTTTTTTAAGGATATTCAGAGATCATGTCCGTGCCGAACAATTTTTTAAACAAAATTTAGATGTGGCGTTTGCATTTATTAATTTTTTTAAAGAATGCCTGAGGTCAGGTGTGGTTTCAACAATTTTTTTAAGGGTAGACAGAAATCGTGCCCGCGTCGAACAATTCTTTAAACAAAATTTAGATGTGGCGTTTGCATTTATTAATTTTTTTAAAGAATGCCTGAGGTCAGGTGTGGGTTCAACAATTTTTTTAAGGGTAGTCAGAAATCGTGTCCGCGTCGAACAATTCTTTAAACAAAATTTAGATGTGGCGTTTGCATTTATTAATTTTTTTAAAGAATGCCTAAGGTCAGGTGTGGGTTCAACAATTTTTTTATAGGTATCCAGAGATCGTATCCGCGTCGAACAATTTTTTAAACGAAATTCAGATGTGGCTTTTGCATTTACTGATTTTTTTAAAGAAAGCCTAAGGTCATGTATGGTTTCAACAATTTTTTAAGGGTATTCAAAGATCGTATCTGCGTCGAACAATTTTTTAAACAAAATTCAGATGTGGCGTATGCATGTGCTGAGTTTTTTTTAGGACAGCCTAAGGTCAGGTGAGCGTTTAACAATTTTTTTAAGGGTATTCAGAAATCGTGTCCGTGTCGAACAATTTTTTAAACGAAATCAGATGTGGCGTTTGCATTTGCCGAGTTTTTTTTAGTAAAGCGTAAGGTCAGGTGTGGGTTCAACAATTTTTTTAATGGCATTCAGAGATCGTGTCCTCGTCGAACAATTTTTTAAACAAAATTCGTATGTGGCGTTTGCTCTTACTGAATTTTTTTAACAAAACCCTAATCTCAGGTGTGGGTTCAACGATTTATTGAGGATACTCAGAGATCAAGTTTGGGTTGAGCGAATTTTTAAAGAAATTCAGAAGTGTAGGTATTTATCGATTTTTTTTTGCGAACACCATGCGTCAAGGTGTGCGTTTAATTTTCTAAACGAAACAACCCTCGAGAGCCAACATTAGCATACCGACTCTGACGAATATATAAAAAATGATTACGCGGGCAAACGATTAAGCACGATGCAATTTCGTACTGTATCATTTACTTTCTAGAATTTGAAGATAGGCATGGAAAATATCGGAAAGTCTGAATCATCGGGCACCACTTAACCTTCTGTAATCAATGTCTAAAGAATTCCTTTTGTTAATAACACATTTTACCAAGGGACATTTACTAAAGTCGATCGGCGGTCGGTCAATAGCTCGATGGAGGACCAATCTGACCTCTCGCGCGTTCCTCCGAAAAGTGAAATCTCCCTCGCTCTTTCGGCAGATAGAGCGACAAGGAGAGAGAGAGAGAGAGAGAGAGAGAGAAACAGAGTGCAAACGGATAGACGATAAAGCGCGGCGAGAAGATAGTTTGGGCGAAAAAACCGCGGCTGGTGCGAGGGTCGGCCAATTGAATTTCTTTTTGCTTTGTTTACGGGCAGATCGCGATTCCGCACGCTGGAGTAAACACGATTCTCGTGCGACTCGAAGACCGCGCGCGCGGGATCTGCTCGCTTTCGCTTTCGTTTTCGCATCGCGGCGAGACGGGCGCTCGCAAAAGCGGAGGTGACTTCATGCGTAAGATTAGAGGATGATCAAACAGCGAGAGAGAGAGAGAGAGAGAGAATCAGTGAGAGAGCGAGTGGTAATTAATGATCGATGGGCCGAAGGAAACGCGGGAGGACGATAGGGGGGGGAGAGGTCACCGAGTTGATACCACCGGCTCGTACAAAGTGTAGTTCCGCGGACAGCGATAACTGATAACGCGACAGCGTCCTCGCCGGGCCCTCAATCAGAATTTCCACGGAGGGACACAGCTGACTCACCGAATCCTCTCACGAGTCGCCGTAATTACCAGTGGAATCGGCTTGCAATGATCAGACACGCCGACCGATTCTCGTTGCCCGATCCGCCGCACAGTGGACTACGGTAAATCCTCTATAAACGCAACAAGGCCGTACACGATAAACGCAACAAAAATATCCCCTCCACTGTGTAATCTGATCTCGGCTCGGGTATATCGGTGTGAACCACTGCTAATGCGACGCGGAGAGTCGCAGTCGTCGGCACATTTCAAAGGCCCGCGCGTTCTCACAATGTAATAGCAATATACAATCTTTTTTATTATTACAGTAAAATAGATATTACTGTCCTCAGTAAACACCAGGATCTATGTCCAATGTCAACTCACTCCACTGGCGGCCGACGCCGCGCAGCGCCGAAGGCGGCAATGATTGATCTCGGCTCGGGTATATCGGTGTAAACACCACACATTGACTGGAATGAATAGAAATGATCAACTTTCTTAATTTTCATTATGTTTTTAATGAAGTTTCACTATCGTATTTCTGGCATTTTTCTGATTAATATAAGACCAAACACGATATAATTCCAATTGTATTTAGTGGTTAAATCGACGATTCAAGTTTCGGTCGCAAGGAAGGACAGCGTATGGGAAAAAAGAGACACTCATACTGTCCTTCTCTATGTTCGGCTTCTCCTTTGAAGTTCATTCTGTCCTTCTCTATGTTCGGACACACCTTTGAATTTCATTCTGTCCTTTCCTATGTTCGGCTTCTCCTTCGAATTTCATTGTCCTTTTCTATGTTCGGCTTCTCCTTCGAAGTTCATTCTGTCCTTCTCTATGTTCGGACTCTCCTTCGAATTTCATTCTGTCCTTCTCTGTGTTCGGACTCTCCTTTGAATTTCATTCTGTCCTTTTCTATGTTCGGCTTCTCCTTCGAATTTCATTCTGTCCTTCTCTATGTTCCGACTCTCCTTTGAATTTCATTCTGTCCTTCTCTATGTTCGGACTCACCTTTGAATTTCATTCTGTCCTTCTCTATGTTCGGACACACCTTTGAATTTCATTCTGTCCTTTTCTATGTTCGGCTTCTCCTTTGAATTTCATTCTGTCCTTTTCTATGTTCGGCTTCTCCTTCGAATTTCATTGTCCTTTTCTATGTTCGGCTTCTCCTTTGAAGTTCATTCTGTCCTTCTCTATGTTCGG
>CM052191.1:5215009-5229187 GCA_028455805.1 Lasioglossum figueresi
AGGATCTAGAGAATCTAGAATCTACAAAATCTAGAATCTAGAGAATCGAGCATCTAGAGAATCTAGAATCTAGAGAATCTAGAATCTAAGAGAATCTAGAGAATCCAGGATCTACAGAATCTAGAATCTAGCATCTAGAGAATCTAGAATCTAGAGAATCTAGAATCTAGCATCTAGCGAATCTAGAATCTAGAGAATCTAGAATCTAAGAGAATCTAGAATCTGGAATCTAGAGAATCTAGAGAATCTAGCATCTACAGAATCTAGAATCTAGAGAATCTAGAATCTAGAGAATCTAGAATCTAAGAGAATCTAGAATCTAGAGAATCTGGAGAATCTAGCATCTACAGAATCAAGAATCTAGAGAATCTAGAATCTAGAGAATCTAGAATCTAGAGAATCTAGAATCTAGAGAATCTAGAATCTAGAGTATCTAGAATCTAGAGTATCTAGAATCTAGAGAACCTAGAATCTAAGAGAATCTAGAATCTAGAGAATCTAGAATCTAAAAAATCTAGCATCTAGAGAATCTAGCATCTACAGAATCTAGAATCTAGCATCTAGAGAATCTAGAATCTGGCATCTAGGGATCTAGAATCTAGAGAATCTAGAATCTAAGAGAATCTAGAGAATCTAGCATCTACAGAATCTAGAGAATCTAGCATCTACAGAATCTAGAATCTAGCATCTAGAGAATCTAGAATCTAGCATCTAGAGAATCTAGAATCTAGAATCTAGAGAATCTAGAATCTAGAGAATCTGGAATCTAGAAAATTTAGAATCTAGAACATCTAGAATCTAGAAAATTTAGAGTCTAGAAAATCTAGAATTTTAAAAATCTAGAATCTATAAAATGTCGAATCAAGAATCTAGAAAATGTAGAATCTAAAATCTAGAATCATTCAGGTAAACCACTTCAAGGACTACATTCCAAAGGCGTTTCCGGACGGCGACGACTTGATCCTGGATTCGGAGGTCCTCGTGATAGACACGAAGACAGGCCAGCCCTTGCCTTTCGGGACCCTGGGAGTCCACAAGGTTCGAATTGTTTATACATCTTGACCTGTACGTTCTCTTGTTTAACCAGACTCCGTTCCCCGCAGAAAGCGGAGTTCAAGGACGCCAACGTATGTCTCTTCGTGTTCGACTGCATCTATTACAATGGAGAGGTCCTGTTGCACAAGTAAGTAATTCGGTAGTTAATTCTGGGAGAGAGGTAATGATTCTTCCGTGCAGGAGCATGATGGAACGCAGACGGATCTTGAAAAAGAGGATGACCGAGATTCCGAACAGGATAATGCTTTCGGAGGTCCAGGAAGTGCACGTTAGTAGACACGAGATCTTCCATTGTATTGTAGTGTTTAAGTGCGTCGATTAGGCTATTTGTACACGGAACAATGACTTCAGGATCCGCGTGAGCTGGCCGAGATGATCGCCAAGGTCCTCAAGATGGGTTTGGAGGGATTGGTCTTGAAGGATGTCATTGTGAGTGCCATAACTTTAAACTTCATTACCCCTATTGAAAGAGATCGTCATTATTAGACTGCGGATTTTATAGAACGACTGCAGTCATTGTGGATTATCAAGGAATGAACCCATTGTTTGTGAACAAAATAACATTGTATGCCTGAATTGAGGGATCGATCGATGGTTTTTGCTTCAATGGGCTAACAATAAGTTGTTGTTCGCAGGGAGAATACGAGCCCGGGAAGAGACACTGGCTGAAGGTAAAGAAGGACTACTTGCTCGGAGGAGCGATGGCCGATGCTGCAGATCTCGTCGTTCTCGGTGCCTGGTACGGCACTGGAAACAAGGGTTTGTATCGACTATCGATACGTTCACGTTGACACCGAATAGTACCCCTTGCCTTTCTTAGGCATCCTAATTTCTTCATTCCTAGAACGGAGTATATTTGCCATTCAAAATATTACCAGTTACCATTACATCAGAATGTTCTTCGATACTTGCAGGTGGAATGAAGTCCGTGTTTCTAATGGGTTGCTACGACGAGGAACACCACCAGTGGGTAACAGTGACCAAAGTGAGAATCTATCGCCAATAGCACTAGCATCGATAACACTGACAATAGCACAGTCCACTGTCACTCAGTTTTCCAGAAATTTCGTTTGAAAAGGAAACGTTCTGATAGTTTGAATGGTTCCTGCTTACTGTGTACTCTTCCAAATCAAAAACAGTATATACTAGAAGAAGTAGAAACAATTATTTTCGGAGGCATCAAATTAGAATCACCTATTTATTATTAGAAACACAAGATTGTTATTGCGGCAGTGTAATCAATCTCGAATGTCACGTAAGAACCCTCGAATACCAGCCTCGACAAATAATAACTTATCTTAGGTTCACACGGGTCACGATGACGCGACGCTTGCCATACTGCAGGACGAGCTAGACATGATCAAGATCGGCAAGGACCCTAACAAGCTGCCATCTTGGCTGCGAGCGAACAAGCCGATGGTTCCCGACTTCGTGGCGAGGGATCCGAAGGTAGAAACTCCTGGGAGTCCACACTGTTGCATAACTACGGATTTTTGAAATGTTCACTTTTGACCTTTTTACTGACCTTAAAAAGTTGAGAATAATGCAACAACATCCTTAAATCTTTCTAACGTCTTCGATGGTTCGAATGTCACAACAGCTCGATTTTTATTTTCAGAAGCAACCGGTGTGGGAGATTACAGGCGCGGAGTTCACGAACCAAGGTGTGCACACCGCGGACGGGATCAGCATCAGGTTTCCGAGGGTAACAAGGATTCGCAATGACAAAGACTGGTCCACCGCCACCAACTTATCCGAACTCCACGATCTCTTCAGCAAGAGAGCGGACTCCATAGACGTGAGTCTTCTGCTCAAGGGACAGCAGAATATCGACGTAGAACCAGAGTCTTCGAAGGGCCGAAAGAAATCAAAAACACCGTCACCCAGCGCGAAAAAGAATCACTCGATTAAAGACATGCTCGTTCATAAAAGAATAAAAGAAGACCCGAGCAGTGTGAAGGTTAAGGAAGAACCGATTGATGCAAGCATCAAGGAAGAACCAATGGATTCAGACGATGACGAACCATCAGTCGATATGAAGATTAAAAAGGAACGATCAACGGGTATGAGCATTAAAGATGAACAAACGAACATGGAGATTGAAGAAGAGCCAAGTCACAGTTTCGACGCTGCGAGTGGAGAAGACGATCAGAAGCAGCGGCCAGAATTTTACGCGTTCGTGGACAAGGATGTACGCAGGCAATATTTTTGAACAGATTGTTATTGTTTTTCACTGGCGTTATTGATTTGTTTATTGTTTATTTCGCAGTATATAGAGTATTCCGCAGATGGAACGCCACTGAATTGGATATACGGACGAAAACCCGAGGACGGTCTTCCTGCAAATGCGAAACCGCTGTCCAGGCTCTCTGTTAGCGAATTGGTAAGACACTGTGTGCCAATCTTCGACACTAAACCTACCGAGCTCTATAAGTGATTAAAATGTTTTAGCTTATAAAGGCTAAGTATGCAACTTCATAATTGCAATAACGATTGTATAAAATGAAAAATATAAAACCGGCCATTCGACAGGCAGCGGTAGGTTTAGTGTTAATATTTATTTAACTGATTCAACTCGACAGAATTATCGAGGATATAGTCTAGTCATTATGGTGTTCTACATATGGGACAATGCTTTTCAGAAATCGAAAACGATCCTGGGAGCTGCTCGAGTGCTCATCGCGTCAGGATTCAAGAGAGAGAGGCACGATCATGTTCGTCGTTTGCTGAAAACGTATCCTTTTGTTCATCGAACCCGACATCCAGCTTTGACCAGTCACGAAGCTGATCTCCCGGCACAGATAGGATTTTGTTTCTCCAACGAGGAATAAAGTAGGAAATCGGGGAACGGGGTTATCGTTCGTCGTTTCGCTCGCTGAGAGATTTAAAGGGGATGATTGGGTCTCGTCTAACGAGTTCTAGGTATTTTCCTTAATCCTGATGAATCGGTCGTCAGGCTTGGAGCCAAGACGTTGAAGGAGCGAGAGGGATCGATGGCCACACACGTGATCCATCCCAGTCCTTCGATCTCCGCCTCGATGATCCACGTGAGTACGACTCGAGATCGGAAAGATAACCCTTTGCCTCGTCCATCGCATGCGAAATAAAAATTTGTATTTATTACAAGGTATAGAAGCTATTTAGGGAATTATTTCTTTTCTTAATAATTTCGCAGAGCTGAATTAAATACAGCAGTACAGTAGAATCTCGATTATCCTTGATTATTAGTGGACCATGATTGTTCAGATATTACAACAATTAGTTACGGTGCTGAACTAAATCCTTATTAAATTGTGCAATACTCTTGCAGCGTATGGATTGGTTTAGATCAAACTTCGTGGGAAGTATTCCGACATCAAAGGCTTTAATTTTTAAAAGACCTATCAAACGATCTATATTTTTAAATTCTCCAAATGTTCTTAAAGTTTTGTCAACTAATTGTAACGCAGGAGCTTAGGACGTTCAGAATAGATGAAGACCGTGCAACGTAATTGCAACGTAAGGGATTGACAGGTGCAATTTTGATGTTTCTGAGCCCCTGGGTCACACTGTTCGGTACCAGTGACGGCACTAATTTATGCGATAGTCAACCGATTTTTTCGACATGTTAATCGAGCCTGGTCTCCCGATAACCGGGTTTCGAATCGATTGATAGGTTCGGGCCCTGGAATAACAGGGTTAAAGTCGGTTAAGCGGCTTCCGGCCGTTGTAACTTGTCAGCTTTGCTGATCGCACGCGCCAATTACCAGCTATCCGGTGCCCGGCGGGCTGTCGATCGCGATTTCCGCTTGTTCCGCATGTTGCAGCGACGCTAATCTAGCCGACACGTTTTACAGGAGTTCGAGGACGTGCCGAAGTCTGCGAGACACGTGACCGTCGGCTGGCTAGAAGAATCCGCTTCATCTTCCTCCGCGAAAAATGTGGAGGTGTACGCGGTCCAGCTGGCCCCGGACTATTGCGTTTGTCCCGCTCCCAGAGTCGCCTAAGTGGCGTACAGTGGGTTAACGTTGCCTAATATGACCCCACAAGTCGCGACAGACATTGATGTGATACTTTCAACTTAGTAAATCGAGTCCTTTCCTTTTACACAACTATGAAATGCATACTGCTTACGACCATACGCAGTTTCATTTATTAATTTTATATACGTATTTCTTCTTTATTTTCTTGGATGAATTCTATAAAACTGAATGGAGTCACATTTTGTATTGGGCAACCTCACCCTTCACTCAAATCGATGCTACCTGGGACCACGCGAACTGCCCACGAAGAATTTTAAATATCTAGAACTCTTTTGGGGGCTACGTTTTTTTTTACATAGACCGTATTTGAACGTGACACGTGCTGTCAATTATTTAATAACGTTTCCACTAAAATATTCACGCGCGAGATAGAAAATCGATGTCGAGTTTACAAACTCAGTGTTTTTTACATGAATAAACACATGGACCAGAAGTGCTTCTTGTTATCCTTCGATAATCCCTCCACGAACAAAGCTTGATTAATATTTCAGCTGCTGAAAGCTTGCGTCAGACAGCGGATTGAAATGCATGCAAAATAAATGTCAACTACGACATCTTGCGCTAAACCACGAAATCTCACTGGTATACATCGAATTCGAAAATACTACTAGAAAATTGTCGATAGATAACAAGTGCATACCCAGGTGTGAACGAAGGATGGAATAGAAAATTGTTAAAGTAATTATAGCGAAGAATAGAATAGAAAATTGTTAAAATGAATCAAGATCAGAGTGTATAGGTTGAAAACTCGAGACCGCATTCGAGCAGATCTCGAGCACCGTTCCGGAAGCCATAAAAGGTGACTTGAGTGCTGTAGTCGACGAAGGGGTTAATTGCCGTCGTCGGAACATTCCGAAGATTGCTAAATCATGTTCGTCGTATACGAGCATCACGCGCCGTTCACGGATCAACGGCGAAGAGTTATCGAACTCCCGTTGACTTACCTTTCGACCGCCATAAGTACTGGTTCTTCGGACTCGTTGCACGATCTACGAGGAACGGAATCAAAAGAGGGACAAAGTCTCGGACGTACCACACTTTTATATCGCTTTTCTGGATACAATTTGCGCCGGGTAACTCAACCAAATTATCGTACATTCGACGATCGCTCGCTGGAACTACCGACGATGTTTTCTTATTTCTGTATCGGAGCAATAACGATTACAGTGTTTACGAATGTCTGGGGATACTGTAAAGGGAGAAAATTAACAAGCGAAAATAATTTCGATAAGCTAACGAAACACCTGAACGGAAATTTATTGTTTGACGTTTCTTATTGGGGTTGCACATTTGCGCAACGTTTCCATTTTAATCACTGACCGTGCAATTCCGTGAGATTTTATGGTCTGTTCAGAATAAATCGATTCAGGATATTTATCGTGATTTTTATCGTGACAGATCTTAGACTGCGGATTTCACTTTTTTATTCGATCTATTCATTGTTCTCAGAAATGCAGAAATCCGGTATCAGTATATAATTTTATAATTTAGAATGTTCCTCGTCTGTTTCCGATCGAAATAAGACTTTGTTCTCCTCAGACATTCGCGTAGAAACAAATCAATGGGAGTACTATCAATTTTCCTGTTCTTCTAGACAATTATATTAAACCAAAGTCCTCGGTGATCATCAGACTGCGGATTTCATGCATTTATAATAGAAATGACTCGTTGAAATTAAAAAATATCTGAAGACAGAAAAATTTAAGAATATTGTTACACCGCTTTCTACAATATTATCGAAAGACAACATTTTTATTTCATTTTTGTTCCCCACAATTAACACAATATTTACTTTGCATGAAGATCCACAGTCTGGCGATCATTATATTTTATTGTAAATAAGTCAAATATCGTACAGCAAGGTTTCGATTCACGTTCGAACAAGATACTAAGACACGACAATTCGCATTTCCATTAAAACATCGCAACTGCGCGAAAGCCTTAGTCTGAACAGTTCGCCCCTCGTCGATTAAGAAGCGAAGTTTCGCAATTGTTAGCCGTCGTTTCGCAGTTCGATTCGAAGATTGCTCGCTAAAAATTCACTGTTGCGCTGTTCTCTTGACGGTAGTTCCAGCGCGATACGAAAACCGGCGACATTTAATCAGAATGGAAGCTGAGAGGGAAAAACGGATCGATATCAGAGAGATATTCTCGCGCCGATCGCAATGGAAGGAAGTAGTTTTCTTTTTCGACTTTCGACTGTTCGTGACGCGCTGCGCAACACCATATACGCGAAACACGTGCGTTTGCTGACCCGCGTAAACCCACGGCTCGCAATTCTCGCGAAAATATACATATAATACACGCAGTAAACGGCATTGTTTGACACGAGCTCTGGGACGTGTTACTCGGTCTAGCTAATCTACGATATTTCGACGTAACACGTTCACCGAACCCGTCATTTGTATGCCACACTTGCAATTTATAATATTGTCCCAAAAATTCCTTGAGTGATTCCAAGCAACCTTTTCCTTCGCGAAAATCTTCACCGCGGCTTCGTTGAAGAGTTATTCGCAAAAATACGTGTGTTTTCACGAATAACTGCTCGACGAAGTCGCGGAGAAGATTTTCACAAAGGAAAAATTTATTTAAAATCACTCGAGAATCGTCTCTTTCAAGAAAGCACATTTTTGGGTCTCACTCTGTCACATTTCTGATTTATTTGATCGCACTCAAATTCAATTGACGCAGTCGAACTCTTGAAATTTTTAGAAAGAATAGAGGTCGGGACACATTGACAACTGTCGCTGCTTCTAGTGTCGAATTCGTAGTACTTTCTGTAAAATTATTTCAATATTTTATAGAAGTGGTGCGCTGCATTTAATGAAACATTTCGATAGTGAAGGTAGACAGCGAATGGTGATAGCGAACGTGTTAACATCGAGTATGTATTCGCATCCGCGCGGCTCCTCCGGCACTTTTTACAGACAACATTAGCAGGATTTCCTTAACCTTTTGGATCTGAAAGATGTCTTAATTGTAAAGCTCTCGATTAACTTACTGTTGGAGTAACTGGAGAATGATCGGTCGAATATAATAATTGATTTCGTTTTCGATAACCTGATTCTTCACGGAGTGAAACGCTTTTGTTGTCGACTAAAAAGGATTCAATTACATCTGCGTTTTTAATTGGCGCCGTTCCACGAACGATGGTTAAATCGGATTGCTTTGACAAAAAAATCCCGCTCTCTCCAACATAAATATAAACGAATTAATGGAGTTCGGAAATGGACGATTCGACTTAGCTGCTCTACGAACGAGAAATACGATCGGTCGAGAGACACCTTTTAGAATTTAAAGAAAAATTGATCGTGACTGCGAGAAATAATTATTTGATAAATCGATTTCCTTAAATGTACACGATGATTGGTGGTATAACCGAGAAGGGGATTCTTTATCATGACGAAACAAATAAATCCGATCTAGAAAAGTGGAATCCAAATGGCAAAATTGGTGTTCTATTTGAATGGAGGGAGACTAATCCAATTTAGGGGGTTGAAAGCGAGTCGCAGGGCTGTCCGCGCGGATGCCGTGTCGACCGGAAGTGGTTATCAGTGTCCGGAAGAGACCGGAAGAGACAGGCGAAGAGGAGACGAAGGGGAAAGCTTGCTGATCGCTGAGGCTGTCCAGGTCGATCTATTTGCCGAAGCACGAGACCGCGTTGAACGCGCACTGCTTCCAGTAACTGCGCTTGCGCTGTAGATCAGTCACGTCCAGCTGGCTCCGGAGCCGCTTCTCGATCTGCTTCCTGAAGAGGTAGTTGATCAGAGCCGTCTCCACGCTGCTGTCGTCGTCCACCAGCTGAAAAACACAATTTATCTTTGATCCATCTTCGATTTCACATACCATTCACGATACAATTGCGATAGCGCGAAAGCTGCAAGTGATTTTTGCAAACACTTGAACACTCTTGCAAAGTCTTAACACGTGAAGATACCGCATGCAAAAAAATCAAATTAATTTCGTATACGTCGTTATTTATAATTCTAATCAATTACAATTTAACAATCATTTCTTTCACAATTTCATTGCATTTAATAGAACACATTGTAACTATAAAGGCTATTGCTGAAATAATTACATTTACGTTTTGTTCAGTATTTCACAAGTCGTTACTTCGACGAGTCCTTTTACAAGCTGAATTATTTCTCCATTTTGTTCGATCAAATAGCATCAAGCAAATTGGAAAAGCAAATGGCGGAGGAACGCATGCAGCAGGTTATTCTCGAGTTGTAACGTGTACGCGCCTCGTTTGTCTGTGTTATCGTCAATTAATTCGCTGCATTGTTATTAGTCTGCATCGTTAAGTTTCGATACCGCAACGGAAACCCCCGCTCGGTCTAATTGAATAATGTGTTCAAGAGAAGCTGCTTCGCGGTTAACGATGCAAGGATTCCTCTTGTCCTCGATCAAGAACACGTTAATGACCGTAACGCGAATAGATTGTACCAGCTTCTAATTAATATTAAACGTACCGAACCTGGACAATATCGGATATATCTTTGCAAGGTAATGTGCGGTCTCAGAGACCGTGAAACAAAATTAAACCTGTTTGTTTACTTTTTATCCTGTGTTATTCTTTATCCCAAATTTATAAGAAACGAGGCTATTTATGAAATTCATTCGTCACCTTACTATTTGTGTGTTATCAGATCTAACCTTGCGAGGATTAACAGTGAACCTAGCAACGTCGGTCATGCGATCGATTTCGTTTTTGTAAAGTATAATAATAAATGACTACATTTAGTGCTCGGTGATACAAGGAAAGATTCGAGTCAGCTGAAGAAGCGTTGGACTAGACTAAAAAAAGATCATTTTAATTCATGGTGCTTCATGATCGAGTTTACCCGCTCGGAAACCATTCGCTTAGCATGCCAGAGTATATTCGAAGCGTTAATCGGAGAATACTCTCTCGATGCATTTCCGCTTTTATCCGGCCGTAAAAGCGACTACCACACAAAATCCGCGGCGGTCCTGATTCAAAGTAATCGATGCAAACGTTCCTGGTCCGGGTCGCGGTCTCTCGCCGGTAAAATGTCGCCGCTATAAACGAATATTCTAATTTCCGACAACGGGCTGTCTCTCGCTCTCTCTCTTCCTCTCTCGCGCTCGCGCGCGTGCCTCTCGTTTATGAATTTACCGTCCCGATTGAGAAGTCGACAAAATTGAATCTACGCGGGGCCGACGTCATCGTTGCCGCCCCTTTTTCCCGTTTAATCCGCTCGTGAATAAAATCTGCACTCGGCGTTATCGGCCATTAACGCCCCGTTCGAATCGTTGCGTCGCCGGAAACCATCGAGAACAAACACACTCGCGGACGCGCGTGGCGAGCGGCTCCCGTAGGGAGAACTATGAAAAATCGGTAGGAAAATCGTATCTCCGACGCGATTCGTTTCAATTATTCAAAGCGACGCGACGGTTATCGGCCGTTAGGCGAACAATATTCGTTTCACGCGTTCGCGAACGACGCTCGTTAACGAGCGAGAAATCGTCCGGTCGAGATCGTTTCGCCGGATACGTTTCCCGCGGAGACCATAATTTGCTTGACGTAAAAAGCCGTGTACACAGCCGGACCAAGTCTCGAGGCGATTTCTCATTGCCGAAGGCTCTATTCTCGTTGCTTGAAGACGGGGTTTTATGCAGAATTATTGGGTTTGGCAAGAAAGTAATTTCGGTACATCAAGGTGAAATAGAATCGAATATTTTTATTCGAGCAATGAACTTTAACGAATAAGATATTTTCCCTTTCGTTCGATGATCTTTTCCCAAAAAGAATAAATAAGGAAACATTTCATTGATTAAAGTTCATCGTTTGAATAAAGAAATTCGGTTTCATTTCACCGTGAAACACCGAAATTACTTTCTTGCCAACCCAATAAAATCGTCTGATTTCATTCCGAGACGTACGGCTATGCAGGATGTCTCGCTAGGGTATGAATATTCAGAATATCTTCTTTAAGGACTGCGTCTGCGAGACAGACGACACTCGCGCGTGACTGCACACAGTCGCCACAGTACACTCACTCACCGGGATTCCACTCCTGATTTCTCAATAATGCAAAGACGGAGGTTCTTCGTAGTCAATAATCGCTAGATGGAAGATCAATCTAAGGGGCTGTTTGCTTGAAAAGTCTTACTTTTACGTGTACGACGCGTAATTCTCATTATTCGGCAGCATATCAATCGCACGATAGGCGGCAGCACCATCGCCTGTCCATTGCTTCTCGCGGCTCCGCGAAATGGAAACGAGTATACCGCCTTAAGAAAACCTTTACATTTAGGAAGTTATCGAATACATCTTTTTCTTCAAGTACGCAAAATTTTTACGGTTAACAGTTGAGGGGTGACTCAGAGTCACCACTGAAAATTGCTGCACCATTATTCATAATATTGTTTAAGGGAGTACACTCCGTTTTCCAGTATTGCAAGGGTGCAGGATTCGCGTTCTCATTTCTCGATAATTCAAAAATGGGGTTTTGCAGTAGTCGAAATCGCTAGATGAAAGATCAATCTAGAGGGCTATTTGCCTCAAAAGTCCTACTTTTACGTGTACGACGCGTAATTCTCATTATTCGGCAGCATGTCCCGGAGTCACGAGTGGCTGTTGATATGCTGCCGAATAATGAGAATTACGCGTTGTAAACGTAAAAGTAGGACTTTTGAGGCAAATAGCCGCCTAGATTGATCTTTAATCTAGCGATTTTGACTACTAAGAACCTCCGTCTTTGCATTAATAAGAAATCAGGAGTGGAATCTCTTGGACTCTTGCAATCCTCGAGTGTCGTCTGTCTAGGAGACGCAGTCTTTAATTCGGACAGATCAAGAAATTCTTTATGTAGTTACCAAGTGCTAAAGAAAAACATCGACGACCTCGAAAACTACGAGACAAAATAACATGCAGGTTAGTTTTAAAAATTTTTTCCCTAAAACTCGCTAATTCCTCGTAACGTCGATTTCGTTAATGGACCGCCGTCCGTTTAGCAAATGATAAATCAAATTTGCATATTTGTTCGTCCGAGTCTCCTCTCGGCACAAGTTTCTCGATTTATTTCGTATTTATTCTCACTGAAAGCGGTGCGCGCGCACGCCTGCTACGATTTGAATATTAACGAGGCCGCTGTAATCACAATTTGTCGTTCGCGCGCGGAACTTCGACAAAATGGAGAAAAAAGGAACGCGATTAGAATATTCTGAAAACCCGGCTACGCTGACATAGAAAGCCGATATTCCCGTTTTCCGTGGCTGTCTGTTCCTCCGAAGACGACAACGGAGATCTTTCTGCGTCCTATTTCTCGTGGTTTCCAAGGTCATCGATGTTTTTCTTCAAATAGCTACATATAGTTTCGTGCTTCATCGGGTAGTTCATAAAAGAAGATTCATTCAAATATGTACCGTGATATAACCTTCGGATAACCTTGAACTCCGAAGATGAAGGTCAAACTTCAATTTCGTTTCGAATATGTCTATTAACGCAGGACACTGACCACTTGATACAATTGAAATTACACATCAAAAATTTTTATACTGTGTCACAATTAAAGAAAATATTCTGGAAGTCACCTAAGCGAGTATCACCTTTTGAGTAAAAGCAATACAATAATTTGATTTCATTCGCCATGTTCATTTACTGTAGACGAAGATTTTTATTAGGATCTATTAAATGAACCAATGTCAGATTTATTCGTAAATGGTACAGGTTTTACATTCCGAGATCACCCCTTTCGCAGACCGCAATTCACCCTTCTGCGGATCGCATTCAAGTTTTTGCAAACCAAATTCTCTCTTCTGCGAACCGAATTCACCCTCCTGTCGCAAATCAAATTCACCACAAAGGTTGACTCTTACGAAATGATTAAGAACGAAGAGCTTTCGGCACAAAGGGGAGAAAAACAAATATGCCCAGTCAGCAAAATCTGCTCGATCAGATTATGACCAAACGTCTGCAATCGTGGGGCTATTCCAGGTTTTTAAAAAATCGATTTTTATTCGTCTACTACTTTCACCCCTTAAAAAGACGTCACGAAGACGCCAATCTCGGGTGACAAACCTGATTACCAGACTGCGAATTTTTAAGCGAAGTAAAAAAATATTCTTCGATCATTTTAGCAAGATGAAAATCAATTCAATTCGATTATATCAAAGCTGCCATTTTTGTATACCTCCTATCTACATCCATTTTGCATGGAATTTGGAATTCGGCATAAAATTTTGACACCAAACTATGCCAGCACATATCTAGCCTGATACGGAAACAGATGTGTGTCGGCATTTGCTGGCAATGTTTGATGAAAAATTTGTACTCGAAGGAGAGATGTGGACGACTGCAGAGCCGTTCCCCTCGATTTCCGCCGACAACGTCTGTTTTCCCGCACAGCGAATAAAGTCGTTAAGGGAAAAGTGAAATAAGAGAAACACCTGGTGAAACAAGACCGTCGACGGGAACACGTCTGGAATATAATGAAAATGCGAGGTGAAAAATTCAATAGTGGAAGAACGAAACGAGATTCTCTTCTACGATGAAAGGGAGAAAGCGAGAGCGAGATAGAAAGGGAGCAATCTCTTACGCAAGACGTTCTCTCGAAAGGATCCGCGTAACGCGCGCTCGCCGATCGCAGTTTAAACGTAACCCGTGTATGCTAATGTGAGCGAATTCCACCGTTTAAACGTACACGACAGAGAGGAAATGAGACGAGACGAGACGAGACGAGACGAGACGAGACTCACGCTCGCGATCCCCTGTTTTGCAATTCAAACGCGTTACGCAACCGAACACAAACGACCATTGTTGCCTCTGTCAGTTGCGGAGTGGATGTGCTTTCTATGTTTCCCCGTTCTTTCTCGCAGGTCCTCTGGCATTTTTCTATTTTTCCCGTCACACTCGGTCGACTTTCCTCAAAAACCTGTTCTCCAACGTTCCATGATTTTACTGCCTGTTCGCTTGTGCTCGCATTCATGCTCCGCTAATCTATTTCACGGCTGGCGCATCGAGTCTGCGCGATGACCACCTGTTCTATTTTGTTAGATAACAATATTGCGATCGTATGCATTTGGACTGCAGTCGGGTCGATCACACTCTTTTGTTTCTGGTCATTGTGGCCAT
>CM052191.1:5229287-5240380 GCA_028455805.1 Lasioglossum figueresi
TATATACAGCGGGTGTACATAGTATTCGTACACCTTTTAAAATAGAATAACTTTTTTATAATTGTACCAAACGACCTGAGCTTATATAATCAATTAGAAGCATTGGTTTACGAAATGTTATGCAAAAAAGATTTTCCAAAAATTATAGTTTAGAACGTTACATGCAAAAATTAAAAAAGTCATTTTTTTATCATTGTACCAAACGACCTGAGTTTTTATAATCAATTAGAAGCATTGGTTTACGAAATGATATGCAAAAAAAGATTTTTCAAAAATTATAATTTAGAAGGTTACATGCAAAAATTAAGAAAGTCATTTTTTAAAACTTTTATATATTTGTGGCGTTTAAAGAAAATGTAAAATATATGTTTTGTAGATCTATGTTAGTCATACGCGTGCAGAAAATTTCATCGAAATCGATTAACATATACACGAGCTACAAGCGGTTAAAAATGGTGAAAATCGTAGTTTTACACGATTTTTGATCAGTTTCTGCTTAAAATCCACAGAATCGCACATCTTTCGATGCATGTCGTTTTTTCCTGCGTCAACCGATTTCGATGAAATTTTGAGCATGTGTATATCTAACATAGATCTACAAAACATATATTTTACATTTTCTTTAAACGCCCAAAATAAAATAATTTAAAAAAATGACTATTTTAATTTTTGCATGTAACCTTCTAAATTATAATTTTTGGAAAATCTTTTTTGCATATCATTTCGTAAACCAATGCTTCTAATTGATTATAAAAACTCAGGTCGTTTGGTACAATTATAAAAAAGTTATTCTATTTTAAAAGATGTACGAATACTATCTACACCCACTGTATATTATTTTCAACCTACGAAACGTTTTGGGAAAGGAAGTAAATTTCTATTTCACTCCAGTTTGTTGCAATCCAGGTAAGAAATTTTTATTTTGCATAAAGATCCGCGGTCTAATAATAATTACCATCGTTCAACGCTACTGGATTTTTTGTTTCGCGACTAAATAGTTCTTATGTGATTTATATGTACAATAGTATCTATACAGGGTGAGTCGGAAGGAAAGAACCAAACTACAGGAGTGGATTGTACACAGGAAAATGATGTAAAAGAACTCATATCAATCAGGAGATTAACAGCAGCCCTTCATAGACGAATCCGAAAATGTTTAGAGGTCAATGGCGGCATTTTCGAACATTTATTAAAATAAGACTATGATAACCGAAATGTAAATGTATGAAATTTTGTTTAATTGTAATCACGCTATAAAATGAAAACAAATGAAAATCGGATAAGAACATGACTTTTTTTACATTATTTTCCTGTGTACAATCCACTCCTGTAGTTTGCTCCGTTCCTCCCGACTCACCCTGTATAATAGATTCTACACCCTCGGTTTAGTGGAAATTGATGTAAGAATGCTGCAGAAAAATTAATTTCAATTCAATTCAATAGTTTTTTTTATTTCATCGTATTCTATTCACCGCAAGGATGAAAAGTGCAACAGAAACCGTAACAAAATGTTGACCTTTTTCCTTGAAATCAAATTTTTCTATCGCCGCGGCAAATTTTTCCGAACCTTTTTCCTCTCTCCGAGTAAAATAAGGATTGCCGATGCGTTCCCATTCTACTGACAAGCTGGCAATCGTTTTGCTACTTACGTCTACCTCGTTCAGGAGTCTCTCTTTGTCACCGGCCGGCAGAGCCGCGGACCAGTCGACTAGGATCATCAGAACCGTCGCCAGGAGCACGGCGATTCGCAGCGACGACATGATCTCTTCAATCTGCAACAATCATTTTTCAAGATGCTGTATACTTCACACAATCCTCGATATTCGTCCATTCTCCAACATCTTAAATTCTTTCATGGACTGACAAAAGTTCGATCATTCTTTTGCGCTATCCAACTCTCCGACGTTCAATAAAAAATATTTTTCTGTTTCAACGAAGGCTGAACGATACTCCCACATTATTTCTGGGTACCATGAACATCACCGACACAGTTTTCACCGACCCCAGATTTCACCAACAATAACCTTGGCCGACAACGTTTTTAACCGACAACGATTTTAGTCGACGACAGTATTGTCCAAGCGGAATTGTGCAGAATTACAATTAGGATTACTCCAGGAATTATAATTACAAAGTAATTGAATTACATTGTAATTCAGTCATATTGTAATTTATAATTCAGATCTACATTCAATTAAATTACAATGTAATTCGTAATTTAACCCTTAGCACTCGAGTGGCGCCTCTGAGGCGTTACTAAAAATTTCTGTACTATATAATAATAATCTTTATTCATAAATATATGCCTTTCGGCGTTACATTTCTCTCTCCTTCCTTCCTTTCTCCATTCTTTAACCCTTTACATTTTCTTCAACCTATCTTAATCTATTATTCACATTGTATATCTACCCCCGGATATACAATACTTCTTAATTTAATCTCCTCTACATTTTATCCTCTTCCCTCCTTACCCTCCATGTCCTTCACTACTTCCATACTGTTTATTGTAATTTAATTCTCCCACTCCTCTTTTTCTTTTTTCTCTACCCTTTCTCTTTTTTCTTTTAGCTTCCCACCCCATTTTGCGCCTTCCCCCTTTTCATCCAGAATTTCTTCAAATTGCTGTACTATTATTTAAATAATTGTTTACATTATTGGATATGTCGGTATCTAACCAATTACTAAACATTTAAGTATTGCATGAGGTATTATATCAATTTCATATCTACCAAATTTAAAAAATCATAGAGAATTTAAATATTCTAGGTCAGAAGAAACGTTTGATTTTCGAGTTAAAATCGCTCCGAGTGCAAAGGGTTAATGTTCGGAGTACCATTATAAAATACTTTGTAATTAAATTACATTAATAACGAATTACGAGGACGAGGAATAGAAAATACGCCGCACAGACAGCAAACAAGTATACGAAAGAAAAATGTATTGTACTCCTTCAAAGTTCTGGTCTATACTTTGGAGAGCTGTACGTTAAATATATTGTATTTCAACTACACGACTGATTAAAATAATTAGTAATTGAATTAATTGAAAGGTTTGAATTATATAATTCAGTTACGTCGTAGTTGAATGATTGTATAATTGAAATACAACGTAATTCAATTACGTGATTCAATTACAATGCAATTGACTTAGCGCAACGCTGTATCCAAGTAATATTGTTTCTAGAGATGGTGCTGATATTTTTTTCTTTAACTATTCTGCACTGACACTCTTACTTTTGTATAAAAATATAATTATTACACTATAAGAAGAGTTAGACGTAGTCGGCTAACGTTGTCGTCAAACGATGTTAATATCGAATAATTATGTCGTCGACTGAAGTCGTTTTCGGTTAAAGACGTTGTCGGCCAAAGTTGTTGTCGATCAAA
Source organism: Lasioglossum figueresi (assembly GCA_028455805.1). Classification (NCBI taxonomy): domain Eukaryota; kingdom Metazoa; phylum Arthropoda; class Insecta; order Hymenoptera; family Halictidae; genus Lasioglossum; species Lasioglossum figueresi. The sequence goes on from CM052191.1 coordinate 5,232,674, forward strand.
TCTAGAGTCCGTGAAATATTGTCGGTGAAATATTGTCGGTGAAACCTGTGATTTCCATGGGACCCATTATTTCTACAGTGGCCCACGCATCCGCCGCGTTTTAAAACAAAGCTGAATCCACAGGGCTCCTCGATCATTCGCTCGCCACCGTTCCCTACGCATTTGCCAATTCTTTTTTGTCATTCAATTCCCCTAATTTCGGTATAAAAAATATTTCTCTCGGCACAAAGGAAGACCGAACAATAGTCCTGCATATTTGGGATTTTTTCCGCGAATGAATTCACCGTGGAATCCAAGGACGACGAAGCTTCCCCTTTCCAACGGCCTCTGAAACATTTATATACAATTTATCTAGTCGTTTTATCGAGCTTTCAACGAAATTCAACGAATTGCGTGACCGAATTTGTTTTCGTTTCTGTTCCATAAAATAGCCGGAAAAAATCATATATCAATTTTTAAGGCATCGTTGCGAAGAGAGAGAGCATCGATCTTTAAATCCATGTTTACTCTATCGTGAAAAAAATTTTACGAAAATTGTAGGGACGTTAGAATCTGCGGAATTCTCAAGAAAAATCGTGTCTCCGATATTGATGTTTGTGTTCTTCGTTTTTATTTTGATCAAACAGACTTTGGAGCAATCGAGCCTTGGAAATCGTTCTCCGATCGAGAAGACTCGGTCGACCAATGGTGGACCGTGTTCAGGAGCGGCGTGACTATCATTGAATTGAATGGCGGCTATTTTTCTTAATTACAGTGGTCGGGACATGGTCCAGCCGGGCCAATGATCGCTTAACGAGAACGAATGAGGTCCTAACGCGGCTCGTTATCACCGTAATTCGTTCTGTTTCGTCTTGTTCCGACCAACTAGGATTTTAAGGACTCTTTATTAATTGATTTAATGATATTGTCCCAACGAATTCGAACCATTTCTGTCGCTAAGTTCGCAAGACTTCCCCAATTTATTACTTCGACAATTAGAATGTCTCTAGCGATAATAATCTTACTCATCGAGATGGCGGATTCCAGATTTTTCTTGTGCAATTCGTAAAGTTACACTTTCTTGGAAGATTTCTTAGCATACTTATTTATTCAAGTACATGCTACCGGAAAAATCATATGAAATCTGAACAAATCCAATCTTGCGATTGTCATAAAACTTAACTATTATTAACCCTCAGCACTCGAGTGACGCCTCTGAGGCGACATTAATAACACTGTCCAACACCAAATTTGTTTCCCAATAACTGTTGAGTGTACCTTATAGAGTTTTTTTGCGCTGATTCCGAATCTGGCCTTAATTTTTCTCCTACGCGTACAGTTTTTGAGAAACATGGCCTTGAAAAAAACCACATTTTTCAACTTTAAACAAATATTGTGATGTTGTTATAAAAGATATTGAATTGTTCTTTACGGTAAAAGATTCTGTAGACTTTCCCGAATACAGTGATATCCAATATTAATACATTATGATTGTTTAAACATGTATAAACAATGATTAAAGATGGAGAGACGCCACTTTTGCACCATTTCTTGAGGATACTTTTCAGTTTATCCCAAAAAATAAGGGTCCAGCGGAAAATCGAACTATATCACGCGATAGAGCAGACTTTCATCTTGAAAAACCACCGTTTCAAATTTTCAACGTCGATGTTTTTTTCGAACCAGAAAGAAAAATATCGTCGAATGATCGCGCTCGTGGAAGAGCAACACTAGCGGCAACTCATGTCGAGCGAAGATATTTTGCACTCTGGTTCGGTAAAAACATCGATGTCGGAAACTTCAAACGGAGGTTTCTCAAGATAAAAGTCTGCTCTATCGCGTGATATAGTTCAATTTTACGCTGGGCCCTTATTTTTTCCGATAAATTGAATAATATCCTCAAAAATCTGTGCAAAAATGGTGTCTTTCCGTCTTTAATGATTGTTTAAACATGTTTAAACATTCATAACGTATTAATATTGCATATCATTCTACTCGGGAAAGTCGACAGAATCTTTTGCCGTAAAGAACAATTCAATATCTTTTATAATAACATCACAATATTTGTTTAAAGTTGAAAAATGTGGTTTTTTTCAAGGCCATGTTTCTCAAAAACTGTACGTGTAGGAGAAAAATTAAAGCCAGATTCGGAATCAGCGCAAAAAACTCTATAAGGCACACCCAACAGTTATAGCGAAACATAAAAAAAGTTGAAATTTGTTGGACATTAATAATTGCTGTACTATTAATTAAAATATTGTTCACATTATTAGATCTGTCGGTATCTAATCAATTACTCAACATTTAAGTATTGTATGAAGTATTACATCAATTTCATATCCACCGAATTTAAAAAATCATACAGGATGGAAATATTCTAGATCGCAAGAAATGTTTAATTTTCCAGTTAAAATAGCTCCGAGCGCAAAGGGTTAAAAGTGACTTGTACGCATTGTCCCATAATAATAGCAAAAATGAATTTAGAATTTGTGTATTTACACAATATTATTATAATAATTTGAATAATATTATTAATAATATTATTAATATAATTTGTGTATTTATTATAATATACGGTGGAATAAAGAAATCTAATGAATTATTTTCCATGGGCACTTTTATAATTCCATTAATTGTAAAATGGACGCTCTTAAATTTCAATATCAAGTGGTCATTTGATCATCGACGGTCTGAGTTAGTGTTAAAAGAAAAAGTGTCTATCGTATGTCTATGATCTGGTTATTAAATATTGATAACGGACAAGTCAGATGTGACATTGAATCGATACAAAAAGGGGACACAAGTTGACAAATGGTGAAAATTGCTGTGACGCCTGTTTCGGAGCTCGTAAAAAAATTCGCGGTCTGGGAGGCGTTCATACACGTTCTATTGAAACGAGAGACGAAATTGATCGAAGATCGATCGAGAGAGCGAATCACGCATGGAATTAATCGGGAGAGAGAAAGAGAGAGAGAGACGATTCGAGAAGCGTCGATTGTGAGTCCTTGACAGTTAGTTTTATTCGTTTGCCAGCGGCACAACACCGGCTGCAAAATTCCCTGGCGAATCGACAGTATTCGACGATTCGATTCCGCTCGATGAACGACGTTCGGCTGTCGTTGACGGAACGACACCGCATCCGTGAAAATCTCACCGATGGAAATTGACAATTACGTGGAACAGCAACTCCGACTTTGGTGGCCTCAACCAAAAAAGTGCATACACCTTGATAATATTAGGTCATCCCATAAGTTCGTGCTGACTTTTGTGTACACAGTGACTGCCACTAATATTCGGACACTCTTAAAAAGACGATAACTTTTTAAATACTGAACAATACTATAGATTTGAACTTTTTTGAGAAGCTAGAGCAATTAGTTGACTACACGTTGCGAAAAGAAATTTCTTCAAAAATTGCAATTGGTCGGAATTGTATGAAAACTACTAAACGTTGCATTTTACAACTTTTTAATGTGGACTTATACTCCCGGGGAAAAAAATGTGGACACTTTGTTGCAAGTATAATTTATTTTAATAATACCAAATTGTACAATTTAATTATTACAGTCTCCCGAATAAATAAAAGTTTCTTCGGCAGGACTAATACTGTTTCAATCTACGATGATCCATTAGCGTGGTTTGCTGTCTTCTCAAGACAATAATAATAATTATTGGCGAGATATCTAATGAATTTATTATTAACTGTATAAACTAGACCGCAAAATATTTAAACGTGTTGTCCAGATAAATTTGAGCGGTAGTGTATATATCATAGACAAAATAATTTTTTTATTTATCGAAAAAAGCATTAGAGAAGTTTAAAAAATATATTTAAAGTGTGTTCCCGGTTAACGGCATAAGGGTTGAAAAAAGAAAATTTCGAAATACGAAACTCACATAATTATTATTAAAATATATATTCTCTAGTACTGTGTAAACTATTACCGCATAAAAAATTCCACAAACAAAAGTCCACATACTTTTGAGCAGGGTTGTATGTTGAAAATTTAAAAAATGCGTTTTGTAGATCTGTGTCAATTAAACATATTCTGAAAATTTCGTCGAAATCGGTCGACATTGCAATGAACTACAAACGTTTAAAGATGGTAAAAATTGCAGATTTTCACGATTTTCGGCCTCTAACTGCAATAAATCTAAGGATTCTCACATCTTTCTATGCCTATTGCTTTTTCATAAAACTTTCACAATGCATATATTTGATACAGATCTAAAAAAAGACGTATTTTTAAAATTTCCAATACAGGCCCATATAAAAAAAGTTGCAAAATACAACTTTTAGTATTTTCTCTGCAATTCCGACAACTTGCAATTTTTTTAAAAATTTCTTTTCACATCTTGTAGTAAACTAATTGCCTTTGCTTTCCAAAGAAGTTTATATCGCATGGTCCAATATTTAAAAAGTTATCGTGTTTTCGAGAGTGTCCGAATATTAGTGGGAGTCACTGTACATTTCACGCGTCGATTTATAAAAATACGGCGATAATGGACCAATGCACTTAAGCGTAGCTGTTCGGGAACAGTCTACAGAAGGTTTTCATCGGTATAAGATCGTGAAATAGTGAACACAGTGATTGCTAGCAGTGAAAAATCATAAGCGAATTGCGTATCCATTTCCGACACGACTCGTGTTATATGAATTTCGGAAAGGAAGTTCGGTAACAATCGCCGCGAACAACATATGCGCCGTTTACGGAGAAAGTGAGCTTTCATCTCGTACCTGTAGCAAGTGGTTTCAACGTTTTAAAGGTGGGAATTTTTATTTAGAAAACGAGGAACGTTCCGTGCGTCGTCCTCGGACAGACGATGGTAAAATTCGAGACCTTGTACAGAAATCACGAAGTTTACCAGCTGAGGAGATGTCAGATGTTCTGTTAATACCTAACATAAACTTAGGGGTATCTTTAGAAAAGTAACACATGCAACCGATTGAAAAACAGCACGAACTTATGAGATGACCTAATATTATACAGGGTGAGGCAACTAACTTGGTCACCTCTAATCTGAATTGTGCAGAGCTGATCAAACTCTTTCGTGAATATCTCGGTAATTATTGGGTTGGCAAGAAAGTAATTTCGGTGTTTTAAGGTGAAATAAAACCGAGTTTATTTATTCAAGCGATGAACTTTCATGAATAAAATATTTTCTTGTTCTTATTGGCAAAAGATCGCCGAACAAACGGGAAAATATCTTATTCGTTAAAGATCATTGCTTGAAGAAAAAAATTGGGCTCTATTTCACCTTAAAATACCGAAATTACATTCTTGCCAACACAATATTAGCTTTAGAACAAACAATGTTGAATACATTTTACTCTAAATACGTACGGATATAAGGCTCCTCGAGCAATTTATCTTTATCCTTTGGCATTTTTCGTAGATGCATTAATAACGGGGTTATGACCTGAAACAATTGCGTGGATATCCTGTATACGGTTTATACGGCTTTGAGAGATTATTTAACTTGTATGGAACAATGGCAGTCGCAGCTTCCAGTTTAAGCTTTGTTTTCGAACGCAGAACTCGGATCCCACCCACTATAGCGGAATCTAAAATGGAAACAAACTGCTGGAGCGATTGAGAAGACAATAAATGATGGGCTTTAAAATTAGTCGAATGCCGTTTTTGAACCAAGCTACAGCAATGCAAAGATGCACGTCCTAATTTAATATCAATCGAATGTCAACATGGTTGAAACGATTACAATTAAAAAATCAAAGGTCTCTCTCGCCTCTCGTAAAAAACATCGCGAACGGTTTCTTCTGTTTTATTTTTCCGGCAGATTTATTAAATAAATCGACCGTTTATTTCGAAAGTGGTGCAAGTCCATTTTTTTTTAAATGAGATATATAATTTGTGATTAATTTAGTGCAAACTTTTGATTCATAACTAGTTAATATTTAATATATTAAAAAATACCGATGCTTTGTTCAATTTAAAATTGATTAATAAAAAAAATTGTCCGATTTCCATAGACATAGGTGGCGTGGTCACGTGGTTACCACACTACAAGATTATTATGATGTTATCAAACAATGTAGACAAAATTGTCGTATAACGTATAATTTATTATTTATTTTAAGCGGGAACGGAATAGACTTTAAGTGTATAATAGTTACGCGATTAAAAACTAACTGTTAACCTGAATTAGTGATTACTATATTACACAACGACAACTACACGACTTCAACCCTCAACTTCAACCCTCAACTTCTTACAACTTACTCCACGACTTTCAGACAACGACTCCCTCCTCAAACTCATCCCTCTCCTAGCAGGAACTGGGTTTTCCCCATTTTCTTACCCCCTCCGTAGTCTCCACCATGCCCAAGAGTGTTATAAACATTGTCGATGGACCGAAGGACCATCGTCGCTCGCAACCTAACGCTGGTCAACGTCGCTTTCCCTTTTTTATGGCCCTTTTCCGGCCTTCGCTGTGTATAAATATTCTAAACTATCCTAAAATATCTCTAGAGTACACCTAACGTTTGTATCTTAAAACTGTATACCGTGTGCCCGAATATTCCCGATACCACAAAATAATAAATTTATTTTGCACGAAATGTGAAACGAGAGAATTTTGTATCAACAGAAAATGTACAGAATGCAATTCAAAAACGGGTAAGAAAAAATACTAACGGAGAAAAGGTAAACTGGCTAAAAATATGTTGGATGAGGTTTTGCAAGGAAGTGCACCCAATACTATTTTGTATAAAACATCGATGGAGGACACAGAATTGAAGACGTTAGGTTTATCACCTACATGTCGGGGAAGACCGCCAAAATTTGAAAGAATCACACTGGCGTCTTTGTTTAACGCCGCCAGACCTATTACATACGAAAAATATAAAGATATAAAGCAGTCATTACCTTATATACCTTCTGAGCATCATGAATATTACAAAACACTCCCACATAAACAGCATAAATTAATAATAGCAATATCTTATGTTAAGTTTAACAATAAATAAATGTAATTAACTCCTATTTTATTTCTTGTTGTTATTTATAAACAAAATTGGATCAATACAAAATATATTTTAAGTGATATTTAATTTTTCATAATTGAAATCAAATGACTTTTACAATTGACTAATTATGAAAATGGTGTACATCCATTTACAGCCCGTAAATATATGTTATTTCAGTTGAATTCGGTTAAACGAAATTTAAATAATCACATTACTTATTGATAACTTAGTAGAAACATTGCCAGACTTGATATAATTAATCTATATTTTTGAATTTACTAATATGCTAAACTTTAATTTTCTCGAAACGCCAAGAAATGGACTTGCAGAACTTTCAAAATAAACGGTCCATTTATTGAATTATTTATGAGCAACAGCACTCGGTACGATTAGCAGATTAATTAACGAAATAGCCAGTCGATAGATGCTCTTCGCTCGTGAACTGGACAAGTCCCGATAGAGGACGAACGTGTTCGCTTGCAGGACCGAAGGAAACGATTTTTCAAATGCAACGACCTAATATGTCCCGGCAAACCAATTTCAGGCTGCGGTCTGCGGCTAATTGCCTGGAACACGAGCACGCTCCGCTTCAATAATCTACGACTCGGTGTATCTTTGTCACACCCGCAATAATAATAATAATGAGAATAATACTAATAATGTCTCGTTGTTCGGCGTCGAATTCGGACAAAAAGCTAATCCCGTATAACCGCAAATGAATAGTTCAAAACGTAACACGT
>CM052191.1:5240480-5253554 GCA_028455805.1 Lasioglossum figueresi
GAACTATCAAGTTACCCTAAGTAACGTCATCTAATAGTTTCATTTAAAATTGCAATATGAAAGAAAATTTCTATGCTTTCTTTTGGTACAGTACAATTATTGAAAATCCTATTAACCCCTTGCCGTATCATTTTCTTTATAGTTACAGCAATTGAAACGTCTTTATCCCCGAAAATATCGTAGAAGAGAAAAGAAAATTCATATTTTTAGTATGGCTACATTTATTTGTACGTTTAAATATTGATTGCAAATGAATCAAATTTTATTTCATTTAAAAAGAAAGGCGTAAAATTCATATTTATTAGGCTTTGTCTGAAATCTTCATGACGAGCGTGGCTCGTTAAAATACGGCAAGGGGTTAATAGGCTTCCGGTGGATAAAATGTTAAAATTGAATTCTCCAGCGTTTCAGTTACCTTGAAGCCCATTTCCCAACAAATATAATTGCACATAAGACAATAAAAGTTACTTGTACGTATAAACCGATGAACTGTGGTTATGACGCGAATGAGTAGGTGGAATATGATATGCACGGTAGCATTGTTTCCGACCTATCGGGACCAACAAAAGTGGAAATAGATTTCAATTTAATTCCCGTTTGCCGCAAGCGGGCGCAGACAATTGTTATTTTACAGAAAGGTCTAACAACAACTTGTGTCGCTCGGGTGGAATTAAAATCTCGGTTCTCGGTGTCGCGGCGTGGGTATCGCAAAAATCGAACGGCCAACCGACATTTCTTTACCGGGGACCAGCGGAGGATCAGTTTGCGAGGAAACCGATCGATCGGCGAGCATAGCGTCTCGGTTTTCCGCCGGTGGCGAAATTAAAGAGGCGTTTGAGGAACGGAAGAAAAACGGGCGAAAAACGGGCGAAAAATGGGCGAGCAACGAGCACAGTAATTATCCGGCTAACGAGGCAGAGTTTCGTTCCAATTCGATCCGACGGATCGATCTACGGTCGCAAAGAGTGTCCCTGTCAAAGCCCCTCGTCCCTCGTGAAATTGGATCCCCTTCTTCCTGAGAAAGGGTTCCACAATCAGCAGAGTTTCGTTCGACTCTTTGACGGCGTTCCCGTTTCTCGAATTTTCCCGGAAAACTGCTCGCAGCTCCGCCACGGAAATTAAACGATCGGACGATCGCCTAGTTATTTATTGGATTGCGGATCTTTCTATGGCGTAAAAAGCTTCTGCGGCGACTGCGAGAAACAGCAGAGGCGTCTTTAACGCGTTGAATGCCAGCTCGATCGGCCAAAAGATTCCATGATATAAAAGTAATCGTTTTAACGACATTAACGTTGAAAAATTAAAATGTGTTTATACACCAAAAGCACGTGTCTCTTAAAATTTATTACGTTCATTAACTGCGTGAAATTATGTTATCGCACGTGCACCGTTGACAACAAAAATTGATAAATTCCTTTTCTTCTCTGTGCTCTCAGTTTATATAGAGTATTCCGTTAAGAAGTGTTATTTTAAATTATAAAGAGAGCTGTTTTTCAACAATTTTTTACTATTTTACTAACCGCGCGTTGAAGAGTGCAACTCCAATCCTCGCGAATAAGAAATAGCGCGAAATTTAAAATGACGAGAACGAGCAGAAATTCGAAAACCACCATGTTTTCTTAACCACGGCATTTGTAAACCCGTTACGAGGCGCGTTAGGGGAAAACCCACGTGAAAAGTTCAAGCGAACCAGCAAACGTTCGAAGCGCTTCGGAGAGAAACTGTTCTCAGGAGAATGATCGCGGCGAGGAGCTTTCGAGCAGGTCTTTCGAGGTACTCGTTGATAAAAAAAACGAGGGTACGGTTGAAAAATTGATTACGCGAGGGAAGATCGTTGTCGTAGAGTGCGCCAGCCAGCATAGTGCGCCGGAATCGCGTCGGTAATCTCCGTATTGCACAGTTTCGATCCTCGATAGGTAGTTTATCGAACCTCGCTCTCGGCGGCTTATCTCGCAAGCTCCGCCCGGGAAACACCTGTTACTCTCTGTCGATAAAATCAGCCGTTTCCCGGCTAAATCGCTGTTTTCCACCGGCGAATCCACAAAATTAAACGAAGACTCCGGAGAAATTCTATCGTTACGACCGTAATTGGTATAAATAATTCCTCACCCGATAATATAGCCGTCGTTTCGAACATTACAGGAAAAATTGTACAGTCGGAATATTTTCCGAATTTGTTTATTAACCCTTTGCACTCGGAGCTATTTTAACTCGAAAATTAAACATTTCTTCCGACCTGAAATAACTCCATTCTATACGATTTTTTTTTTTTTATAGATATTGTAATTGACTAGATACCAACATATTTAATAATGTAAACAATATTTCGAGTAATGGTGCAGCAATTTTTAGTGGCGACTCTGGATCACCGCTCGAGTGCTAAGGGTTAACCCTTTCGCTCGTGGCGTCCTCATACAAGGACATAAAAAAAATCATAATATAATTCAAAGAACTGTTTGGCAAAGCCATGAATTTTTTCCGGAAATAAATCATTCGTGACCGAAACGGTAAAGGAAAGGTTCTATTTACTTTATCTAGAAAAAATTTGGTTTCAATAAGATATTCGATTTTTGTCCGTACCCTTGTGGTCATGATTTTTGCTTACAATTTTTTTGTAGGACAGATCTAAAGGGGCCTCGGGACGACCAATAATATTGTCAATGTAGGTTGACAATAATATCGAAGCTAACAATACGACGATACATTGTACCTCTGCTAAACGGTCAATTTGCCCTTTGAATGCACCTCGTCAATATTATTGATAGGCGTATCGAAAATATTATTGATCGTCTAGGGTCCCGTTAACATAAAACTACCAATGAAAAAGTTATTTAAAATATTTAAATCCTTTGAAAAATTCAATTAACCTATTCACGCGATCTATCCATCTTTTCGCATCACTTTGCTTACCCGATGCGAATGGGAGGCTGATTTTTTGCTAGTTTCAATGAACAACGATGGCTCGAATGTTTCTATTCGATCAGCCCCGATTTTTATTAACGGGGCGGAGTATAATTGGCCGGGGATCGAACGTAAGGTAACAGGAAGTCGCAAGATCGCGTCGTAAACGGCAAAATGGTGGGGTAGAAGATCGCAGTAGGTGGTTGAGTGCTACCAGAGAAACCTTTAGGGCTAGTTCCCATTACAGGGCCCGTCCCAGCTAGCTCACTGATCGACTTCCAGTGTCGCGGAACGCTTCTCATCGCCTCTTCCTCTCTCGCCTCTCGTTTTCTCACCGCCTACTCGTCCCCCTTTTACGGGCCCCCGAAACGAGCGTCGATAAAAATCTGTTCACGGGATTAAACCTTGTCCCTCACACCTACATCCTTCATCTTTCAGCGATTTCGCGAACGACTCACCGAACGGAACCATTTCTCCTCGACTCTTTCCAGTATCTCTATTTTACCCTTACTGCGATCGTAACTAAACCATCTTGTGAAAAATCTGTGTTTAATACCGGGCAATGAAATTTTATAGAGTCTCGTTCCGTTCCGATGTCGTCGAATATTTTTACGATCCCTTCGAAAGCAATCAAATATTCAAGAAGATTGTAAACATTTACAAGACGGTAACGAAATTCGGTCGGTTGTCGTAATGGAAGTCGAAGCTCGATAAACGTGCCTCTGTAACTTTTTATCGAAAGTATCGGAACCAAAGTGCTTCGACTAATTTATACTGTTAGTCTTTAAAAGGAAATTATCGGAGAACGGAGCCGGAGCTGTCGGCAAACGATGTAGCAAACTATAAAAAGTTTGATATCAATTACCGAACAACAATAATTCTTTACGTATTGTCGCTACGATGCATTATTTCGTTAGTCACATTTCTGCGTTTCGCTTCACGCTTTCTTTTTATACGTCCACCTCTGTAAACATGTTGCACAACTGATATACACACGTGATACGACGCCAAAGAAACAAATAACTGAAAAACAACACAACACGAGCGCGGTTCACTGGCGCGCAGCAACGGTAATGTCCGCACCTGTTAACGTTCGCGGAACAACTGAGCTGTCCTTGGATAATATTATTTACATGACCGGCCATTTTACAGGTAGAGAAAACGATCCCCACTCTTCCAGGAATATTGTCGTCGCGATTTTCGGTCAAGTTTTTCCACGCGATCGTTCGAAAGCCGGCTCTAACCTTGTCTCGACCCGCGCTTGACATAACCGTGGCTACATCGGTCTTGGCGGTGTAAACGCCGCACTTCGCGACTCCGACCTCCGAGTCTATTTATTTATAAATCGTTGTATATTAACACTTTACCTACCGAAAGCCTATTAATAGGATTTTCAATAATTGTGCTGTACCAAAAGAAAGCATAGAAATTTTCTTTTACATTGCATCTTAAATGAAACTATTACATGACGTTTTTAGGGTGACTTGTTAGTTCACAATGAAAATTGCTGTTGCTATTGAAGGTTTCATTAAAAAGTGTTTAGCTATGAACCATAGATTTATTCAAAATTGTGCAATAATCACCGGTCGGTAATGTCTTAATAGGATTTTCAATAATTGTGATGTACCAAACGAAAGCATAGAAATTTTCTTTTACATTGCATCTTAAATGAAACTATTACATGACGTTTTTAGGGTTACTTTGTTAGTTCACAATGAAAATTGCTGTTGCTATTGACGGTTTTATTAAAAAGTGTTGAGCCAAGTACCATAGATTTATTCAAAATTATGCAATAATCACCGGTGGGATATGTGTTATTAGGATTTATCATAATTGTGATCTACCAAAATAAAGCAATGAATTTTTCTTTAACATTACAATCTTAAATGAAACTATTAGATGACGTCACTGAGGGTGACTTGTTAATTCATCATGGAAATTGCTGTTGCTTTTCAAGGTTTCATAGAAAAGTTAATAACGAGATGTATTGATGATCTCGGCTCAGAGGTTCGATCGGAGATATAAATTAAAGCAATATTGCTAGTTTGATTAAACTTTCTACGTTCTTTCTTGTAAAGGATCCATATTAGGATCGGAACGTAGAAAGTTTAATTAAACTAGCAATATTGCATTAATTTATATCTTCGATCGAACCTTTGCGCCGAGATCATCAATACATCATGTTATTAACAATCTTAAGATCGATAACCAAAATACATTTTCATAGAAAAGTGTTTAGCCATGTACCACAGATTTTTCAAAATTATGCAATAATCACCGGTCGGAAACGTGTTAATAGGATTTTCAATAATTGTGATCTGCCAAAAGAAAGCATAGAAATTTTCTTTTACTTTGCAATCTTAAATGAAACTATTAGATGACGTTATTGAGGGTGACTTGTTAATTCATAATAGAAATTGCTGTTGCTATTCAAGGCTTCATAGAAAAGTGTTTAGAGATGTACCATAGATTTTTCAAAATTGTGCAATAATCACAAGTCGAAAATGTTTTAATAGGATTTTCAATAATTGTGCTATGCCAAAAGAAAGCATAGAAATTTTTTTTTACATTGCAATCTTAAATGAAACAATTAGATGACGTTACTTAGGGTAACTTGATAGTTCAAAATGAAAATTGCTATTGCTATTCAAGGTTTCATAGAAAAGTGTTTAGCTATGTACCATAGATTTTTCGCATTAATCACAGGTCGAAAATGTGTTAATAGGATTTTCAATAATTGTGCTGTGCCAAAACAAAAAAATGAAAGTTTCTTTTACATTACAATCTTAAATGAAACTGTTAGACCACGTTACTGAGGGTAGTTTGATAGTTCACAATGATAATTCTTGTTGCTATCCAAGGTTTCATTACCATGTGCCATAGATTTATTCAGAATTATGCAATAATCTCCGGTCGAAAATATGTTAATAGGATTTTCAATAATTGTGCTCTGCCAAAACAAAGCATAGAAATTTTCTTTTACTTTCAAATCTTAAATGAAACTATTAGATGACGTTATTGAGGGTGACTTGTTAATTCATAATGGAAGTTGCTGTTGCTATTCAAGGCTTCATAGAAAAGTGTTTAGAGATGTACCCTAGATTTTTCAAAATTGTGCAATAATCACAGGTCGAAAATGTGTTATTAGGATTTTCAATAATTGCGATGTGCCAAAAGAAAGCATAGAAATTTTCTTTTACATTGCAATCTTAAATGAAACTATTAGATGACGTTACTTAGGGTAACTTGATTGTTCAAAATGAAAATTGCTATTGCTATACAAGGTTTCATTAGAAAGTGTTTAGCCATGTACCATAGATTTTTCAAAATTGTGCAATAATCACCGGTCTGTAATGTGTTAATAGGATTTTCAATAATTGTGCTGTGACAAAATAAAACAATGAAAGTTTCTTTTACATTACAATCTTAGATGAAACTGTTAGACCACGTTACTGAGGATAGTTTGATAGTTCACAATGATAATTCTTGTTGCTATCCAAGGTTTCATTGCCATGTACCATAGATTTATTCAAATTTATGCAATAATCTCCAGTCGGAAATGTGTTATTAGGATTTTCAATAATTGTGATGTACCAAAAGAAAGCATAGAAATTTTCTTTTACATTGCAATCATAAATGAAAGTATTAGATGATGTTATTGGGGGTGACTTGTTAGTTCACAATGAAAATTGCTGTTGCTATTGAAGGTTCCACTAGAAAGTGTTTAGGCATGCACGTTAGATTTTTCAAAATGATGGAATAATCACCGGTCGGAAATGTGTTAATAGGATTTTCAATAATTGTGCTGTACCAAAATAAAACAATGAAATTTTCTTTTACTTCGCAATCTTATATGAAACTATTAGATTACGTTATTGAATTTGGCTTGTTAGTTCACAATGAAAATTGCTATTGCTATTCAAGGTTTCATTAAAAAGTGTTTAGCCATGTACCATAGATTTATTCAAAATTATGCAATAATCACCGCACGATAATGTGTTATTAGGATTTTCAATAATTGTGATATACCAAAATAAAGCAATAAAATTTTCTTTTAGATTACGATCTTAAATGAAACTATTAGATGACGTTTTGAGGGTAACTTGATAGTTCACAATGAAAATTCTATTGCTATTCATGCTTTCATTAAAAAGTGTTTAGCCATGTCCCATAGATATTTCAAAATTATGCAATAATCACTGGTCGGGAATGTGTTAATCTAAGACAAATCAGACCACAGAATCCAGTAACCACAAACGATGTCTGCAAATTATTAAATATTATCCAGTACCACGAAAAGGTGACGGAAACTGTACTTCATTGAAGGTGGATCGTAGACCAGCTGTAAATCGTCCGGCACCGAAACGGGGTTAAACGGATTATGAGGTTCGTCTAGGGCTCGTTCCGTTTTTCTTTTCCTCCGGTTCTCTGCCTTTTTTTCGTTGGTACATTGTAAAATTTTAGTAGAGCCACACGAGAGGGGGTTGGTGCGACCTGCTGCGCGACGGGTAAAAGCTTCGACCCGCCGCGTAGCAGTCAAGAAGCATTCCATCGTTCTCGGGGTTTTATACTGTCCATCGTCGCGGTCGTAAGCGTCCCATTAGCGTGTGCAGCCGGCTCGTTAAACGCCGCTTAGCTTGCTCTTCTCGAGCTTCGACGCGCGCTCGAGCAGATTCGAGCTCGAATCCCAGCATATTTCGCGGAACATTGACTTGGAACCATAATTTTTCGATTTTTAGTTCTCTAGACAGTCAGGGGCACCGATTGCCTCGTGTAGCATTGCTGTGGCTCCGCCAAGAGCAACGAAGCCACGCCCATTCAACAGGGAACGAAACAAGAATGTCCTATCTGTTTTCTTTGCACGTACAATGTTCAATTTTGATGTCTCTTTTATGTTTTTATGTTAAAGCATTATTGTAAAGCAGATTTTGGTACCGATTGCTCTATGTGATTATAACTAGACTGCGGATCTTTATGCAAAATAAAAATCGCCTGCACCGATTGCAAGAGATAGAAACCTCTACAGAGAAACCTCTATAAGAGTTTGGAAATAAGACAGCTTTCAGTTAGAAATACGATTAGGGTAAGAGCGGGGCGCGAGGAGGAAAGGCGGAAAAAGGAGCAGGTGTTGTAAGAATTTGAATCATGAGAACAATAAAGAGATTACAATAAAGTTATATTATATATTATATATTATATATTATATTTATTTAATTGGTAAGATCACAAGCAACTAATAATTTTCGTAAGTCTCTATAGTTTAGGTAGTTACATATTTTTTCCGCACAAAGAAATGGTAATTTTGGAAAGTTCTCGAAGAGACGATTTAAAAACTTATACCTGACTTGTTTCTGTAACTCATCTCTTTCTACCCCTCTTCTAAATCGACTGTCAATCATACTAGCATATATTGGAAACTTTCTCTTATAAAAATCCGTCTTCAAAGCCTGTACTATACTCTCATTTTTTGCCAAATCGATTATAGGTATCGTCAAAATATCGAGAAAAGAAATACTGCTATTAGGAATAATCTCGCTCTTCAACAGTTTAACTTCGGCATGACACTTCTTCAGAAAATTTGCAATTAGACAATCGTTAGCAATCCACTGCCAATTACTTTCACTTACATATAAATCTGCAGCTTTCAACTTAGCTATGTACCGTTTAATTAGCTTGCGTGTTGAATAAGTCGTAAGCGATAAGCTAGGCTCCACCTGGTTTCCTATATCAGCTCCATTATTTAAAAGCAGCATGGTTGTCTCCATATTACCATCCGCAATAGCATAATCTATTGGAGGTGTTCCGTCACTATCTTTAATATCAACATCCGCTCCATAGTTTATCAATAGTTCGGATATTTCCACTTGACCCCAACAGATTGCAGTATGTAGAATCGACATGCCGATAGCACTATCCCAGTTTGAATTGTCCGGCATATCAACATCAGCACCATTCTTCAGTAGGTCTTCAACAATTTTCCGACTTCCATTGCTAATAGCGTAACACAGCACGTTAGGATCTTTTATATCAGCTCCATTTGTTAAAAGCAGTTCGATCAGTTTTGTATTCTTCTTTCGAATAGCATGAACTATTGGAGTGTCCCCCTTATTATCTTTGATATTAACAGTAGCTCCATACTTTATCAATAGTTTGGCTACTTCCACTTGATTCCGACAGACTGCATAATATAGAGACGCCTGATCTCCGAACAACTCTGGATTGTATAACATATTAACGTCGGTACCATTCCTCAGTAGGTCTTCAACAATTTGCAGACATCCATTCACAACGGCAGCATCTAGTATCGCACGATC
This sequence comes from Lasioglossum figueresi, assembly GCA_028455805.1. Lineage (NCBI taxonomy): Eukaryota > Metazoa > Arthropoda > Insecta > Hymenoptera > Halictidae > Lasioglossum > Lasioglossum figueresi. The sequence goes on from CM052191.1 coordinate 5,249,696, forward strand.
TCTTATATCAGCACCGTTAGCTAAAAGCAGCTCGATCATTTTTGTATTCTCCTTTCGAATAGCAAGTATTATTGGAGTGATTCCGTTATTCACTTTAAAATTAACATCGGCTCCATAATTTATGAATAGTTTGGCTATTTCCAGTTGATTCCAACTGATTGCACAATGTAGAGGCGTCTGATCTCCGAACAAATTTGAATTGTATACCATATTAACATCAGCATTAGTCTTCACTAGGAGTTCAACAATATCGGCATTTCCACTGGTTACAGCGTAACACAGTACCTTAGGAATTTTTATATCAGCCCCATTAGCTATAAGCAGTTCGACCATTACTTTATTCTTCTCTCGAATGGCACGAACTATTGGAGGGTCTCCCTTCTCATCTTTGACATTAACATCAGCTCCGTAGTGTATCAGTAGTGCGGCTACATGGAGTCGATTCAAACAGACTGCAGTATGCAGAAGCGTCTGATCACCAAACAAGCTTGAAAAGTAGATTATATTAACATCGGTGCCATTCTTCAGAAGCTCTTCAAAAATTAGCAGACTTCCATTGCGAACAGCAATATCTAGTATCTTACAATTTTTAATATCGGCTCCATTAGCTAAAAGCAGTTCGATAATTACTGTATTCTTCTTTCGAATAGCAGAGACTATTGCAGTTTCTCCCTTATTATCTCTAATATTAACATTAACACCATGAAATATCAATTTTCTGACTATCTCCACTTGATTCCAATAGACTGCACAATGTAGAGGCGTCTGACCTCCGAACGCGATTGAATTGTACGTCATATTAATATCAATACCATTTACCATTAGGATTTCAGCAAGTTGCACAATTCCATGGCTAATGGAAGTAAATAGTACCTTAGGATCTCTTACATTAGCTCCGTGAGTTAAAAGCAGTTCTATCATTGGTTTATTGTTCTCTCGAATAGCACGAACTAATGGTGTGTCTCCCTTATTATCTGTAACATTAACTTTGGCACCATACTTTATCAATGTTCTGGCTACCTCGACTCGATTCCAACTGACTGCGCTATGCAGAGGCGTCATACCACTATCGTTATCCCAGTTTGGAACGTCTATCATATTAGCATTAGCACCACTCTTCAGCAGGTCTTCAACAATTTGCACACATCCATTGGTAACAGCAGTACATAGTACGTTAGGATCTTTTGCATTAGCTCCATTAGTTAAGAGCATTTTAATCATTTTTCTTTTCTTCTTTTGAATAGCACAAACTAATGGAGTGTCTCCGTCATCATCTTTAACGTTAACGTCAACTCCGTAGGTTATCAATAGTTTGGCTATATCCAATCGATTCCAACAGACTGCACTATGCAGAGGCGTTCGTCCTCCGAACAAGTTTGAATTTTCTATCATATTAACATCAGCACCATCCCTCAGTATGTCTTCAACAATTTTCAGTTTTCCAACCATGACAGCTGTATCCAGTATCCTACGATCTCTTGTATCAGCCCCGTTAGTTAAAAGCAGCTCGATCATTTTTGTATTCTCCTTTCGAATGGCTTGAACTATTGGAGTGTCTCCCTTATGATCTTTAACATTAACATTGGCACCATAATTTATCAATAGTTTCGCTATGTCCACGTGAGACGAACTGACTGCACATTGTATAGGCGTCTGATATCCGTTCCCGTCTGAATTGTTTATCGTATTAGCATCGATACCATACTTCAGTAGGTCTTCAACAACTTCCACACTTCCATTGGTAACAGCAGTAAACAGTACCTCAGGATCTTTTATATGAGCTCCATTAGTTAATAGCAGTTTGATAATTTCTGTTTTCTTCTCTCGAAAAGCACGAACTATTAGATTGCTTTCCTTATGAGTTCTAGCATTGATACGAGCTCCATAGTTAATCAATAGTTTGACTATATCCGGTCGATTCCAACAGAGTGCAGTATATAGAGGCGTCTGACCTCCGAACAAGCTCGACGTGTCTATGATATTAACATCGGCACCATCCTTCAGTAGGTCTTGTACAATTTGTATATTTCCATTCTTAATAATAGTACATAGCATCTTGTGATTTCGTTTTATTGCATCTATATTGACTGTTAGATGGTTGGGTATTTGCATCTCCATTTTTCAATAGCGTAAACTAGAAACAGGCGTGTTGACGTGTGCGAGAGTGATTTTCGACTGAATATAACGGATCGACCGTAACGGTTCCTAGCCGATCGTGTAATTTTCGGGATCGTTGTGATGTCACGAGACACTAATTACCCCCGTCTTCGCACAGATGGAGCAATCAGTGTTTCGCACGTCGAGAAATTCGGAATCGCGATCGGCCGTCACGTGGCTGCGCGGATGACGTCAGAGAGGTGATCGCTCGATCGTTAAGGGAGTAGACTAGATGAGTTGCGTGGTACGCCACACACCGCTAGACGCACGTACGTACACGAAAATTGCAAGGTCCAGTATTAACAAAATAGCGTCTCGCTTATGCATATCGGGGTCCTCTCCGTAGTCGCAATCGCTAGATAAAAGATGAATCTAGCGCGCTTACTATCATAGAAAGCCTAATTTTGCGTTTTTTAGGAATTTAGCGGAGCCGCGAGAAGAAATGCTGGCGCGACACTGCTGCATTTTCATTTGTTCCAGCATTTCTTCTCGCGGCTCCGCTAAATTCTGTCGAATAATGCAAATATTGCCTAAAAAACGCAAAATTAGGCTTTTTGGGATAGCAAGCGCGCCAGATTCATCTTTTATCTAGCGATTGCGACTACGGAGAGGTCCCCAATATGCATAAGCGAGACGCTATTTTGTTAATACTGGACCTTGCAATTTTCGTGCGCGTACATGCGTCTAGCGGTGTGTGGTGTCCACACAACTCATCTAGTCTACTCCCAATCTTTAACATTAACATTAGCTCCATTGTTTATCAATAGGATCTTTATTCCAAACGGAAGTTGGCTGCTGCTATTACAAGGGACAGCAGCCAGACAGATATTTGATATTAACTTTTCCTTACTGTGATCATTTCAACAAGTTGAAGATAGAAAGAGAAAACCTAAAGAAGAATGGAACAACATGTGGAAGTCGAAGCCATCGAGAATACATGATATCAGTGGCGCACCCAGTGGGGAGGGGGGGCCAGGGGGACAAGTCCCACCCAAGAAAAAGGAAACAAAACCCTGAAAAATTAGCTAAACTGTAGAATACCTGCTTCCTCTCCGATTTCGATGATTTTTGGATATGTTGTATGTAAAACTAAACATTTTGAACAACTTTTCCCTATACATATAAGGCATACATTCACTTAGGTTCCGACATATTTGCAAAAACTGCTGATACTAGACACTGAATTGAATTCTGCCTATTGTTGTGCGCCTGTGGCCGTGTGGATGTGTGGCTACCGTTAACAGATATTTTTGCTAAAGAAAAAGGTCATTTTGTTCAACTCGTCCCCCCCCCCCTCCCCAAGATTAAATCCTGGGTGTGCCACTGCATGATATAATCACAAATTTTTTTCAAGACATCCCACGCGACCACATGAACAGAGAAGAAAGAATCGTTCTTTCCCGCCTGAGAACTGGTCATTGCAAGATGACACATGAATACCTCATAAAGAAGACAGATCACCCCCTCTGCTGTAATACCCCACTCACAGTACACCACTTTTTGTATGACTGCCAAAAATTCTCTACCCAGCGACTCAAATTTGTAATCAGACCGTACACGGCCCTTACATTCGAAAAGCATACAACAAACACCATTGAATTCCTTAAGGACTGCGTCTCGTAGACAGACGACACTAGCGCGTGACTGCACACAGTCACCACAGTAAACTCACACACCGCTAGACCACGTAGACGTACGCGAG
>CM052191.1:5262242-5285364 GCA_028455805.1 Lasioglossum figueresi
ACATTTTCCTGTTTATTACAATGACCAAACAATGCGTCGACCTTGTGAGATTTTTGGGGGATGATGATTCGGCATCCGACGTGTTGAGAGTGTCGCAGGATCGCAAAATTCTCTGGACTTTAGAGAATCGCGAGAAGATGAGACGTCGTTCGCAAACGTGTCCTGTCGATCAGGGCCAAAGGGAAAGTGTCCGATCGGGAAGGGACAAAGCTAGTTCGACGACGCATCGGTGGTCGAGGAAGCAACGGTTGGTTTCGCGGGCGGAAATGGCAGCGCCTGCGTAGCGTGGAGCACGCGTACACGCCGAAGTAAGTACTAGTATATAGGAGAGCGTTTGCCGCTCGAAGCGTCACATTGCGTCCTCGAGAGCACGTCCTTCGTCTTCCTCGAATAGCCAGCTGTCCTGCCGGACGTGAGATCGGTCTCCTGAATCCTCGTTCGATCCTCCTCGAGTCGGATCCTGCTGCGCGAACCCGCCGAAGAAGTAACACCGTAACGAAACTTCCATCGATATATTCACCAACTTTCACCGTCCGCTCCGGAGAACACCCGAAAGATCATTCCATCCGATAATCGACGGATAGATCATCGAAGAGAGATCTAGAAGCGGGCCGACAGCCGCGGAAGACACCGAATAGCACGAGGGGTGGTCGGATCCTGCCGAGCCTCGCCGGAAGGATCGACGAAGATCGAGAAGATCCCAGGCTACCCTGTTTCTTTCTTTGATGCTGTGATCAGCTGCGAAACAGACAGACAGGAGGACAGACGGAAGAGTACAACGAAGACTCGCAGATGGGTAAAGGTGTCATACCATTGGTGATGGTGGCCATGGTGCCCATCATCGCCGGCACCATAGGGCAACGAGCCCTCGGAAAACGGAACACTAACAACATCGACTATCCAGACTATTCGACGAAGTACGACGAGTATCCGGTGAGTAATTCCACGCGTTCTATTCCCACCGGAACACTCTCACGGCTAAACTCTGACCATCGTGGTTTCTCATCATCTCCGTTCCGCGATTGAGTTAGGTGTGATTTGGATACGTCGGAAGCTGGGTCAATTGGCGGTTTCGAAGATCTCGCGCGGGCTCGGGCGCCGCGATGAAACGCGGAGGACCTCGTGCGCGATCGGCGGCTGCTCAGTCGGCTGGAAACTCGTTTATTCAATTTCTCAATCTTCATGTTTTATATTAACGATTTTATATACAGAAATTATACACAGAAATTCAAAGCGAAACAACTGATCATATTGTGTATGTATATGTTTTATTAGTGAACAAGTTTCAGAGCATCATTTAATCTGCAAATGCCGCGATATTTATGAAAGTTCAAACTTTAGGCTTTTAAAAAATGTTTCGAATTGTTAGACATGGGTCTTGTTTCGTATAACCTTGAAATAACGCTAACATAATTTTGACCATGGGAGAGGTGTTTCCAGCTCTTTGTGTAGTGAGAGATCATCAACGCGGTTAGGGGTGTCTCGAGGTTTCGTTCGCGCGCAAAAGAAGGTCCGTACGTGTTATGTCGCACAGGTGTTTCCAGTCGATTTACTCTGGTAAAAATGCTCCGCAACTTTGTGAAATATAAAATAGTGAAAAATATAAAAATTCTAAGAATATTGTTGGTTTCAACGTAAAAAGTCTATTAAGGGTTGAAATGAATTTTTATTTAGCTACTGCTTCCCACGGATCGATGCAGATAATTTTTATTTCGCACAAATATCCGCAGTCTGCTTATGATACTTAGGAAATTGCTGTTCAAGTGTTATCGATTGAATTCGAGCAAAGTTGTTCGATTCTAATAAAAATTATTCCGTTAACTTCTATCATTTTCTGCAGCCAAATTTTTAAAAAATAGATGCTGACCATAAAGAGCACAATAGATGCACATTTCGTTACAACAAATAGTCGTATTCATTTGACTTTTGCGAATGAAATTGGAGCAAAGTTCGTGTTCAATTCCTAGCGAAAGGTAGTTCCCGAATTCGAGAGCAACACGTGGGGAATTTTAATGGTACACTAATTTTCGCGTTGCCGGGAACAATTGAAGGGAAAGAACAATCGGGAAGGGAGATTTTTCTTTCGGTAGAATTGCTTTAAAGGGCTGATATCTCCCGAGTGGAATTTCCTTAGCCCCCATTGGCCAGCCGGTTCCCTACGTCATACATCAACGACGTCCGCGATCTGCTATTTAGATTGGAAATCTTCCAGAAACTTTTTAAATACAGAGTTAATCGAACTTTTGTCCAGGTTTGATTTTTTCCAGGGAAGAGACAGTCGATTTTCATTTCCGGTCAGCGCGTGCATAATACATCGTGTGCTATTCTAGAAACTGATCTCTCTACTTTGTTAAATTTTCGTTAATATTCCATAAAGTTCACAGACTATTTTCGAAGGATACAAGATTGAACTTATCCGAGACGATTTTTCGTCCGCGAAGAGATGTTTAATTCCTGTTTGGCCCACGTATTATTTACGCATTTATTTACAATATTCTTTTCAAAGGAATCGATGCCTGAATGTACCCTGAAATATTAGCCGAAATGTAACCATTTTTCGAAAAAAGATCAATTTTCTTACAGCAGAAAGAATCACAACCCAGGTAACAAATTCGAGTTTTAAACGAAATTGCAAATGGCTGTTGATGACAGTCACGAATTAATTCCTACACCCACTACGATTTTGCAGAGACGCTTCTAAAACACCAAGCGATTCTACGAAAATGGTTAATTTTCTTCCAAGCAGAAATAGTAACAAATCGAGTTTAAAACGAAATTGCAATTGCCTGCTAATGAGAGTCACGTATTAATTTCTACGCCCACCATAATTTTGCAAAGGCGTTTCTAAATAATTAATCCATTCTTCAAAAACAGATCAATTTTCTACAGGAAACATAACAAATTCGAGTTTAAAACGAAGTTGCAATTGACTTCTAATGAGAGTCACGTATTAATTTCTACGCCCACCATAATTTTGCAGAGGCGTTTCTAAATAATCAATCCATTCTTCGAAAAGAGATCAATTTCATACATGAGAGATAACAAATTCGTGTTTAAAGCAATGTTGCAATCAAATATTTTACACCCAACATAATTTTGCAGAGGCGTTTTTAAAGAATCAAACAATTGTTTAAAGAGAGATCAATTTTCTACACTGTAGAATCTACAGGAAAAATAACAAATTTGTGTTTAAAGCGAAGTTGCAATTGACTGCTAATATGAGAGTCACGTATTCTATACCCACCATAATTTCGCAGAGGCGTTTCCAGAGGATCAAACCATTCTTCAAAAAGAGATCAATTTTATACAGGAAAAATAACAAATTTCTGTTTAAAGCAAAGTTGCAATCGACTGCTAATATGAAAGTCAAATATTTTACACTCACCACAATTTTGCAGAGGCGTTTTTAAAGAATCAAACAATTTTTCAAAAAGATATCAATTTCATACAGGAAAAATAACAAATTTGTGCTTAAAGCAAAGTTGCAATCAAGTGCTAATATGAAATTCAAATATTTTACACCCAACATAATTTTGCAGAGGCGTTTTTAAAGAATCAAACCATTTTTCTAAAAGATATCAATTTTATACAGGAAAAATAACAAATTTGTGTTTAAAGCAAAGTTGCAATCAACTGCTAATATGAAAGTCAAATATTTTACACCCAACATAATTTTGCAGAGGCGTTTTTAAAGAATCAAACCATTTTTCAAAAAGATATCAATTTCATACAGGAAAAATAACAAATTTGTGTTTAAAGCAAAGTTGCAATCGACTGCTAATATGAGAGTCTCGTATTCTACATCCACCATAATTTTGCAGAGACGTTTCTAAAGAATCCAACCATTCTTCAAAAAGAGATCAATTTTATACAGGAAAAATTACAAATTCGTGTTTAAAGCGAAGTTGCAATCGATTGCTAATGCGAATCACGTATTAATTTCTACATCCATCATGATTTTGCAGAGGTGTTTCTTAAGAATGAAATCATTCTTCAAAAAGAACTCAACTTTATACAGGAAAAATAACAAATTTGTGTTTAAAGCAAAGTTGCAATCGACTGCTAAAACGAGATTCTCGTATTCTACATCCACCATAATTTCGTAGTGGCGTTTCTAAAGAATCAAGCCATTCTTCAAAAAGAGATCAATTTTCTTCAGAAAAGTAACAAATTCGAGTTTGGAACGAAGTTGCAATTGATTGTTAATGAAGTATATCTAATACAAGGCCAAGACAGCAGTGTCAAAGAAGACCGGAAGCCACAATCTTAATTAGTCCTGCAAGTTTGCCTAAATTTTCGTCTCGAACACTAGGTTTACGGAGGTCTAAATAGAACTATTTTACATTAATTTATAAACGTAACAAGAATGTGTCTATCCAAATTTTTTGCCATTTTTCCGATAGCATATACCCCGAGAATTAAATTTGTTAAATAATTTCTCAGGGAAGCATCTTTACTATCTTAATAATTGCAAATTAAGAATATTAGAACCCGTCATTTTGACGGGTCCCGTAAACCTAGTGTTAAAGAAAATGCAAGAGATATTCCAAGCGATAAAGCACGATTCCCGCATTTTGCATGTCGACCAAAGCGCGAGACTGTAATTCGATCTTCGTCTCGGCCGAGTTTCCAGGTATTCGCGCGCGTCTCCGGTCTCTTTAATTACCTCGATCGAACAGGGCCGAGAGGATCAACTTTGACAACCTTCTCGCTTTCCTGGAGGACTCTTCGAACCTGTTCGAATCGGTCCGGAATCGCTCCTCTCGGTTCCCGCGATGAGTCGCATGATAGCCGCGCGGAATCAACAAGTAGCTACCCTTTTCCTGTTCCCGGCCCTTTCTCGACCTCTCTGTACCGTGAAATAAGTTCAAAATCAGGTCAATTCGAACTTAGGACACAGTCTTATATTCAATCTCACTTGGTGAGGTACTCTCGATTTCGAGACCTGAAGTTCGAGTACAAATAATGGAGGTAGACTGAACACGGTCTTACATTCAATCTCATTTGTTGAAGTACTTTTCGATACCCCTTCTGCACGAATTTGTAGCAATTTTTTTCAGAAAAGCTGTCGAACCTTTTGCAATAGGATGTTTCATACATATTTAGTGGGATTTGAAGTACATGTGAGATTGTTTTCAAGTAAAAATAATCAATATCACGTGAATTATATATTTTTTTATATGTTTTATGTGTTTTGAAAAACATGGACCGAAACAAGAAACGAGGTTGTTCATTGATCAGTATGAATGTAGTTATAGAAAAAACAAAATTTGAGTTACATTCGTCCAATGCCCAATCCAAAGGAATCATATTACGTACATATTCTACGACGCTTGCAGTTACAGAAAATGCACAAATTGATTTTTTGAAAATGGAACACCAGGATACCTCGTTAGATTCTGTATCTCGTGGAACCAGCATGCACTGAAAATGCGACTAGATGCATTATGGATGAAAGACAGACTCGATTCGGTTATTCGACCACATAAAGAGTGCATCCTCGAATTCGGATTTTTCCTGTAATTCGAAACGAATACTCGCGGTGTTCTGTAATTCGTAACGAATATTCGCGGTGTCCTGCATCGAGAAATCGAGATCGCCCTATAATGTAACACCCTGTGCTATAAGATGTAAGGACGGTGCTATCGATTATCGATAAGGCATTGCTATCTAACGATACGGCGATAATATCGTGGAAAATATCGAATTTTGCGCGTCGAAAATCTCGCGAACCTGTTTGCAGGACAAAGGGGTTGGATCATTATAGTATTAACGATCATAATGCCGATACGCTGGTATCGGAACGATGTTCTGTACTCTGTACAGCCAACGGGCAACAGCCAGCTAATAGAAATGTCTTTATTTCGCTTTTCCAATTGACACGGCAATTAACGTGGCTCGACATCGTGTCGTCGCGTCGTGTAATTAAGATCGCCATTGATTTTTCTCGGACCCGTGGTGGCTGGCCCTGTCATTTTTCCTTTGACTTCATTGTTATCAAATCTGTTACGGTTTTTCCCCTTTATTCGAACATATTTTCTCGTTCGCACAACGAGATGCACACGCGTTTATAGTAGTACAGTCACAGTAATATTCGGCAGTTTTAACCTTCTCTCTGTGTACGGGGTGCAAATACACATCAGGCTGATAAAGATGGAATAAAAAATTAACGGATGGAAAATTTTCAAAGATTTTTTAGGGATGCTATTTGCGATATATTTCAAATTTTTCACGTATCGCGTACTTATCTTTGTAAACACAATAAAATTTCATAAATACTTATGCAGACAAATTTTATCTTACATCTGCGATATATTTCAAATTTTTCACGTATCGCATACTTATCTTTGCATCCTCAATAAAATTTCATAGATACTTATGCAGACAAATTTTATCTTACATCTGCGATATATTTCAAATTTGTTACGTATCGCATACTTATCTTTGTAAACTCAATAAAATTTTCACAAATACTTATGCAGACAAATTTTATTTTATATCTGCGATATATTTCAAATTTTTCACGTATCGCGGTCGCAATTACTAAAAGTTACAATATCCCATAAGATGCAACTGCATTCGCGGTGCAGTCTGAAGCAATTCATGTTTTGTTAAAGAGAAAGATTGAAACGTTATTAGCAATATGCATATACACAGCCATAAAAAGTTGCCGACATATAATAATTATAAACAGCATCATTCGGAAAAATATAACATCGCGATCTGTCCGAGAACCAAACACACGCGTGCAAATGAGTGCAAATTAATGGAAATGCATTTAATCTGAGCGCAGAGTGATTGCATTAGACAGTTCAGAACTTTTTCGACCGAACCCAGGATCAACTTCTAATTTTATTCACGATATTCGGACGCAACAGTTTCCTGAACGGCGGTGGGCGGAGCTTGAAATGCGACTGGGTTAAAATGCATTTCGGTCTGGGATACTCTCATGTTTAGGCGGGAACAAGAACATGAACTATTTAAAAACCGACCTGCTTCGAACGCGTTCTTCAAACTACAGTCACAGGATTGATTTTACGAATTCGAACAAATTCTCTTTATACGTATACTTAATAATTAGACTGCGGATTTTATGCATTTATGACGAAAATGAGCAGTCGCAATTTAAAACAGTGAAAACATTAAAAGAATCTAAGAGTATCAACACAGCATTACTGAATAAGTAATGTTTTACGATGAAATTTCCAAATGAAACTTTTCTTTGCTCCAACGATTTAACATCATGATGATATGATTTTACGCATTTATGCATTTGCATTTATGACGAAAATGAGCAGTCGCAATTTTAAACAGTGAAAACATTAAAAGTATCTAAGAGTATCAACGCGATACTTTTGTCCTGCTAACAGTATTTAAAAAATTGTTAATGCTTTCGGCGCAAGGGTTCGATCATTTGTTACTTTATTTACAAACTTCATATGATTAAACACCGTAGCATAAATCTTAGATATGCAACATGTAAGATACATGAATATTACGCAGCATTACCGAATAAGTAATGTTTTACGATGAAATTTCCAAATGAAACTTTTCTTTGCTTCAACGATTTAACATCGTGATGATTCTGATTTTACGAATTCGAACAAATTCTCTTCATACGTATACTTAATAATTAGACTGCGGATTTTATGCATTTATAACAAAAATGAGCAGCATTAATGTTTTATGGCGAAATTACCGAATGAAACTTTTCTTTGCCTCAACGATTTAACATTAATTGTTCTCACATACATCTTGAGCAGTTTGTAGTCATTTCATGGACAGAAGAATGTCAAAGAATTACCATAAATTCATAGATATGGTATGTAAGCAGTTACAAGAGGTATGAAATGTGTTATTGCGTATCAAAGTAATTTGAAATTTACCGTCCGATATCTATTGGTATACTTCGATCTTTGATCTTATGCGTTCTTGCCTAATGTTTACTGTTTACCTCGGTGTCTCGATAACCGGCAAGCATTCAACAAATATTACAGTTTCACGTCGAATTTGTTAATTCTGATCACAAAGCCAGTGAGTAGTTTTATCGCCAGCATTTTTCCCTTTCTCTGTTATGTATTCTTAAATTTGAAAATAATCTTAATTTGCTAAAAAATATTTTTTCACAGACGCAATTCTAATAACCCTTGGAAGATGATGTGAATGAAGATCGAAACGTCGGAATTACTTTAGTAATATGCAAAATTGCTTTCTAAATTAAGTAACAAATGATCGAACCCTTGCGCCGAATGCATTAACAATTTTATTAACAACAAATACGATCGATAGGAAGCTATAATTAACAGTATCAAAGGAAATAACCAATTTTCTATTTGACTCCAGAATCTTTGTAATTGATGAAGAACATTTTTATTTTGCTGAAAAATCCGCAGTCTAGTAATCAGGTTTGTCACTCGAGATTGACTTCATCGCAACGTCATTTTAAGGTGGTAAACTCGTTTCCAGAATTCCAAGGGTGCGGGATGCGTGTTCTCATTTCTCGATAATATAAAGATGGGATTTTTCAGTAGTCAAAAACAACCCCATTTTTGTATCGTCGAGGAATGAAAACACCCTTGCAATCCTAGAAAAACGAGTCTACTCCCTTAAGGAATGAATATAATACGAGAATAAATATCGATCTTTTGAAAATCCAGTAAGCAATGTGTTCTTGATTTGGTATGAATTTGACACCAAATTTTACGGCAAATACCGACTCATCAGTTTCCGCATTAGGCTCGGTACTTGGCGCCAGGTTTTGGCCTGCAGATTCAGAGCAAATAAGGGCCAAATCCTGTTCCGAACGTCGTTTTGGCACCAAAATGACCGCCTTTTGCTTGCAAACTATGATTGCAGTGATTTGGTCTTAATCTGTTCGAACAAATTTTGTTGACTGAGATATAAGGTCGCAGGGGGTGGAGGAGAGGAGCGGCGGAAGATCTGCGTTCGAGGAGGAGGTCAGGTGAAAGCCTTCGAAAAATCAACAGTATCCGGTCTCTTAATCAAGCGACGGAATATCTGATTCCTGATCGAAGTCGACGTTGTTACCACGAGTCTCTGGAATCTCCTACTTCTCGAATTTCTTTATTGCAGGGACCGCGAGCGATTTGGCTCGCGTTTGTTTCGCAGCGAACCTCGACGGACGCGAGCTCGAGTCATCCGGTGTTCCGTTTCCACGGTCCGCGATAACGAGCAATCTTCTCTTGCCGTGGAAACCGACTCCTATTTTCTTTCCATGCTGTCCCGTGATCGCTCGAGTTCGCTCATGGGATCGTCGCGGACAAAATTAATCCTGTCGCGTCGACGCGACACGCTGTCGAAAATTCATTTTTCCGACGGACCTCGATCTTCGAAACGCGAGACGATTCAATCCTCGGTCGTTCCTTTCATCCGATGAATTCCGTCGATTTTATCGTTGTATACTGAACCTCGCGGTGAAGATTTCTCAGATGGAATCTGTCGAGATGTTGTTTCTTTGCTGTCTAATGAAAATTCAATTTTCCTGATATTGATATTTAATACTTAACTGAGCGATCTCCCATCGTGCATCCCGGAATATCGAAGTAATTCGACACGTCCGCTACCAGCATTTGCTTCGTCTTCGATATCTTCTATCGAATGCAACCCACCATCTTTACGAACATCCACATATAATCTAGCAGAAGTGATACACTCTCCGAACGGTGTGGTGTGTGCTATGATTTAAAGCAACAAAATATAAAATTAATTCGACAGTCCCTAAACAGACTGCGAAATTATGGACGTCACGTGTACAAATTGTAACGAACATATGCATAGTTGGTACAGTCTTGCCGGTAGTACAAATTATAATGAACGCTACGTGTTTAACGGTAAACCTGCAAAGCATTAAGCTTGCGTGTGTCTTATAAAAATAACAAGAATTTACTTATAATTTTCGAAATCTAATGAATCGATTCTCACGCATCTTCATAACTTGAATAATTATAAAATAAAAATCTGAAACCGATCGTTTTATCATGGTTTAACATTAAGCAACTATACTATACATGTATACAATATCGGTAACGTTTCTCCAACGGATTACGGTATTCTATTTCACGTTCAAAAAACGATAACATACACAAAGGGTTGAATTGAGCCGAGCATCGTCATCGTTTCGAAGCGACCTTGCGATCAAAGCACCCATGAAACACGATAAATATATTAGCCTGTTCGACGGCGACCGTGATCAGGTCGAATGTTTGCGTCGAGAGCATGAGCAGCGGGATACGTCGTTCCCCGGGCCGGTAAATAATACGTCGTCGCCGCTGCGAGTCGATTTAACGATGATTAAAGCCGCACAGTCTCGCCGCGTTACTTTTTATTGGCCGGCCCGTGTAAAAACCATATTGCGAGGCCCACGTATGCTCGGCTTTCATGGTTTTCTGCTCTATCGATCCCTGTCCTGGCGATCCGCTCGTTATAACCCTCACCCTGTCCACCCGCAATCTAATTTTTCCAAGTTTCACGAGGAACAACATTACTAATCACTGGCTAACCCTACGCCACGTTGTTCACCGCGACTTCGTTATAATCTCGTCTGAAAGGGGAAGTTAGCCAAAGGGTAACTTATGATCTCCTCTGCTACCGGAAAACAGAGGGCTGCGGCACGATGTTTAGGCGAAGAGGGTCCAAGGAACTGGAGTCGCCAAATTAATACATGTGTCCCAACTCTACCTTCCCCTTCTACGACGATACTATCCACGCTTTCGTCGCGGCCAGTGATGATATTAGGTGCAAGATTTCATTGCGATTTCAGCCTCGGTAAAATAAAATTCTCGATAAAATGGGGTACCTTGAGTACACCGCAGAATTTTATGAAATTCGAATGATTTGATTCTGAAAAATGAATGTACAGTGCTGTTCACTTGATTAACCTCGGATGGAAATACATGTAAAAGACAATTATTATTCCAGATGGTAAAGTAAACGAAAATATGTTTCTCTGTAAACAAAGTAAATTTTGTCTTTATTCATTATTCAACAACAATTATTTACACTATTTACAACCTTACCTGTAAACAAAGAAACGACAATTAATGTTTACTATTATCCCTTCTCTGCCTATTCTACTAATCTTGTTTATAACTTTTTATCCTTGTACTTTTGCACGTGTGCTCTATTGCGTAATAGCTATATCTGTCTCTCTTCAATTCTTCTCCTAATCGTCGCGAGCATGAGAAGCGCGGCAAATTCAAAACTAAAGAAGGTATACTTTCTTTACGCATATAAGTTTATATCAAAGAAAGGAATTGTGGGGAAAACTCTTGCTTATATCAGTTAAATTCGTTTATAATATGAATTTGTAAGTGAATATATGTTTACATCGATGTGTACTCCTGCAAGAAACTTTGTGTTTGTAAAAATAAGATGCTTCCACACGAATAGCCTCACATTGTTTAGTCATATCGGCAACAAGTCTACATTTCACATCTATGCTAAGTATTATATCCATTATTTATTGTATCTTTATTATCATTGTGCTAATATGGTTCGCGGAAAGGCATTCACTGTTGAGGAAATTGAGAAAATTAAAGGTTTCAAAGAAGATGGGTATTCAAGCCGAGAAATTGGAAAAAGAATTAATAGAATTAAAAAGTTATAAAGGGAGAACAAAACGAGCTACAACGGAGAGCGAAAGGGGATCAATTTTACGTAAAATTTCGAATACAGCAGTATCCCTTAACGAGGTCAAACAGGAAGGTGGAACAAAAGCGTCAGTTTCAACTATTAGACGTGTTATACAAAGTGTTCCACACATAAAACGCAAGAAAATTCAAAGAATACCTGCGTTAACGAGAAAGCATATTGAATTCCGACTCCAATTTGCTAGAACGCATATGAGTTGGACTCATCAATGGCACAATATAATTTTCTCATATGAGAAAAAATTCAATCTGGATGGAAAAGACGGATTTTCCTACTACGATGTATCATGATTTACGGAAAGAGAATCGAATTCTTTCTCGACGTCATTCATTTGTTATTTGGAGCATTCGAGGCTATTCAAGTGAACAGCACTGTATATTTTGTAACTCGTAGGACACGTCCTGGAGTCTTTTTGTCCGGAACAGATTGTTTCGACACATTCCCGCCAATATAACTGCCTCAGGGCTCTGCTACCTCATCATCCTATTATAGCTTATAGTATAATCATAATAGTATATGATACTAATAATAGTATAGCATGCGCGTTCCGTCTTTGTCCTGCATGTACTGGCAGAGAGAGGGTAACTTTTCTCCTCGATTCGTGCTCCTTCCCCTCATCTGGGAACTCTGCTAAACCCTCCTACGTTTGCTCCCCCTGTCAATTGTTTATTGGTTTATACTCACCCTCTAGCGAGATCTGGACGCGTTGATTGGCTCGTCTCTTCTTGTTTCTGGTCGTCGTCTACGCCGAATTTCGTTGGCGAGCGGCCTTCTTCGTCGGTTTCAGAAGTTTCGAAAGTACATTGTCTATCACGAAGGATTCATCGGTGAAAGGAGATTTTTAATCTTCCCTTCGGCACAATTGTAGAGAATCGTAATCAGCCCTACTGCGATTTATTGGAGTGAGAACTTCTTTAGGTGCACCGCGTACACGATTGCTGAACACTGAATGTGTTTGATCTAATTGGTCTGATTTTTACGACTGCATAATAATTTCCTTGGAAAACGATGATTGTATTTCATCGAGTTTGATTTTGAAAATTTTTGATTCGAGTTACATAATGTTTCTAACCATGTCAGAGACAGGTCATGGTCCTTCATCAATTTTGGTCGGCCAAACAGCCTATTCCTCTCACGTCGCGCCCGATATGGCGACACTAACTTGTTCCGCAGACAATTATTCGACAAAGGTCGCCGAGCAGTTCGTTCTTGTTACGGAGTTAATAAGATCACATCCTAGGAACAATCTTTCGCCCCTTTGCCAACAATATCCGGAATTACCACCGAGTCGCTGTTCCAACGAGGCAGGAGAGATGACAGTGTCGTGTCGGACGATCAACTCTGTCGGACACTGTCAACGATCCCGAAGAGAGCTGCGAGCGATAAGACAGTGTGGCAACGCAGGCGTTGAAGTCACTGGATCTCTCAGGATTCTCGCGATCGGTACTCTAATTTCGATTCTTGTCGTGACCTGGAAACATGCTGGAATACATTTGCCCACCAGGTACAAGGGTCTCTATCTCGTGGGTGTGTAAAATTTGAAGATTGATCAATTATTGAGATATGGAAATGATGCGTAGACGAAGATCTTTATGCAAAATAAAAAGTTTCGAAGTCGATCCTTTTGGTTATATCGAATTTGTTTAGTGTCTTCACGATTTTCTATCTGACCCATTCGTTTGTATTATAAATGCATAAAATCCGCAATCTGGTGCTATTGAAATCATGCAATAATTGAAATAATGATAAAGATAATTCTATAAAAAACGCATTTCAAAATATAGCCAATGAAATATTTTAAAGCATTCGACCTATAACAACCTAGCCATTTTTAATCTCATAATTTTTCTAAAATAATAATTGAGATAATGATGAAGATAATTTTATAAAAATCGCATCTCAAAATATGGCCAATGAAATATTTCAAAGCATTCGACCTATAACAACCAAACCATTTTTAATCTCGTAATTTTTCTAAAATAATAATTGAGATAATAATAAAAATAATTTTATAAAATTCGCATCTCAAAATATAGCCAATGAAATATTTCAAAGCATTCGACCTATAATAACCTAACCATTTTTAATCTCATAATTTTTCTAAAATAATAATTGAGATAATGATAAAGATAATTTTATAAAAATCGCATCTCAAAATATGGCCAATGAAATATTTTAAAGCATTCGACCTATAACAACCTAACTATTTTTAATATCATAATTTTTCTAAAATAATAATTGAGATAATGATAAAGATAATTTTATAAAAATCGCATCTCAAAATATAGCTAATGAAATATTTTAAAGCATTCGATCTATAACAATCTAACCATTTTTAATCTCATAATTTATCTAAAATAATAATTGAGATAATGATAAAGATAATTTTATAAGAATCGCATTTCAAAATATGGCCAATGAAATATTTTAAAGCGTTCGACCTATAACAACCTAACCATTTTTAATCTCATAAATTTTCTAGAATTGACGGCTCTAAACGGAAATATAAAAATTGGGCGAAGAATTATTTTTATTATACACTATTTTTGAGAAGCGTGCACGATTGTTAACACTAAACCTACCACGTCCAAATGACTGGTTTCTTATTTAACAATTACTGAAATTATAGAGAGCTGCGATTTTATGAAAATATTTCAATAAAAATGGCATAGAATCGGAATAAATTCGATCTTGTCATTCTTGAAACACATTTTCCGCGTAATTTGCTTTTAACACTCGGTAAGTTTAGAGTTAAATTAAAAAAAGCTCGCGTCGTCCATGGGATTGGTAATTAGCCGTCGAGCGTGACACGGGGCGAGCAATTAGCTTGGTCCCGTCTCATTTCACCGGCGAAACGGGGACGTGATTAATGCGGCCGGAAGTTCACTTATTAATGAACCGACACCGGACACTTGTGGATTAACGGGACCCAGCGCCATGCCAGCTGGATTACCAGGGAGTCGTGGAAACTGTAGGTTTTTCCGAGGACGAGGAACTGGGACGCGTCCAGGATTATTCGGTGTCTCGAGGATTATTAATCGAGAGAGGACGAGCAACAGGACGATGCTGGACGGGCTGCACCAAGACGTCGAAACTCTCGATTGAGTTCTCGGAACTTTCTAACTCGGCGTCGATCCGGTCGTTGAAACGGTTTCGCCGGCGAGAGTTACTGCAATTTTTCAATTGTGAAGCAACCTGCTATTTCTCTAACTGATTAGCACACTTTTCAACTGTAAATCGATTTTCTGTTTCTTTATTTTCGGTATCACATCCTCCAACTGTAGACCGACCTTTCCGGTCAAAAATTTTCAATTGGAAATCCAACTGACATTCCTTTAAATTGTTATTAAAGGACTGTGGATTTTTGTATAAAATAGAGTTACGTAGACATTTATTTCTTCTTCCACTATTTCTTGGTCTTAACAACTTATTAAGGAATCTTTTCGATTTTAAAAATTGCCTATTCTCGTTTAAAAAGTTCTCCTGTTTCTTTATATTTGTTAACTGCAAGCCAGTTTTCTACAGAGTGTTCATTTGAAAACCTTCCAGCCGAATATCTTGAAAAGTATGAAAGATACCGTTTTCTAAACAATAATATAGACGATTCTCAAATTTTGAACGAACATTTTTGAAGGTATCTGTTGGAATAACTCTACAACAGACAACATAAACAAGAGATCGATAGAGGACAATTTTCTTTTCAAACGGCAGGTGCTAGTACAACTGGAATACATCAACGATTTGCGTCCAAGAATTGTACAGGAATGTAGAGCTATTCCAACAGATACCTTCAAAAATGTTCGTTCGGAATTTGAGAATCGTCTATATTTTTGTTTAGAAAAGAACGAAGAACATTTTTAAAATTTGTTATAGTTATAAAGAAATTACAAACTTTCTCGCAGTATAAGTATGACTCGCTCTACTTCTCTTTAAATATCTCCGAAAGTATTGCGCAGATAAAAAAAAGTATCCTACGAAAATTGCTGGTCTTTTTACGTACAATAAGATCCCATAATAAAAAATATAGGTTTCCATTTGAAAAAACAAAGTTCAGCTTGAAAACGCCACCCAAACAAACAACTGATACTGCCCCCCTCTTTCCCCATCGAAATCCTTGGACACGTGTTTTACACTTTTTTAATATCTTTCATACTTTTGAAATTTACTTTCAGAAATTGTTCGCAAATCGGTATTCAGTTTCTCCAGCCTGTACTTTTTTGTGTCATCGTGGATATTTCACAAGAATTATTTGCGTGTACAAACAGCTTGAAAAGAGGAGCGATATCTTTTATCTCGTGAATTTTTCTCGTCTTTTTCGCGACCGTCTGCTAGTTTCCACTGGCACGTCGCACTATGCCCACGCTGGTTTCTTCTTGGTAACTCTAATTTCGCGGTGAAAAGTCGAATCACAGAGTCGCGAAATATTCTACGTGTAGAGCGTCGGCGAGCACCTGTGAAAAGACAACCGGGGAATCACGTGCAAGCCGTCGAATCAGCGACGTTTGAAGAGATGTATAATAGACAAACTGCAGGCCGGAAAGAATTAAATCGAGGAAAAAGTTCGCTCTTATTCCTCTGGAATTTTCAAGTAAGCCATCCGAGATTAATTTCGACCGCCACATTGAACTTCAATGCGTTCAAGAGAGTTTTGCAACCCGACCACGGCAATTGAAATAAATTTTTCATTTCTATGACTTTACTCACTTCCCAGGAGAAAGAAATTAACTTTTATCTCAACGATTCGCACGTTGACTGCTACGCGAGTGACAATTCTTCGTCTATCTTTAGAAATTAATTTTTCTTTATTTTCCTCTCAGGCCTCGTTCAATATAATAGTCGAATGAAACAAGCCCGAAAATATCCATTCTCATCGCCTTTTTTCCGGCGTATTCCAATTATGAAATACTGTCGGCATTCCAGCTATGCCAGAAAACTAAATAACAATTTGTTGCAATCGTTCCTCGGCCTCTCAGTATTCAAAATATTCAAAAACCTCGAATCGACCTGACATCAGCAATTTCAAGAATGCTCTATGTAATAAGCGGAAGGGTTCGCTTCAGCAGAAAAAATATTTTTCTACCAAAAATTCGGAAGTTGGTCAAAGAAATTGTTGAAACAATTACGGATGCAAAGTTACATAGGAAAAGCTCCTGAACCGGCACATTGAGATCAAGAACCGATCAAGATCGATACCAAAAAAATTCAGGAACAGTTTTCAGACTTCGTTGATACAGGAAAAATTATTCTCTCGCCAAAAATTGAAACATCAGACAGTGAGATCAATTCTTGAAACAATGGTAGACACAAGCAGTTGGAACAGCACCGTAAAAACGAGATGACCTAGATTCTATTGGAGTAGTTATTCAACGAAGCACTATGAAGCTTCTCGTACATCTTAAGTACTGCGTCTCCTAGAAGACGACACTCGCGCACCGCTAGCTCGGGATTCCACTCCTGATTTATCAATAATGCAAAGACGGGGTTTCTTAGTAGTCAAAATCGCTAGATGAAAGATCAATCAAGGGGGCTATTTGCCTCAAAAGTCCTACTATTACGTTTACGACGCGTAATTCTCATTATTCGGCAGCACGTCGCGGAGCCGCGAGAAGCAATGGCCGGCGACGGTGCTGCCGCCTATCGTGGCTGTGGATATGCTGGCGAATAATGAGAATTACGCGTCGTAAACGTAAAAGTAGGAGTTTTGAGGCAAATAGTCCCCTAGATTGATCTTTCATCTAGCGATTTTGACTACTAAGAAACCCCGTCTTTGCATTATTGATAAATCAGGAGTGGAATCCCGGACCATTGCAATTCTCGCGTACGTATACGTGGTCTAGCGGTGTGTGACTGTACTGTGATGACTGTGTGCTGTCCGCGCGAGTGTCGTCTTTCGAGGAGACGGAGGCCTTAAAGAACACTTCTGAATACATATGAAAAATTTTCGATTTCGAAGTGGATCACGTACCGGGCCCACAGATTAATATCAGCGGGAAAGTTCGGCGTCGCTTCGCCAAGAAACTTCTTCGGTAAAAATCGATTTTGCGGAACTGGATTAGAGGGACGACCCCTCGAGGAATCCATTAGCAGACCCGATCCCTGTTGGACGTCAGAGCTGGTCGGGGTAACGGGTGTTCGCATGTTTTCGCCACGTGTCTAGCGGAATCATTTCGGCGAGTAGGCTCCGCGTAGCTTCGGCATAATGAAGCTCGCCCACCGATTGATCGCAGTCCTCGCAATGCTCGCAGACTCACAAAAACTCGAAGGCAATTCCCCCACAATTACGCGGCCATTCGTCGCCGCAGAATAAACCGTGCCACGATCAATTCAATGTTAGTTACCCGGTGTATACGTCCGATCACCGCGTGTGCCATTCCATGCTGCCGACATTGGCACAATAATCGCGTGTTAAACACTAATTCCGGCCAATTTCTTCTCGCGCTAATTTTAGCTGCCACGGATCCACCGGACAAACGTCGGAGTGGGGCTGGAAACTTTTTCCTGGCCGAAATTCAATTTTTCAAGGTCCATACTTTAACTAAATTTTTGGACGCGTCAGTCGAGAACTCTTCTTCAGAATCCAACGGACATATTGGTCATTTTAGAGAATCATGTCTGCGGGGACAATTCTACAAATCGTTGCAGACCATCAAATAGCCTACGAGAATTAATGTTATACAGGGTGTCTCCAAATTCCTTCAACATGCGGAAATGGGAGGTTCCTGAGATCATTTCAGGCGGTATTTTCCTTTGGATATTTTCCTTTCCTTAAGGAGTTATTAACGGAAAACACCGACCAATCAGAGCGCGACTACAGCGAACGGTGTTTTTCGTTAATAACTCCTTAAGGAAAGGAAAATATCCAAAGAAAAATATCGCCTCAAATGATCTCAGGAACCTCCCATTTCCGGGTGTTGAAGTAATTTTTAGACACCCTGTATACGCACAGTGAACCTTGGTAATATTCGGACACTTTTAAAAGAACGATAGCTTTTTTAGTATCAGGTAATACAACTTGGATCTTTTTGAGAAGTTAGAACAATTAATTTACTACATGACGTAAAAAAAGTAATTTTGAAAAAATTGCAATTGGTCGGAATTACAAAGGAAATAATAAAAACTGTTGTATACAACCTCTTTTTATGTAGGCCAATATTGAAAATTTGAAAACTACATTTAGTAAACCTGTGTCAATTATAAATATTCTGAAAATTTCCATTGCAAGGTGCAAAAATCATTTATATCAGTTATAGGCTGAAAATCGTGGAAAACTGCAATTTTCACCGTCTTTCAAAGTTTGTAGCTTATTTGCAACGTTGACAGATTTTGATGAAATTTTCAGAATATCTACAGGGTGGAACGGAGCAAACTCCAGGAGTGGATTGTACACAGGAAAATAATGTAAAAAAAGTCATATGTTCTTATCCGATTTTCATTTGTTTTCATTCTATAGCGTGATTACAATGAAACAAAATTTCATGCATTAACATTTCGGTTATCGTAGTCTTATTTTAATAAATGTTCGAAAATACCGCCATTGACCTCTAAACATTTTCGGCTTCGTCTACGAAGGGCGGCTGTTGCTCTCGTGATTGAAAAAATAAAAATTAAAAAAAGAATAAACTGAAAATCGGATAAGAACATACGAGTTTTTTTACATTATTTTCCTGTGAAACCCTGTATAAATGACACAGATCCGAAAAAATATCCAAGTCGTATGATCTGACATTAAAAATGTTACCGTCCTTTTAAAAGTGTAAGAATACTATTGTGATTATGAATATACACAATATTCTATAAGAAGTTAAACTTTGGGGTTTGAAAAACATGTTAAGGTGTTTTTCACGTTAAGTGTGACCAATTATTGTCTGCGTCGATGTCGAGGGACTGTGACCATTTCACTCTCACTGAATTAATTCTAGCAAGCAGAACACAATAAATCGCCATTTTTAAATCATTTTATCTTCGGCACTGTTTCAACCTGGACGTTCTCATTGTAATAAATGCGTCAGATGCGCAGTCTATTAATCACAGTTTTATCGAGCACCTGATGCTCGCATTCGCCGACCATTAGTCAATGGACTTACTTCATAGATTTGTTCATTCTTATAATAAACAGTAGATAATGCTCGCTCGATAAATAATCCGTGGCTTGTTTAAGAGAAAGTCGCCCAACATTGTTTGATCAGCGAAGCAACCGTCTGTTTTCCTTGCTTTCAATATAACGGAAGAGGTCAATGAAAAAGGAAGACATTATTGAGGCAACGTAGCCATCTCCTTCGATGACAACAGATGTATATTCAAGAGGACAGTTGCTCATAAATTGAAAATGGAATAGTGAGTTTTATTTCTGCAAACAAACGGGGTCAGCGGGGGTGTAGGTTCCCCAACGTCAACAGTCGCGGAATATTTACCCTTTGCACTCGGGAATGCTAGCACGCAGCTGATATTTCGCGTCTCTCGCAACAAGTTGGAATGCCAGCGATGCTTTGGTATTGTGCATCTTAATTGTCGTTGCATTGTTGTCTAGACAGAATCTGATAAACGCTTCCACGCTAAATAATCGAGGTGTTCAGATTGCGTTGCTTCCGCAACGTAGGTCAACTGAAAAATTCAGTGTACGGATCAATGTGAACCAACAACAATTTTAAGAACCACAAAACATTACTTCATGTTTATAACATACATACTTACTAATTAAAACGATCGAGAAAGCACTGTCCAGAGAATTTCAAATGGAACAATCGGAGAAATTGAATACTGTGCTGATATATTATTATCTTCTACACAGTATATCACTCTGTTCTCGATCTAGCAACATTTCGTGGTAGTTGAATTGAATTAAAACTTCTTTTCATAATAATTTGATCGACTTGAAAATACTGCAACAGTGTCATTAAATTCTTGCAATGTTATCAGTGGTAACTTATCATTGTTCTACGTTCGACTGATCGTCCATTGAACGCTATAGGAATTGAACTGTGCCAGTTTCTTCTGGATTTTCCCACGGAAGAGAATTCGCATAAGCATCGCGTCGCGAATGGGAAACACTCGCATAAATTTCTCCTCCCAGCTACACCCACACGACATAAGTCTCCTCGCTTTCGAGAAGACAGTCCTTTTCGCTTGAACGCGTATTTACGAGCGGCAACATCTGCCCGCTGCCTCTTTAATCGCTCGTAAACGAACAGCCGGCACAAAGCGTGCTTCCACCCACTTCGGGAAGAACTTTCCGCTTCACGGTGAATCGCGAAAGGAAGAGGACTCTCCTCGAAAGCAACGTTCAAATATTCTACCCGCGAAAAAGCGCGTCGATCCTTTCCGCGAGATCCTTGTCGGTTATGAGCATTTTTGGTCGATCGTCAACAGGGTCGGTAAAAGAAACGATACTCTTTAGATGTACATGAAAATTACTATATCTAGAAAATATAATTCCTCAGATTATTAACAATGTCACGAATTTTAATCTGTCGATCTTCGTGAAAAATAAAAATTGTTCGAATCAATTCGAAGAAACAGTAGCTAGATTGTCCCATTCTTTATTATTACGATACGTTGAAAATAATGTCACTGTTAAATTTTTTTATAACCTTCCACTGTTTTAGATTGCTCGCGAGTCCGAATCTATCGTTCCATACTGATTAAAAAGCGGTGATTAGAATGAAGCATTCCAAAAGAGAAACACTCGCACTAAGTCGACGAACAGGAACGAGTTTATCGGATTCTTAAAGAGAGCAAAGGTCGATTAGCAGCGAGCGTGGGTGAAAGAGCGATGGAGTTTGGTGTTTTTGCAGGCGGAAGGTGTTCGCTGGGTCGGATACGTGTACCTACAAGCCTAACCAATCTTTTGATTAATTAGATGAGCCCACGTAAACCGTGATTATGCGTTTCCTCGTTACCACGTGCGCGATTCCCACGCGCCGCGCCGATTTTCAGCGACAAGCATCAAAGGCGACCTTCGACATAATATTGTTCCGTCAATTTTTTCTTTGACCTCTGCAGTAACGATCGATTTGGAAAAAGATCAATCTTTCGTACGTAATTCCATTCTGCGGATTTTTATGTAAAATAAAAATTGTCGGTTTCAATTCTAAGACAGAGGAGCCACATAGAAATGACTCTTCTTCTTTAATCGTGTATTTCAGTTGAAAATAACATATATCTTTTAATCTTTCTACTGTTCGAAATTCCAGCCATACATTCTTCCTACAAAAATTCATAAAATCAGTCCAGTAACGAGCGTCGTAATTTTCACACGGTAATAACTGCGAATTTAATTTCGCGAGAAAGTGGAAAAATTAAGAGACTTACTTCTCGAAGTTATCAAAGAAACAAAGAAATTTCCAAGTGGTCTCTGTTCCGTGTAGACAAGTTTTCTTTCGCATAAAATCTAGAATTAAAATGACGTATCAAATCGGACGATCTCGATGGAAGAAACACCGTGGAAAATCGAAGTGACACGCGGTAGCGTGAACACATTTCCCTGCCATCCCTAAAAATAGCAAACGCTTCAACGCAGTCGGTTTTCGATCCGGATCTCGAAACAGATCGCGATTCAATTACCGATAAACGCGGGAACCGTGAGCATACCGCGCGTTTACGATTCGATTATCGACAGGGCTCGCGATAACGCGGCCGAACAATGGCCGAAACAGACTCGAAAGTCGCGCGTCGATTTTAATTAAATCGATCTGCGATCGATCTCCGCTGGATCGGACGCTCGGAACTCGGCCAACCTTTTTACGTCCAAGGATTAAGCATCCTTTGTTGCAGTTTCGCTTCTAATCTTGCGATTCTGCGAACCGTGCGTGTTTGAATTGTCGATTATCAATGTTGGATCGTTACACTATCGATCGTTTATGACAATCCTCCAGCCAAAGCAGCAGGCAATATCCGGGAACCTTTGACGCGATCTTTTCTTACGCTGAATTGCAAAAATCGCGTTTATTAAAAATCGAGAACGACAGGATGCGATTGCAATCAAGTTCAATTTTTTCTTATACTCTGTTCGTCCTTGGAAGATTCTGAAAGATTAAGGACGATACATGTTCGGACGGCAACCACTAATAAATATCAATTTTTCTTTTATTAAAAATATTTACGGCAGACCACATTGCAGGTCTACTAGCCAAAATATAAATTTTCTTCCTACAGAAAATGTTCAACGACGAATAAATTCCAATCGACAGGCAGCAGATTTTCATGCAAAATAACAATTTTCTACCAACAGACTGGGGTGACGTAGAAATCTATTTTCTCTCTTAATATGCTTAATTGGTTGAAAATAATACTGCAGTATTTTTAAATTGCACCTACTCACTTTTGTCAGAAATGGATAAACTCCGCAGTCTACTTATTACACATTAGCCAAAATATGAACTTTCTTCTTACAGAAAATGTTCAACGATGAATAAATTCCAATCGACAGACAGCAGATTTTCATGCAAAATAACAA
>CM052191.1:5285464-5496019 GCA_028455805.1 Lasioglossum figueresi
CACACACACACACACACAAATGGGTTAACAATTGATCATCCAGCACAAAAATTATATTGGGCAGATTTACATACATATGTACTACAGTAGTACATAATTGATGATGTTTTGGACTGTTTCATGTAACAATTTTTTAAAAACATATTTTTTGAAGGTACTTCTCGCAGACGTCTAACACTAAACTTACCATCACCGGTCAAAATGACCGGTTCCAGATTTTCTATTCTACAATTATTGAAATAATAAAAATGATTTCATATGAAATTATTGTGTAGATATCTTTAGTAGAATATGTATTACAGTAGTACATAATTGATGATGTTTTGGACTGCTTCATGTATCAATTTTTTAAAAACGTATTTTTTGAAGGTACTTCTTGCAGACGTCTAACACTAAACCTACCACCACCGGTCAAAATGACTAGTTTCAGATTTTCTATTCTACAATTACTGACATAATAAAAATGTTTGTGTAGACATCTTTAGTTTAACATGTGTCACAGTAGGAGCCACACACAAAGTCTAAATAAAATCAATCATTCAATTTTTGTAACGGAGGATGTACCAGATACTTTTAAATCTCGGTAGGTTCGGAAATTGAGTAACTGTACGACGGTTTCGATGTTCCGGGTCTAAATATACCCGAACTTCGCCATCGGATGGTTAAATCATTGTTAAAGATCTACCTACACATCAGTGAATGTATATGGAAACCGTAACAGAAGCAATACTTGGAAAATTTCGGTTGTTTATAACAATTCTGTAAAGGTTTGCGGAGGTTCTTCGTAACTGTTTTAATCAGGACGTTCGTAGTTTGCATCAGTTATTTTCGGAGTCGTGTACAAGACGTTGTTTTATAATTCAGCTGGACGTCAAAAATGATCATGCTGTCCGTCGGCGTCTGATGAAATTTAATTATTTATCTAAAAATTCTTCCAATCATTATACTGTGTCGAATCGCTACTAATTTTTGTCATAAATTCCTGCAGAAAATCCGAGGTCTAACGACAAATTTCGCATTCTTTGTAAAATAAAAGTTTAGACTCACAGAACGGTGAAGATGTTCGATTGGCCTTCTCTCGGTCGAGCGTTCACGTCGATGGGGGACAACCCTCGAACAACCCTTTCGGGGGGAGGGAAGCATGATTCCACAAAAGATCACTGCAAACAGCAAGACGTTTTAATAAGAAATCTGATCGAGCGAACGAAAATTGCTACATCTTACGTGATAGATTACTGACGTTCAAGCCGTTGTAACTTTGACAATCTGCCATTGCTCAATTTGTGTAAACAAATTCTTTGTGGATTGAACAAATTTCTTCTAAAAACAATTCCTCCTTTATAATTTTTACCATTATGTAATTTACACGGATATAGTCAAATTAATTTATGCACAAATTAAGACATTTAACAATGAGAATAATAAAATAGGATTTTCAATGATTGTATTGTACCAAAAGAAACCCTTAAAAAATCATCACTTCTATATTAATCTCTGACGCAATTATTAGATTACGGAGGTGAGTTGTTGATTTGCGATTGGAATTGCTATCGTCGTTGAAAAATCTATATCCGAAACGCAAAGCCATAGATCACGAGCTTTTCAAAAAATTACAATATAAATAATGTGTTGAAATCGAAAATGAAAAGTGTTGCAGCCGCTGGCAATCGCTAAGAAAAAATGTTGAAGAAGCAAAACTGACTCGACAAATCCGGCGGCTTCCCGTCGGAACTGCGACGTCCAGCGACATCCTGCGAAAGGAAGAAGCGTGGCACCTGTCCGGAAGCGTCTCTTCCTCGTTCGTTCCTGATCCCTTCACGGATCCGAGCCCCGGGGCTCCTTGATATTCCTTTTTTAATTGCTTCCGAGTCTCCGAAGCGCTCTCGCTAATTTCTACCGCGGATTTTTAATTACTAGCGACTTCTATAAAACTCGTTCCCCCGTCGTTTCCCGACGAAGGCCGTCCGATACTTTATCTGTCCGAGATAATCCGCTCGGTTCCCCCGTAATTGGAATTTTCACGTTTCTAATCCAGCATTCGAATTTATCAAAATTTTATTTCCACAGCGATAATTAACCCTTTGAGAACGATGTACTGCTTCAATTCTTTCTCTAAACTATATTCTTCAGACCTTTTTAGACGCTGCCGCTTACAATGCGGAGTGTATTTACAAGAAAAATGCGCAAGTGGAATATAAAACAGTAAAAACGTCAGAAGGAACTACAGGAATTTTATGTAATAGTTTCATTTTAAAGTTAAACCTTAGCACTCGAGTGGTGACTCTGAAGCACCATTAAAAATCGCTGTACCATTATTCAAAATATTGCTTGTATTATTAAATATGTTGGTGTCTAACCAATTACTAAATATTTAACTATTGTATATATCCATATATCCATAAAATGAAAATGATTTGCAGTACATCGAAGAAGCCACAGATGCAACGTCGTTTTGCTAGGTAAAGGGATCAACTTAATTCGCTGGGAAACGGAAACAGAGCGAACGGAGCTGACCGGAGACCTTTCTCCTAATTTTCTCGTACGTCCTCCCACGGTTCTATCGGAAGTCTTTGTCGAAATCTGTATTACTTCGTCGGAATCCGGATTAACCGGTGACAATAGCGTCACGAAGATAAACGAAACTAATTCCTGCCCAGATTTATCTCTGTCGCGGAGTCACGTACCGGTTATTCCACAGCCCCGTTCGACCTCTTAGACTTAGTTAGTCTGTTCAGAACGCACTATGCTTGAGAAAAAATGTCTGTTCAACTCGTACACACACAGACACAGTCTATCAAACGCACAGTCCGTCGTCAAACTTTTCTTCGCTACTAGACTGCAGGTTTGATGCATTTTGTACACAAGAATAAGTGGGTATAATTTTTTAAAAAAGTGAATTCAAAGATACGGTTACATTATTTTCAACCTGTTACACACATCGAGAAAGAATTAAAATTTTCATTTCACCCCAGTTTCTTGCGATTCAGGTAGACAGTTTTAATTCTCCACGAAGATCCGAAGTCTGTTCATAACAGGTGTAGTACAGGAACGCATTTCACTTACCGACCAGAAAATTTCTAATAAAAATACATTTTACGAGAACAGCGGATCTTCGTGTAAAATAAAAATGTTCCGCACCGGTTGTTAGATGTAAGCGGTTTTATATTTTGCAATTATTGAAATTACAAAAATTCATTTATGGAAAATGACGGAATAAATTTCCTCCATTTTTGTAAGGCACCAAATAAAAATTCATTCCATTTCTTAATAGTTATTTGGAGAACAACAAATAATATTCTTCGATTTTTCTAATCTATTATTGTTTTATGTTCCACCGAGCCAATTTTCTTATAAATACATAAAAAACCGCAGTCTAACAATAACAATGTGAAACATAGCTAAATATTTTCTACACCAGAACGCGATGGAATGGAGCTATTCGAAAAGAATACAGTGAGCGTGTATGTATGCCCGGTAAACAATGCCACGAAGAAAACTAATATCGCGTTTCAGGACAGATTCGAGGTTGTTTCGGTTTATTGGCCGAGCAATCGGACCAACCTCCTCGAGAATGGGATAATAACGTTGCCACGGGACTTGCGAACTGTCAATGGCTCCGGTTGGCATCGATAGAAAAGCTCCGGGGCCCCTGAAAGCCGCGTGAGCCCCTGGGAAATCGCGCGCAGAACGAATAACCGCGTTTACGTTTGTTTGCCTGCGGTCGGCTGACTACGTTTCCGTGGGAAATCAGACTTTCCCGGTGAAAATCATTTCCTCCTCGGATGACTCCACCCGTTAAACACGCCCTTGCACACGCTCATGGGACTCCGACGATTTCGCGTTGTGCGTCGCGAAAGTTCGCAGTCGCAAGCTTAAGAAACTCAAGAACGTCGAATGTGAGTGTCCTTTACCTTCCACCTAATAATGGAGAACAATGACCGCAACAGTTCAATTAATTTAACTCCCTTTGCACTAACACCAAACCTACCACCACCGGTTAAATGGTCAAATTATTGAAATTACAAAGGTGCTTTCGTAGTGAATGATTAAATAAATATATTTAATAGCGAGAACGTCGAACGAGAGTGTCCGTTACCTTCTACCTAATAATAGAGAACAGTGACCGCAACAGTTCAATTAATTTGACTCCCTTTGCACTAACACCAAATCTACCACCACCGGTCGAATGGTCAAATTATTGAAATTATAAAGTTGCTGTCGTGCTGAATGATTAAATAAATATATGTAATGGAGCAGATATTATAGTATGAACCGCACAAAGTTCAAATAAATTTAATCTTGTTATTTTTACAAGCCAATATGTACCGGGTACTTTTAAAGTTCGGTAGATTTAGTGGTAACGTGTCCTTGCCTTACTCTTGACATTTCGACAGAATGAGTAAGAAATATCGTGCGACGATTTTTGAGGGCTTATTTTAAAGAAGAAACTTCATTCTTCACGTCCATCGTGGTCTCAGACACGGAAAAAATTTTTCCTTCCAGGGACGTTTCAATTAGCACCATTTTCGAGAGGAAACGGGTGCTCAATTACTTACCTACGTGTAAGTGCAAAAATCGAAGATGAAAGAGCGAGAAGATAATGAAAACGGATTGCGAAGTAGAAGTTTGATGCTTTAGAATGTGTCCAGTTATCTACCATCTGGTCGTACGACTTCTATCCACGAAGTTATAACATTTTAAACATCGGGATCCTTATGTAAGTTTATTTTCTTTAGAAGGAATTTCAGAATTCTTCAGAAGGAATATCATCCCGGTGTATATGTCGTGCTACTGACCGCGTGAACAAGTTAATTAGGCTCACGCCTAAACATGCGACGTTCAGCATCGAAGGGAAAACGTTCCGTGCCGGGCTTATCGACGCGCATCTCGCACGACACGAGATTGGCGTCGAGCAATTTGAACCGCGCACAGCTAATCAACACGATAATTAGATCCCGGGACGAGTTCGCAACTTTCGGGCAGCCCCGAGCAAGCAGATAATCGAGCGCAAACCTCCGGTAAACGGTCCCAGGAACTTCGCCGTCCTCTGGAACTTCGTTTTCTTCCCGACGCCACTTTTCGATCAACTACGGTGACTACGGTAACGCGAAGATTCGCTTGAGAATCTTCCGGCGATAGTGCGAACAGTGAACCAGAAATAATAATAGTTAAATTACGTAACTTCGAAGGCCTGTAATTTTTAAACAAATTCTAAACCGGCATAATTATGACTTAACTCCAACATCCATGTAATTTTACATGGACTATAACATATTTCATTTAGAACAAAATGGAATTACCTATTTATAAACAACGTGGGTAGGTTCAATTTGAAATAGAATTCTATGGAAATTATTAAAAGCAGAGAAACATTTTTGCATAGTCTAGTAACAGTACAGTATGAAAAAGAGATGATTCTACAGAAAAAAGTGAGTCGAAAATGTAGAAATTTGCTTCGACAATTCGCCAGGTTCTCATACATTAATATCGATACAAAGTAGAATCGGTCGGACAGGACCAGACCAGACGCATCAGCCAATTTCATTCGCTCAATAGACAAAACAAATAATCAATATTTACATTTAACGCGTTCGCTACCATTCGTACACGCGTGTGTAACGACTACGATTTTGTACATCGAGCAAATAAAATCAAATTAATTTACATGATATTATTAATAGGATACGATTACTTCATACGAAATGATGAAAACGTAAAATTTTCGTATAAAGATTGTTTGTTCTGAAATAGTCGACTTGTGCAAACTAGCGATGATACCTCCGGACAAATAAACAAGAGCCAGCCTCGGGGATCCAAAGACAAAGATAGGCAAAGATAACGAGTACGCGGGATCCCCGGCAGACGAAAATTGGCAGTTACAAGTGGCCATTATTCAGATTGCGACTGAAATTATTTTTTAACGATTCCCGTCGCATTCGGGGCCGTAACGACGCTCGCGGTTTTTATTGTCGCATTATTGCGTCGCGGTTAACAAAGGGGACAACAACTGATAAAATCCGTCGTCCCGTGTCGTCGTTGTAGCGTCCTCGCAGTATCCCCGCAGCCTGCAACAAAGAGAACCGTTTTCTCAGCTAATCGAATAAGTTGCGATATTACACTGCGAGCGGGGAAACTCGTTATCGTCGATATGAAAGCGAGAAGGATCAGAGAGGACAC
Source organism: Lasioglossum figueresi (assembly GCA_028455805.1). Taxonomy (NCBI): domain Eukaryota; kingdom Metazoa; phylum Arthropoda; class Insecta; order Hymenoptera; family Halictidae; genus Lasioglossum; species Lasioglossum figueresi. The sequence goes on from CM052191.1 coordinate 5,291,642, forward strand.
TGGTACGAATTAACCTTTTGTTCCTTCTGCCACCGTGACCGGAAGCGGTCCGACAAGATGGCGGCGTGCACGCTCATTTTACTATATGTATTAGTGATTCATCGTTGCGCGAGAAAACTTCGGTATTTCGCCTGCGAATTACCTTCAAGTGTTTCTCAGAATGTCTCACGGTTTATTGCGTCTGCCCAGTTTATTGGAAGTTGTTCTTGCGTGGACGGTTCTGGGAACTGGGTCTCTAAATAATCTATGGATTGTCCTTCGTTGGACGGACTCCGTTTGAAAGTTTATCCATTTCAATGTGGAACTTTAACAACGGTCGCCCGCTGGACAGCTTCTTTTTTGTTTGCTCTTTATTTTGTATAAAGATGTATCACTGATCCTTGTTCTATTAATTCTGAGAACGATTCAAACATATCCAGTATATTTTGTTATCGTTAAGCTGTTACGGACAGATGAGTCTCTCGTTAGCTCCACGAAACGAAAAATGTAAAATAATTGATAAAATAATACACACGTTTAAAAGACTGTTAGGAGAAGCTCTAAAATCTTGATCGTCGATTGACTGCAGAAGAAAATTGAGCAAGGCGTTTAGTTAATCGCTCCGGCCCACGAACGAGTCAAATAATGAGCACACGGGTAATTGATCAACGATTTAAGAACTGCGAAGACAGCAGAGATTCAGAACCAGCTTTCGGGGGTTCCCGCGCGACCGGCCAAACAAGGCAGTTAAAACTTCGCGGCAATCATCCTCGTGGCTCTAATTAATTTTAATTAGCGTGAAGATTAAATGTCGGGGAAAGGGGGGAGACGATAGATCGATGGAAACGGCCGGGATAATAAAGAGTCCGGGATTTCGCAAGCGCGCGTGTTGCGGTGTGTCGTACAGCTCGACGGCATTCAATCGATTATCGCGTAAATCCTGCGTGCATGTAATTAACGGTTTGCGGCTTACGATTAGCTTAACTGTTATTGTTCTCCGGAATCCGGAGGATGTCCGAAACTTGGTGGGAGGAATACATCGGAACTTATTGTTGTTGCAGGTGGTGGTGCCGAAACGGGCGGCCCTTTTGTTCGACCAGCTGATGGTCGCGCTACAAAAAGTAGTCGACAATCAGAACAGAGGCGAGTTAGGTAACGGCAGATCGTACGGGAAATCCTCGGCACCCCACATTTCAACCGGCGAGTCACAGATCATTTCCAGCGGGGGCGAGGAAACGGTTAAGGTCTTATCGCCCTACGATCGCCACGATTTCTCTCTCCTTAGCGTCGCGTTCAAAGTGCGCGCCGTTACTCTGCTTGGCGAATGCTATTTTATCGGCCAGCTGATGTGAGAGACTTGTGAAAGTGCCACGGGTCGAATCCGCGACGATAAGGAGGGAGAACTATATTTTCAAAGCAAACGTTCTGATCTATGGTGGCACCAAACTCTGAGACTTCTCGCTGTTTAATTCTTCTTTTATTGAAACAGTTGGGTTACAGATTCATTGAATGAAAATTTCGAAAAATATTCGACACACTTTTTCATCCACCATCGTTCACTTCGAAGAGGTCAAAATAGTCTTAAAGAAAAGATGTGTCGAATATCTTTCTCTTTCTGTGCATGGTGTATGAATTTGAAAATCAAAGTCAGCAGATACTTGTGACTCTGTAAATTGTCCTGGAGGGTGGCGTGGCTCCGTTGCTCCCGGTTTCAGCGTTGCTAAGCCAGTTGTCCCGTTCGGAGGTTTCACACAGCCACCGTAGATCGAATGAAGGGCAGGTTTTAATTGAAAATCGAATTTGTAGATGGATCTGCAGCGACGCGGCCAGACGAAAGGACGTGTGTACTGGCAGTGCTACTTCAACGCGGTGACGTGCTTCAAGAGAAAGTGATAATGCGCTGTTCTACAAAGCCAGCCTCCATTTCGACGCCCGACTCGACGACCCCGTATCATCGTCTCGACCTGCTGCTCGAGGAACCGAAACTCGAAACTCCTCTTCTATCGCGTGCATTGTCCGATCGATCCATACACACACATACATACAGAACAGATGAAATAAATCGCGGAATCAGCGGAAAATAGGCCCCTAAGGCTCCACCGTTGAAATTGGTCTCTACCCTTCGTCACGAGTCGGGATCACCATCTGTTGTTTCTACTCTCTCTCTCTCTCTCTCTCTCTCTCTCTCTCTCTCTCTCTCTTTCTCTCTCTCTCATGTGTTTTACCAACTATGTTAGTCCCCTGGCTTATAAAACGACACCCCGACATGCTAGACTCGATTAAACGTACCCATTTGAAAGCGTACCTAGCAAGACGACACTCGCTGTTGCTGGTTCAATTGGCTCTCGAAGCTGAAGCGATCCCTGATCCGCGTCTACACCGTGACATCCCGATCGACTCCCATGTATCCCCGTCGTTCCCTCCTCCCGAGGATACCATCAAATTCTGTCTCCGTCTGTAAACTAAGGTTCTCTGGACGCGTCGTGCGTACGACACCCGACAAACACCGCTGGTCTTGGTATTATTATATCGAATAAAATGATTATTCAGATTACAAGATTGTGTACAAGGGACGCTGGTTTTAATCGAGTCGCTCGCATTCGTGATCTGTAGCGGGCGGTCGGAAGCTCGCGAGTTTGAGCTCTGGGCGAAACAATGACACAGGGAACTTCTCCAGCAACTCTGCGTGGTGCGAAGCAGGGAACAGCTTCTATAGCAGGCCTGGACAACGAGTCCCATTAGAGCTGGTCAGAATGGGCGTGCTTTCCTCAAGTTGGCGTGGCATCCCTGTTCTCGCCAAAACGGTGGCCCACAAAGGGAACTCATTGCCCACGCCTGTTCCACCGGACAAAATTCAACCCAGAGACAAAGAAACGTTTCTAAACGCCAACTCCCCGAGCTTTCTTAATCGGTGCAAATACAGATCGTAAGGCTTCTCCAGCGCTAACTGGAGGTCTCCTCGGCTTTGACCGCGAGATCGCGTGCTTTCATCGCGTCCGACAGCCTCTGCAGGCAAAGCAGTAGCTCGCAGTGCTTCGTGTGAGGAAACATGTCGACGGCAACAGCCTTGACGGGCACCAACGGATCGCCGACGTACTGCTTCGACGGCGGCCTGGCTAGGTCTACCAAGTTCCTGGTGGCAGCCCGAGGATCGCAAGACACGTAGACCAGTCGCGACAAGTTGTTCACTTTCCGCAGGGTCAACAGGGCTCGGTGATCTAGAATATTTTCGTCTTAGTATAATCCTAGCAGCAACGAACTGTCCTATTAGATCGCTGCATATGAAACCCAAAAGTCTCAATAGTTAGAACTGTATATGCATCAACCTAATATAAAAATTCCGCGAGCCGTTCTTACGAAGTCCTGCGCGAGGTGGGTCGACCACAGCGACGATGTCGGTCTTCGTGATCCTGCAGATCACCGGCGGCAGCATGTCTTCAGCTTTGCCGACGAAGAACTCGCAGTTGGTCACATTGTTCGCCAAAACATTCTCCCTAGCATCCTTGATCGCGTCCTCCACCATCTCAAGGCCGAACACCTCACCGCAATGCTGCAACGTGACGCATTCAATGCTGTGATCCTTGAAGCTATCCAGATATACAATCACTCGTGTGATTGATCAAGCATCCTCTAAACAGAGAAGCTAGAAGAGACCATTATTTAAAGCAAGACCACTTATCCAATTTCAAAATTCTCTTCTGCTTTACAGAATGCTTGGTCAATTAGGCAAGTCAATGAACAATTTTCAGATGTTCAGAACGAACAGATCTTGCCAACCTTCGAGAAGGCCAGGCCAATGGTCCCAGTGCCGCAGCAGATGTCCAGCAAAGCGGTGTTCTCGTTCGGTGCTGCCATCTCGATAGCTGCCTTGTATAACACTTCAGCGGCTGGCGTGTTCACCTGGAAGAACGCCTGCGGCGACACCCTGAACTTCATGCCTAGCAGTGTTTCCTCTATACACTTCGAGCCGGCGATGTGGGAGTAAATGTTCTGGTTCAGCCCGTCGCGGCTCCTAAGCAAGAATAAAGAGATAAAATCCCCACAGCGAGACCTCCTTCTTATCGTTTTGCTTTGGCAGTTTACTTTTTATTCATGATCTGAAAGTGCAAGGACGTGATGCCAGCTTCCAAGCCCTTTCCAGTCTCGAACAAGTCCTTCAGCTGCAACTTCAGCTCCTCCAGTTGTTCCTGTGTCAAGTCCTGAGGGTGGATGCCCATTATCACCATCATATTTCCACTCTGAGTCGTCCTGACAGTCACCTGCCTCCAGTGGCCACTGTGATCAACCGGTTGGAAAGGTTTCAGACCTGAGTTCCGTACGAACTCTTCCAGTATCTAAAAGTTGCTTGTGCAAAAGACGAATCTAGAGCCTGGACAATGAAGATCTGTGGTCGTTTCAAGGAACTTACTTTGATCACAGCCTTCATCCTGCTGGGAATGTGACAGAGATCGTCTATCGGTCCCACCGCTGTGGATCCCGCCGCATAGCTGGACAGCCTGAATCCTATCATGGTTTCGTTGCTGTCTGTGCTGGTGCCTATACACCGATAATGCATTATACTCTTTTCGATCTCTTGCAGAGGCTCGTATTACTCGAACGGTTAACATTATTATTGAAACGAATGGGATCTCGAATTACCAACTGTGAATTCACACTTGTTTCTGTACTCTGTGATCTTGTCTGTACTGAGAATGGGAAGCAGCTCGCAGGGCAGTCCTTCGTACTTGTCTTTCTGATAGTTCAACCAGCCCAGCAGATTTTTGTCTTTACTTGCTCTTAACATTTCCTTGCAAATATTTGTCAAAATAGACTTCATCTCGTTTTGCTTTAACTCCAACTAAAAACAACATAACATCCTTGTCATCTCTATGTTCTTGTTTCATATTCCAACAATTGTCTTACTTGATCAGGATAAGGTATATTCCACAATGGAATAGTAATGGATTTAATTTTATCCTCTGCAGAGACAGGTTTGCTGTCTTCTGTCTTCAGATGCTTGTTTCTACCACTCTCCTGCTCCAGTTTTCGTTTTACAAACGGATCCGGGGCTGGCTTGGCGATCTATGTCCGAAATTAAAGATTGAAACTTTTGATGCAAAGTACAAAAGATCCCACTGATTGATCTAACAGACATTTATGTAATGTAATAGCTAATGAACAAATATATACCTGAGCAGTAAGTTTGCAGTTCTTCCAAACGATTCCATTCAGCTTTTCTATTGCTTTCTGACGGTTCTCTTCGTTTCTGAATGACACATACAACCAACCACTGCCTTTCTTCGGTGGCTTAACTTTACAGGTCTGCAATTCTAGCTTTTCATTCAGAAGCTTTTTGAATTCGCCGATCCCGTAATACTTTGGCAAACCGCGTATTTCAATTTTGTACTTCTCTGACGTGAAATCGTCTCTGTCCAGATACGCATAAGGGTTCTTCTCCGCCTTTTCCGCGGACTCGTTCGCAGTCATTTTCTTCGAAATTCTCTTCCAGTTGTAACTTACACTAAAATGAACTTTCACACTATTCCCTAATAAAGAGTAATACGCACTCTAATTGAGTCCACGTGTTTTTCTGTTTCTCTATCAAAACACCACGTGCTGTTGTCCGTTGCGTAGGGTTAGGTACGCGTCGGTCCTAACCTTCCCTGACCGACGCAGCAGATGCGAAAATGATCGGGAAGAATTTGCAACCGATAAAATTGAACGGTAAAGTGGGTGAAGCGGAGGTAAAGAAATTTTATAAAAATAATAAAGCGCTTTTTAACTTGTATCGATTAACATAAATAAATATGTGAGTAGGAAACAATCTTCCAAAGATGTCCATTGTTATCTGTAAAACGTAACTTTGCTATTTTTATCATATGTTTATTTAAACACCAGCTGTACAAAAACCGCAATTTTTTTTCATAAATTCACATATATTTCAATTCGATAAAATTCTTATGTCTTAACGTGAATGTATCATTCTCATTAATATTATTGATTCAGTATTGTTTGCTGTATAAATTACAATGACTCAAGAAGCTAAGAGTTGTTATTTAAAAAGCAATGATAAGGCAATACTGACGGTACACCTGCCACACCAGAAACCAGTCGTTGTGGGACGATGCCCAGAGACGAACATTATAGACTCTCAGTGTTCCAGACAACAAGGTTCGTACTTCTTCGCATTATTATTTGTGTACACAGTAGATAGTGGATTGTACGCACCTATGATGAAAATAACTAGGTATAATTTAACTGTTATTTCATTCCGGTATGTTGCAATTCAGTTGGAAAAATTCCATTTTGCATAAACATCTGCTGTCTACTTCATCGGTGACTCCTCAGTTTAACAACTATAATTATTTTTCCATAGTGAGATTATGTGCTGATTATCAGGAATACAAAGTCACCGTACAGCAACTGGGTAAAAGACCTTGTGGGTTTAATGGCTTCAAGACCCGTAAGGATGTTAAGTTTATAGGCAAACACAAAGACTGCTTAGAGATTTTGTATGGTAAATATGTATATGAAATTGAGTTCAATCCTCCTCCTCCTCCCAAAAGCTTCCCTTCTGAGAAGAGGGCTAGAGACATAGTTGAGAGTGCAGAAGACGAAGAATACTCTTGCAAAGTGGCAAGATACGAAGATAACAGCTTGAGTTCTGGAAACTCTAGAAGTGAACAGCAAGAGGAAAAGACAGCGAAAGGGAAAAAATCGAAAAAAAATACAGAAACTGGCATTCTCAAATTTTTAAACAAAGACAACATAAATTCGGATATGTCGGAAGATGGGACAAGCTCAGTGGATCTCAAGGATGGACAGGGTACATGGGAAAGTATAGACGAAGGAGAATTATTAATGTACACCATGAAGGGTGTAGAAGGCCGCTCGAAGGTAATTAAATTCATAAAAGCAATAGTTGCAGAAAAGTCTACGCGGCAATTACCGGGACGCTTCTATTTTCAGATAGCCGCGTATGACATGGATGGGACTCTGATAAAAACTCGTTCCGGCTTAGTATTTCCAAAAGACTATGACGACTGGCAACTTATATATCCAGAGGTAACAGGGAAATTAAAGGCGCTTCACAGTAATGGTTACAAGATAGTGGTCTTTACTAATCAACGTGGGCTTGGCTCTGGAAGGCATGTCGTTAAATTGTTCAAGAATAAGATAGAGAACATAATGCGAAGAATTGGCATGCCAATGCAGGTATACTTCACGACTTCAATTCAATTGTAATTCCGTATAACTGATCAAATTGATTTTCAGATTTTCATAGCCACTGGACACACCATCTACAGAAAGCCGACGATCGGTATGTGGCAGAAATTAGAAGAAGTAGGTACGAATTAATTTATAGATTATGCTTGTATTCACGAGAAGCTGAGTAAAATTATTTTTCAAGAACAACGACTCCGTACCGCTCGACAAAGCGAACTCATTCTTTGTGGGAGATGCAGCCGGCCGACTAAAAAATTGGGCTCCAGGAAAGAAAAAGGATCATTCGTTAGCGGATAGATTGTTAGCATTGAATTTAGGACTGAAATTCAACACCCCTGAGGAACACTTCCTTGGGCAGAAGGAACCACCTTACCAGCTGCCTGTGTTTAATTCAAAAAATATAAAAACTGTCGAGTTGTGCACAGGAGGCGACGTGACTTCGAACGAGCAAGAGGTAATTGAAGCAGAAGAAATGCATAATTTACAAATACAATACAAGTTGCTTAATTGTATTTTTAGATAGTCCTGATGGTTGGATGCCCAGGCTCGGGCAAGTCCCATTTTGTTAAGAATCACCTAAATGACTATGGATGCGTGAACAGAGATACCCTTGGCAGTTGGAAAAAATGTATTGCCCTAATGGAGCAAGACTTGATGGAGAAAAAGAGCGTGGTTGTGGATAATACAAATCCTGATCCTACCTCCAGACAACGTTACATAGAAATAGCGAAGAAACGTGGCATTCCTGTCAGATGTTTCATCATGACGACGAGTGCCGATCACGCAAAGCATAATAATAAGGTAACAGAATACTAATTGCTAGTTACAATCATATGGAGCAATGATCGCTACAAGAAAACTGTATTAAATGTTCTGTTTCAGTTCCGGGAATTAACAGATCCTAGTCACGCTAAAGTCAGTGAAATAATCATTAATTCTTACATGTGAGTTGATAGAAATGAAATCAATTGTTAATTATAACAATTAATCGTTCGGTAATAAAAATGTTTAATCGGTTCTATATTTTTTTCAGGAAAAATTATCAACCACCGACTCTGGACGAGGGTTTTACTGAAATTGTAGAAGTCAACTTTGTTCCTTCATTTCAGAACAACAAACACCGAGAGCTCTATGAAATGTACTTACTCGAAAGCTAATGTTATTAATCATGTAACAACCTATATTATTTGAAAAGACATTAAATTCATAACAATAGACGCGTACGGTCCATTAAAAAGAAGCTGGCCTTTACTTCATCGAAGACATTAAAGAGGAATTGTAACTTTTTAATAAAAATGATACATTCCACATGCTTATTTGTTTTTATTGATTATTTCAATATGATCGTGAACCTTCCAACGAACAGTATATTTACAGTGTTATATTTCGTAGCCACTATTTTAATTTTTTAAATATTCGCGCCACAAATTTGAAATCCTGGGAAACCTAACCTCTTAAAAACCACATGGTGTACTACAGTGTGTCAATGTAAACATTCAGAATTTTGTCAAAAATAATTATGACAGATAGAAAATGTCGCGTTTGATCGTCAAAAATTTGCCGAAAGGTGTAAGTAATAAACATTCATTTTGTGAATATGGTATAGAACCAGAAACGATTATATAGACAATTCAATTTTGTAGACTACAGATACCAAATTGAAGGAGTTGTTCAGCCAAAAGGGTTTGGTGACTGATGTACAATTGAAGTACACGAAAGATGGAGTGTTTCGACGATTTGCATTTGTTGGATTTAAGATAGAGGAAGAAGCTATAGCTGCGAAGGAATACTTTGACAAAACCTGTATAGATACCAGCAGAATATCCGTTGAACTCTGTGCAAGTTTAGGTACCGTTACAACTACAATATGTTAAGACCGCTTTGGAATTGTTAGAATTTGATTTGATGCATTTAATCTCATAGGGGATTCTTCTAAACCCAGGTCATGGAGTAAATATGCGCTTGATAGTTTCAAGCCTAGCAATAATGACTCTACTGATGTAGCAGAAAATGATTCTACAGATAAAACACCAGTAGTTGAAAAGAAAAGGGAGAAAGATAAAAAGAAGAAGAAAAAGGACAATGTTACTAATGACCAAGTAAAAGAGGCACTCGAGAAGGTATGTCTCTATATGTACTGTATCATTGCATAGTATTAATAACAATAATTTAACATTTGGTTAACACTGGTTCAATTCAGTACAAAGATGATCCTTTATTTGCCGAATTCCTCGAAAGTCACTCAGCAAACAAAGCTGTGTGGAACAATGACACTGCGCTAGACGATGCTCGAGAGGAGGAGTCTAGCAACAGCGAAGAAGATGATGAGGAAAAAGACAGTGACAAGGATGGAGATAAAAAAGAAGAAAAAGAAGAGGAAGAAAAGCCAAAAGTGGCAAACAAAGTTATATCTGACTTGGAGGTGACTGAAATTGTTTTACATCACAAAATTACTCATCTTTATAAAGACAACAACTTTAACTATTCTTTTATAGTATATGGAAGCCCTGAAGGGAAAAGATCAGAGCGCAACAAAAGACATTGACAAGAAAACCACACCCAATCGTGGTCCTCAGAAGTTTTTCACGTTAAAACTCCGTGGGCTAGGATACAATCACAAGAAGAAAGACATCAAACACTTCTTCCATCCGCTGAAAGCAAAATCGATAAGAGTGCCTCCAAAGATCAAGGGAATAGCATACGTCGGTTTTAAAACTGAGCAGCAGCTCAAAAAGGCATTGTTAAAGAATAAGAGTTTCTTAGGTAAAAATCTGATGATATTCGTGAGCCGGAAATCAAGTTAAAAAACTGTATTCAATTGGCTCTTTCAGATGGCAAACAAATACTCCTAACAAGGTACGAAGAGAAGGAAAAAGTGGATGCCGAGCAAACCGAGAACGATGCAAACTTTAGGTGGAAGAAGCAGGAGGAAGCGTTGAAGGAGGAGGAGACCATAGCCGAGTCTGGAAGGATGTTTGTTCGAAATCTATCCTACACGACGACGGAGGACGATATCCGGAAGTTGTTCGAAAAATATGGTACGGTCCGGAGGTCTTAAGATAATAAATAAATAATAATAATAATAACTCTCTGTTAATCCACTGATTCGAAACTAGGTCCTCTTACCGAGGTGAATCTCCCTGTGGACAGAGTGACCAGGAAACCAAAGGGTTTCGGCACAGTGACCTTCATGATGTCAGAGCACGCCGTGAAAGCTTACAGCGAGCTGGACGGCAGCGTTCTCGATGGTCGCATGCTGCACCTGCTTCCTGGCAAGGCGAAAGCAGACCTGATGGACTTGCTCAACGAGAAGGGGCTGTCCTACAAGGAGAAGAAGGAGCTGAAGACAAAAGCAACTGCTGGCTCCTCACACAACTGGAACGCTCTGTTCCTGGCCCAGAATGCAGTGGCCGATACAATTGCAACCACCTACAACACGACCAAGGAGAAAGTTCTGGAGGACAGCTCGTCAAAAGGTTTGAGTGCTGCTGTGAAACTGGCGCTGGGAGAGACGCAGCTGGTCCAGGACACCAGAAACTTTTTAGAGGACAATGGAGTCTGCTTGGACGCGTTCAATCGACCCACGGAGAAGCGATCGGGGACCGTGATCCTGATAAAGAATCTGCCTGCCGGGACTCCGGCGCAGGATCTCGGATATCTGTTCAGCCAGCATGGCGAATTAGGCAGGGTGGTCATGCCGCCTTCAGGGGTCACGGCTTTGGTGGAATTTTTAGAGCCATCGGAAGCTCGGAAGGCGTTCACCAAACTGGCTTACACCAAGTACAAACACCTGCCGCTCTATCTGGAATGGGCTCCCGAGAACAGTTTCTCCACTCCCGCCCAGAAGAGCAAACCAGAAGCTGCAATGGAAAATGAAACGAAGCAAAATGACTCTGTGGTGGCTCCTGGTAAAGAGAAAGAGCGAGTGCAAGAGAATGCAAGCAAGAACACCGAGGTGGAGAGCGAAGACGAAGAGGAGCCCGAACCGGACACCACTCTGTTTGTGAAGAACATCAATTTCTCCACCACAGATGAACAATTGAAAACGGTACTTGTCCCGCATTGATTTATTAAGATTCATAGGTTTTCTTTAGGAGGCTAACTCTACTCGCGTTTCCGCAGTACTTCAGCAAATGCGGCCCGCTCCATTATGCTACCGTGGCGACGAAGAAGGACCCGAAGAATCCAGCCGGGAAACTGTCCATGGGCTACGGGTTTGTCAGGTACAAGAGGAAGATAGATACTGAACGCGCCTTGAAGACCCTGCAGATGACCGTGCTCGAGGGGAAGACACTCGAGTTGAAGCGCTCGGAGAGAACTTTAACGTACGCTAACTAATTTATCCTTAATCTTCAGTGTTTGTTCCAACAAATATTCACAAAGACATTTGAACGCAGCACCGATGTCAAGACCACGAAGAAGACAGCCAAAGTGTCCGCTCAAACTGGCACCAAGATTTTAATCAGGAACGTGCCGTTCCAAGCGAACACTGCAGAAATAACCGAGCTCTTCAAGTACGCCTTTCAGATTTGTAATATGTAGCTAATAAAAGAAAATGAACACGTTCAGTTGCTTAAGAATGATTGCTTTATCTTTCTGCAGAGCATTCGGGGAGCTGAAGGCGGTCAGACTGCCCAGGAAGTTCGTCGGCGTGGAGAAGCACAGAGGTTTCGGGTTCGTCGAGTTCTACACGAAGAGCGAGGCCAAGGTATAGCATTCATGTCGATGCAAACGTCTCTTTTTCTTTGGGTCTACGGTGATCAATTAAATCCCTTCTTTTTGCAGAAAGCGTTCAAGGCCTTGTGTCAGAGCACTCACTTGTACGGTCGAAGGTTGGTGCTGGAGTGGGCCCAGACAGAGGAGGGTATCGAGGAAATCAGGAAAAGAACCGCCAAACATTTTTACCAAGGTATTTCCCCTCAACGATCAACTATTCGATTAGTCTCTGTATGGATAACACGATTAATTTTCAGAGGATACAACGAAGAGGAACAGGAAGGCTATCATCGGTCCTGAAGATGTTGGCTTGGAAGATAAGTAGACTGTCGAACTGACTGTACAGTCGACGAGCGATGTCTCTCAATAAAGATTTTGGGTCTTTATGCGTTGGTGAAAAATAGGAAAAAGCAAATTTTAGCTTCTTCGAGTTCTATGTCCATACTGAAGTTTTTAGTAAGAAAAGAAGAAAGCAACGAGAAGTGAGATAAAGTTGCTCGATGTCGCTACAGTGTGGACATAGCTTTAGCTATTGGTATTTAGCGTCTAGCTTTTATAGTTGGAACAAAGAGCCATCGTTCGACGACTCCGCTGAAGACTTGCACTGTACATAGCAACGAATAAACTATAAATTCACGAGAAGGCTTTGCGATTTTATCGCGACCGACGGCGTTTCCTTTCGTCCCCGGTTGGCAACGAGTCAAGCTCCTTGTCGAAAGTGAAAAAAATCGTCGCCGAGGGCGTGGATATCGGCATTGACCTTCGCGGCACGTCGTCGTCGCTCTTTCTCTCGCCGTGCTTTTCTCGAAAATACTTTGGATTTCTGTCCGCGTCGCGATTACTAATGCCATGTATTTGGGTTCGGGACGGTGTTCTCGTCGCGTTTAATCGCCGACCCACGTCTCGGCCGATTTAATTGCAGCCTCGAGACGGGCTGTTGCACCTCGTTCCGATGCAAGAATGCATTTACTGGTTTTCAACCTGTTTGCGCCTATAATCCAGGACCGCTGAAATTGGTGGAAGCCGATTTTATGGCGATCCTTCACCCGTTCACCCGGGCCCTCGAGATTTATTTCACCCGATAATTTACCCTGTTTAATTCTCCATAACATGTGGAATCTCAAAGATACTCTTTTACTTAAGTAATTTTGTTTCTTGATTCCTCGGGTGGACTTTAGGAATATTTTCGGGGTGAATTGAACGACTTATTTTTATGAAACTTGGTAGACTCGTTAGTGGATAATTCGAGTTCTTGAATTTTTGTACGATGCTGACGACTATATGTTGGTAGTTATCTGTCAAGCAATGGCTTGTCTTGTACCGCGTTATAAATATGCGTGTTATTAGATTGCAATTGGCCCTTTCCTATGTGGGCCTATATCGAAAATTTAAGAAAACACGTTTCGCAGATCGTGCATATAACAATGGGACTTGAAATTAATGTTGCCCGGGGGCTATAAAGTCAGATGGTCAATCATGACAAATTTCGGTTGTTCAGAACAACGACAAGAAGCAAAACTTGACAATAGTTCTCAAGTCCAATTTATAGACCAGTTGGGGTTTCAAAAAAAGGCGAGGCGCGGCTCGAGATTAGCATACATTCCTGGACGAAGAAATTCGCGAAAAAGCGTCTGAAAATAAGACGGTCCCGCGTTATCAATATTAGCTCGAGGGGGGAAGAAATGTTTTCCTTTCACCTGCGTAGTTGAAGAGGAGGTGGAAGGGAGTTCTCGAGAGGTGGAGGAGGTGGAGGGACGACCCATGAAAGTAACAGTGCCTTCTCCGGGATCCGAGCAAGACTTAGTCCTCTCCCAGCGTCTGGAGAACAGTGAAGCTCTCGCGCGAGTTTGACCAACCTGTGCCCTACCTGTGTGAGGTGTTCGCAAGGTCGCGGACCGTGCACCGGAAACGCGTGCACCAACGATCGAGGATCGTCTATCGTGTCAAAGGAACCGTGGTGCGCTATGTGCTCGACCTGATCGAACAGCGAGATCATTCGACACGGGATAGCTGCTCGCTCCAGCTGCCAAAATGGACTGGGTGAGTCTGCGGACTGCAACCAAGTATAATATGATTTGTGATTCGATAGGGAATGGTGTTCACAGGTCTCCATTCGGATAGATAGTCATCAATAGTCAACGAATTTGATATATTTACAGCAAACATGAATAGGTGAATCACAAAATAGAAGAAACACCAAATAAATTTCATATTACCAGAATAGGGCGAGTCAGCGGGCTGCGACCAAGTATAATATGATTTAGGATTCGATAGGGAACGATGTTTACAGGTCTCCATTCGGATAGGGATAGATAGTCATCAGTAGACTGCGGATTTTATGCATTTACAGTAAACATGAATAGCTGAAACACAAGATAGAAGAAACATGATTTCATATAAGTAGACACTGCCTACAACCTCTTAAAATTATTAGGAGAAGAACTCAATTTTTATGTAACTCCACTTTCTCGAAGCCGATGCGGATAATTTTTATTTTGCATGAAAATCCACAATCTCGCCATTAGTAGACTGTGGATCGTGGAGCGAAATAAAAATTGCCCAAGTCATTTGCAAGGAACCGGAGCCAGATAAACAGATCATTCTTACTTTATCCGTTTTAACAAGTTGAGAACAACAGATTGGCATTCTCAAATTATTTAACTCCTCTTCTTATTCAAATTGCACTTACACATTTTTACTGTAAACGCATAAGATCCGCACGGTATCAAAACTCATCTTTCATTTGCTTCTGGCGATTACATTAAATGAACAGCGTTGTATCAGGAGCATCGTACCGCTAAAAATATATTTTAAAAAACTGATGAATAAAGCAGCGAATAGCTTTAAACATAATCGATTAAAAAATTGTGAAAACGGTCCGGCTGTTAAGCTTCTCTCGGTCGTATTGCGGAGACCTCGATGCTCGGTTAGAATAGGCAAACGTAGGGCTCGCAGGAACGTGTTGATGATTGGCTCGCCGATAAACGATAAACGCCGATAAAAGGCAGGCAGACACGGGCGGACAAGCAGGTACTTGAATGGATCGGATCTTGCGAAATTCTTCTGGGTCGTTGATCGATTCCACTTTCTCCGCGTGTCGCCGGGACATGCGCGTGCCCGAGGAAAAAAGAGAACGAGAAGGAATTCTGGTCCGGGTCCGGGTCCGGGCCCGAGTTAGAGTCCGAGTCTACCGTCGCGTCGTCGTCGTCGTCTTTTCGACGCTTCGAAACTGGAGAACCGGCTGGATCTCGTTCGAGGGCGCGATCTGCATGCGTATCGAATACCTGGGAACGATCGTCGGCTTCCTGGCCGCGGCGGCGGCGGAGGAGGAGGAGGAGGAGGAAATCTACCGGTTATTCGAGACATGCCGAGCCGTGTTTCAAGCAAACAAGGAGCGAACGTGTGTGTGGAGCAACGAGAGATTGCAAAACTGATCGCCGAGGCCGACGTTGGCTCCCGTGACCGTCCCGCGATTCATTCTTTCCCGAAAATCTCAGCTCCCAAGCCTGCTTTGACGACATCTTTAACATCCGTGCATCTCCATTCCGAGACGACCCCAAAGAATATGCTTGTAATTCTTTAGAATGACCTACAAATTGGTTGCACAAATTCACTTCCTTCAATATTCTTCCCCGGGCACCTCATTCTCCTGGTCCATAACAGCTTTAGGCTTGTTTCGCCGAAGCACAGCTCTTTGAACCGCATTTTCAAGACAATCTGCGTGGCCACTTTCCCTCGGCCAGAGAACACTTACACCGTAAGAACCGATGACGCGATGTGGCGTCAAATTGAACGGCAGCTTTCTGCTATATACCGTGGGCGTATCGAATGCAAATTGATGTGAAACACAAATCGAGGATTCGATAGACGCTCGGAGAAAGGTGTCTGGCGAGGTAAATTACAATTTCGGACGTTTCCGACGAAGGAAAATAATGTGCGAGTGTGTTCGATAGCCCGCAGCGATCGACAAGTGTCCGAGCGGCGTAGAGCGCGTTCGCAATTAGAAATTCGAGGGTCGCCGGCCGATTTTCGAGGAAGGATCGATCGGAAATCGTTGTGCAACGTTCGACGAAAGCGACGTCGAGATTCGTGAGGCTTTCCTACGAGCGGCTTTCACGTCGCGAACAAATACATATGTTGATGGCAGGTGTTCTCTCGACGATTACACCGCGATAGATTTCCCTCCGAACGAATCGACTTGGTACAAGGACGAGGTAGAAGGGTTCCCCGTCGTTTGTGGAAGAGGAAAAGGGTTTCCTGTCGAGTTCAAGTAATCAGAACCCCGGACGACCTTCGAGGCTCGACCTTCAACGGATCGAGGAGTTCGGAGGAATGCGCGAGAGGAAAAGAAAGCGCGCTTTCGGTCCGAGAGGAGAGCAGAGAGGAGAAGGTGGTCGCTGAAAACAAGAGAAGAGGACGACAGCGAAAAAGCCGCTGGATCGAGCGAGGAAGGTCAGCCGGTGACCTTTCCTTCGAGACTCGCGGACCGATCCTTCCCTCCTTGTCCATTTAATCGATGATCGCGATCCTCCATTTGCAATTCACGCATGCTGCTGCAATAGCAGAGCCCTCGTCGAGTCCGATGCAGTCGATAAACCGTGCTGTTTCGTTTTATCGTTATGACGCACGAGAAGGTTAGGCACTGAGAAGATAATCTTCCGTTCCATCATCGCAGAATTTCATTGCGAGCTAATTGTTTCGTCTGCAATCTTTGCACTGGATAATTGTTCATGCACGACCGACGATTTTTTTTTTACCAAACTTGAAAACGAATGTTTAGTACAATCTACCAGGTAAATCAAATTTTAGTAGGATCTACGAGATGTGAAAATGTTGCAACAATCCTATTCGAAACTATACTCGCTACTTCGAGAATGAATGCGTTGCTAGCAATCCTAGTGCAAAAGGTTAGACTCGTTGCAACAAGAAGAGGGCAATGCGTTTGTTAATAGATGGGCAACGGGGTTCTTCGGATTCAGCTAAATGGATAGGATAATATTGACGTTAACAGCCGGTAATTGGCGAGGAAGTCAACAAATACATTGTTTGCTCAGCGGTTTCGGCGAGTTGTTTGGTTTCTTCGTTACTCGGGTTGGAATTTCTCTGGTTGAGTCACCGCAAGGACCTTTAGACTTGCAGCCAGGATCTGCATTCCCGAGGCAGATCCGATGAATTTACTTTCTCGACCTCTTGCGATTTTAACCTCTCGAAAAATTCCACGCTCGAGATGGGACAAATGCAAAGAAAGCAAAAAGCAAACGGGGATCAAGACGTCTTCCATTTTTAGAGTCGGCGAGACTGGGATTAAGATGAATCTGAATAAATTCCGGAAGATCAGCGGCTTAGAAAAATTGTTTTCAACATCTGCGAGAATTCCACTCGGATTACAAGCCCGAAGAAACTGAAATGAAGCGAGTACCAGGAAATCGGACTGTTAGACTCTGCAAAGTGTTGCACTCGGAAAATAAATCTAAATAAATCTCAGGAAGATAAAACAGTAGGAAGTCTGACTTTTTCAGCCACTAGGAATTCCACTTCGACTTTAACGAGCTGAAATAAATTGCAAAACAAGACGGGGACTAGGGAATCTTTCTCTAGAGGGAAAAAATGAAGAGTATGGAGCGAAATGAGTATTATCTTCGGACGGTCGTGGTCCATCGAGATTCCCCCGGGCAATTAGGGACGACAAAGGGTATTTCATTAGCAGCGTGATCGTTCCATTAGTTTCTTGGTAAACGGAGCGAAGGAAAAAGAGAGAAACAGAGAGAGAGAGAGAGGGAGGGAGAAGGACGGAAAGCAACGGGTGCACAGCCTCGAAGCAAATTCCGCGAAAAGTAAAAGTGACCGAGCCACGCTAGATTTATCCGACGGCGACGGATCGAGGTGATTTTACTTTCGATCCCGCGGCTTGTTTCGCCGGGATGCGAATTTATTCGCCCGTTCCCTCGATCGCTCGATTACCATTCGAAATCGATCGTCGTTTGCGATAATTAATCGGTCGGCGCAGCGATTTGGAACTGGACCTTCAACTGCTCGTTTGCTTGGCAATCCCACATTGAAATTTATTCAATTGATATCTATATATTCTGCGTGTCCATCACTTTTAACAATACTGGAAATAATGGAAGGTTATTAAAAATGTATATAATAAGTTTATTCTGTCTATATCTTCTCTGAAATAATCAACCTTTTTTCACGCTAAACATCGATGTCTTAAATTGAAAACTACCGTTTACAATTTATTTAAAAAGTTCAACCAACGCGATTTCTTCCGTGACTCGAGAATTCGTGCAAGTATTACGCTCGCCAGCTTTCTAAAATATGCCAATCCGCTTTGAATAGACAATGAACTCATCTTTAATTAAATTAACTAATAAATCACCTTTCAAGATATAACAGTCTTTTCGATCAACTCTATGAATTTCTGTAAAGCGCGAGCTGCAAAATGTTGATTCCTCGTTGCTGGAATGCAAAAATTCCAAGATAGAGCTGATAACTTTTCATTTCGATAGCAGGACCACTTTCGTAAAGGAAACTTGATACCATTCGAAATATATGGACAGACATTTCACGCGATTAAGGGGGATTGCCGGCGGTTTTCGACGGATATCGGCTCGAAAAACAAATTCCGAAACCGGACTTTTTCCAGATTGGTCGAGGACCACTCCCGAACCATCCTGTTCACCTTTGCGAGTGGCATACTCGATCCGCTACCGGATCCAGGACTCCCAAGGTCAAATCGAAACGCACCGACCACTTTTTATTCTCCGTTTATGCTCGCCGAAAATAACACGGACAGGTTTTCTCCTCGAGGTCCCATTTTTCTCTTGGAATCTCGGTAAACCTGTCCTCTATAATAATAGGTGCTCGAACGCATCGAACGAGTTATTAATTCGTTTTCATTTCCCACGGTCGTTGTTATCATTCAACTTTCCTTTTACGTCCTCCCTTGTCTCCCCTGTTCACGCTGCAGAGCTGCTCTGGTATTATGTTTTACTTGATTCAATGCTGCGGCCTCGAAATTAGCCTAATGACGACCCGCAACTACCGTTTACCCTTCGCAACAACTACGGAGGAGAGTAGCCTAATTTCGATCTGCGTCTAGACTCGTCATGAGAAAGAGAAACACTTGCAGCGTCGTTAATATAATTGATTAGGAGTTCTATGTGTCAGAAGAAAGAATATTTACGGTGATGGTAGTGGTGCTAGTTAACTGTGAGGTATAAATCGTGTCCAATTTAGATCCATTAGCTACCTTTTCCGAGAAACACCTTCGCTATTCATGTCTTCAACTCGATAAAATTACGAAGAAAAGAAATAAATTTCTACGCAGCTGCTTTGTCATGTAAATAATTGACACAGACAATTTTCATTTCGCATACAAATCCAGTTATTACTGTTACACCGGCGAACGTGTCCTAACGACCGACGATGCCACTCATCGAGCAACGGTACTCGATCGCGAAGTCATCCGCATCGGCAGCGGACCGTTCAATCGACGCCGACACGTGCAACGTGCAACGCGTGCAACGCCACTCGAATGCAAACAAGCTCGAAATAATCGACCGGCAACGATTGCGCAACCGATCTCGTTCCACTGAAACGTTACAGACGTACCGTATTTCCCGCCCTTCGCAGATCCTGCGTCACTCCTGCATTCTCATGTTATGCATTCGCAACTTTTCGAAACTGCAGCGAGTCATTAGCATACAAAATACCAGAGAAACCGATCCTTGCAGGAGAGATTGCAGTACACCAGGCTCTCGCAGTGCTTATGGACAGTCCAGTGAATTTTTGAAATTTCTAATGGACTCCTAGCGTAATATAAAAACAAACGGTACCTCGTGTAATTCTTCAAAACATCATACTAACAGTAACGATGGCAATTAGTGTAATACGATAGAATAGACAGATACTGCAATGAACGAGGTTCTGGGACTGTTCTTGGACATTCTCCCGTATTTTGGACATTAACGACTCCCAATACATTGTTTGTAAAGCGACAAATGATTGGACCAGGGAAATATTGTTCCCCGAGCGAGATTTACGAGCGAGACTCCGCCCAACGTCCACTGCGGGCGTTGAAGTCTCCAAACTGGCCGTAAAACGCACGCCGTCCAATGCCCGAACGTTCCCCGCAACTTTCGCGGCCGAGTTCATTGAATTCTCTCCGCCAAACGTTCTACCAAAGCATCTTCGACATGTTTATGAACTCGTAAAAAAGTCGTTCCTCGATTTTCTATTCCTTTTGTAGGTATCGTACTCGTGGCATTTTTACGTTTGTAAAATACACGGAAATATTTGTACCGATTGCGATCTTCATGCAGTCGTAACACGCACTCAACTGTGCCATATCTGAACCTAAATCTTCCTTTTTAATGACTTTTACGACGTCACGCTTCGATTTTCTTTTTGCACGGCTATCTCTTTTCGTGTCGCGTCTAGTACCGAATAATAAATACACTGTATTCATTCATGACAGCGACTGAACATGTAACCTAGCGGAAGCCTATTAATTTCCAGTAACTGGACTGTACATTAAAAAATTCGTGTAGTTCTCTTTTGAATGTAATTGAATAAATTTAAATGTAATTTACATTCAATTTAAATGAATCTAGATAAATTCGTACTAGTTTCAGAAGAAGTTTCGCTACACGATATGTATATTAAATCTAAAAATTTTGTGAATTACGAATGAAATTACTGTTGCCTTTAAACAATTTCCTGCAATCTCGAGAAGTTTCTCTCCAGTAAATAAAAGTTAGATGTTTAATACTTGATCTGCTGGCAATTTTCTTTATTAAATTATAAAATCAACGATATATCTCTCTACTTTTATTTAAAATTTACAACGAAGGAAAAAGACTTCGCCGTTCAGATTTTGGCAAAACAATGGGCAAGAAAAATTTGCGTACTGAACCACAGTAACGATTAATCGATAGTTCAACGTCACGAGCGTTTACACCAACCGAGGCGTTACCGAAGAACATACTCTGTAAACTTGAACAAAGAACACACGGTCTGGAAACATTCTCGCTCGTGTCTCCGCTTCTGTGTCGCGAAATCGTTCGACAAAAAAATCCGCACTCGACCAGACGTGCACAGTCTAGCGACCAGAAGTCGTTTCGCTAATCCGCAGCTGAAGAAACGAATTGGATAATATGTTTCCGGGAAGTCGACGCGACGGGATTCCGTGACGCTTTCCGTTCCGGTTACGAAACTTACCGAAAGGAACTGGCCCGTTGATCAGGTGGTTTTTCGCTGGCGTTACAGGCGTTACAGGACGGCTATAATCTCGACGAGCGAAGCCTCTCGGCCCCGTAGAAAGTGATTTGACATTTAAAAGGGTCCGGGGGGAATTTTTCGAGCCGCTCCACACGCGTTCCCGGCCGATTCCTTCTATCAGAATCTCGTTCCGCGACGCGAGAAAGCGGCGGAACCCGTCGAGCCTTTAAATTTCGAGCCGCTTATTTTTCCTCGCAAATATCACCCGCTCGGCCCGGCTGACGATTATTTCAACCCATTAATTACCATTATATCCCCATTTGGGATCACGCACACGTGGACTGCTGTAAGGCCTAAGGTGTGGCATAAAAAGACACTATTAGGTGTGCAATAAGTTTTTTCCCCTTATTTTTCTAAATTCAAAATTTTATTACATAAAATGTAATGTGTGACTCCCAATCTTTCTGCCAATTCTTCTTGCGTCTGGGTCGGATTTTCGTTGAGCAATTCCTCTAACTCACCGTCATCGAACCTTTTCGGTGCACCTGAACGATCGTCGTGTTCCAAATTAAAATTTCCGGCTTTAAATCTTTGGTACCACTTTTTGCATGTATTGTAAGATACAGCGTTCTCTCCCAGTGCCGAACAAACCATTTCGGTAGCTTCAACAGCTGATTTCCTAAGCTGGAATGCAAAGAGTAAGCAGTGACACAAATGATGCTTCTCGCACGGCATACTGCTTGAAATTGTTGCACAGGACTGGAAACTCTTAAAGCGCTCATCACGACTCTCCTTAAAACTAAAAGAACGCTCTGTCAGACGGCACCAAAATCGGGAAGTAATTCGAATTCAGTCAGAATTTATGATCGTCGAAAGAAAAGGGGAAGGAACTTATTTGCACACCTAATACATACATTCCAAGTCTAACAACAGTAATTAATTTGTCAAATTTAATTCAACTTCTCGCGTAAATCGTCTTCAATACATGTTTATAAACACATGTATATGTATAAGTACATACTGACCATGTAGAGCAAAAATAAAGATTTGGTACTTAGCAGGTTAAACGCGTTCCTTCGTTCTACAAAACATTCTTCTGTGTTTAATCGTGCGTTACAAATATTACAAAGCGGTTCGATTATTATATTATAAATTGTTTACAAATTAAAGAAATTGCTACATACAGGATGTATAGCAGGATGTTTACGTGACAATGTTTATAAACACGACAACGTCTATCACGATAAGGTTGAATTTCTAACTTGATATTACGCGAAGAAAATTTTCCGAAAATAAAGTGAAATTACTCGTTAATTATTAGGTTTAGGGCTAACGAAGGCCAATACTTTTTTACCCAGAATTCGACATTCTTCCATATTTTGGTATAAAAGATATAGTATTCCATTTAAAAAAACAAAGTCGAACTTCAAATCTCCGAAACGCTTCCACCTGTAAAACAAAAAAATACACTACATAATGTACCACTTCAGACCATGCAATTTCTGTATACAAAACTTTTTGTGGAACGCATGTTTTCGAAGTTATACGCGTGTGAAAGATGCGTGAACCACCCTGTATATTAAAGTCCTATTTGAACCAACGTTCGCATAAATCCAGTGCCAATTGTGCACCGTTTAGCGAAGGAAAACATAAAGCGAGATCTCGCAAGAACAGGCAATGAACGTCAATATGAGAGGTTTCAGAACGTGAAACGAGAAGACTAACGAGGAATTACGAGCGAAAGGGAAACGCGGGAAAACCAGCGGATTCCAAGGCGGTAAACGGGCGTGGAATGCGTTATTCGCGACCGAGGTTAGTCTAGCCTAAATGCAGCCTCCCTCTAGACACTGGTTAATTGTTCGAAGGCACAGGAACGCCGTCACGACGACGTAACGTTACGCGAACGTAACGCACGCTCGTCGGCCGAAACGCGCGAGAAAGTCGCCGCCGCGCTCCTTCTTTCTTCTTGCTTTCTCTTTACGCGTTCGCGGGTTGCGTAACCGGAGGAGGTGCCCCGCCAGGTGTCGCGGGTCTGATTCGCCTTTGCGCATCATCCCGAGATCCTCGATCGAATCCGGAAGCGTCTAGATCCATCGCGATGCGAGATCCGAGTGCGATCGCTATAGAATTTTTCCTGAGCTTTTCCTGAAGTGTACTGACTGTTTTGAGCTTGTAAAAAAATTGCAGAGCTTGTGAAAAAATTGTGGAACTTGTAGACAAAGCTTAAAGTCCATGGAGAGACCATAGCTTCTCGTCAATGATTCTTACGCTCACTGGCCGATCACAAGCAAATCTATTTGTTTCGGTGAACGCGATCGCCTTGGAATTTTTCCTCAGCATTTTCTGAAGTTTATTGATTGTTTTGAGCTTGTAAAAAAATTGCAGAGGTTGTGGAAAAATGGAGAAATTTGTGAGCATTTTCTGATGTTTATTGATTGTTTTCAGCTCGTAAAAAAATTGTGAATCGTGTGAACAAAGCTTAAAGTCCATGGAGAGACCACAGCTCCTCGTCTATGATTCCTACGCTCCCTGGCCGATCACAAGCAAATACTATTTCTTTTCGGTGAACGCGATCGCCTTGGAATTTTTCCTGAGCATTTTCTGAAGTTTAATCATTGTTTTGAACTTGTAAAAAAATTGCACAGCTTGTGAAAAAATGGTGGAACTTGTAAAGAAAGATTAAAGTCCATGGAGAGACCAGAGCTCCTCGTCTATGATTCCTACGCTCACTTGCCGATCACAAGCAAATCTATTTGTTTCGGTGAACGCGATCGCCTTGGAATTTTTCCTGAGCATTTTCTGAAGTTTATTGATTGTTTCGAGCTTGTAAACTAATTTCAAAGCTTGTGGAAAAATGGTGAAACTTGTGTACACAGGTTAAAGTCCATGGAGAGACCATAGCTCCTCGTCATTGATTCATACCCTCACTGGCCGATCATAAGCAAATCTATTTCTTTCGGTGAACGCGATCGCCTTGGAATTTTTCCTGAGCATTTTCTGAAGTTTATTGATTGCTTTGAGCTTGTAAAAAAATTGCAGTGCTTGTGAAAAAATTGTGAAACCCTTGTAAGAAGGGTTTTGAGATTTATGAATAGTTTTCAAGACCCACAGGAAGAAAATCGGTACTTAGAGGAAATGGGATAGGGAAGGATCATTCGGTTGCATTTTGAGAAGATGCACAGTCTACTTATCACCGCACGGTCTCGTTACCCAGGTTTCTATTTTCACTGATACTGTTTCTAATACAGTGTATTTTCTCTTGAACTTGTTGGCTAATGGTCAGCAACATTTCATAATGCTAAAGAGTATACAAACGAATCCATCAAGTTGAAGTTCTATGATCTTCGCGTTCTCTATTCCGATCCACCTATCTGCGTGTCTCGTAATTAATAGAGTATGTAATTGAATGTGTAGGGAAAATTTCAAACAGTGACCGACGAAATTTTGGAAAATTCTGAAAGAAAAAATTTCTCAAGTCGCTTCGCAGTCGACGCGGATCATCTTTATTTCGCATAAGGATACGTAATTAGTAATTAATCTCTGTTATCGCGTCCTGTATGCCTGGGGTAGGAATAAAGATTAGGTTCCGATAGAGGCTCGTGTATTTTCGATCGGCAGGAAAGTCGAACGAGGTCGGCCGACGGAAATCCACGCAATTGTCCTCGACCGGTCGTTTCCGAGCGGCGGGATTTCGAAAGAGGATCGCGGCTAATCGTATTCTCCTCGGAGAACCCGCCTATGCAAATCCATAACAGATCGAGCCGACTCCGTTGAAGTTGAAAGTGGAATCGGCCGGGGGGCGTTAATTACGCGAGATCGTCAGAACCGACTGTAGAAAGCAGTTCACAAAAATAGTCGAGCCACAGGGCCTAATATGGGCCACAAACATTCTTTATTTATTTGTTCTAACAACATCATACTAACCATTCTTTCACAAGCCCCACAACTTCTTTGCTCGCTCTATCGATTTTTCGTAGGACACAATCTTTTATTGCACCTCAATGTTTTCGTGGGCACTGAACGCGTCTTGCAGGCCCTTTCTGTAAACCCTACAAGTCTTTCACGGGTCCTACAATTTTTTGGGGACTCTGTACTTTTTTGTCATGAGACGTAAGATGTTCTCGCAGCTTCCAAAATGTATGCAAGCTCTACAATCTTTTTGGTGGATCCTAAATATTTTTCGTAAGTTCTGAATGCTTCTCCAAAGTTCTACAGTTTTCTTTCGCAGACAGTGTAATATTTGTACATATTCCATAACCTTCCGTAGACAGGTCCCTCGTCATTGGAGGGAATCGCGATTTTCGAGATTCTCAGCGGACGGATCAGCAATAACACCGCTGTCCTTGATTGCGACAACGAGAGAGAAACCACTGTTCGCAGAAAGTAAAGAGAGCTCAAGGGTAATGGGGATCGTTGAACGCGCTATGCACCGGACAACAGAAAAAGGCTCAAGGGGAAAAACGCAAGAGAAA
Source organism: Lasioglossum figueresi (assembly GCA_028455805.1). Taxonomy (NCBI): domain Eukaryota; kingdom Metazoa; phylum Arthropoda; class Insecta; order Hymenoptera; family Halictidae; genus Lasioglossum; species Lasioglossum figueresi. Next base: position 5,317,240 of record CM052191.1, read on the forward strand.
TATAATGGCGTGTAGACAGTGGCCACGGAAGCCTCGGCCGTACAACTCGAAACGAGAGCCATTCGTGGCTACTTACGATCATAATTGCGAGCCTGGTGCAGCTCGTGACTCGGTTACGAAAGCGTGGGGTAGATATTCAGGCTTAATCGTTTGTTTGTACAATTCTTATGTAGGATTAACTTTTACTTTCGAGCTACGCCGCCTAAACTTTCCTTTCTTCGACTGTCTTCCACTGATTTTCACAGAAACATTCTTTCTTTTCGCTTATACGAAATAATATAAACATGGCGACTCAAAGACCAATCTTCTCGATGTGGAAGGCATTCAACATGCGAAGATAAAAAGAGAAAATTCATTGTTGAATCGTAGTAGTCATCGTAGATATAATATACTGTTAATTTCCAGTTTGACTACGAAGGCAACGCTTTTTCTGTCACAGTAGGAAGAAATATAGTTTCTGTATTGAAGTATTACGGTTCCATCTTGATTTTGAAATGTTTTGTTGACTTTTAACGGGGTTGCTTTCTCATTTCAGGGGTGCAAAACGGTGTCGCTGCTGCTCGCCTTGTGTATTCTGCTCGCGACGATACACCGCGGTGAGTATTTAGTTCTATTTAGCAACGAGAGAAATTTCGACATTAGAAACGCACAGCGACGTGTCTTCGATCTTGATCACGTCCGAGGATCCAGGAACAACGCACCGAACAGTCTACGTTACTCAGATTTCAATGCTTGCCGCGACAATATCAAACCCATGTAAAAGTGAAACATTTCAACCTTGACAATCAGGAGTTTTTCTATTATCTACTGTACAAAAAACCTCGAGATATTGCAACTCACTTCTACAGTAATTTCTATTTTACCGCGTTACTCGTTGCACACATAAACTCGTCGAGTTATCATTAGCAGCACGCGCGTGAACTGCTGAGAGCGAACGAATTCAAAGTTACCACCATTTCGAGCCAAAGTATCGATGAAAATTGTGAAACTTTCGAGCGAAATGATATGAATGGATAGAAACGTAAGAGTTTCTAGAAGAGACAGAAAGAGTTACAGAATATTTGAACAGGTTGTGTTTACAATGTGAGCCGTGGAACCTTTTTAACATGCATTCACACGCGATAAGTTCTATCGTTGTTGCATTGCATAAAACTAGTTAGTTACTCCTAGTAAAACAAGAATTCATTGAAGAATTCCAAGATAATTTAAAGAGAGTTAATAAGATGCTATATAAATTTGATTCATGAATCTCACCGGTCTGCGCAGGGAAGGGTTAAATGCAATTTCTAACGGGATCGAATTGCCATCGTTGAGGCAAACGGTGGCAAAAGAGAAAGAGAGAGAGAGAGGAAGAGAGAGAGAGAGAAGAGTACAGCAGCAAGGTTAGCGCCGCGAAAGAATGGCCCATTTACTCTGTGACCGAGTCTCCCGGCGTCCCCCGTAATTTCTCTAGCGTGCTTGGTACACGGGGCCCGGTGCACGTGAGGACCGGTGCATGCATGCACGCACAGATGCAGTTTTCACTGCGTGTCCCGTGTACCGATCGGTGAAACGTGCTTCTACATAGACAGGCACCGTTCCCGGTGAAAACGGTACGCGGCAAAAACCTCCCGGAGCGGAGGTTCGAGAGCCTTTCGATCGGATTCCGTTCGAGGAGAGGGGCTACCTATCGGGTGGGAATCAGGTGGGACCAAGTCAGATCAGGAGGGAATCGGAGGCGGTCTCGGAACCGTCGAAAGCAACGTTATAAACGTGAAAAGGCTTGCGATCGAGCGATCTTTAAAGGCGATCGTTCCCGTCGGGTTTCTATCTCCGCATCTCGTAATCGATACGGTAACCGTTTCCGGGATCTGAAAAAACCGGCATAATTGACGCAATCCGTTCATGGCTAGCTAAAGGTGAGATCGTGATCTACGCGCGGGAACGCCCTTATAACCGAAAGAATGTTCTTCTCGATCGTTTCGTTCTCCTTGCGGGAAATCGATGGTTGTTCGCGTAGATCGGAGTTGTTTTATACAAACCGATGGCGTGGGCAAATCGCCGGAAGCCTGAGAACATTGTCGGGATCGTGCAGAGACCAGAAGTAGGTCGCTACATTTTCCTGGAAGTGTCCCGAACCCGAGAAAAATTTGGGACCTCTAGGAAGACAAGAAACAGATCATTAGAACCGTTTACATTTTCAGGGTCCAGGAAGAGGAGATTAACGAGTGAAAGAGTGAATGCAAGAAATAGTTAGGGGTACTTTGCGGGGAAAGATGAAATATAGTGACCAGAGGGTAGACTACAGAAGCGTCTATGGTTCACGGAAAAATTGGGGCCTCCTAAAAGAATCAGGTCGCTAAAAAGGTGAATTTTTAAACGAAGAAGTGATTGCGAGGAATGAGGGTAGATTAGGGATACTGGAAGTGACCCGAACCCGAGAAAAATTTGAGGCCTCTAAAAAGACAAGAAACAGATCATTAGAACGGTTACATTTTCAGGGCCCAGGAAGAGGAGATTAACGAATGAAAGAGTGAATGCAAGAAATAGTTAGGAGTACTTTGCGGTGAAAGATGAAATATAGTGACTAGAGGGTAGACTACAGAAGCGTCTATGGTTCACGGAAAAATTGGGGCCTCCTAAAAGAATCAGGTCGCTAAAAAAGAGAATTTTCAAACGAAGAAGTGATTGCGAGGAATGAGGGTAGATTAGGGATACTGGAAGTGACCCGAACCCGAGAAAAATTTGGGGCCTCTAAAAAGACAAGAAACAGATCATTAGAACCGTTTACATTTTCAGGGTCCAGGAAGAGGAGATTAACGAGTGAAAGAGTGAATGCAAGAAATAGTTAGGGGTACTTTGCGGGGAAAGATGAAATATAGTGAGTAGAGGGTAGACTACAGAAGTGTCTATGGTTCACGGACAAATTGGGGCCTCCTAAAAGAATCAGGTGGCTAAAAAAGAGAATTTTCAAACGAAGAAGTGATTGCGAGGAATGAGGGTAGATTAGGGAGCCTGGAAGTGACCCGAACCCGAGAAAAATTTGGGGCCTCTAAAAAAACAAGAAACAGATCATTAGAACCGTTTACATTTTCAGGGTCCAGGAAGAGGAGATTAACGAATGAAAGAGTGAATGCAAGAAATAGTTAGGAGTACTTTGCGGTGAAAGATGAAATATAGTGACTAGAGGGTAGACTACAGAAGCGTCTATGGTTCACGAAAAAATTGGGGCCTTCTAAAAGTATCCTAGGAGCGTGTCCAATGCCTTTAATAACTTTGGATGCCATAATAGCACGATAAGAAAGCACTGGAAGAAGGAAATAGGTCGCAGAAAGCGTTCGCGTTGCAATTTCGCGAGCTCCCGGCGATAATTCCAGGTTCTCAGCGAGCCACGCGCCTCTTACCGATATTATCTGCGGTGTTATGCACCGCCTTAACACCATTAGCGTCGGCGCAACGCGAAACTATGCGGTGAAAGAGAATCGTCGCACCAGCCGTTTCCGTCGAATCGTCGATTCCTGCCGTAGAACAATTCCGCTCTATGCAAAACACGCGCAAGTCTACCCGTGGAAACTGTGAAGTGATCGTCCGTTCTTTTTCCCACCGGGAAAATCGAACTGCTTTCTAGGCAATTATGAAACTTCTTTCGTGACTCGAGGCCGATTTGCAACAGCGCGGTCGAACGTGGAAACGAATCGAAAGGGACTAATGAGAGCCGGACAAACGTCGTTTTTCAATTGGCTCACCCTGCGTCGCGAGCGCGCGCGATTTCTGCGGCCATCTTCGTCCGAGACATGAAAGCATTTTTGGAATGCGTTAACAAATTGTAGTCACCGCGAAAAAATTGCAGGACTTGTAGAGAAAGGTCGTAGAACTCAGGGAGAAAATTGTACTATTTATAAAATAATTGTGAAGCTTGGAAAAAATTATAGGATGCATGCGAGACAATGTAATGTTTAGGTCTTACGAAATATTATGGGATCTGTGAGAAAAATTGAGGGTCTGTAAACAAATTCTAGAGCCCACGAACGGGGAAATAGTAATTTCTGTAGTTATCAGTGAATGTAGTTTTTAAATCCATTCACTCAACGTCATGAGTGCATGCGGTTGACGTTGTCACGGTCGTTCACGCACCTGTAGTTCACGGGGCACCTTCATTCGAGACCTGAAAGCAAATGTTCGAAAACGTTAAAAAATTGTAGACACAAATCGTGTATCTAACAAAATTCTAAGACCCACAAAAGGGGAAACAGTGGTGGTTTCTATGGATCGTGCGATCGCTGCCCGAGTCCCAGCGCCAGGTGGGTGGCCATGGTCGCGCTCGATCTTAATTCCCGACTCGATTTTCGCATTGTATCTCGAGTCGACCTCGATTCGCTCGATCATCGGTGAAAGCACCTGGGGTGACTCTTCGCGATCGAAAGCGATCGTGGGGATTCGCGCGCGCAAATATAAAAGAGAAACTTCCGCTGGTTTTATTAGCGGAGCACGCGTGATAATTGCTCGCAGCGGAAAAATTAGCTTGTGACACTGTTCGGGATTATTTGAATAAAATTACAAATAAATAATTATAGAAACTTACAAAGTAAACGATCGATAGAAACCTTACCGAGAGGAAATTCGTGAGAAAGTTCAAGGAACAGGTTTTAGTTTCTCTGGGGGTGACAGGTGTCTCGATCGATCATTAGGCTGGATCGCGATTGATCAGCCTAGCCTCGTTGGTTTCAACGGATCGAACAGTTCTCCTATTTTCTCTTATAAAATCGTAATTCCCTTAAAGACCGTCGCTGTTCACGTAGAAAATTTCTGCGAAAATCGAAATGGGAAAACAGCTGGATGTACTTGAACCGCGTTGCAGGTGATGCCGAGCGCAAGGTCGTCTGCTACTATACTAACTGGTCGATCTACAGGCCAGGTACGGCGAAATTCTCACCTCAGAACATCAACCCGTACCTGTGCACCCACCTGATCTACGCGTTCGGTGGGTTCACCAAGGAGAACGCTCTGAAGCCGTTCGACAAGTACCAGGACATCGAGAAAGGTAATAGAAGAGACTTCTGGTCGTGCGACCTTGAGCATAGAAAGAGAGAGAGACGGTGTCTGACGATGCACCGTGGCGAATGTTCAAGGTGGCTACGCCAAGTTCACCGGGCTGAAGACGTACAACAAGAACCTGAAAACCTTGCTGGCGATCGGCGGATGGAACGAGGGGTCCAGCCGATTCTCGCCGATGGTCGCCGACCAGGACAGGCGACGTGAGTTCGTCAAGAACTCCGTCAAGTTCCTCAGGAAGAACCACTTCGACGGCCTGGACCTCGACTGGGAGTACCCGGCGTTCAGGGACGGCGGGAAACCTCGGGACAAGGACAACTATGCTAGCCTAGTCCAGGTAAGCGTCTACTACTCGCGTACTTGATGATTTTTTCAATAATTCCCCGTGGGTGGCTGCTGAACACATCCTGAACTCCTTTGTAGTTCATCATTTCGTAGAAGAAGAACGTTCTTTTTCATCTGAACTACTCAATTTCGTAACGGTTTAAACATTAGCAACTTTTAACCGAAATTCGAGTGTCCGGTGGCGAACATGTTGAATTCAGTTGACATTATTCCGTTTTGTTTCCATTGAAGGAACTCAGAGAGGAGTTCGACAAGGAGTCCGCGAAGACCGGAAGACCGAGGTTACTGTTATCCCTGGCCATGCCAGCGGGCATCGAGTACATCGACAAAGGCTACGACGTGCCCAGGTTGAACGAGTACCTGGACTTCATAAATCTGCTGTCGTACGACTATCATTCGTCATACGAGCCCGCTGTCAATCATCATTCTCCTTTGTATCCCTTGGAAGAGGACAACGAATACAACTACGACAGCGAGCTGACGATTGTAAGACCAACTCTCCGGAACTTGCATTCGATGGCGCGTTGATCGCGACGAATTTTTTAGGATTACACGATCAATTACTTGATGAAGAAGGGTGCCCTGCCGGAGAAGATCGTTTTAGGGATCCCGACTTATGGTAGATCGTACACGCTGTTCAATAGCGACGCGACGGAGCTAGGAGCGCCGGCCGACGGTCCTGGAACTGAAGGCGATGCGACTAGGGAGAAGGGCTATCTTGCTTACTACGAGGTCAGGATTGGTTCAGAATACCGAATTGCGTTCCCCGGAGGATATGTCCGTTGTTTCATCGTTGCTATCGATCATCAGATCTGCGAGAGTCTGTCGCGGTCGGATGACTGGGAGGTGGTGCAGCCAAACCCGAAAGCAATGGGTCCGTACGCGTTCAAGGACGACCAGTGGGTCGGCTACGACGACGAGGACATCGTGAAGCTGAAGGCGAAGTACGCGAACGAGAAGAATCTTGGCGGCATCATGTTCTGGACGATCGACAACGATGACTTCAGGGGAAAGTGCCACGACCGACCGTACCCGCTGATCGAGGCAGCCAAACAAGCCCTTCTCACCGACTCGACGTGAGATTCTAGCGCTTCAATCTTCTAAAAAATGTAGCAGTTGATAATATAAATCGTATTAATGCGATTGATTATTAATGAGGAATTCTAGAAGAGATTAAATAGAGCTAGCCACCCTAATACCATTGTCCCTATGCAGCTTAGTTTCTTGGTGACTTACAATATCTATGTAATACTTGTAGCTCAAGATCAGGGAGCAGTCTCGTTAATCTTCTAAACAATCTGGTAGATGATAATATAAACCGTATTATTCTAAACAGTCTAAAAACACCCCAGAAGAGATTAGGTAGAGCTAGCACCCTAGTTCCATTTTAGTTTAGTTGCTGGACAAATTACAATCTCTGTTCAATACCTGTAGATCAAGATCAGGGAGTAGTCTCGTTAATCTTGTCTCCGTGTTCCAATCAGAAACGCCGTTCAGAAGTCGCAGTCAGGGGACAATCGCAAGAAAACACGGCTACCAACAGTGACCAGCATCTCAGGAGGTAGAAGACAGGGTTCCGGTAACAGAAGAAGCACCACAACAGCGGCACCGATCACGAACAAGCGCGTCACATCTCCAAGACCGAAATTCCGGACATACGTGAGATCCAAGACGAGCAGAGAGGATGACGAAGAGGATCAAGAGGTGTACAGACGGTCCTTCAGTCGATCTTCTTCCGAAGAAGATGACTCTGACAAGGTGAACGCGGTCAAAGCCGAGAAGAACGATAGATCGAGGGAGAAGGGGAAGAGCAGTCCTAAGAATCGATCGACAGGAAATTCGAGTCGGAATCGCAGGAAACAGAATCGCCGCAAGGAAAAACAGAACGAATCGGAAGAGGAGTCTCTGAGCAATCAGCTGACCACACCTGAGCCACCAACCACGCCTGATCCTGGCACTGGTAAGTGCTCCGTGGCTAAGAAATTTCTTTTATCGTTGTTCGAAATATTTTTCAAAATACAATCTTTCACCTGAATCACAACAAACTGATAATACGAACGCTATCAAATGTTAGATTTCAAGTGCGAGGACGAAGGATTCTTCTCGCATCCCCGAGACTGCAAAAAGTACTTCTGGTGCCTGGACAGTGGACCGGGTGGCCTTGGCGTGGTCGCGCATCAGTTCACTTGTCCTTCCGGTGAGTTCAACCTTCACTTTCTCGTCGATTCTCGTGATCGGATCTCTCGATACTGATCGCATCGTTCTCGAACAGGACTGGTGTTCAACAAGGCGGCGGATTCCTGCGATTATCCTCGGAACGTGATCTGTCCGAAGTCGAAGACATCGTCGCAGGCTTCGGCGTCGACGACCAGGGCACCGATTACGGCAGCCACGAGTCGAACTACCTATCTCTACAGCAGTACCAGAAAGCCAACCACCGAGAAACCGGAAGAGGAGGAATACGAGGATGACTACGAAGACGAGGATGAAAGCGAAGAGGAGGAACAGGTGGAAGAGAAGAAGGAGCCCAGCACGACCGCCACTCCGAAGCCACTTCTCTATAAAACGATCACCAGGAACAAGCCTACCACGACCACTACCACGACCACGGAGGCACCACAGGTTGCCAAGAAGTCCGAGAGCCACGAGGAATCCGTGAAGATCCTCGGCACAGAGGATGAAGAGGAGGACCCTCAGGTCATCAAGGAGCTGATAATGCTTATCAAGAAAGCAGGTACAGACATTTATTTGAGGCTACCGTAGGCTACCGTAGGTAAAGGGTTAATTGTCTAATTAACAATTAGCGTTGTAACAGTATTATCGTAGATCGGTAAAGATCATCTACAAGATTCCGTTCCCACAGGTGGCATAGAGGAGCTAGAGAAGCAACTGTACCTGCAGAGCAGAGGCTCGGACGGAACGAGCGTCGACACCGAACGCGTCACTCCTGCAACCATAAGTCGTAGCTTGTACGAAAGGGTGTTAAATCGTCAGTCCACCAAGGTGGCTACAAATAGAGCAAGCATATCGAGGGGCACAAGTTACGCGAACGGACCAGGTGGAGCGCAATTCGAAGGTTTGGACGACGTTCCCGAAGTGAAGAGCTTGCGGAGGTCGCATAAGCCTCAGTACGTGACCATCGAGAGGCCTAGGTGAGTTGTACATTATAATAACAACATTGCGCAAACAAAATGCAACGGACGAAGCTCACGCGAAGAACGAGGGTTTAATCGGGAATGCAACAAGCAAGAACATAGTGTAATGTCTGTTGGGTTAGGCCCTCCACGAAGGAGCCGCCGGTCGAGGACGAAGAGGAGGTCGAGGACGACGAAGAGCTCGACGACGACATCGCGGACGTCGCATCATCCGAGGAGCAGACTGTCAGCAATCCGTTCTTGGCCAGCTCGACGCAGAGGGCAGCTCCCAACTACTTCAACATCAGACGAGCTCGGCCATCGAGCACAACGTCCAGGTGAGAAAATGGACCGCAAGGAGAAGGTGTAGATAGCAGTAAATAAACAAGATTTTCATTGTTTCCAGGAACGAGAACGACGTCGAGTTGAAGGACGACGAAGAAGAGGAGGCGCCTGTCCGTTCTCGCCGTCCCACGACCCCATCCAGGTAAGTAATAATCAAAAAAACCAAGAACAGGAACAAACATTCTGAAGAGTTAACAATTCCAGAAACACCGAGAACAGTTCTTCGGAGGACAAGGAAGAAGAGTCGCGTAACTCGAGCGAGGAGAACCCGACCACCAAGTCCAGGTGCATACTCCAGCATAATACTGTTTTCTTTGAAGCTCCGCAGCAATAACCGAAGGATGAACCATGGTTTCGTAGGTACGTCAGCGTTCAGAGGTTCCGAAGCACGACATCGAGGCCACTGGAAGGGGTCTCGGAGTCGTCTACTAGCCCGGATCCTGTGACGCAAGCGGTGTCGATTGGTAAGGAAGAGGAGAAGGTAGAGACGAGCACGGCTACGTCAACGAGCAGCCCTTCGTCGACAACTGAGGCGTTCACCACGGCGAACAGCAACGTTGCGAAGGAAGAGACAGATAGATCAGGAACGAACGAGAGCGTGGAGGCGATTAGCGGCTCAACGACAGAGGCGGTGCGACTGGTCGAGGAGTCGGCGACAGAGATCCTGCTGACCACCGCTCCGGCGAGTCTGTCGTCGACGCTGTCAGCTCCCAATTCTCGCAGCAGCGCCGCGACGGTGTCCCAACCGAGACCTTTCGGGCTGAGCCGTCGCAGCAGACCGACCACGGAGCCGACCACCCCGCTGCCGGGGTCCAAGGTGAGTATACCCTCGCGAAACGTCGCGCGGCCGACCTTCCTGGCGGGACGAGGTCGCTCGAGGTCGAGGCAGGAGAAAACGGTCGCCGAGAGCGAGAGTCCTCGCGAACCTATCGAGGACCCGGGCTTAGGTAGACCTGGCCGGTCGCGGCAGAGAGGCACGAGCAGGTACACGCCGCCAACCTTCAAGTCCAAGACCGAGGAACCCTCCAACTCGTTGGTCCGGGAACGCGGTACAGCATCGAGTACCGAGAGCACGCCGGAACCAGTCAGAAAAAGACTTAGAAAGCCTATCTTGCGGGCGGTCACCGAACACTCGAAGGGCAACGAGCTGGAGGACAGTCCCATCGTCAGGATCACTCAAGGCCCGTCCGACAAGATCTCCTCAAGGTCCAGGAGCGTGACAAAACAGGAGACAAACGAGGAGGACAGGATCACGAACATCAGAATTTTCAAGAAACCCGCTTCGAACAGGGACATCTACGCCAGGACCAGGTACACCAGGAAGAGGAACAACGCGGAAGAGGCTGTCAAGACAGCCGAAGTCTCCGCCAGCTCGCTCTCCACGACGGTGACTACGACGTCGAAGATTGAAGAGGAGGTTGTCTACGATACCTCGAACGAATCGATCACAGAGGAACCTTGGGCTACCACAGCGAGCGTGTCCATCGAAGAGGACAAGACTACGACCGACCCGGTGCTCGAGACCAACACCGTCGAGCCGGTTCCCACCACAGAGTCGATAGGGGAGAACGAAGTTGTTACCGCAACGGATAGTCTACCTTACACCACCACCACCGAGCCATTGCAAGTTCCGACTACGGTCGGGAGAGAAACTAAGGTCGAGGAGTTTAATCCGGATGTCATCAAGATCGTGTTCAATGCGAATGCTACCTCCCCGAGCCAAGAGAACGGAGCGGTGATGAGGAGGAGGAAGGTGTTGTTGAGGAAGAGACCCGTGACCTCGACTACCTCCGCGTCGCAGGAGGACGAAGAGGAGCAGCCGGCGCCGAGAAGGAGAAAGGTGATCAGACGTCTTCGTATACATCAGAACGCTAGTACTCCAGCGGACGTCTCTTCGACCGAGAACGATCGTATTGTCCTCAGGTTCACGACCCCTAAGGACGCTGAGCTGAGCTCGACGCTGCAGGCGGATGTAGCAGAAGGCACTTCCACGGAGACTATCTTCGCATCCACGGCAGAAACTGCAGGCACGATCGATTATGCTCTAACCAACGATTATACCAGCTTCGAGACACCGACCGCGGCCACCTCGATCGACGAGGACTTCGGGGACCCTGACACGGCCACGACCGCCTCGACCGTGCTCGACAACTTTACTGTTGCCTCAACGGAGCGAGGAGAAACCTTGACTGAAACTGCTACGACGGAATCGACGACATCGCCCACCACCTTCTTGATCAGGTTCACGCATGACGTCGTGGATGAAACGACGGCCGATCGCAATCAGCCCGAGGCTGCGCCGACGGTGGCTTTGACCACGACCTCGCTGGCTCCTCAGGGCACCAGGAGGCTGGAGCCTTACAACAGGACCTACTATCAAGACTCTAGGTTCGTCAGGAAGAAGTTCGTGCGCAAGAGACCGATCGATTTATCGGAGAACATCGGCGGACAAAACGTCGTCGCGAGGACTCCGAGCAGGGTGTTTTCGTCTACCGAAGTGAGCAATCCGGAGGTGTCGAAGCGCAGGAAGAGTCTGTTCATTCGTCGCAGACCGGTTTCGTCGACGACTGCTAGAACCACGCAGACGGCGATAGAAGATGAATCCGAAGAAGTAACGGAGCTGTCGCTGGAGGAGGAGGACTTCTCGTTGGAGGCGACCCCTAGAACCAACCGAGCTAATGTTCGGCCAGTCTTCGAGGTGAATTCACCAGCGCATGGGGACTCGAACGAGTTCTGGAGTCGCTTCACCACTCCCTCGCTGTCCACCGGTCACTTAGCTCCGCTGACGCCACAGATACTACTGGAGGAGGCTCTCTCAACAGGGAGCGAGGACGTCTACCGATCGACGTCCGGCAAGAACCGTAAACCAGAGTCCCGTCCCAGGTACAGGGTACCAGAGTCCTTAAGGAAAGTGAGTACAGAGAGCTCGTATCTCACCGACTCGTCGCCAGAGGAGTCCGAGGAGTCAAACGACTCGAAGCTCAACTACCAGGGCTACAGACAGTCGAGGACTCGCGGCAGGTTCCCGGCAGACGAAGACGAGTCGGTGCTGGACGCCACGCAGTCGCCGAGCTTTGACTCGTCCGCGCACGTGAGGACCAGGTTCTACGTGCGGAGGCCCACCAGCACGGAGAATCCGGTTACCGAGACCCTGATCCCGGCGAAGAAGTTTGATTATGTAGCGGACGCTCACAGAAGGTTACAGCAGTCTCTGCGAACCACCCCCAGAAGTTCTAGCGAAGACTCAACGAAACAGGTCCAGAATCTCGTAGATGATTATACAACCACGCCTTCCGCGCAGCCTTTGATCACCAGGTTAGTCACCTCGGTCGAGGAGTCCGCCACCACCGAGAGGCAGAAGATCCTCATCAAGACCAAGTACTCGTCCCTAACCTCTACCACGAGGATCCCCGTGCAGACCACCGCGTCCTCAATCCTAGAAACCCTCTCGACAACCTCCAAAGACTCCTCCGACGGTGAGGACGAGTCGGCAAACGAAATACGGCAAGGTCAGGTCGAAAGGTCCACCCTGCCCATCGAGGGCGAGTTTCTTCATCGGACAGGCGGCGGTAGACTCACCACCGAGTCACACGAGTCCTCGACCATCGAGATCGAGTCGGTGTTCAGCAACTTGATCGCCGGCAGGGACCAGTGATGCCCCGCCCACGTCTCATCATTCATCCCATCGATACTAATGTACATACGAGCGTTCATCTTCTTCGTCATCATATTGCAAGATCACACACGATTTTCGAGAGTAACGTGCGACCGGAACTCTCTTCGTCTTCCATTCATCGGTTCATCGATCGGTTGTTCACGGAAGGAGAGTTAGAGCATCGAGATAGAGGACCAGCCCGGAGGATGTAGATTGATTCTCAAAGATCGAACGATAGGAGATAACCGTCTGCACGCTCTTTGCGAGAGTTAGGGTATCGAAGTAGAAGACTAGGACCCGCCGAAGGCTGTGCGTATCGAAGCCCGATCGATCCTCGAGCGAGACTAAGCGGAGGTTGATCCTTCATCGGTTCATCGTTTGTTCGTAGAGGAGAACTACGTTTTCCAGAGTTCTGGTACAGAGGAGGACCTGCGCCGATCGAGAGGATCGCCGGCTTTCTCTTATTTTCTCTCTTCGCCTCTTCTCCTCCAGGACGGAGACTGCCGGGACGGCGCCGCAGAGAGAGAGAGGGAATCAAGGGAATGATCCGGGAGGATCGGTGATTAAGCGTGCTGCCTTTCTTCTGATTTTCAGGTCGCCGGCTCGGAAGCAATTAGGTTGCCGACCCTGAAGGAACTGATCGGTCTTCGGACCAGCGAGCTTTCCGACAATGCCTCGCCCGTGCAGTTGAGCTTGCTCGACAACAGAGAGATGAACCTCGTTCTCGAGGTCGACGAGGATAATGCTCGAGGCGAGGCCAGCGTACCCGAACAGCCGGGTTACCAGAAAGACGGCGCCTGGATACTGACCAAGGCGAAACAGGCCGAGCTGGACCCGATCGAGGACAAAGCGCGTTTGTATTTCGAAGAGGAGAATGACGCGGACGAGGCGGAGTCCTCTCTGGCCAGCAAGAAGAGGATCGATCGCGAGGACTCGTCGACCACCACGATCAGACCGACCACGCTGCGCGGTACCCCTTTGACCCACCTGCCCAAGAACCTGACGAACCCGCGAGGTTTCTACGTGACCAGAAGCCAAACCGAGACCCCAGCGGGCTTTACGGAGACCGAGACCTTTGCTACCGAGCCGACCACCTTGTCCATCGAAGAGGATAATAGAACCGAGAAGAGCACGGAGGTCCCAACGAGTTTGAACACCGAAGTGTCCCTAGTTTACACCGGGCCAAACGAAACGGCCACGCAACGGTCGCGTCGACGAAGCACCTCGAGCTCCTCCACACAGACTCCTTCGTCCACTGACTACCCAACTACTAGACAAGTAGTCCGAGGCAGGGGAAGGACTAGACACAGAGCAACGATTCCACCAGTCAAGCAAGAAGAATCAGTTAGCGAACCCATCACGGTGCCAACGACCATCAAAGCATCGTCCTCCACAACATTGAAGGCTTCCACCGGTTCGACTCTAGCCGTAACATCGATCGTCGAGTCGACCATAGCTCCTACGACAGATGTCGAAGCTAGTGTGACCTACACATCGCCGAACGATTTCCCTTCCTCCAGCACCGTGGAAGCTGATCAGACATCCACCGAAATTTCGGTTACGCCGACGTTGGAAGACATTGTGACCGAGACGTTGACTACTCCAAAGGAACCCCGACCAGAAGAAAAGTCTACAGCTAGTACCGAGAAAGAAACCACGACAAAGGAAGATCAGATCCCGACAACCTTAACCACAACATTGCCGACTACTACAACGAGTACGAAGACACCTGGTCCACGTGCCCGTGGCGCGCAGAGGTTCAATTCGTACGAGTTCGGTCGTCGAGGTAGCCGCGACAGGGCGCGGGTGAAATCGCCGATAGAGAATCAAGAAAATTCAGTGAAGAGGACGCAACTTCCACGGCGGCAATTGTACAGAGGACGTCAGCGGAGACCGGGTGCTGGTCACGTGTCCGCCGATTCGGTTCCCGAAGAGTCCGCGCCCAAGGACCTGGCCAAGAGGAACGATTCCTCTCCGGCGAAGGAAGAGCATGAGAGGAACGCCGAAGAACAGGTCGGGATCAAGGACAGTGTCGGTCGAAGCGAACCAGAGGTCAGTGTAAACTTAGTCGGGCGTAGGAGCGGGAGAGAGAACGAACCGCAATAACCAAACCTCGTAGAACGTAGGGCTAACTGTTGCTCGGCCATTCTTTTTACGTCTAACCAACCGGAAGCGGTGGCCGCAACCGGGAACACCAGCATCGTCCACGATCTCGCTATCCGCTGCTGACTAATGCGTCCGAACGGACCAAGCACGAGGAGCCTACGGCTTTTCTTTCGCGAGCCTCGCCTAACAAACAAATAAATAAATAAAAAATACCAACGGGACCCGTTCTTCATCTTCGACGACGGTTAACCGGATAAAAAAAAAACGCTTCGTTTCGTAACCTCCAGGAAGAATGTGAAGGTGTTTCGTTTGAGAGAAAGGGAAAGAGAGAGCGAGAGAGAGAGAGAGATTGTTGCACGAAGGAGACTCTCGACGGGGACCTGTCTCGCCGCCATGCCTGCCTATACATATATCTTCATCCACGCCTGCTGACGTATTTTTTTCTCTATACTTCTCTCCGGCCAATTAACACAACTCTTCCTATCGCAGGGGGCGCGTGTCGCACGTTATCGCGCCGCCCAGCCTGAGCTTATAATGTCTCTCTTCGCCCTATTGACCGTAGTCCCTGTGTTTGCGTCTCTATGATCTTTAACCTGTCTCTAGCAGCTGACGAGTTCACTCGTCGATTCACGACTCACGTTTTCGATACGGTTCTCGCTGTTCGAGATAGGTAACGCTTAGCCAGAACGTTTGTGTCGCTCGCTTCTGAACTCTAATTCGTACTTTCTACGCCTATGCGTCTCCCCCGACACGAAATGGCGGACGTCGGGGAAACAATCGAATTGCTAGAGATTGATTAATTAAATTTTACGATTTCGATAGTCTGGGTCAAAATATACTCGAGCTCCGCTGTCGGAGGGTTAATCGTTGATTTCCACTCACGTTGCTCGGGCATGGTGAATGTACCGATAAATATTCACTAATTTGTTATAAAGTAGGATATTTTAAATTAGAATCACCTCCGCCATTTTGAATTGAAAACAATTCGAGGACACGTTGATTTTCAAGCATGTAATCGGTTTATTAAAAACAGTCGATCGCTTAACGGTAGATAAATAAAGATTACAATGACCAGTTATAAAATAAAAAGAATTTCCGTGACACTTCGAGTCCGAAACAGGCTCAAAAGTTGAAACGTCACTGGCGCGAAAACGAGCAGCGCCGTCTAGAAGATAGCGGAACTATCGAGCAACTAGTAAAGTCATTTTGAATTCGGACGAATTTCCCGCCGAAGCATCCGACAATGTTCCGTCGCCGAACGATTTTATTTCGCGAGAACATGAGCCAGAAGCTGTTCGAGCCTTGATAGGATGAACTAATTAAGAGATTAACTATGTTTTTGTCGCTTCGGACGTCTCTGTTTGCGTCTAATAATGCCTCGAATACTCGCGGCTCGAATGGTTCGCTCGTAGTACCAATTGACCGTGAAAATAGCGAACCATATGAAAGAAATACGATTACGGCTGTGTGTCGACACCAAATACAATCTGCGTGTGCCCCGCGAACAGGTGAATTCCACCAGAAGCACGGTAGCCTCCCCTCGAACACCGGGAAGTCCGTCGACGAACAGGTTCAGGAAACCGTCCGGATTCACATTGACGTCGCGAAACAAGTCACCGAACACGATCACCGCTAACCGAAGCAACAGCCCGACCGAAGGAATCGACAAACTCGGTAAGTAAAACGCCGAGCAATAAATAAATTACACGAAAGCGGAACGCGGTCCGACATCTTCGCCTCACTACTATAGCTGCGACGAACTGCGCAGAAGAAGCTGCGTACTCGACCAGAACCGCGATCCCTTCTCTCCTATTCAAACTGGCTCGTTGGAATTTAAACCTCGAATCCTTCAAAATACAAATTTTCGGGAATTTTCTTTTCGTGAAACAGACAAGGACGAATTAGGCGAAATTTTTTTTGCGTACATTAACGGTTGTAGAATACTGTGGTATTTTTTACGCTGTGACATTATCGCGCGACGAAACGAACAGCGCAGAAGAAGTTGCGCACTGAAACGGCACCGCGAACTGGCGCGCGGAACTTCTCAATTCAAATCCGGTGGAATGGAAGCTTCTTCGAGAATTGTTTTTGCGGAGACGACAAGAGCGAATGTCGCGAAAGGTTGTGCAGATGTTCAACAACGGTTGTAGAATAGTGTGGTACTTGTTTCAGGTGTCACAGAGAACGTACCGGAAACGGCGAAGCCGGAAAAGGATATCGATCAGAGTAGTCGTGCGCAGGAGATCGCGGTGACGTTGGCGGAGCCGCCGTTGCCACAGACACCAGCCACCGGTACACAGAGCTTGTTAACTACACCACCAACCAACTTCTTAATCTACCTAGCTAAATGATCATACGTGAAGGTTCATGGATCATCCGGTGCATAATTTCTCATCGCATTCTCAACCTTCGATTTATACCGCGCGCCATGCTCTCTGTCACAGCAGTCGATTCTCATCCGTCGAGGCCTCTGTCATCGGAACCCTCGGAACTGCCGAGGCTCTCATTAAACGAACAACTACTAATCACATTATCTTCTTTCAACGAGATACCTAATTCTCGGGGATCTGTCGGGGCGCTAACCATTGGTCCGTCGTGTCAGCGGAAAGAAAAATCGTTCGCTAGATTCGCTAATCTGAATCACTTAATCATCGTCTTTTATCAGCCGTGCATCTCTATCTAGAACTTTCTCTAGCTCCTCTCTCTATCGCTCTCTTTCTCGCTCTATCTCAGTACTAATGCAATCACATAACTCGTGCGCACACATCGATACTTTCTTCCTCTCTCACCGACATCCTCTTGTCGGCCGATGCCTTCGGTTCTTCGTGGTGCTAACGCATCATCCATGTCCCTGCGACACTCTATGGGTGCTAACAGGCCTTCCTCTAGACTCTTTCTTTCGAGCTGAGAACGGATTAATTGAATCGGGTTCCACGATCAGGTCGACCGTCGTTAAGGGACGCCCTAAGGCGCAGGATAAGCACTACGCTATCACCTAGAACAGACTCGACGACCCCTAGGACCGCCGTCAGCTTCTCCGCGGCGCGCAAAGACCGACAGAAGCCGAAGACGCAGGATAGACCCCAACAGAACGCAACTAGCAGACCGAAGAGACCTCAGGTGATCGACTATGACTATTACGAGGACGAGGAGGAACCGGTGGTCGGCAAATCCACCTTCAACGGCAAGCTGTTCCTGACGAGCCAGGGCAGCATTCGATGCCTGGATCAGGGAAACTTCCCGCACCCTTACTCCTGCAGGAAGTTTATCACTTGCGCGAGAATGGTTAACGGTCTGGTGATCGGAGCTGAATATACCTGTCCCGATAAGTTGTCCTACGATCCTGTCGGCGGGATCTGCAACTGGTCCGCGGGACTCGGTTGCAAAGAGTAAACGGTTCTAGGGATCCTCCGATCGACGAACCATTGAATAGCGCGAACACAGATTAGACGTGAGAGTAGATCGAGCACATCGCCCCGCTATACCGACGGTAAAGGAACCGACTGGTCACGCCCTCTATAGATAACGAAGAACTTTGCTAGTATCAATTCCTACCAACGGTGGCGCTGCGGTGTAATGCCTGATTCTAATCGATAAGGATGCGGTCCACGAATGATAATGGCGTTAGGTGATTGGTCTATTCTCACGCCTTGTCCGTGGCGCAATAATATTGAGAAGAGGGAACGGTAAGGATTATGATTAAAATGGTATGCTTCGGAATGAGCGAGCCATAATCGATGGAAGAGCGGTGATATTATCGTTTATAAAAGCATCCTCGTGTAAATATTCTCGAGTTACTGTATATACGTAGGCTTAGTCGAGGGACGCGCTCGATCGAGTCTTGCATTTGAATTTTCTGAAGAAAAAAGAACTGCTCTCGAATCTCTACGAAGATCGATCGAGCCGTTCGCCCGCGCGAACGTGCACGCCACGACGAAATTCTTTTTCTATTTCGAATAAAGACATCGTTTAACCACAATAATGTCGGACACATTCATTCGAGCCTAGTCCTCCGTTCTGTCGACCTTTCTCCTCGACGTTACTCTCCACTCCTCTATCTTTCTTTTTTTTTTAAACCTCCTTTCTTTTTGGTTTTCTTATTTCTCCTTTTTATTTGTTTTCCTCGTATTTTGACTTTACAATATATCTATATCGAACCAGTTCGGTAAATGGAGAGGGCAAAATAAGTATCTCGATTCGATCGATGCGTCGGAGTTTAAAATCAAAAGAATCGTGAACTGTAAGCGTACATGATCTATCAATAAGAATATGTATCACGTGTGCATTTTTGAGGAACGAGATCTCTGTTTTGTTTTTTCTCTTTGTTTTCTTTTCCAGCCGTACACCTACTTACATCATACACATATTATTATGTACGCATTTCGATTTTATTACATTTTGACGAACATCGATGTTTCCATTCACTGTGTACGGTAGTGATGCCTGGGTGTGCGTATGTTTCAATGTTTGTGTGTGTGTACATGTCGGTGTTTGTGTCGAAATGTATACTGTTCGATTGCGTTTCTTATGCTCTTCTTTGTTTTCCGTCTGTTTCGATGATTTGTCCCTGAACGAAAGTGTAGATGCAAGAAATTAAGAAAGAACTCTCAAAACGCGTTAAGATAGACAATGAGTAAAGCGTGAAGCCTCAAGCGAAACAAAAATGGTTACAGTATACTTGTTTCCCTTTTATCTCGAATAAAATAATTGCATTTCACACACGAGCATTTCGTTTTTTTTTTAATGATCTTACAATAATAATAGTAGTAATTATAGTAGTAGTAGTAATGATTTGGACGACAATGATTCGACTAAATGATCGATTCTCGTTTTTTTTTCCTTTTTGTTTTGTTAAGCTGCTGCTAACGTAGGACTCGTGGACTCTAGATTACACGTGACGCGAGTAATGGCAGCTGCTGCGATTGGAAGAGATTTCACAGTAACAGGTCCTATATGTATATTACAGTGGCCGTTTCGTTTGTATCACTTCTCTCAAATATTTATAAAAATAAATACCTCGAAAAAAGTGGCGTTCGTTTCGCTACCGTGATTAATTATATCGGAACAATAATAAATAAATCATTTAATTCAAATAAATAAATAAATTTGCTTTCTTTAGCATCGTTTCGCGTTCCCTATCATTTATAATGTAATGATTCTTCGCGAAGTATAAAGGCGGCGGGTAGTATCGTCGTCTCGTTTAAAAAATTCGTGTTCGCCGCGTATTATTAATTATATAAAAAAATATGAACGTTTATGTTCGATTTTTTTTTTCTTCGAGCGTGTTTACAATGTTTTCTGGTTCCTTAGCGAGAAAGTCGATTCGTACGTGTTTGCAAGGATTACCAAAAAGAATTCGTTATATTAAGTTTGCGTATCGTTAATTTACACACATACATCGTGAAATTTGTATCGTTTTTTTTTTGTTCAACCTTTTTCTTTTTTACGACATCGCGAACCTCGACTTGTACCTTACGTTCTGGGTGTTGACGCCTCGACTGTATCGACGAAACTAAAGAAACAGAACTGTGTGCGACCCGCAGGAACACGCGTAGGAACTGTACTTCGAGCACGATCAACAACTAATTCGGTTCGACACGTCGAAGGGGTTCTTTTGCCTTGAACTAAACGTCTTGCTTTTCGCTCTAAAGGAATTTCTACGTTCTATGATACGTAAGGGTACAACATCGATGTCGGCGCCGATTGGACGCGTCGCGAATTATTTTCGATCGCGTCCATCTTCCTCGTTATCCCGTTTTCTTTTCCCTTTTTGTTCTCCCGAGCTTCTTTTAAATATAATATTCGTTTTCGGCACAGCGTCGCTGGTTCCCCTTTCCCGGGACCTAAGATTTTTTAGTATTTCATTGTTGGTACTCGTGTGACTTCTCTCTTGGCTGGGGGGACGTTTATATACAATCGAAGAGTTAACTTATTAATTATAGGATCCGTCGTAGACGTTAGGCAAGAAGCGAGCTCGTTCTGAGCGAGCCTGTCGCGTTCGATCACGCGATGTCCTTTGAACAGAGACGGTTTACCTGGGGTAAGACACTTACTGTCACTGTACAGACTTATGATTTCAAGCGGTCCACCGCCTTACATTGAGCGCTTTGTGACGATCCCACGCCTCGTATCTGGAAGACGGTCGTCCTAGGAAAATATTGGTGTATCAAAATTTCTAGATATGACTGCCCTCGGATATCCCCTCGCGTTCAAACGACACCGTGCGTAAAAAATCTCGTTCGAACGCTCCGTATTTAAACTATTCGATGAGGGCCCCTTTCTCTTCGAAAACACTTCGAATATTGTACTGCGCGGTCTCTTCTAAACGATGGTTCTCCTTGAGGATGCGCTAGCTTATTCCTGACTTATAGAGGTGTTCGAGTACCAAACATCCATGGAGCATACTTTTCGCTTTTATCGTTTGACTTGCTGTTCAACTGGGAATCGTCCGAAAACATGTTCTCTTCAGTTGCGTTTGTGATATGTATAATTTACAGATCGGATTCGCCGTACAAAGCGGTGGAGAACGAACGGTAATCCAACGCGCCGGGCATGGCGTTCGGTCCTTTGTAAGGCGGCATTCTCTGAATGCAGTATTCGGCCTGGTCGGGCGGTAGTTCTCTCCTCAGCTCGTCCGCCATGATGTACGGCTGTAACAATTCGTTTCATCATGTACACAACAGAATTAAATCACAGACGGGGTATAGGCAGTGAAACTGCCACGAATAGAAACGGTACGCGATGATTTATTAAAGATATAGGAACCTTGTCTCCAGCAAGGATGCGGAAGCTGTCGATGACTTGTTCAGCTGTGTCGGTGTCCGTGGACTCGCGCGTCATGAAGTCCAGGAACGCGTCGAACTGCACGTAACCGGAGTTGTTCGGGTCGACGATGGCCAGGATACGCTGGAAGTCAATGTCGCCTTGCCTATCCTTTCCGATCGAGTAGCCCAGAGACACGAGACAGGACTTGAATTCTTCAGGAGCCAGTCGTCCCGTTCGGTTCTTGTCGAAGTGGTTGAAACTGCTGCGGAACTCGTTCAGCTGCTCTTGCGTGATACCCTAAAACACGCGCGAACCATGAAGTGACTCTGCGTTTAAACATGTCGAGGAATAACGAAACGATAAACAACCTTTGAATCTCTGGTGAGGATCTGATTCTCGACTTCGTTGATGTTGCGGTTAATCGAAGTCAACAGCTGTTCCCAGCCGACTCGCAACGTCTCCATTGTGTACTGAGTGTACCGGTTCTCGAAGATCATACCCTCTTGTACAGCTTGGTGAATCTTCTCTAATTCCTCGAGATGAGCCTTGTACTGGTAGACTGCTTGCTCGTATTCTTTCAGACGGTGTAGCTGATCTTCAAGAGTACCCTGGAGAATTGTAACGTTTTAAGGTACGACTTTCACAAGACGATACTTTGAAAATAATAACAAAAACGAATACTCACCTGAAGACCAAGACCGATAGCCGTAACAGCATCCAATTGACGTTCTATCCATGGACCAACGGCATTCGCCTTCTCGGCGAACTGTCGTCGAAGCAGTTCGTTGTCTGTTCATGCGATTAAGGAAACTTACTATCTAGAGACCAATCGCAAAATTGTTTTCATAAAAAGGATACTCTGTTGTTTGCGAAGTTCTGCTTGCAGTGTACCGTCACGCTGTGGAACGAGTTGCCTGACGTCGCTCCATTTCTTCGTGAGGTCCTGCAACCCACAACACTCTATGTACTTCTATATTATACTACAGCCCTACTGAAATCAGTGGGCTGCGGATTTTCGAAATTTCGTGCTATTTTTCTTTTGCATAAAGATCTGCACTCGATGATATCTTAAAGGCTGAGAACTCTAGCAGGCTTCATTTACCAATGCAGTAAGCGTGGTGTACGGATTCTCGAGACCGCCGGGGATCTGGAACTGTTTGACTATGGACTCAACCTCGCGGACCAGTCCCACGATTGAGTTGTATTCTTTGTCAGCTTCGCCGAGGGTGGCCTTGAAGGCTGCGTGAGCGTCCATCAGGCCCTGGATCTCTTCCATCGTGTGAACGATGAACATGTCTACCAGATCCTCCCTGGTTCCATCCAGCCAGTTGTTGAATGGCTGTGCAACGAATCGAATCGTTAAACGTTATTCCGAATTACTCCAGTGCAAATCACTTACAGCAGCTCGTTTCGCAAATTCGAGATGCAGCACGTCGATCTTTTCGAGAATACGTTCAGCTTCGTCCAACGCTTGGCGTCTGCGTTGAGTTAGGGTGCCTAAACGGTCCCACTGGTCGCAGATTCTCTGACACCTAGCGTTGACGGACGCGCTGTCATGATATTCCAAGGTGCTGAACAGAAATTGACGTTCCCATTTAACATTAGGTTCCATGAAATTATTCATGGTTGACCAAAATGAACTATAGCTATTTTCAAAGGCATTACTTGAGCTCTTGCGCGATAGCAGCTATCTGTTCGACGCGATCTTGGTGAGCCGCGAGATCGGACTCGAAGGCCTCGTGTTTCTTCTTCAAGGCCTTCAGCTCGTTCAGTTTGCACTGTCGGAAGTGCTGCGATGTCAGCATCTCCTCTTTGCCCGCGGTCCACTCCTCGTGGGCGTCTGCTTTGTGCTTGAACTTCTGGGCGAGATGCTCCAGACGTTCGAGTCGCATCATCTCGGACAGCAGCCATTCTTCGAACGACTTCTCTGCCAGCTCCAGGCCTGCAACGAAAGATGAACGTGCGTTGCCGCAATTACGTTAAAGATCGCAATGTACAGCAGGCCTAATAATAAGCTTCATTGCAACGATCGGTAGTACTCAGACATATTCCTCTAGACTTTGGACTGTCTAGGCTGCCGACCGTTTACTAAAACAATGCAGCTTTTATTCTCAGACAATGGGAGCATTGTTCGGCTCGCTGTTCACAGTGGGTTTACCTTTCCAAGCCTTGTTGATGTCCGAGACCATCTTGCCCTCTGTCGGCATGTACGCGGGCCGATTGCTCAGTCTCAGCTTAGTCTGCAGCGTGTTGAAATTCGTTTCGAGTTTAGCCTTCTGCTCGACACGCGGCGGCTTGTGCTTGCGACGATACGTTCTGTACTCTTCGAGCTTCTTCTGGCAGCCGGCGAGAGAGTTGTCAGTTTGACGACTGGCTAGCCACGGCATCGTTTGTCGTATCCATTCCAAAAGGTCGGAGGCCAGCCGTTCGTATTCCTCCATCAGCCTCTCGTTCTCCTGATTGACTTTCAGGACCTTGCAGATCCTGTTCGCGGCTGTCTCCGCCTGTTGCGCAGATTAACGTTAGCTTTCTCAATAAAATGTCTCGCTGACATGCTTCGCCGTTAAAAACTGTACTTCTTCGAGGTGTCCGTTATGTTAGACATGTAGAAACAAAAACCTTCCGAACGGCGGAGCATGATCGTGGCGGAAGCATTCGCAAAACATAGACAAGGTAGCTTGTAGTTACTGGTTAATGTTGGATGCAAAACACACACACCTTCTGCGCGCCGCTAAAACAGTGGTAGTAGGAGGACACGTAGGTCATCACAGCCCTCTCGTCGGGCATTGCTGTGTTTCGCATATCTAGAAAACACACATTCAAAGGAGGCTCAAACCATGCGGTGTTAGCTTAGGTCAGTTGTCGGAGAACACGACGCGATCTTCGACGGAGAAGAAGGGTCTGGTGCGTGGTGGAGGAACGTTCGCGGGCCTAACGAGTGCCACCTACATGGTACAGTGAACTCGTCGAACGGAGCTGAACGTACATCGATGCAAGTCGAACAATTCTTAGGGTGTTACGAAGTAATCACGTTCAATATACACGGTCAGGATGTTAGACAGTCGGTTAAAACGGTGCGAAGGGGCTCGTGCACTTTGCGATCGACGGCGCAACTAATTTTGCGAGCGTACAACAGATTTGTGCATACCCATGTATGTTCTCTTGCGAAGCTATGTCCACACCGAAGGCAACGAAAGGCGACGAAAAGTTGCTCGATGTTGTTTCAGTGTGGATATAGCTTAAGAGCCGATCGACCTCAGTGCGCACAAGAGCCCCTTTCGAAGGTAGAGAGATCTCGGTAACGAAAAGTTAGAGGGAGCAACACGCATTTCTTTTTTCCGCTGACCTGCTGAGCACCTTGGAACGCGTGGTAGTAGCAGGACACGTACGTCATGATTGCACGCTCGTCCGGCTTGGGTGTGTTGATCAAATCTATACGATATCAATGGAACAATGTATTAAAGGATTTGAACGATCCAGCGGCGAGAGCTTCATCCAGTACCCGGACTAACGAACCGCCTAACTTTACAACGACTCGGAGCTGTGTACCGGTAGATCGAAAGAGCATTAGCACGCGCGGTTTTGGTGTAACATTTAGGCAAGTCCCGTACAGTAAATTACAGTTCATAAATTCATAAATCTTGTGAGGGTTCCTGTCCTCTCGGATGACCTATGAGGTCCCTTTCAGGGGTGCCAAGGTTCCCAAAGGATGTTTTCGCACTGCACAAAAGGTCGCTTTACGGACATCCATGTATACGACGTCGCTGTATGTACCGCTAACGCTACTTTGATGATTGTACATTGTTACAGAAAGAACTGCCGGTGCCAATGCTTCTTTCATCTTGCATATCGGATCGGTGGGTGAACGAGTAGCCGAACAGATTGAGCAACGTATTTACCATCGGGATCTAACATGCGAGGAATGTCGAGATACTTCTCAGCAACGTCGAAGGCAGTGTTCAGATTCTCTAGAGGGTTATCCTTGCTAAGCTTATTGTAATCGATAAGGTCGGGACGATGACGATGGATAAGAGCGCAGAACGCCAGCCCGTCTTTGAACGACAGATGGAAGTTCTGCACGTTGACATTCTTGTACGGCGCGGTTTTCCGCTGGCACCAGAGCAGCAGACCCTCTTTCGCAGTCATCTCCTCCACGGAGATATCCTGGATCGCGAATCGCAAGATTATGGTCCAGATCATGCCGAGAGTCATCTTCAGGTTGCCGTCCACGATTTCTGCAAACAACAACGGTATTAGCTACCAGAGATTCGGACGGTCGATCGAAAAACCGATTTTTAAAAAATATTTTTATTCGATTGTAGAATATTTCAATGATGTTATAGAATTGACGGGTAGGCTGTTAGGAGAATACCAACCCTCCGCTCCGATCGAGACCAATTTAACCCCCTTGCTGGCGATGTAGTCCAGCGCTTTGTTCACGTTCGCGATCTTGTGGAACCGCATCTTGCCCCGGTCAGGCCTCGGCAGGGTTTCACCTGAGATCACCTCGAGCAGCAGCATCAGCTTCAGCCCATTCCTGAAGTCGTCCTCGATCGATTCGATGGCGGTCCCGGCTTTGCGGAGATGCGAGTTACACCAGGCTGTGAATGTCTGCGAACATTTATCGTCCATCAATAACTCGCCCCTTCTATGCAAAGTGAAAATTTTAACATCAAACTCTTTCTTTAATCATTTCAACCCCTTTAAAAGAGTATATATCATCATTCTTCAATTATTTTAATTTTTCAAGTACATCAAATCCGCTGTCTATTAATTGATGTGTAAAACTTATATTACAAGACTATTATATTTGATTAGCTTCTTTGATTGCAATATTACTTAATCGACTCTCTCGTGTTGCCAACGCACCAATTCGACAGCTAGGTGTAAATTAAATTGGGAAAATGGGGGATGGGAGTTGCACCTTCGGCTTCGGAAGGAAATTGCCCCTTCATGGTTCCGCAAGCGATCGACGACTGTTTCGCAGCTGCGATAGAGATTCTTCGTCCATCTCGTCCGGCAAAAATCTTCGCGATCTACGCGCGACAGGCTAGCATATTTTCTGGGAATTTCTATAGAAAGGACAGCGGGAAGAATCGACGCAAGGTTCTCCCGCCATGCCACGAAGTTCGATTAAATAACACGGCAGCAGACAGGACTTTATGACCAAGAAGAATTTAAAATGGGGAATTGAGCTTGACTGCTGCTTAGTGTATATTTTAGTAACGACCCCAATCCCACCTGCTATATATATCCCCTGTCCTGGTTCTTAAACCGTGCTTCCTATCGCTTGGTCCGAAGATTTTCGAACCCTTGGTATCACCGAACGTGAACCGATCGCTGATAACACGCTGAGCAAGTAATAACAGCGTACACTTCGTCGGAAATGTCTCCGTCCATATTTCGAACGGAGCCGCTTTTTCCAAAGTCAGCCAGACGACTCGAATTTTTTCTTCAAGAACTTAGGATTGGTATCGTCGTGTGACGTGTAAACAAATTTCGAGAAAATTGTCAATTTTGAGTAAACAGCTTTACTATCGGTGCCTTCGAAAACTAAGAAAAAAAACACTGTACATTTCTGTCATATACTATGTTAAACATTTAATTGTAAATAATATCTCGAAAAAGTCTCAAATCATTTTTTTAAAAAAAAAGGTATTCTGTTTGTCAAGGTTTACAGAGACTTTTCTGACCGATCGCGCGTACACTCGACGAAACGATTTAGTCCACTAAATTTATGAATCAGCAAAGATAAAGAACATGTCTTAGAATAACCAGGAATGTCGTAAATAATTGTTCGATGTTTCAGCTTTGCAGCGAAATTCATAATTTTTAAGTGGAAAAGCCTCGCCGCTGATCAGACAGAAGAAGAGGAAAAAGATGGCTGGCCCAAGGCTCGTCGCGACGAATGAACGAGAGGAAATCGCGGGAGATTGATTAAATCGCGACCGATTTAGTTGAGAAAATGGCGGCGGGTGGCGGGTCGGGGGCGCGTGAAAAATGCGGGATCGACGGTCCGCGGATTCTTTTTCTTTTTCGTGTCTTTTTTTTTCCCCGCTCCCTGTTTCGCTGTCTGTCGGGTGAACACAGCGGGGAGAGGCGACGGAGAAAAATATTGGGTGAAATTTAATACGGGCGGCGTGAAGCGCGACCGGCCAAAATTGGACATGAGCCACCTTAACTTCTACGAGACCGCTCTAAGATCTATTTGTAAAACATCGACTCCTCCCGCGCCGGACGGCCTAGCATCTCGAAAACATCCTGCGCGATCGTTCACGGGCCGATTACACCTCGCAATCTCACCCACAACGATTTATTATGTTGCGAAACCGATTCTCATCGGTCCACAGTGTCTCGTCCAATGGGAAGAAATAAAAAACTCATACTGTAAGATCTACACAGTTTCTATCTCTTAAAATGTTCATAACTAGACTGCGGATTTCATGCATGTATGACGAAAATAGAAACGTACAATTGTAAAGCAGTGGACATATTAAAAAGATTTAAGAACATCGCTGTATTAGTTTCAGCTTAACAAGATAATTAAAAGAAGAAAGAATTTTTTATTTGGTTCCTTTGGCTTGCAATCGATGCAGACAATTTTTATTTGTATAAAGATCCGCGGTTTATTCATAACAAAAGGTCGTTCGTAGTTTACCTTTATTTTAGCTAACCAATTTGTTATTAAAATTTACTGTTACAATCAGTGCATCTTTTCAAACATATGCTCTAGGCAATTCATTCATTTTTCATCTTAATTTTTCACAGAGTGTATTTAGTATTATAAGACTTTGAAACTGCAAGAAAAAATTGTTTGCAATATGTAATGACAATTTGTCTGAATTTTTTCG
Source organism: Lasioglossum figueresi (assembly GCA_028455805.1). Lineage (NCBI taxonomy): Eukaryota > Metazoa > Arthropoda > Insecta > Hymenoptera > Halictidae > Lasioglossum > Lasioglossum figueresi. The sequence continues at coordinate 5,345,472 of CM052191.1, forward strand.
GCAAATTTTTTACATTTTTTAGCATTTTTTAACCAAAACGATCCCTAATGTGTTTGTAAAATGTTTTTTAAAAATGAGAAAAAACATTTAGTTCAACGAAAAAGCAAGGTCATCGTAATTGTATGTGACAAAAATGTTTTTATTTCCCAATCAATTCAGATTTTTGTATTATTTTTATAAAAGTAGTACTTCGCTCGAGAATTAATTACTTCAAGAGCGATGATTTTTCTCCCGAACGCCTATGTGCTCGAAACACTGTGCGATCGTCGGGAAAGGTTTAGCGTGCGGCGAATGCGGAAAAAACCGCCGAGCAACGCAGAAATTGGTGAGATCGAATGAATTTGCTGATAAAAAAAATCGCGACCGATCCGGAGGAGCGACCGCGGCGATCGCGTTTCCCGCGGCAAGCGCGAGTTTCTGCTCCGAAAATACGCTTCGCGAGAATACGCGGCTGTCCCTTTCCGAACAACACGGTTCCGCCGCGTGTTCACGGCCGGATTACCGACTTTGAAATCTACAGTCCATTCCAACTGTGAAAATAACAGATTACGTAACGATCCCGACGACGGAATGATCAAACTATGGATTTTAATGTCATAATCGGTGAAATTGGCGTGCGTGCAAGGGCCGACGCAAACTTTCGCATCACTGCGGCCATTTGCCGATCCGGTGAACACGATAAAACAATAGCTTTTCCATTTCTTCCATTGACTCTAATCATCAACGCCGGAAGCCTCTGTGTTTATTCGGTGGATCGAGCCAGTTGTGCGCAGACTGCGATAAAAGTCGACTGTAACCTCAACAAACGCATTCTCGTAATTTAAACAGGGTGAGGCACCTGAGACAAGCCACCTGAAAAATTGTTTGGCTTCAGATGGAGAGACTTAGGAGATTTGAAAGACAACTTATTATTTTGTTTTAATGGAACCATATATTTTAGAACAACTACGATTGTAGCCCTTCTTCTCGAGACCATTTCAACTACATAGTCGTTCAAGGTCGTTCAAGGTCGTTTAAAGTCGTAAACGTAAAAAAGAATGAAAAATATAAATTCACTGTAAATGTTTTACTGTGAAAATCTGTTTTCAATATAGAAAGTATCACAGCAAAAGCGAACACAAGATCCTTTGTATTATTTCTCATTGAACAAACCAGCAGAAACATCGTTCTACAATTCAGTGAAAAGGATGACAAGCAGAAGAGAAGAAGTAAAAGAAGTTACGCCATTGCATCGCAGCGGAAAGTTCAGCAGAAAATAATGCAGTGATATCACTTCCCATTGTCAGCGACCCAACAAATTCACGAGAACCCCCTCTCGATAAGAACACGAAGACGGAGAAGATACGCGAATATTATCGGCTGCATCAAACATACAACAACCTTTCCAGGGAATAGTGCAGTAAAGCAACTGTTGCGCGAACCGCTTCTTTGTCACGCACTCGGTACTTTCAATGTCAAAGGGGTTTGACAAACGAAGAACAGATCAAGACCAAGGTGTCATCCACGGCAAATTACCCGCTGCAGTAATCGCCATAAAACCCTGCGAGTTGCGCGGGCACGCGGTTTCCCGACTGTTACGGTTAATCAAATGAATTAAACATGAACATTTTTACTCGAGCACGCGAGAAGATGGACGGCGTGTCGAAGAGGGTGCTAAAGAGCTCAACCGTCGGCTACCTAGCCACCTGCCCCTTGCCAACACCTGCCCCCCTCACCACAACCCCCTCTTTTGCAAACGAAAAGGCGTTTCTGCCGTCTTTTTATACAGTGGATCATGGTTTTCCTATATTAACCCTTTGCACTCCATTGTCGAGTGTGACTCGACATCAGGGAAAGAAAAATGTAATTAAAACGGGTTTTTATTACAACAAAGTTTGAGAGCCATATTTAATATAATTAGTAAACAAAATTGAAGGAGCAAAATGGGGCAGGAAGCTAAAAGAAAAAAGAGAAAGGTTAGAGAAAAAGGAAAGGGAGGAGTGGGAGAATTAAATTAAAATAAACAGTATGGAAATAGTGAAGGACATGGAGGGTGAGGAGGGAAAAGGATGAAATGTAAAGAGGATTAAATTAAGGATTGTATATCGGGGGGGTAGGTATACAATGTAAATAATAGATTAAGATAGGGAGAAGAAAATGTAAAGGTTTAAAGAATGGAGAAAGGAAGGAAGGAGAGAGAAATGTAACGCCGAAAGGCATATATTTATGAATAAAGATTACTACTAGTAAACAAAATTGTTTAAAATAAGTCTGTTGGCAAAAAATTTGAAAAATAATTCGTAGTGCTACGAGTTAAAATTGATGTATTCCCAACTTTACAAATTTCCAGACTGCAACGTCTGGTGACTTCAGCTTCTATGACCCAATCGATCGAACTTAAAGATTGCAGTTGCAATTTTGGCAATTTCGTGCTCGAAGTTAGCTTCGAAGAGGAAAGACTGAAGGGGGGTCGTCGGCCAGAAAAGATTGACAGTGTGTACTAAATGGCTCTCGTAAATATGCATTACAGCCGCTTTGTCGCAAGATTGTTGCGGCCGGCTACCGTGGCACCGTGACTCGTGCCAATCACGCCGCGACGACGACGACGCCTCGGAGGATCACGATTCATGCGGCGGATCCTCTTTCGGATCGTTGTATGTATTTCAGGGAGAAGACGCGACGCGAGAACGCGGACCGCTAATTAGACGACCGCGACCAGTCGTGAGAACTCGATTTTCAATCGTGACCGAATCGCGACAATCCCCTGCTACCAGCACGCGTCGATTCTGGAAGCGTAGAAGTAACAGAAATACATCTTTATTGCACAAACATAGGTAACTTGAATTTTTCTTTCGAATCAAGAGGAGAAAGAAAAGTATTTGGTAACACCAATAAATGTTTGTCTCGTTGTTGCTTGTTGAGGAAGAGGCAATCTGTTCGTTGTGTTAGCATACTGAAGAACTGAAACTGGAGTAAACTAACAGGAGGTGAGCATAAACACGAAGTTCAGTGAACGACCAGCACACACAGTTGGTAATTGAATCCTCCCTGAATCATCCCCCTTGGAGAACGAGCCCTTTCTAACACTTCGGAAACAGATTGTATCATGTTACTCCCAATCAATCGATAATGCCGATGAATATACGAATTTAATACAGTTGTGACCAAAGTAACTGCAATTTAAAGTAGTGGGGACATTAACCATCGAATGACGAAGCTGGGGTCCATTTTGACCCAGAGTTACACACGTTTCATCTAAAGTCTACTTTTTCAATCAACGTGCAATCAATCAACGTGCAATCAACGTGCACCTCAGACAATTAGGTTCAAAAGTATATAAAACAAAATTGTTGAGCAAAGATTTGCATAGCTCTTTGTATCAGGTCCAGTAAAAGATCAATGTTGGCCTGAAACAATTAGGTTCAAAAGCATATAAAATGAAATTGGTGAATAAAGATTTGAGTGGCTCTTTGTATCAGGTCCAGTAAAAGATCAACGTGGACTTCAGACAATTAGGTTCGAAAGTATATAAAATAAAATTGGTGAGCAAAGATTTGCATAGCTCCTTGTATCAGGTCCAGTAAAAGATCAATGTTGACCTCAAACAATTAGGTTCAAAAGTATATAAAACAAAATTGGTGAGCAAAGATTTGCATGGCTCTTTGTATCAGGTCCAGTAAAAGATCAATGTTGACCTCAAACAATTAGGTTCAAAAGTATATAAAACAAAATTGGTGAGCAAAGATTTGCATGGCTCTTTGTATCAGGTCCAGTAAAAGATCAACGTTGACCTCAAACAATTAGGTTCAAAAGTATATAAAACAAAATTGTTGAGCAAAGATTTGCATAGCTCTTTGTATCAGGTCCAGTAAAAGATCAACGTTGACCTCAAACAATTAGGTTCAAAAGTATATAAAACAAAATTGTTGAGCAAAGATTTGCATGGCTCTTTGTATCAGGTCCAGTAAAAGATCAACTTTGACCTCAAACAATTAGGTGCAAAAGTATATAAAACAAAATTGTGGAGCAAAGATTTGCATAGCTCTTTGTATCAGGTCCAGTAAAAGATCAACGTGGACCTCAAACAATTAGGTTCAAAAGTATATAAAACAAAATTGGTGAACAAAGATTTGAATGACTCTTTGTATCAGGTCCAGTAAAAGATCAACGTGGGCTTCAGACAATTAGGTTCGAAAGTATATAAAATAAAATTGGTGAATAAAGATTTGAGTAGCTCTTTGTATCAGGTCCAGTAAAAGATCAATGTGGACTTCAGACAATTAGGATCAAAAGTATATAAAACAAAATTGGTGAGCAAAGATTTGCATAGCTCTTTGTATCAGGTCCAGTAAAAGATCAACGTTGACCTCAAACAATTAGGTTCAAAAGTATATAAAATAAAATTGGTGAATAAAGATTTGAGTGGCTCTTTGTATCAGGTCCAGTAAAAGATCAATGTGAACTTCAGACAATTAGGTTCAAAAGTGTATAAAACAAAATTGGTGAGCAAAGATTTGAGTAGCTCTTTGTATCAGGCCCAGTAAAAGATCAACTTTGACCTCAAACAATTAGGTTCGAAAGTATATAAAACAAAATTGTTGAGGAAAGATTTGAATGGCTCTTTGTATCAGGTCCAGTAAAAGATCAATGTGCACCTCAGACAATTAGGTTCAAAAGTATATAAAACAAAATTGGCGAATAAAGATTTGAGTAGCTCTTTGTATCAGGCCCAGTAAAAGATCAACGTTGACCTCAAACAATTAGGTTCGAAAGTATATAAAATAAAATTGGTGAGCAAAGATTTGAATGGCTCTTTGTATCAGGTCCAGTAAAAGATCAACGTTGACCTCAAACAATTAGGTTCAAAAGTATATAAAATAAAATTGGTGAATAAAGATTTGAGTGGCTCTTTGTATCAGGTCCAGTAAAAGATCAATGTGAACTTCAGACAATTAGGTTCAAAAGTGTATAAAACAAAATTGGTGAGCAAAGATTTGAATGGCTCTTTGTATCAGGTCCAGTAAAAGATCAACGTTGGCCTCAAACAATTAGGTTCAAAAGTATATAAAATGAAATTGGTGAATAAAGATTTGAGTGGCTCTTTGTATCAGGTCCAGTAAAAGATCAACGTGTACTTCAGACAATTAGGTTCAAAAGTATATAAAATAAAATTCCTGAGCAAATATTTCAATGGATCTATGGCAGCCATGAGATCGTCAAAATCCTCTGGGTCGTTTAATGAAAATGATATCGTGTTAAAATGACGGAGGAATGAAAAGAATGAAATAAATTGGCAGGTGGATTCGAGCGGATACAGAAAACGTTTATTTTGCAAACAGATCCACGGTCTAGTAATAACTTTCTAATCGAGCGTGTTGCAACTGTGGAATGTGCATCGATAGATCGTGGCCGATCGAAACGAGTCGAATCGAATGGAATCGAATGGAATCGAATTGGATAAAATCGAATTGAGCGTTACCCGAATCGCGCGGTCGAGGGAAGTTCAACGGCTGAAAAGAAATTCAATGCCAGAGACTTTAAGAATAGACAGAATTCAGAGGCTGCGCGCGGTCGTGCGCGCGCGCGATATTTAGAATTCGGGTTACGTGAATTATGTGCATCGTATTTAGGGCGTTTCGTGTTTAACTGCATTTATTTTGGGCGCGACCGCGCCGAGCTCTACCTGTAAAAATCCCGCGAGATGATGCGACCGTCCACGCCACGTCGCGCAACATTTCACGCGAAACGTGTTCTGTCCTCGTTGAATGAATTAATGATGATTTCAGTGAAAAATTTGTTCGCTACTGTACAATTTTTGTATTGGGTGCATAGAGTATACGTGATGGTCAAATTTGTTTTTTTTTTAATAGAATCTTTTATTGAAAACGATCCATCTCAACTTAGGAAACTACCTCAAAGAAGAAATTAACTATAGTCAATCCTACATTAAGACTAGACTCTGGAGTTGAATCGCGGCCCCAAAACATTCGGGAGTTAAAAGATTGCGAGAATGTCCATGGGGGTTCTGAATGATGGTAGAAAGGATGCAGCATCGATTCCGCGTTCCCCGTCGTCCCGTTCAGCAGACAGAAAAAGGACAATAGACGGCGGGAGCAGATGGTGCTTATCCATCGAGGGTGGTTCGTACTCGGAAGCCAGTTTGAAACACAACCATGTCCCAATTTTCCGTCGACTAGCGATCCAGGTGTGTCGCGCGATGATCTTTACAATGATCGATACTCGAATTCGCCGAGAACATGTTATTCCGGCAGCGGTTTACGTTACGCTCACCGAAAATATGCCCGGATGATCGCGCCGAGCGGAAAACGCGACGCTCTAGCGATCTATTTCCGTACAATATCGGCGGGGGCGAACGGAAACGTGGCGAACATTCATTCAGGAAACGATCCGCTGACATTTTACTATATACTTGGACACTCCGGACCGTCTCAGACCACCCGAGCACGATTCCGAGTCGCTGGTAACTTGGATAGATCTGTGATCGTCACGCACGTATGTCGGTGGTAGCAAATGTGATAATTATTCTTATCGGAAATGAATATCGTGCACATTTAGTACATTTAGGACCTGTCGTTTGAAATCTTCAATCTTCAAGAAATATTGTATAGCAAAGGGCTGTACGCAATAATATCTAATAATATAAATTTGGAAAGGTTTATGAAACCGGTGTGGGCTTTTCTGCCGTTCCTCGGCAAATAGATGGGCCCATTAGAAACAATTTCGACGTGCGCTGCGAAAAGCAGCACGTTTGTTTTGTCTTACGAAATCTAGCACATTGCTCTTTCTCGCCAAGAAGAATATATGCACGCTATGCATTGACGAAGAGTAGCATATTTCGGTGTGTTACCACGAAAAGTAGCACGTTTCGCCTTCAGCCACGAAATGTAGAACATTTCACAGCGAACAACCGGGATTTGATCCGATTTTGGATTTGTTGTGTGAATAAATTTTTCGAACAAATATCGACACACAGTGCTGCAGTCTGTATTCTGTTACTTTTCTTTTCTATTCGAACGAAGTACCAAATTCCCCATTAAGAAAAAGTATTACACCAAATAGGGCTGAAAGTATCGACAACGGCGAAGTAGAATTTTATTTCGATTCGTAGAAAATTCATGACACAAATATTTTATGAAATGCTGTTCGAAATGTTCGTCACGGGCGTGACGCGACGTTGTATTTGGTACAAGGGGTTTTAAGAGACCGGGGAAACCGCGCGTCGGGGGATGAAATTTCGAGGTGCACCGAGCCAACACTTGTTGCACGTTGGTCGCCTTTCGCGCGAAGCTTTCCAGACGGCGCGCGTTCCGTGTCCTAACAATGAAACAATAATTTCGCATAATTATCGCGCGACCTTTGCCAGCGCGAGCGCGGGCCCGTCTGAAAATAGAGGAGCGCGTGGGCGCCGTGCTGTTCCCGCAGCCGAAACGTAATCTTCGGGCTCGAGGAAGAGAGACGAGGCTTAATCATCGCATAACAATCGGCTTAGCATGAGCGTGAGCGCGATGGCGAGCCGCGCGGCTCACCCGGTTCCAATCTGAGATCTGGCGCACAGCCTAAAACTCCTCTGCGAAAGGTTAACGATCTTGCTCGTGCCGTTCCGCGAGGATCGGATCGATAGAGGATCGAATCGCGATCGACGACGACGACGACGACGACGACCAGACTACGCTCACTCGTCGCGATCCGCTCGACGAATCGACGCGAGGACGCCGAGCGGACCCGAGAGCTGATTGCGAGTGGTGCCGTGCAGTGGCGACGGACCACCTCTAAAAATACACCCGTGTCTTTTCTGCTCGAGCAGAACACGGTTCTGCGACATCGACGCTCGAGAAACTCGCGACGATCGCGAACAATCCCCTCGAAAATCGATCCGGAAGATCCAGATGATCCGGAAGGTCCGAGGCAACCCACGCGCGAAATAGCTACCACTGTCGTCCATCTAGATTTATCTGGATCTGTCCTAGTTTCACACGTGGATGGCGGGGACCGGGTCCGTTTAGACCCAATATTTTAAAGGCGTCGCCTAGCCATTCCACCGATGAATTTCAAGCGAATGTTGGGCGCTCGGGCACGATAAAAAGACCAACGGATCTAGATAATAATAATAATTCAGTCGCGTTATTTTTTTTAGGACAACACATACTAGCCACTTCCGATGCTCGGCAGAGGTTTGATGTCAACAATCTACAGAACTACAATTAGTCATTACTACAGTCATACTACCAGTGGCATCTGGTTAGCCGCAGTTATTATGTGTGCCTGCAATGAGTCACAACTAAATCGTTAAAGTTAGAACATATTTATACTTGCGGCCGAGTGTATTTTTACTATAACGTAATAAATATGAATGGAAAAGTTATTCCTATCTCTTGGGTCTAAATCAAGCTCTGTTCTTTCGTAACCGATATTTGGACAGTAAATGTTGATGTGCAACAGGAAAACGAGCGAATCTGGATGTAGAATCAAATCACGATATATTCACGATACAATATGAATGTGTGCCACATGAATTTACAATGTCGATTTTGCCGTCATATGCGATTGATCTATGTAGCAAGCTGGCCAGGGACAATCCAACTTTATAATTACGAATAAATTATTATCAACCAGTCTCAGAGCGTCTGATCATGGCAGACCGATTCTACTTTTCCTAAATACTAATGCACGATAACCTGTCGAGTTCCTAGAACTTATTTCGGAAAGGAAATTTCGGACTGTGCCACCAGATGAAACACCCTGTAGTCTTGTCTATGGGGCTCTGTCGTGACTCTGTTGAGGGCGAGAGCACTTAAGGTACGCCTGCTCGAGGCTAAAATGTTTCGTATTGTGTATTGTTATCAGTTATGTAAGAGATTTCCTGTCTATCAATGGAACTAACATATTAGCAACAAAGATTGGTTTTCAAAATGCATCCAAGTTTTGCTTCGAAATAAGCATTCCTTTGAAGATTAACTGACAAAATCTCTAGCGAGCGTGACTCATTTAGAAAACAGTCGACTGGATTTCCCTTTTCGAAAGTCTCCGATTTCTTCGGAGCTTGTTCTTTGAAGGAGGCCGGGAAAAGTAAAGAAACAAAGCTGCTCTTGCGTTTCTCGATGGAGGAAACGCGATCGGGTGTTTGTTTCACAGTGGACCACCCTGTATATCGGCTATTTATACGGTAACGCCGGTCGTCGCGACGCTCGGACGGAAACGACGAGGAAAGCTCAACGGCGACGTCGAATTCTAGTGTCGAACCTTACGTTACGAGTCCTTGTGTAATCGCCGTGAATACATACTATTTACCAGCGAACGATAACGGCCGATAAGCCGTTCCTCGGCCTTCGAACATGAATTTTCAACTGTTTCTAGATTAGTAGCTCGAGGACTCGATCACGCGAACACTCGTACCGGACCAATTGTTAGTTTCGATTCGGTGTTGATTTATTGCATCTCCATCTTCAATCTTGATCCCTCCTAACATTGAACCCTGCACATCATTCTTGTCTTTTATCCGTTATAAATAAACTCGTTTCGCCGTTAAAAAGATGATAATTGATGAACTCTTCGAAGCGGTTCCGATAAATTTCAAATGCTGCCACCGCCAATTATAATTTGTTATCGGGCCGACAGTGACGCGCGAACAACAATGCACGATCGAGGTCCGGGATGATCTTTGCACGATCCGAAGAAACGTTTCTAACGTGGTTTCTATTTAAAAGGGGATTAATGGCGGCGTCCACGGTTCGCCACCTCTGTCCGCCATTTTTGAAATGTTTCCCGCGTCACGGTGCCGTTCTGTACGACAAACGCAAGGACGTTTGAAACGCGGTTTTAGCTGAGCAAAAATTTAAAACGGCAGTCTTCGTGCAAAATAAAAATTTCTCGCATCAGTTACGAGGAATAGAAATCAAGTAGAAAGTTAATTCTTTCATTACTAATTTTAATAGACCGAAAACAATGCATTGACATAGTAAAAGGAACATTGACAAAATAAAAGAACACAGGAGGATCTCGCAAGAAATATCTTAAATAAATTCAAAGGTTTGGAAGAATATTAATGTGGACATCCTAGCATCCTCCTCGCTAGCTCACGCGGGTCGGCGTGCAAGACACAATCATAAATAAGTAGAAGTATAATGTTGCTCAGGTGGAACCGCGTGTGAAACCACCGGGCAACGGACGTGTTAACGATTCTGTTCCGGCAGTCGGGTATTTTTTGAGAATACTTCGCGGCGCCGGGGACTCGAAAATAGTCGGACAAGCACGTGGCAGCAACGAGAAAGCTGGAGCGACGACAACACGGAAGGGGACGGGATCGATCGGCGAAAGGGGCGAGGAGGGGCGGCGGCTGTGTAGATAGCCGCATCGCCGATAGATCTTTAAATAATTTTGTCGGTGCAACGAACGGTTCCCCGGAGAGCAATTCGAGGTCGTCGTGTTAGGTGAATCAGCCTGTATATGGGAAACGAAGCAGCCGACTAGTTCCGTACGGGACGGTTAACTGTACAATTTCTCGTAAAATCTCGGCCGCGCATGGCCGCGCGCGTCAAACATTCCAGAGACCTCGGCGATAGTCATTTTTCCACGGCCGATTCGGAACGGGTCGTGATCCACTAAATTTCTCGCGGGACCAGCCAGCTTTCCATTTTCTAGCTGTGCTTCGGCGCAGACTTGCCGCCGATTGCCCTACGGGCCACTGGCCTGGCTCCGTCGACGATCGGGAGCAACAAGACCACGCCCACTCGAGATATTTGATGCAGCTATACAGCTAGACAATCCTTTTAAACATTTCTTTGATAGACATGGCAACAAATTGCCCTATGGGACACCGACCTAACTATATTAAAATCAAGAGCTACGAGACCACGCCCACTCGAGGCTGTCAATGCAGCTGTACATTTAGTTGATCCTTCAATTTATTTCTTTAGCTGTATTTTCCCTGCAGCATCGCTCTGAGAAGGAAATGGCAAACAGATTGCCCTACGGAGCAGTGTCCTGGCTCCATCAACGATGGAGTAAAACGAGGCCACGCCCACTCAGGGCCATTTACACAGTCAAAGAGCAAGATTTGGTTCTTCCACGTTATTTGTCTTGCAGAGACGCTTTAGGATAGACGTAGGCACAGATGGCTCCATTAGAATGTGTTATAGTCGTAAAAGCGGTCCGTCATCCGAGGGTTAAAAGAATTTTAGTCCTCGGTAGCCGCAAGAGTAACAAGTAGAATTCGTCGTCGTTCGCCCCAGAGCGTTTGCTCCGGGGCATTTCGGAGCGCTCCTATCCCCATTGCTAAAGCCAATGAGAATTGACTACGCTTTGCCTTCGGAAACAATTCCGATGAGACGTAACGCCTTTGTCTATCGCCATTTTCGGATAAATGGAGTTGATAAGAACATTGTTCAAGTGTACCGATAGTTTACGATGTAAAGGTGCGAGCTGCGAAGTTCTCGATCATCGGATCGTTTCCGTTCGATTTTCTGGCGCTGAGGGAGTCGCGTCTCGGAACGAAACGCAGCCGCTTGCCAAATTTGCGGACGTTAATTACCCAGGGTCGTCGGAATCGCGCATTGTCATTGTAAACGTCGCGCGCTAGACACACCTTGGCCTGCTAGCGCGGACCAGGTTCCTCCGGGACTCTCAGGGACTCCCGAAGCAAGACAATGATCATGACATCGATACCGCTCTATTTCACGGAGTCGTGCACCGGTTACAAGCGCGCAATTTCATTGCCGAGCATGCACGCTGCAAAGACTACGGAGGATCGACGGAAGATCTCCGATCGATTCGTTTGGCCATCGGCGATCGGACGCCTCGGGATGATCGATCGGATTCGTTGTCCCTCTGGATCGTCGAGGTCGAGATCGATTCCTAGGAGCTCGAACTAAAAGCGTGGACGTCACTGGAGTGACTCAGTGCACGATTATTTTCGTCATAAAGTCTGAAAATACGATCTGAAGGGCTCCCGAACGGCGATCCGCGTAAACCGAGTCGGACCTGAGAGAGCCTTGAGCCTATGCCAAAAATTAGGAAAACGTCGTCTTCAACGCGTACTTGAGGCTGCTCCACTTTATCAATTGACACCGCATTAATCTGACCACATACTTCGTTGTGTCCTGTCCCGGTGATTACATCTCTCCTCCCCACTTTTCACTTTTTATCTGTCTCGCCATCTCTCTCTCTCTCTCTCTCTCCCTCTCTCTCTCTCTCTCTCTCTCTTTTCTTCATCGCATTTAATCATCGAGAGCCCTCCCCGTCCCGGATCAAACGTCTCGTATTACGTCGCCCCTGATTTCGTTTTGGAATTCTGCACGACCGTTCTTGACATCGAGAAAGAATTCCAACGGAATCGGGGAATATCACTATCATCCTGTTCGATCAGGAAAATCTCGCGATTAGATTCGCTTCGCCGTTCGATTCTGTTACGATTCGTTAATATATTATCCATTCCTGATAACTCGCCTCCTTTATAATTGAAAAAAGATTCGCGCCTGTAATTAGACCGTCCGTAACGCTTGCGTGAAATTCCATTACCGTCGCTACCCGTATTTACCAAATTCGAAATTCCCGCTTGATCGTACTCGCTACTCCGAAAGTTTAAAATTAACCAACAAAATCCCCGCCTGTTTGACATATTCGATGAGTCCGCGCCAGCGTGTTTGTCGCACGTCGTTAACGAAAATAATTGGTTTGTCGAGATGAATATACATCGGATCAAACCACAGATCGATCGTCGACGTGACTGCGACAGAATTGAAACGATCATCGTACTTTCACTATCGTGAATTCGCCGTGTTATTAATGTACAAACTCGTTCGTATAAAAAAAAAATATGATTGGTGATAATTAGACAGCGGATCTTTATGTAAAAATAAATTATTATTATTATTATTATTTATTTATTATAAACGGCCCTGAAGCCCTTTTTACATATGAGAAAAATACAGGCTACTCGTATAATAACAAAGAAGGGACATGCACAGAAAGGAAAATTTTGATAATTTTGATAGTGGTACAATCGATATGGTATTATAATATAATCCTGCGTAGTTGCATTTTAAATTATTTATTAATAAACATTTTTTACCTGATTTGCAACAAACGGGAGTGAAATAGACATTTGTTTTCTTTCTTAATATGTTTAACAGGTTGAATAGAATATAACAGTGTTTTTAAATTGTTCCAATGTATCTACCGTATCAAATTACACATAAATGCATCAAATACGCTGTCTAGCGATAATGTTTGAAGAAAAAGGGGAAGAGAAACGAGCGAGTGTTATCGAGTTCGATTTCCCCGGATTTCCTTCGGTACGCGCTTACTATATTTACGCGTAAACGGTATTGCATCAATTTGGGCGATTTATTTGATCAATGACTCGCTCGATCGACCGTTCGCGATCGTAAACAATCCCATGAATTGTGAACGGACAGAAAATTGGCGAGCAATCTGAAAACTAACAAATGCTGTACTCGATCGTGATTTACCGGGGGGGAGGGGAAATAAATATATCCAAAATTATGGAACACTGTCGGGGCAAGGTTATGCATAGCTAGGCTGCCGACGAAGAATCGAATCGATACAGACACTCGATGGATCGCGATTGAAAGAATCGTGGTCGTTTTTCGGGGAGCTCGATTCGCGTGGAATTTCGCTTATCTAGTGCACGTATCGCGGATTGGAGCCGGTTGGTTCGATCGCGAACGTAACGACGGAACGATTGCGATAATCGAATCGAAAGTTCTCGCCGTGGAGACAGCGAGGGAAGCGGAGACCGCACACGGTAAAAGCGTCGGTTACGAAATAAACACGGTGGATATCGTGACGATTCATCGGGTTACTCACCTTTTTCTGCTGTTTTTCCCAGGCAGGATCCAAAAGACCTTCCCTCTCCCACTCTTCCTCCGGCTCCATATATCCGTCCCCGTAAGCTTCCATGTCGTTCATCCTTCCGCGGATATCTCACGTTCCTTTAAACGCAAAACGAGTTTCCGTGTCACTTTTTTGGTGGTAACGACGATTTTCGGGTTTCGTTTGGCTATGACAAATGCGCGAATGGTCCCTAAACACGGCTCACGGCGATCAGAAACATAACGACGACGTCTAATGCGTCTACCGTCGATAAAAGGGACAAAAGATTGTTCACGGCTGCAACGAGAAAGAGAATGGGAGACCGATGTAGGGTACGGAGAGTACGGGACCGTAGAACAGAAAGATATGAAAATGATAGAGACGAGAGGATGACCGACTCTACGGGAGCACGTAGAATAGGTGTACGTTTTGTAATCGTGAAAACGTACCCGCTAAGCCCAGAAAACGTTCGGTTCGTGTCGTTCTTTCTCTCGCGCTGACCCCTCTGCCACGAGTCTGACACACGATTTGCTCGCCGGCGCACGAGCCCCCCTCCCACGCTCCCTCCCTCTCTGTCTCTCTTTCTCCTTTTCTTTTTCTTTCTCCCCTTCCTCCCCCCATCGTCCCCCCTCTAGCTCTCTCTCTCTCTCTCTCTCTCTCTCTCTTTGTAGGGTACCGTCCCGCACCCCGACCACCAACACCCCGTCGCCCACCCAAAGATCTGGTTCCCATGCAGCAGCTTCCGTGTCCAACCCCCGCGAACTTTTCGCGATCGGGTCAAGTATTTCGAATATGCGTACTTATGCGTATACGTTCATCGACAGGGGATCACTAATCTAGACCGTATACGACAATCCGCCCTACTCATTCGTATCTTTCAAACTGGCGCGTATTAGAAATGTTCGATCGACGATCCGCCGACGAAAACAAGCGAATTACCAAACCGAACGTACAGTAGATACCCGCGAGTTTTTCGATCAGCCGGGTTATTGTTATTCTCCGTTTGACCGTAGCTCCTTTCGCTAATGAACTGTTGTCGCGTTGCGATCGACACGTTTCAATGTTCACCGTGAAAGACGCAACACCATCGTTCCTCGGATTGCTCCGACATCGGGCAACTCGACATCCGAACGTACCCAAGCACACCGTTCGAAACTAACCTCCGTTCCTCTTTCTAGAACGCGAATCCCGCGCAGCAGGCAGCTCGGTGAATACCAAGATATCGAAAATAGTATCGAAGGCGACCAAGACACCTGATTCACCCACACACGATAAAAATAGTACGGTAATTCGCGCGAAATCCCCAAAACAACGAGGGTAACTCCATTCCTCCGAGACTTCACGGACACTGGGGCATGAACGTTTTTCTACATAGAACGGCGACAATTGCGTTCCTCGAAATTGCGAACCCTTTACCTGACATGCAGTTGCATCTCGACTTCTCACTTGTTTGAGAACTTTGAGCATTGTTGTTATCCGTAGAACGATTCGAACGCGATCCTTGTATAACTACGCGTAGTTGTATGTCAATTAAAGTCGAAGTTTTTCACTCGAGTTCTTTGTGAATCAATTTGTTTTTGAAATAAATAAATTACAGTTTATTTGAAACTATAATAAATCGTATCAATATCAAAAGATTCTTGCACGAGTTTATTTACGCATCTGTTGTATCTGTACGGAATTGAAAAAAAGAACAGTAATTTGCTAGGAAGAAGGATACTTTTTATAGATTATTATTATTCGATTAATGTTTACATATACTACATGACAAAGATAATTACAATATGAGACATCGAATGCGATGTGATGCGATAAATTAGAGTTTTTGACGTGTAAGTAATGGATTTCATAAATAATTTCAAATCGTGCTTTATTATAATTTCGAAATATCAAAGCTGTCCAGAATTCGCTCGCAAGGAAATAGAGCGAATTCACCGATTAGTACACGCGTACACCAATGATGTCGCTGCACGTTGCAAGTTTTGGACCATAAAATATGTATTTATGGAGATGAGACTCTTCCATTTCTCAAGAATCAATTTCCAGTACGCATGCGTTCGTAAAAGTATCCAACGCGAGTGCGTACACAAGTTTACGCAGACGACGTCTGACGAGAATATTTATTTTGATGTTTCAATTCCTGGATATTTATATAAAATGGTTGTGATATTTATTTTAAATGTATAAAAATATTCAGTTACATACGAGAAATGGTAAAACTAATTTTTTTAGTAATATTCAGTGTATTACGAGTGTTCTACCACTTTGCTTTTCAAATATTGCCGCGCTGAACAACGTTTAGATTTTCTCCTTGAGATGCGACAACGCTGTATGTAACCTGGGATTCCAAGGTCGTCATTTTGCGAACACGAATCTCATCTCAACCTGTGATGCCAGAATCGTGGGACGTGGTATTTTACCCTCCGCTGGCTCAGGCGGCTTGACCCCCCACTCTGACGTACCATAGGATTCTTACGTTGCTTCTACTACGCACGCGCTACACACACACAAGCGTACCTCTAGTGACTAGTTTTTATTGCTTTATGCCTGGGAGATTTCGTGACTTTTGCGGAGTTTCCTGGCGATCAATTGTATTGCAAAGACACGCTGTAGTGATTTGGTTATGGCGGATTACCACTATATGTATAGTGTGCGACACCTACTGACCTGCACCGCTGCGCCGTCGCCGTTTTTACGGCCCTCTAATAAAAACCCGGTAATCCGCAATAAGCAAATCACTACAGCGTAATTGATCGTCAGAAAACTCCGCAAAAGTCTCGAAATCTCCCAGATCTAAAGCAATGAAAACTCGACCGTACCGCCTACCTGCGTAATAGTAAACGGATGCCCTACCGTCGAATCTACGGAGGTGTCTTGGCACTTATAGGTACTATGACCTGGGCTACAAGCATTTCAACAAAATCAAAATATCTAGTCTAAAGCACAACATATTCGAGCGTTCAGAAACGCGGTTTCCAGACCACATAAAATGACAGTCGTTACACTGTTCAACAAAATCAAACTTGTTTCATATTCAACAATTACTGTTGGGTGATTGTTGTAGAGTTTCTTGCGTTAATTCCGAATCTACCCTTAATTTTTCCTCTAGTCGCACAGTTTTTGAGAAACATGATTTTGAAAAAAAACATATTTTTCAGCTTTAAACAAATATTGTGTTGTTATTATAAAAGATATTGAATTGATCTTTACAGTAAGAGTTTCTGTAGACTTTCCTGAATACAGTGATATCCACTACTAATACATTACGAATGTTTAAGCATGTTTAAACAATCGTTAAAGATGGAGAGTCACTACTTTTGCGCCAACTTTTGAGGATATTTTTCGGTTTATCATAAAAAATAAGGGTCCAGCGTAAAATCGAACTATATCACGCGATAGAGCAGACTTTCATCTTGAGAAACCACCCTTTGAAGTTTCGAACGTCGACGTTTTTTTCGAACCAGAAAGCAAAATATCTTCGCTCATCACTAGCGCGGCCGTTCACCGCGAAATTGATTTTGATTTATTTAACTCCGATACAATTAATAAAAAATTCTGAAAAAAATTAAGAACAATTGTTTCAATATTATCCGACTACTGAATTTTTATAAAACTGGTATCTCTACAACTTCAATACGAAGTATACATTTTCTTCGAATGTTTGAAGATTTTCAATTTTTTTAAACATGTTTGCATAATCAGATAAATCTGAAAAGAATCTCAGTCACGTGTGCCATTTGGTAGAATAATCATGCATTTTTTCGTAATTGTTTATTGAGCATGGTTTGACTAAAAATCAATTTGTGTTTGAGGCCCGCTGGATCATCTAAACTGGCTATACCTTAAAAATCAACGAAAAAAATTGTTTAAAAAATAGAAAACATATTAATATGTAAGATGAACCATTAAACCTGATTTTTAAAAAAAAAATTAGTCCAAATTTCGCATCGATATCTTTTTTAGCATGCATTCAATTCGGTAAAACGTGAATTTCGAAGGAACGCATCGAGTCGAATAGGCAGCTCACACGACAGACTACAGGTACGCTTGGTGTGTAGCGCGCAGTAGCATGTGCGCAGTAGAAGCAACGTAAGAAGCCAATGGTACGTTAGAGTGGGGGGCCGAGCCAGCGGAGGGAGAAATACCACGTCCCACTTTTCTGGCATTACAGATCTCAACACTTTTGTTTGTGTTTTCTCCTCTGATACGCCATACGTCGCGCGAGCATCCATTCTAATTTCATTTCTGTATTCGCGTTTGTGTACATATAAATATACATATATGTATAAGAATAGACGTGAATAGATCTGGAATGTCGCTGTTATTATAATTTCTTAAATATATTTTGTAATACTTATGTGAAACGCTATAATTAACTATTTTACAGAATAGATATACTTGAAACAAACTCGTTCGGTAATATTTTGATAGATTTTCTTTTTCCAAGCGAAATTCTTTCGAGAGAAGCCAAGTTTTATAAAATATGTGATACAGAATCGATGTACTCAATTTAAACAGTGGATATTTGGTGAAAAAGTTGTTTGGAAGGCGTTCGTCGAGCAAGATAACCGAAATAACCTAACCGGTGTGAAATGGCATCGTCGTTATCAGGTATGTCACAGTTTCGTTTCGTTACCTTTCTATATTCGTGACCTTATTTGGATACGCTCAATTTTATCCTATTTTTACAGCGTACTGGGTAAAATTTTTCAAGGGAGCAGGATTTCCCCAAGATGTTGCCACAAGGCATGCAGTTGTATTCTCTAATAATCGCATAAAGCCGGACATGTTACCAGATTTAGATAAGCCTAGTCTCAAAGAAATGGGAATAACTTTAATGGGAGATATGATCGCGATCTTGAGGTACGCCAAGAAAGTGGTCGAAGAAACAACGTGCGAAAGGTTTCTCGTAGACACAGAAGATCCATCCACAAATCCGAAACCAGTTGTTAAAAAAGTAATACCAAAAGCATCTATCAAAACAGTGGCTTCCAAAATCAAATCAGATTCTGTAGCAATAAAAAAGATTGTGAAAGTACCAACAAGTTCAGCAAAAAAAGGTGTGACTACTGTAAAAAAACCAGTATCCACATCCAGCGAAGTAATAACAGATTTTGCTAATCAGAAGAAACAGACGATTCTTAAAAGAAAATTAGAAGAAGAATATGACAGTAGCAATGAGGAGGAATGGAACGGGACAGTGAAAAAGGTTAAATCATTGGACAATAAGGATAATAAAGTGGGCTATACGATAATACTTCCGAAGGGTTCAACATCTAGAAGTCAACAGATCCTTAAGAAGTCTACAGAACAGAAGAGAACTGTTTTCGATAGACTAGGAGATAGTTCTGTAACTAGTACAACAAATCTAGCAGAAACATCGCCAACGTTCAATATCACTGGCTTAGGGAAAGATGTTCTGAAAAGATCTGTGAGTGTTTTTAAACGACTAGGAGACAAAGATGCTGAGAAAGACAGTGCAATGCATGTAGGTATACTGAAAAATGGGATAATTAGTTCAGGAATATTAAAACCAAAAAGTATTAGTGGAAGAACCTCTATCATTACAACAAACAAAGCGGTATCAAAAACCATGGGGACAATGAGAGCTGATCAAGAGGCTAAAAGAAAAATTCTATCTAATAATGTGTCTCAAGTAGTAAAAACAACTACAAAAATGTCGTTTAATAACACATCGCCAAATACCGTTAGATCCACAAAATCTAGTGTTACATCTGGAAAATTAGGTACATATTATGGTTTTTATTATTTTGCGCTGTAACTGTTTCTCTAGATTTAACGAGTAATGATTTTTCAGCTTCTGAACGACTGACTTTGATACCAGCAAAAGCACGTTTGGGAACAGTTAAGACGAATGGTCCGAAACAAGTTACTTTTGATAAAATCACGACTGTGGCACACATGAAGAAACCGGATGTCTTCAGTCGTCTTGGAATTTGAATACTACGAATCCCTTCTATCAACAAGTAATTAAGTAACAAGTCCTCGTGATAAAGATCTTTTTGTACAAAGTTAACTAGTTTCCTACTGCATGTATTGTAGAAATACATATAAGAGATAATTATAATTATTGAACGGTGTTAATAAAGAACATAACATTAAACATAAAAACGCTTTCAGGAATTTCATTAGTTCCCAATAAACATTGTAGATATGTTCGGTTGAAAATATAAATATATTTAATATAGAAATGTGATCATTATTTTATATTCTCATGAATGTATAAAAATACTATTTGAAATGCTCTTTTAGTTAAACAAAATATTTAGTATATGCGTCAATTATCATGGGTACAAACATATTTTTGTTACATAAGGATATAAGTATCAATACATTGTTTATTGTTGATAAACAATTTTTTTTATACAAAATAATTTCTGATTTTTGAGTCAATGTATGAATGAATTTTGATTTGTACGCAGAGACAATCGTAAGTTTCAAAGAACTATTACTAAAGATACATAAATTCGAAATAAATGTACCTAATTGTCAACATTTGCTTACGTATTATTATATATACATATAGAAACGATCTTTTTTTTTATTACAGAAAAATAAAAAAAATATTACACATGCTAATTTGTTTACACTTCTTTCCCCTGAATAACAAAAACGTATTCTAGAATTCTGAATATTTTTCAGTGTTGATATAAACGCGAACGTTCCTACACAAATTTTTTAAAAGACAAAAGTTCATGAAATCGTAAAGAACTAAAATTCTGGCATTACAAGAGCGCTTTCGATAGGTCTACTTTTTCAAGTAGAAGATCTCGGTTAACATTCAGATTTTATTCTGAATTTCCACGATATATTTTATCAGTGGATGGAATGTTGTTCCATATTGGCAGCTATATCCATAAAATGCAGCTGAAACTGAACCATTGAAAAAATGTTTGCAATACAGTTTTTCACGCAGTGCGGTCATTATACCGTTTCAATGAAAAATACTGGGATCTACTCAACCTGCTCGTTAACGTATGTATTAAATTCGTATAAAAGAAGGGGGTGATCGTGATTCCATGTGCATTTCCCATAAGAAGCTCATCGCATTCACTCCAATCTAATACTCTACGTCGTTAAACCAAGCGCTTCAGGAATGCCAGACCGTGCTAAATGAAACAAAAATATTGCATGTTTTATATATACATATCGGGTGTATACGTTCGTGATTCAATGAATATAATTGTTTTCTTGTTTTAATCAAAGTTATATGTTGCCCACCTTTTCGCATCATCCTTGCTAGTAAACTTCAATGCCAATGTAATTATCCTGGAAAAAGTAAACAGTTACAGTTTCAGGAGAAAAGAAGTGGCTCGGTGCTTATAGTAAGTCAAGTAACTAGCAGTTCTTCAGCATGTTAGCGACTACAACTAAACATAATAAAATCTTACAAAAAGGACTCGTATCTCGTTCGATATCATCACTAATGAATATCAGCGATACAGCCTATTGCAAGAGGTAGTATTATACAATTACATGTGAACAGTTATGATCATTAAAAACATTACCCAGATAATGAGTCTCATACTTATAAAATAGTTATATACATGTTGGCATACATACATATATATATATATATTAACATGTATGCGTTAATATATATATATATGTGCATCAATGTGTCAACATATAGTGCATATATATATACATGTATGTAACATGAATATTAGTTAACGCAACTTTCGCTCCGTAAGGATAATAGTCTTGTGTTGTTGTAAGAATCGGGTAGACCTAGATGGCGATATATATCTTCTTGATATACCTGAAAATACAGAGAATATCTACTACCATTACATACCGTTCATGTGCACATATATACATATCATTCTTTAACATTTTATGAAATGTCTATATTAAGGAACTTTTGGTAATACATTGTTCTATTCTTCTTTTATGCTCGTTACTCCACTGATCAAGAAATACTTTTATGCTCCTCTGTAAAATATCTGGCCCCTTTTATATGGGACCCATCATAGGATGAGCTTATATCACGATCGATTCCCCCTTCAGTTTTATCCAGAGTTCTTACTGTTTAAGTGGCATATGTTACAAAATTCCAAAGATACTTTGTCCGAGTTTAAGTGCAGGCATATTCCTGTACTATCTAAATTTTGAGCTGTTTCCTCTTCTGGAAAAAGGTTGGACGTATCGTTTAAACTGTCCACTGAATTCATAATTTCATCGCATTTAGGCAGATCTTCGAATATGTCCATGTTGAAAGTAGACAATTGATCAAAATCAAACCCAATAGTGTCATCCTTTTTCACATGAATATTAGGAAAGTCTGGTTGGGTAATTGGCAATAGATTATCCAAATCTTCTGTATTCTCCATGAAACTATCTCCTGATATCGAATCTGTTGTAGAAGTTATTATGTTAATTGGGTCCTTCTTTCTGGGACTGCTCTTGACATCAACTATAGGATTATTGAAAATAGTATAAGTGTGATCGAAATAAGAATAGGCTGGTCTAATTTCATCAAAATTAGTATTCTTACATGCAGTTTGCTTCTTGGCATTAATACGAGACTCGCTCACTTCGCTTTTGGTGGTAATTTCTTCTGTTAATATGTCATTGTCAACAAACATGTTATTACTTTCACTATTTAATAGACTCTCCTTTGTGTTCGTGTAACATGTGCACTTGCGTCGGGTCTCGGTCTCTACCGGGTACTCGGTGGTATGATTCGGGTATAACAGATTACCATTTTTTTGCGTACTCATTTTACGGAGACCCTCATTAATAGTCTTGAGCAACGCCGTGATACTTGTGTTATTGTTCAGAACGTTTCTGAGATATGCCACCTCGCCTGTCAATCTTTTAATATCGATACCTTGTTTTCTCACGACGTTCACCAAATTTTTATTCTCGTGTTGATAATATAATAACTTGCTTTCCATTTTCTCCAGGTACGCTTTCTTTCGGAGCCTGTTTTCACGAGCCATCAAAGCGTTTCGGTTTAAGCAGGGCCGCTTCGAGGGTCCCCTGCCCCGTTTTCGTGGTTCCGAAACAGTTTCATTTTCAGACAGAACAGCTTGCTGCGTGTTTTTTCGAGAATCCCTTAATCTCATGTTGCACTTCGGCAGATACATGTCATCATCTGACTCCGAGGAACTGTCCCATTTGACATTTGTTCCTCCTCGAACTTTCCCAGACATTTTCGCAGGAATGTACGCAATGGCTAGACTACCGAAACAACACCGTGTTAATGTTACTTTTTTGACTGGTGAATAAATTGCACTTTCACGCCCTGGCTAATTGATATATTCCGCTATCAACAACCTCAATACATACGCAATTTTTCTATCCAATTAGGATCACCCCAAAATATGCGTATTGGAACATTGGAAGCAGTCAGCGAAATTAAGCCTTTGATTATAAACCTCTCTCTAGATGCGACTGCGAGTACACAAGACTCCAGTGTATAAGAAATTTCGCCCTTCATTCTGCACAAGACAATCTTCCGATCCTTTATTCATTGAAATCTTCTTTATCGTTACCTAATATACCTACCTAATATATGATTTGTTTGGAAAAGTGAACGGATGGAATTCAACAGAATCAGTTCATGAAATTGTGTAGATTTATTCAACATGAACACAGTTTCCTACCATTTCAAATATCGTGCTCTTTCCAACGTTTCCAATTTTCTGCATGCAGTATCTCCGTCCTCTTTCATCCACAGGGCCAGTGTAAAGGACAGAGACGTGAACTTACAGAAATGGCATCACTGTCTGTAAGTAGGTCAAAAATTTCGAGGACGTGAGCATAGATGTTGATAGAAGTTTCGCCTCTATAAAAATATTCCATTTTATTGTCGAAGGTCTGCGCAGAGTCGGATGCGTAACGGGTGTGGTGGGGGTAGAAAACGTGACGGCAGAGAAGTTGCGGAATGCGACGTTGTCGAGGTATTGTGGCACGCAGCCGCGGTGAGCGCATGCGTCCGTGATGTTAAAGAGAACCATAGGAGGGGATTTCGCCTAAAGGAGAAGGGAAAAAGAGATCGTCCGTGAGCGTGAAACAAAGAGAGACCCAAGGGGAAGATTTACGGGTGCAACGGAGAAGAGTATATGGTGGTGGTGGTGAGACCAGTTATATTTTTATTGTCGACTGGCATATTTCGCGAAGCTGGTCTCGCAACGAATGCGTGTTTGACGTATCGTGGAACGAACGTAAAGAGATGCCTGAAAATGTCGGGTAAAAGTGAAACTCGGTGATCCAGGCTGGACGGAAGCAGACAGTGAAGGGAAGTGAATTCGGTGGAATTTATTCCGCGCGTTTATCTCTCGAGAAGGTCACGACCATTCGCGGAAACCGTTGCGTTGGTGGCTGGTTTTAATTGAAAGCGGGGAATCTCAGAGAAGCTCACGGATCGTGCACAGGTCAGCGCGTTACGGTGCGCGATACGAACGGAAAAAGAGAACGCGTAAGTACTACGAGAGTTACGTCGACCGAGGGAACGCGTGTATGCTGGATATCTTGCGAAAAACATCGACGAATGGATCACGGGTGCGTCCACGAGACGAAATTTCGCGCACGGACCGAGTGTACCCGTTGTTATTGTTGTGCATATATTGATTTTCAACAAGCGACTCGTGTACCCGTTCGACGTTTCTTCTGTGTCACGGGAAAACACGTTAGACTCGGTTCGCACGGTTTTCTCCCCTCCGTGACCATCGCTAAAATGGTTTCATAGGACGCCCTCGATTACCTTAACACCTAATTTGTTATTGTTTATCATATCACAACCACTGACTTTTCCTTAGATCGAAATATGACTAGCACCATGGCAACAGAACCGTCTACTATCGTCAAGTTCTTGGTAGACGGAATGACAACCACCACTGTCACCACGTTCCCCAAGGAGGAAGAACCAGTGCCGATATTCTTGCAGACTAAAGCTGCTCAAATTATCGCTGGCACGTCTGTTTGGTTCGCTCTGTTCATAACGTGTCAACAGGTACTTCAAAACAATACAGTACATGTCAAAAATACACAACCCACCAATATTTCAATATCTTGACAGTTTACGAAAAAATTTGCCAATACGATATTTTAGGTTAATCTATAATACAGTTTAAATTAACGAAAAGAAAGCATCGTCTTATTTTAATGCACGTGACAGAACTGGCGTGATAAAAAGAATGAGGTACTAGATTTCAAGCGTTCTATCAGTACATCAATTTTTATCATTGCCGCTATCTTGCCAGCACTGTTGTTATTTATTCTTAGGACCGACATCTTTAGATAGCAGTTTTGTTATATACTTCTAATTAAACGTATTCATTTTAATTAATTCATAGATTTGTCTTTTTCATGTGTCATTTTGCAGTCCTCTTCGGTAATGAAAAGTGCAATTTGCTTATATGAAAAATTTCTGATTAGAATGCAGATCTTTATGTAAAATAAAAATTTTCTAAATCAGTTGAAAAACTAGAAATCAAGTAAAAATGTATTTTTTCATTTAATAATTTTAATAAGTCGAAAATAGTGCAATTGTGTTTTGTCATAAATGCATCAAATCCGCAGTCTATTTATGGTACACACTATACATATGTGTACTTGATCGTGTTATAAAATAGACATATAATTGTTTCGGTATTTTTGTAGATTTTCCAGCACCTGAGGTGGTATACCAATCCGGCAGAACAGAGATGGATAGTGAGGATTCTGTTTATAGTCCCAATATACGCTACACACTCTTGGGTCTCTCTAGTATTTTTTAACAGTGAAAGTTATTATGTTTATTTCTTCACTGTACGAGACTGTTACGAAGCATTCGTTATATATAACTTTTTGTCTTTATGCTACGAGTACCTGGGAGGTGAAGGAAACATTATGTCCGAGATACGGGGCAAACCTATTCGTTCGGATTGCCTATATGGAACGTGTTGCCTAGTTGGGAAAACATACACTATCGGTTTTCTTAGATTTTGCAAGCAAGCCACCTTGCAATTTTGTTTAGTGAAACCGGTGATGGCATTTGTCATCATATTCCTTCAAGCATTTGGACATTACAGAGATGGGGATTGGTCTCCAGATGGGGGCTATATTTATATAACTATAATTTACAATATCAGCGTGTCCCTTGCGCTTTACGGACTTTTCCTCTTCTACTTCGCTACAAGAGACCTGTTAACACCGTTCGAACCTGTTTTAAAATTTTGTACCGTCAAGAGCGTTATCTTCCTCTCGTTCTGGCAAGGTAATATTCAGAATTCTCCCAGATTTTTCAATGTCCCTCGATCGCGAACTAATTTGTATTCTTTTAGGAGTTTTGCTGGCTATTCTTGAGAAAGCCAATGTAATTTCGCCTATTACCTTAGGCCAGTCGACCAGTGCAGGCACAGTATCTGCTGGTTACCAAAACTTTTTGATTTGCATTGAAATGTTGTTCGCTGCTATAGCTTTGCGTTACGCGTTTCCTTATCAAGTATATTCAGCTGGTTGTGTAACGGATTCAAGAGGAAGAAGCGTAACAATGCAGAGTATTAGCAGCAGTCTAAAGGTATTAACGGTTCAATGAATAGTTGCATTCAAAATCGAAAAAAAAACATTCATTTTAATACGATTCTTCTGCAGGAAACTATGAATCCAAAAGACATAATGACTGATGCCATTCACAATTTCCATCCACAGTATCAACAATACACTCAGTACAGTTCTGGTATGTATGATTAATTTTTTTTTGCAAGATGTCTGTTTTAATGAATATTGCCTTTGAGATTCTTTTCAATACTTTGTGTTTCTTAATCGGTATATTTTCATATAGCATGACGTAGCGAATGATAAAATCTAAAATCATCTATATTTCATTTTGTACATTTGTATTTTTTTTCTTTAAATTTCTTTATACTTCGCAAATATTGATTGAAGAGAGACAGGAAGATTGAATCTAACATTTAACAACTATTACGAATGTTTCATCCGAATTTAAACGAAGTAAACGATTTCGAATGTAGTTCACTGCTGACTACTGTAGTCCTGATTTAAAAGATTGCCAATACTTACGAATTACGAGCAAAGTTGCGACGAGGCGACTCAATAAAAGAAAAGATTATTTCTACTGTAATATCAGTTTACACGTGCCAGTTAGGGATAAATTCTTTGAAGGCACTTCCTTTTTATTATTTTTCAGACGTTAATACCAACTTGCCGTATGAAAAACTATGAGAGTGCGAGGGATCAGTTTTTTAATTACAAGAAATTGGACGTCAGGCATTTATACAGTTTAAACGAAGATTGAAAAATTCTTAACGCTCTAACTATAGTTTCTTAAAACTAATATTACAGATTTACTTGATGTTTTAAGTTCGAATGAAGTTGCAGGGTGGGCAAAGAGTTCTCTGCTCAAATTATGATTTAAGGTTTATATTAAAAATCCTGTATACGTATATACTTATATGCATACACACACATATATATAATACATATATAAGCATACGATTCCTTCATTTTGCAATTAACGAAATCTACTGTACAATAGAAATTAAGCACTTAACCACAGGAGCACTTAGAGTACAGTGTAATTTCATAAGAAAATTTTGCTTTTTTTTAATAAACGCAGAAGACAAATAACAATTATGGCAGTATATTGCAATTAAATATCATTTTAAACGATAGACAAAGAGTAATCGAAGAACGTAGTATTATCTTGTAATGCCTTGATTTGTATTTTGGAAAGATGATTGGCATGCGAACATGATCGATCGAGTTTAATTTAGTATTACTCATTTAGTATTATATTTTTGATTCTGTTTTCCTCGTGTTTATTATTTATGCCTTTTCAATGATTTCTGCCAGAATTCGAAAATTCAACTTACCATTCTATTGCATATGCATGTTCGTTTGGTAGCATTGTGTTACGCGTACGTTCATTGTAATGATGTTATGAAAATAAAATATGATGTAGTATATCACGCAGTGTGTACACAAAAATTTTGTCCGATTGCATACGACAAAAAAAAAGAAAGACAAAAAGACATTGTGCATATAATCTCGTGCATTGATGCAGCCTAGAGAGACAGGATAAATTCACGCATGATTGTTTTGCTAATTCGCTGAGTGATCAATGTATCCATTAGTCACGGTTTTGCCGGCGATAATACATACGTGATGTAATGTAACAATCAGGAGCACCCAAAGGACAACGTGGTATGCGGATATCCAGCTTTGATCCAGACGATCCGCAGAATATGCCAATTCCGCCGCCGCAAAGACGACACACTTCTCACCAACGTGTTGCGACTATTTCTCAAAATTATAACGAGAAAACCATGCTGTTGAGCAGCGACGATGAGTTCCAATAATTTTCACAGAGATGAGAAAAGAAAGAAACGGAACTGAGAATCGCATTTACAACAGAGAAAAACTGAAAAACCGAATGCGACCGCGCCACGCTCTCTCACGTTGGACTTTCGTGAAATTACAAAAATTAATCCGGTCTCAAGGAAACGCAACATACACCATTGAAAATTGATTGTTCATCATTAGGTAGGAACTTAACTCGCTCACGAAAAACAAACAGCAGATAGATAAAAAAGAAAGAAACAAATTGTGCGTGATGTGAAGGGAAACGATTCCATCATGCTGTAATAGTTCCATAATCCATGTTAATATATGTATTACGTTACATCATGTAAACATAGCATAGAAGATATTTATTTTAATATGCTGAACATATTTAAAGCAGTCTTACCTATAGAGGTGGCTCTACTATAATAATGCAACTATTCTTTGTTTCACGGAACGGTTTACGTTTCTTAAAAGGGGAGGATTGTACAGTACTTAATATCTGAATACTCACAAATATGTTGCCGCATTATTTACCGTAGTTAATTGATATTTTTACACTCTGATCTAACATCGCGTATACGTTTTGACATCGATATTCCCAGTCTGAACGGAGATCAATGTAATTTCGCCGACGGAGAACACTAATTTCATTGGGATATACATTGGGAAAGATACTTAGGATTCTTGCACGCGTCCGAGGAAAAAAAAATATATATATATACATAAATATATATCTGAGCCACAAAAATCTTTGCGTCCTAGATTAAAGAATTAATGAGTGTATATATCGTTACAATAGAATGTATTTAATAATGCAAAAATTAAAGATTTTTTCTTCAATGTATTTATTTTATTCGAATTTATAAGTATTTGATGTTCGATGTTCTATGCTTTATCTTCTGTTGAACGGTCTCCAAGGAACGAGAATCAGCTTCGATCTTAATTCAACTTTATTTTCTGTACAATAGAAATATTTCTGTATACATAAATTATATTTGTGGAACGAATATATTATTCTGTTCCATGAGATAACAATAAAGTTCATTTGTTAAAAGTAAATCGCTATACTTTGTACTATTAATTATTAGCGTCTTACAATTACATTCCGACTCTCTCTTATTAGTAAAAACACATAGTAAAAGACGTAACAACGAATTAAATCAGAGTTTGCGAATCAATTTCAACAAAAGATCAAGTCTCATTTTATTCTACAAAAAAGCGTTCTCTATCATTACATGTTAAATCCATATAATTGGTACAACTATCAGTGAAAAAATAACTTAGTATTATATCAACAGCCTTTCTTTTGGCGGAAAAAATATATATATACTTGTACGTATATGTATACATATATCGATACACTCGTCGATATATATATATACATATCGAAATTTCTTATCGCAATACAATAATACAGAAAATTACAAATTATTTGATACACCCGTGGTTTCGTTTCTTTTACCAACCAACCCAATACGTATTTGTATTTGTTACAACTTTCTTCCAGCCGTGCCACGGTGATTCTAAGTCTTGTTCCAATAACACTCTGGGATCATCGGACGATTCTCTTCCTTTGTGATCGTTGCTAGAACCACAACCCTCGGTTTTCAACGGTTTGCGTTTGGCGCACAATAAATTGTTATCCTCATCCTCGATATCCTGATATTGTAACTCGTCGTCCATGTACACTACAATATCATTCTCCTCGTTGGTGTATTTATTGTACTTCTCGGCAACATTTTGTCTCAACACTTTGCTGCTAAACGTTCCCGAGGTGCCTCCTTTACTATGATTAGCGTCGCTCTTCGTGCCGTCATTAGGTATCGGTTTAAACCCTATCGACCTGAGACGAGCAATCTTCAAATCGCTGTCTAAAGCGTTAACAGGTACAAATGCGGACACTCGTTTCATCGAGACTTTATTCTGTTCCCTTATCTTCAAAATATTGTTACTCGTCGACGTATTGCATACAGGTTGTACACATTTATACCTTCTCTTCTCATCTGATCTGGCGGCTTCGCACGTTTCAGATTTCACATCTTTGCTTTCGCCGTATTCTATCTTGATAAAAGTGTACTGCTCGTTGCGATTACACTTCTGGCCGGAGTCGTACAACTTCAGGTTCCTTATCAACGGTTCCTTGATGAGCGAACACTGGGTAACCGCGTCAGTTTTACAGGGTTTGGAAACTTTGTCCGCCGTTTCCTCGGATTTAGCGGTTTTTAGTTTCGTAGGAATCGGTTGCATCAATTTTCTTTTCCGGCTGACGACCATGGATGTTTCACTAGTCTTAGCTATCTTTGATTTCTTGTTGTCACCTCTTACGGTGATATTATTATTTACAATCTTATCGTCGACGTCGTGTTTAGTTAGTTTTCCAGGTACAGTAAGATTCTTGTGTATCCTATTCTCTTTCAACGCCTCGGATTTTTTAATACCAACCGCCGACTTATCCCTAATGCGTTTACAGCTTCCGATTTTAATCAGTCTGCTGCGAGTTTTGAAAGTAGCCTGTTGCCCGGATATATCGGGATTAATTTGACATTTGTTTAACGTACAGATCCCACCACTGAATCGTTCGCACGAGTGCTTCGAGTAGGTGTTGCTGATACACCGTAGCCGTCTGTTCCGCGGACCACGTATTTTCGGACCAATTTTCGCGTCTATTAATAAATTCGCAATCTCTCGTCTCTGTTTCTTGTTTATGTGCTTCTTCATCGACGACTTGATCGCTTTTACCGTTCTCAAACGCGTCCTCATCTCGTTTCTGGTTCCTATGTTCTTCTTTGTACTCTTAGACGACTCCTGCAGACAATTAATCTTCTTCTGTTTCGCTATTTTACTTTTCACATGCTTGCTATGACCATTCGAACGCAAAGTGTCCTCCTCCTCCACCTCCGGTGTATTCGAACCGTTACACGCGTTAAAACTCATTACACTTTGCTCTAACATGTTCGAAGACTGCACAGACCTTTTCTGCAATTCCCCGTTTATCATCTTTCTAGATAATTTTCTGTGTCGCCTGAACTTGTAATATCTTGGTGCGGGTAAATCGTCCGAGCTATCCTTCTTTGTCTTCGTTTCTTCCTTAACATCTTTCTGTGTTCTGATTTTGCTCTTGCTCTCGGGTTGAACTATCGACAAGTCGCGCGTTTTCAATGCCACAGACTGTTCCGATGTTAATCCTATCATATTACCCATGAGCAGTTTTGATAAAGGATGACACTTGTTGTTGATCAAGTGCAGAATTTTATCCGGCGTCAGTGTGTCCAAGGAGTCGAGCGATTTCAACTCCTGCGACTCTTTCAGTGCAACTATGCCTGTTGCATTGTCATCCTCGTACAAAGAATTTGCCAAATTTAATATATCACTGGGCGCATCGGACGAATTGATCTCTTGTACCTCTTCCGAATCATTCGTCGCGTCTTCGCACGTCTCGCCAACGTTACTCTTACGTTTATAACAAGAATTTAAATGTACGTTCGTGGGACTACAGCACATTGCTGTGCTCGTATCTTTAGTTAACTTTATTTTCAGCGTATCCGACTTTACCGTATTAGGCGAAATATAATCCACACGCTCATGAAATTCATTCGCTCCGATCGTTTGTACCTTTCCATCTAAACTTCTGTTCTTATCCTTACTAGATAAACTTACAGTTTCCGCTTGTGGATTAGCTCTGGGTAGATTAAGCGGTTGAATAGTTCTACAAAACAACGGTAAAGTATTCCTCTTGACGTCGTGCTGCGTATTATGCGACGAATCGTAAAGCCCAGTACGTATCGAAATGTTTGTGTTGTGAGCTTTGGATCCTTGCATACTCATATGAGATAGCGACTTGTTCTCAGACATGGCGGACGTACTGGCTGCATTGAACGTACAATCCCCATTCCCTTTCTTAAACACATGTCGAGTTACTATTGCGCTTTCAGAAGCACCTCGTTCCTTCTCGTCGAACTTTTTGCTCTCGAAATTCGGGGACTGCAAAGATCCACTTGCCCTGTCGTGTTTCCTCTTTTGTGCCTGTTCAGAGCTGTGCAAGTATTTTTTAAACTCATACGGGCTCGAAGAAGAGCTCTCGCAATTGTTTTGAAGATATACAGTTGTTGGAGTAAACTGCTTGGTGCTCCAGGATGGTGGATCTTGATTAGTTAAACGTAACAAAGCGAATTTGTAATATTTCGTAGCATCCGAATCCATGCCTATCCAAACGTTTACCACGATATACAGACCGTCATATCTATAACCAGTTTTCGGAGCAAATTCGTTGAACAGATTGTAACTCCTGATTAATCTCACTGGTATTTGACTCTCGTAGTTTTTAATCAACGGATCCGCGCCAGACTTCTCGTTGTAATACCTCTGACCCGTAAGAGTGAGAAAATCACCAAGATCAATATCTTCATTGGAGTTAATGCTCGAAGTGCAAAAAGAGGTGACTCCAAACGGTCCGATTTGGACATTTTTGTCGAAAGGATCGTGAACACGGTCCCTGGAACAGTCCATGCGGATACCCCACCAAGAGCCAGGTGGAAACTCTGAGATCGGTCCATACGTGTAATTCATAACCTAACAAGAAAGAAAAAGATAGAATTGGTTCGCGCAAGAATAAAAACAAAACAATTAGATTAGATCTTACGTGTTTGTTACTCCAAGAAGTTGATTGTATGTCTTCTTTGGATACTTTTAGCTGACAATTAGAATTAAGTTTGATAAACAATTTTTCCAGATCTTCCTTGGATTTCGCGTCCATCTAAAAAATTGAACGCAGATTTATAGTTTTTCGTTTTTTCACATTTGTACACTTAAAAGATACAACACTCACTTGATGCCTGCGGCAAGACCCATGTAGCATTCTCTCATTCTCTTGTACAGTGTTCGCACAAAGGATCAATGAACCATCGTTCCTCGCCATTTTATAATAGAATTTTATTTGCATAATAGGCAATAAGCATAGGCACTAACATTACACACATAAACAGCTAATCATAATATATTTTCTGCTTATGTGGTGCAGCCAAAATCTTGAAGGCACGTCGATTACTCCGATTGGAACACCTGCATACCCTCCCTTCAATTATTCTACACTGTTAGGAGCTTCAAAGCTCGAACAGATCCACGTGTTTCAACTTGTTTCGGAACCGATATTTTTTCCTCATTATCGTACGTAAATTAGACACGGGATGAGTTGCTTCAAAAACAAATATGGCGTACTTTTATTTTGTCTCGTGTGTCTGCTACAACGCATCGATCACGTATTACGTCGTGCATTTCGGACGAGTGTCGTTCCTCAATCGTTCATTTTTCCCATTGTTTTTGTTACTATGTAGAACGAACAGTAAAATAGTTGAACCACGAACGATGCGATTATGATACAAAATATTTCAGAACAAATCTATACTTTGGAGCGCATCGTGGTACCGCTATACCTCGTCTGTGGTAGTACTATCTGCACGAGCAAATCATTTCAGGGGAATACAGAATTTCTCCCACCTAGATACCACAGAATGTACATTATACATGCAATGTAACTCTGTGACAGTCTGTGACTCTATACTGCACGGTATAATTCATGACGAAGTAATCGTGTCGACTGTGGAAAATGCAACTTGTAAATCCGTAGAGGCACGATGTTTTTAAAAAATGCAAGGATAATCTCGTTCTACGGGAAAAGGGCTATATTGTCTAGCAGTTCTTCCTTGAAAATTCCAAAACGCAATAGTTATTTAGTACTGTACGTATTGTCACGAGTATCTCGATTCCAAATAGAGGTTATTTCGTAGAACCTGTCCATTAGTCCAAAATTATATCTTATCCCAGTACTTCGAATACATAAAGCAATTTCTTCGTGTTTGAATGTAGCGTTCCAGAGATCGGAGATGATTTGTCAGGGAAAGATCCTTTGTTGAAAGAAGATAAAAATCCGGAGTTCAATACCATCACCGTAGAGAAATGTATAGCAGCTATCGGTAAACAAGCGATAGATTTTGAGAATGAAGTGAAATCCTTAGGGGAGGATCTAAAAAGTAATTTTATTCGAATATTTTCCAACACCTTACGGCGTACATTACATTGTAACAGCTCGTGTTGCATAATAACAACAAATTTTCTTTCAGAGGAGAAGAATGTAACTGTAGAGAGTCTATTCAAAAATGTGTTGGATCCTATAGAACAATTATACGCGTCCCTGTATATTACATGGGGAATTGCGAAAATATTATATCTCGGTAACCAAAGCGTAATGCCCACAGAATGTTATATAGGTATTCACGAACGTGCCGAGAGAGCTTTAGCTAGTCGAAATGTAAATGTACCGATTTATGAGGCATGCCAATTCATCATGAACGATAATGATATTAAGTTGAGCTCCCAGCAAAGAAGGGTTCTGAATAAAATCGTATTAGAGGGTAAGCTAAATGGACTAGATCTGGGCAGCAGAGACAGAGAAATACACTCAGAGTTAACGTACACGCTACTCAGAAAGAGAAAGGAATATTCACAAAAGTTGCAGGTTGGTAAACGCTACAGTGTTCGAAAACATTTACAAACATTTGAAATTGTAGGCAGTGTTTTTATGTTAAACGCCATAACGTATTAAAGTAACATAGTACAAATACTGATGTGCTCTTTTGTAGGTGGCAACCAGTCAGTATAAATTTGTAATAAAAGATGCTTCAACTGTGAAAGATTTTCCAGAAGAGCTTCTAAAGTTTATGGTAACAGACGAAACACAATACACTGTTGGCCCTTGGACCGCAACGTTAAATCCTGCTATTATGAAACCATTCATGGGTATAGTGTATACAATAAATATTTTTTCAATATTAGTGAAAGAGAGATTTCCCAATTGTCTCTTTGCTAAACTAACATTTTTAACTATGTTTATTGTTACACACTAACTAGAATATTGTCCTGACTATTCATTGAGATGGAAAGTTTGGGAATCAGATGTTATCAAAGCGTCAGTATTGCAAGACAGAACAGTACAAACTAGTACTCTGCTGGAAGAGATTCGATACCAAAGGAAGAGACGGGCACAATTATTAGGATATAAAACATACGTCGATTTAAGTATGGAAACCAAAATGGCTGGAAATCTAGAGAATGTTTATCATACGTTAGATACTTTACTGGGAACAGGTAAAATTTTCGTGATCGTCAATGGAAAGTGATGAAAGAACAATGTTCGAATCTTTCTTTTCACACAGCTCGTTGTGCCCAAGAAATTGAACTCAAGGAATTAACTGCATTTACAAAAGAAAACGTTTGCGAAAGATCGCTTCAACATTGGGACATACCGTTCTGGAGCAAGAAACTACAACTTAGCCGACAAAAGTAATTAAGAAGTGAGCTTTATCTATGCACAATGGAAAATCTTGAAATGTAATATTGTTTCATGGTCATTCAATTTATAGGTTCAAAGAAGAAGATTTTAAACAATATTTTCCACTGCCAAAAGTATTATCTGGTACATTTGAATTCATCGAAAGATTATTCGGTATAAAAATTGTCGAAGCCGAAAAACCAGACGTTTGGCATAAAGATGTCCGATTTTTCGATGTCTATGATCTAAACGAATCGAGTACCACCCCCATAGGAAGCTTTTATTTAGATCCTTATGCAAGGGACGATGGTAAAGTGAGGTTATCGCATGATTCCAGTTACATGGTGCCCCTGAAAAATAAAAGCAAAACAAGTGAAACGAAACCATTGGTTGCTTTGATATTTAATTTCCAATCGCCATTCAAAGAAAGGCCTTCTTTATTGTCATTTAAAGATGTTAAAGCTCTTTTCCAAAAGGTAACTTTTTTTCTTTATGAAAACGATCATCGCTTTCTCTGGCATGTTTGTTTGTAACTTTAAACGTTGTTATCTAGTTTGGACACATGATGCAACATATTTGTACAAAAGTGGAGTATTCCGAAATATCTGGACATGCGAATGTAGAATGGGACGCAGCATTTATCTCTGACTATTTCTTTGAAAATTGGTACATTGCAATTTACTCTATTCATTTCTAACGCTGTTCTATACATGTAACATTATGATTATCGTCGTAGGTTGTACGAACCATCGATCTTGCAACAAATCTCCTCTCACAATGATACAGGAGAACCATTATCCGCAGAGATGATTAAAATGTTGAAAAGTTCAAAATCGCATTTAGCTGGATACAATTTATGTAAAGAACTGTATTTATCGCGATTCGATTTGGAGTTGCATTCTAGGTAAGATCGACCGAGACAATAGTAAATGGTAATATATTGAATCATTTTTCTTTTGTTTTTAGCGACGAATTTTGGAACGACATAATGAATCGCATTTGGAGCAAACACTTTGTTTTACCACAGCACAAAGTGGATTGTCATATCTGTTCGTTCGAGACTATTTTTAGCGGAGATTTCGCAGCTGCTTATTACAGGTGAGACAGAGGAAGCGTGGAAGAATGCATAGCTTTGTAAAAAGTTTCAAAATCATGAGATCATAATAATTTTGTTACAGCACTATTTGGTCGCAAATGGTTGCTGCCGATTTATTCAATGCTTTTAAAGAGAAACCATCGAAAAATTTGACGGATGAAACGATACAAGAACTCGGTAGCAGATACCGTGCAACGTTTATGGCCTTAGGAGGAAGTCAACCAACGAGCGAGGTTTTCCGAAAGTTCAGAGGCAGGGATCCTAATCCAAAAGCACTTTTGATAAATATGGGATTAGATGTTGAAGCTAGTATGTTAGAATCTCACGCCAAAAAGCAATAACAGAATATATAAGATACCTTAAAAATATAACAGTGTAAGAAACTTAGTTTTCTTCTTTGTATAATAAATCAGGAAATGTAATTTATATAAATATGAATATTGTAAAAGCTTTATCTTTCATTGTTCAAGATTATTTAATTATAACATAATATACAACTTTCTTTGTTTACAGTGTTCAGTTACTTATATACAATAACTCTTTCCAGTACATTGTATCTCAAATAGAAGTAATGTTTCTAAACTAGTAAATATTTGAAAGAATAAAATCTTCTTTAATTGTAAAAGATTTTTACATGTATTTACAAAATGTTTATCGTTTATATGCTTAAAAGTCTGTACAATTCAAATGCACGGTGAAGTCTACATACAACGGAATTTCTTCAATTTAAAATTATTATTATCTTCGTTTAAACTAGTGACACGATGATAATAGTAACAAACAGAAGAATTATTACTATCCAATAGCCACACGTACGATCCTTGGTACTGATACGTTGTACTTGTTGCGTTTTGTTAATTAATGATTCATCGGTTGCATCCATATGATCGGCTAAATTGTCGATTATTTCTGCATAAGAAAATAAATTGTTAAGCAAATCTTCTCGCGTCTTCTCGTTTACAGTATGAACGAATATCGATATACTTTACCATTTTGATAATCTACTTCGTTAACAATGTTTTGACCAATCTCCTTTTGCCTCGCAATGACTTTACATAATTCTTCTAATCCCTTGTCTTGTTCTAGAAAATATTAACATGATATTTCAATGGAAATGAACATAAGAGAATATAGGTACCATAGCAGTACCTAGTAGAATCCTGTCCTGTTCGAGTCTCAGATCAGTAACCGTTCCTCCTATGTCTATGAGCTTCTCGTCGTCATCATCGGCTGCCCAAGAAGTTGTGCCACCATCTGCAAATGCTGATGATGTTGACGCAAACAAGTTGGTGCGGGAATTCGCATAACTGTCTGTACGAGCATGGTACAGTTTCTGCAATTGTATGTCTTTACTCTGCAGTAATTCTATCTGACGCGTTCTCCGTTCTGCTTCTTCAAGAGTTCTTTTTACTATGTTTTAAGGAAAACATTTATGCAAGACAACAACCACAGAAATGTGTGTCAAGCATGGGAGAAAAGGATACATAGTTTTAGATCTTAACGCGTCATCCACTTTACTTCTAAGCCGTTGAACATCTACGCTATACTTTTTCAGACGGAGTCGCACAGTAGAAGAATAATGCCCGTACGCTTTCGAAGTCTTTGGAAATTTATTACGGGCTGTAAGTTGTTCCATGATGCTTCTAAACAGCTCCTCGCAGCCATCGTACTCTGTTAACCTGTTTACAAATAAGATATTGATGAAAAAATTCCAAAAAAAAATCAATTGTTGCATGAATCATAATTTTTACCAGGGGTCAGTGTCTTCAGAAAAAAAACGGTATCATTTTCGAAGAATTATTACGCACTCTTTTGACGTACTGGGGGTTGTATCGCTACTACATTGACATTCGACGATAACACATCGGTAGTATATAGACCTCTAAAATTACATAAATATATTGAAACATTCCATAATCCAAAATATTTTGTGACAGGTTCTTATAAATCCAATATTCGATGTAACGTCAAAAAGACAGGTTGTCACTTTAGTTTGTATTCCAAGATGATTTGTATACAATACAACTAACTATATATACATTGTAATTCAGCGAAGTTCTTTATTCTTCGATCGAAGTTATTTTACTTCCATAGATAATTGTATAATTGCAAATGCATTCATAAGTGAAAAGAAAATGTTGTAAATACGGGCACGGCTTCCAATAAACGATTTATCGTTAAGAATATACAATAAACGCTCCTTATCGTCCATCCACTTAGGATACGCTCAGATACGCTCGAGAGTAGACAAGCTATTTCGTTTTTGCTCTTAGTGGCTAGCGATTGGTTACTGCGAAAGTGTTACGTGTTACTGCGTGTTACTCAGTGTTACTTGCCATCATAACACGAACCACATAGCATTCTTACAGAGGCAATACTTCAGAGTTTTTTGGTGGTCAATTTTCTGTGCGCTTGCGTCCGTAAGTTAGTCCCTCATGGATACATCAGACAATTGTATGACATCATCCTTATTTTTAGATTTCCAAATCGCAGTGCATCTACCATAAAGAAAATCCTTCCAGTTCTCCAAAGCATTAGAAAAGTTGCCAGAATCCAGCAGGAATCATTTCCTGTGTCGGGGACATTTAAACGCCATCGACAGAGCCGACTGGAGCCGACTGAGTCAGTCCTTCTCCGACGCGCTCGCGCGCTACACTCGCCACCGTACCTCTACTATGTCCGTGCGCGCTGCTTGTGCGCTTGCGCCAGAGTACCACGATTTCAGCATCACTGCCTGGAATGCCTCGTCCAGACCTGAACATTTCGACGAACAGCGCATTACGGCGCGCCGAATGCCGCGCCTGGACCAATTATATGTATACAGGGTAAGGCGCTAGAAACAGGCCACCTGAATAACTCGGCTGCTATTGGTGTTAGGAAGAAATACATCAGATAGAACTTGCTTGGTTTCGAGGGGTAATTAATCTGATGTTAGTAGCTTTTTTGTAGGTGGACGCGTAAAGGACATATGAAGGTCACCTTCATTTTTTTAAATGGAATAGTATGTTTTTTTTATGTACTATCGGGTAGAGTCTTTTATGACGCGTACAATGACCTATGGGTCAAGGTCATTCGTGGTCTGGGTTAAGCCAATTGTGATGAAAAATAATTTACTTTGAGGAAATGATCGAACACTTCCTTGCCGCCTCTGGTTGTTGATATTACTTCATCTCTGTCTCGTAATCTCTTGTTATGGGTCCTTGAATGAGTATACAGATCAGTGATGCAGCTGCACAGCTTTTTGTCCCAAATTGAACGTAGATTTGGATGCCAGCGCCGCCATCGCATGACCGGTGTACTGCACCCCCCCGTACTCCTCTTCACCCAAACGAGTTGATTGGTCGATAATGTCGACCATAGTGTCGATGACGTCCAATCTCAAATCTTGAAAGCAGCGCCGCCTGAAGGGACGGCTAGTAGCACAGCTAGTATTTACTAGAGTAGGCTGTGATAGCGTGATAGCAGAGAGGATAGTATATATATCAGTGAAAAATACATTGAGTGATTGGTCTATTGCTTTGTCAACAACTGACAATGAGCCGACGAAATTGCGTAGCTTCGCGCAGGGATCCATACAGCGCCACTTAACGTAGCGGCGAAACGCCCAAACAGCTAGCCAATTACCGACAGTTGTTCATGTACCGATCTGTCGATAACGTTTGGCTACCAGTTTGAGCGTTTCGCCGCTACGTACGGACCTCTGAATGTAGCAAATGATTCTTGCCAGAATTGCATTGCCCCTTATGGTACAAACGGCAAGAATCATTTGCACTCGAATAAAAAGAAATATTTTAATGTTTTCTTTATTTTTAATGGTTACTTTTATAGTTATAATTAAATGGGTTACTATTTGTTTGGTGATCATGACTGGCTCATATATTGTCATAACTAGACTCCGGATTTTATGCAATTATAATAAAAATGAGCAAGTGCAATTTTTAAATTGCACCGTTTCAACGGTGAAAATATTAAATGATTTCGAGAGTATTAATATATTATTTTCATCACATTAAAATTATTAATGAGGAATGTTAATTTATATTTAACTCCTGTATCTTGCAATTGATGCACAAACTTTTTATTTTGCATAAACGTCCGAAGTCTAGTCATAACAATACTGTACTTTTGATTCTGTTCACGTCCCATGCTCGTTTTGCCAGAAGCGCTTCAGACGTTAAAACATGCTGACGTGTCTGACCGGTTGCATATTCGCTTAACAGTTTCATGTTGTTCTTGTTGGTCGCATACTGCTTCCGAGAACACTACAGTTGATTTTCCAGTAATGGCTTGCATTCGAGTGTCAAGTTTCCATCACCGTGTGCCGACGATGACTTTTACTGTTTGATATTTTATAGAAGTGGATGCTGACCATTGGTTTGTTGCGGCTAGAATGAGAAAAGGGAGGAAGCAGCCGAGGACGGGCAACATAATATGGCCCCTAAAACAGGAATTTGACTCCTAACCCCTGGTCAATTGCGGCGCTATATTTAGCCGAGAAGAGCACGCCGATCATCGATTCAGTAATTCAGTGGCGTGTCGATCGATGCTCAAACACCCACGATCCACGATACACGTCTCGCAGATCCACAAATCTATTTATGTGTATTTGATTCCTTATTATCCTATTGAACGAAGAAGTGGTTGTTTAAAGTGCAGACAGTTAGAATAATCGTTACGTTTACACACACGAGAAAACAATTGGCGCTGGTTACAGCTCATAATATATCGCGTCGCCGGAAGTTGGATATCATTCATTTTCGAACGTGGGAGCTACTTTCGTAGCTTCTAAATTCATATACAAATTAAACATGCTGAATTCATTCAAACATAAACGACCGGCCAACTCCCGGGTACGAAAACATTATTCACGCCGTGTATTCACAAATCATATCAACTTTCAATGGATTTTGGTTTATGCTGAATTGCCATTTAAAAACCTGTAGAGAAACGTGGCTCTCGAACGGAGTATTTAAAATTGTTTGCTCGGTACTGTAACCACAAGAAAGTCGTGGAAAAACCGTGTGGGCAGATCGCACGAAACAAGGAGAAAGACCTTATGAAGCAATTGGCAGTATGTTTCGGCTCGTTGAACCACTAAATTGATCCAGATCACGAATTTTCGTCTTCCTACGCGGGAAGACTCAATTGCAGTGCTAATGGCACACGTGCGCCGCGGTGGTCGCACGGTGAGTAATTACGCTCGCAATTGTAGAATTCCTGATAACGCGGTTGCGAAAGCGTAGGCATCTGACATTTGTGAACTCTTCTACGAATTGATAATCCCGAAGTTCGCTTCCACGTAGTATACAGCGAGTTTTATGCGAGCTCGCGAGGAGAGCCACTCTGACGAATTAATTACCGTACAATTGCGCGCCAGTAGCCGGCAACAACCTGTGGAAAATATCCAAAAATTACACAATTAACGATCGAATAACGTCTTTGGATAACGTTTAAAGTTCAGCTTCTACAATGACAAGCAACCTCGGTATTTTGTATCTTAGAAGTTTGTTAACACTAAACCTACCAACACCGGTTCCAGGTCATTTATTTTACAATTAGAAAAATAATAAAAATAATTTCATAAGAAACGGTTGTATAGATATCTTCAGCAGTGCACGTATTACAATAGGAACTGCACAAAGTCTAAATAAAATCAATCTTGACATTTTTATAAGGGAACATGTGCCAGTTATTTTTAAGGCTCGGTAGGTTTAGTGTTAAGAGCACAACAAAGATGACAAGCAAAATGCTCTGATAGATGCTCCATCTTTCCCAGAGGGCAACAACCTGTAGAAAGTATCCAAAGAATATACAATCAACGATCGAATAAATCATTTTTATCCGGATAAATTTGATTTTACTCCTTCTTAAAATCACTTTAAAAAATGTAAAGTTTAGCTGCTACAATGACAAGCAACCTCGATATATTGTATCTTAGAAGTTTGTTAAGAGCATAACAAAGACGACAAGCAAGTTTACAAATTTCCTGCGAGATAATCTTCGAGGGAGAGAAGAAATTTCTCGAAGAGGTTCTTACGGGTGTTCCCATAGTCGCGACGCGACGGTTCCAAGAGCCGTTGTGTATCAAATTCGCTCTGCTCCGAAGGAATTCGGAATTGGAGATGTTGTTCCCCGGTATGGGTCCCTCGTTCACGATAAAATTCCACGTTGTTGCAGCCTTTCCTGGAACAAGCGTGCATTCTGAGAGAAATATGGCCAAAAGTGGGCGTTCGAGTGACTTCGTGACGAGACAGATGCAACGTCAACAAGTTGCAAATGAAAAAAATCCTTACTCATTTCGCTCGGGTCGCTAGAATCCAATTAAACTCGTATTAAAAATTACTAGGAAAAATATACTCTGTTCTCTTGCAAAATACGCGTTACTTCCGTGAAACTCAACGGACTCGAGCTCGAATGTTAAATGTTTTCTTATGATCCTATCGCGTCGCTCTATGCGCTTCATAATTTTTAGTTTAGCCATCGGACGGCAATCACTGGGTCAGCGACGACCCAGGTTGCCGGCTGACTTTAGATCTTTAGATCTGATTTTAGATCTTAGTTATTTATAGTTAGACTGCGGATTTGATGCATTTATGATAAGAATGGATATAGCAAATGTAAAACAGTAAAGACATTTGAAAAATTTAGAAACCCTTTTTGAATTATTTTTAACTCCTTAAAATTATTAAAACCAGAAACAAATGTGTACGTGCATCCTGTACCTTGCAATTAATCCAACCAATTTTTATTTTGCATACAAATCTGTATACAATGTAAGTAGATTTCTTTTATAAATCAGATAATAAGACTTTCTACTAGTTGGATCGAAACGACGTAATTTCCCATCGATCCCGAGAGCTTTATCGATCGTGGAGGGCTATTGTACCGGTCGAGGAGGCTGAGTCTCGTCGATGGATCACTGATCTACGCCACTGAGATCCAGGAACGAAGGCGCTGCTGTAATC
This sequence comes from Lasioglossum figueresi, assembly GCA_028455805.1. Classification (NCBI taxonomy): domain Eukaryota; kingdom Metazoa; phylum Arthropoda; class Insecta; order Hymenoptera; family Halictidae; genus Lasioglossum; species Lasioglossum figueresi. The sequence goes on from CM052191.1 coordinate 5,389,003, forward strand.
AACTCGAACATGTTTTCTGCTTGCGACACACGAGTTACGATCAGTATGCCCGAGTCTGTCCGAGCACGTTGGTTGCTTCTTTCTCGTACGGTCGAGCTTGCAAGTTCTTCCACTGTTCTTCGATTCAGTTTCAGTCAGATCGCTTTATCACTGAGCCTGCACAGTGCCGCGTCTGTTTGCCAAACAGTAACTATCAGATTACAAGGATTTTTCACAAAAATTGAAATAATCTCGACGACCCCAAGTCTTCCGGTGGGTCCCGACAAATCTCGAAATCAACTGGAAAAGATTAACATTCAAAATCGGGCACAGTGTTCCGGAATAGAGCTAGCTACGCCAAATTTTTGCTTTTTTACAATAACTTCAGAAAGCTAAAAAAACGATACATCTGAAATTCTTTCGATCGTTGTACCGTTCTGAATCGCACCCACCCATTTTTTTATATACAGTAAGTGCGTAAAATCCGTTGTCTAGTAATTAGCCATTTTTTTTTGCCGGTTAGATTTTGGGTCTGATCGAGCTAGCATGCTGTGCCCGAAACACTGTGTGACCGTTCGAGGAGACGAGTAGGGGAGACAAAAGCGAGGAAGGTTTCCGGTGGCGAGGGGTCCGAGGGGGTCGAAAGGGGGTCGAAAGGGTCGAATCTTCGATATTCTCTCGGCGGCGGTCCTGCTCCTCTGGACCTCCTCTGGACCTCCTCTGGCTAAGAAAAAAACCCACCGGACTGGTTTTAAAGAGGGCCAGGTCGAGGATGCGGGACATTTAACGTCTTGATCCTTGCGGCGCGCGGCGCGGTGTCTCGAGATCTGTGGGGTCGGACGAGGCGGCGTGCGACAAATCATTAAGGCGACAGATCATTTTCACGTGTGTACCTGGCTGCACACGATTCATCCGCAGAGGCTGTTGACACGATTAGCGGCTCGGATGCTCGTCCCATGACAGTGGACACCCAATGGAAGGAGAAAGTGCAAGCACGCGGTGCTCGTTATTACAGCTCATTTAGCGATTGTGTTATCGCCGAGGAGCCGCGGAGAAGAGAAGACGCGAACACGCGAACACGCGAGCACGCCGCCAAACGCTTGACCAACTCCGGCGGTCTAGCCAGTTGATAACAACTCGGCGACAGATAGCATGGACTTCGTCGACCTAATCGGTTCATCGATGCTAGAGGCTCCTTGACTCGCTCGTAACCTCGGCTGACTTTGTGCGCGATCAGAGGACACAATTTCTTCGGTGTTTAGATGGATCTGTAATTTTTCACACATTTATCTTCCTGCATGCTTCTGCGATGTAAAGACTTGGCCACCGTGTTCGATCGGGCCTGTGTGTGTGCGCAGAGAAGAGGATCTTCAGAATTTAGGCGATCGAGGACGACGTTGGAGGAATTGATCTCTCACGTGAGATGTGAGCTACCACCTGCCTGAGACCTGTATATACAAAGAGGATATTCAGTGTTGGAACTTTCGGTGACCGAAGACGACATTGGATAAATTAATCTCTCACACTTATCTTTCAACATGTGCTTGCTGGATGTGATGTAAAGAGTTTCCTACAGTTTCAACTACCGTCGGTCGAGATTCCGAGGAGCATACTCGGGTGAACTTGGAGAATCGTACCGATTAAGATGACTTCCGTGCTACCGGAAGAGGAGAGCAGAGTCGTGAAGCTGAAGCAGAAGCTGATGAACGACGTCCGGGGTAAAGAGGAGGTGCGCTCCTTCCTCAGTTTCTCGAGGGAAAACCTCAGCATCTCGCAGTCGGAGCTCGAGCAGGGCTTCAACAAGCAGTGGTTCCGTCCTCGGAGACACACCGTTCTAAGCGTGCTCGCACTTGTGATCGCTGTTCTCTGCTTGGGCCTGGAAACATGGAAGCTGCGATGCTCTTTGACGAACTCGAGGCAGATCGAGGAGCTGAAGCGGGACGTGGAGACCTTGAAGCATCGATTCCTCGAGCAAGATCTCCTGGACGAGCTGAAGGCGTTCGAGGAGCAGGTAAGTTACAATACAAATCGCTGCTTTTGTATTCAACTTTTTAAAGTTATTCGGGTTGAAGTGAATATCTATTTAGCTCCTGTATCTTGTGATTCATGCAGACGATTTTTATCCTGCCAGTCTAGTCGGTTCAGGAACGCAGAATACTCGTTCTGCGATACGCGTACACCTCGCTAATAATTTCTCAGGTAACGAGATTATTTATAACAGTGGTATATCGTTTCACTTGAACCACAGAATGCCCTCCTCTGTCGCTCTGGGAGTATCGTATCGCGGACAAGAGAAACGGATCGTCGTGACGGTGGTCGTCCATTCTGATATTAATTACACGCAATAGCCCGAATCACGTGTAACAAAACGAGAAATCGGGTTATCGAGCGTGTTACGCGTGGCACGAGAGGTCGATGATGACCGAGGCACCACGTGCTCGTTGTTGGCTCCCTAAACGGTTCGACGACCCGTCGATCGCCGAGAAAACGTAGCTCGGTCGGTGTATCGAAACGATTATGCAATTCCCCGTGAAATCTTAACGGTCTTAATGACCCCGTTCGTTTCCGAGAGGGTGGGCTCTAGTTTCCAGGATTGCAAGGGTGCGGGATGCGTCTTCCCATCTCTCGATAATGCAAAGATGGGAATTTTGAGTAATCAAAAGCGCTAGATTAAAGATCAATCTAGGCCGCAATCACCCTCAAAAGTCCTATTTTTATGTTTACCAGGTGTAATTTACATTATTCGAAATTCTAAACCTGCGCATGTAGCTATTCTCATAAAGACGAAACAGCTACATGCTGTCGAACAATGCAAGTTACGCCTCGTAAACGTAAAAGTAGAACTTTCAAGAGCGATTGCGGCGTAAATTGATCTTTTATCGACATCTTTTGACTACTGAAAAACTCCATCTTTGCATGATCAAGAAATGCACGCATCAGAAACGCATCCCGCACCGTTGCAATCCTGGAAACGAGTCTACGCTCTGGCAATCGAGCATGCATCGATCGAACTACAAGGAGGTTTCTAGATTTCTAGTCCGAGATCGAAACGAGGTATTGCCGTGCTTTTGTCGTCAGCTTTATGCTAGGAGAGAAAGTATATGTATGTATAAACGGATGAAAATCATTCTGAGCGCAGCTGTACGCCGGCGAGCCGAGCGACGAGGATGACGACGATGACGATAACGACGACGACGACGACGATGAAGATGACGACGATGACGACCCGGGGGAGGCGGACATCGAGAACGCTGACTACGACATCGCCTACGACGTCGGCAACGACGACAGTAGCACAGCTTCGTCGGAACGTCATGTGTCCTCTTCGACCATTAAAGACGCTCCACCGTTCTTCCGGTTCTCTCCGCCGAACTACGAGGCCAGGTCCTCCGATTTCCCAGATCACCCCTCGACCAACGCGCCGGTGCCATCTTCACCGGATTCTCCCAGCGCTGATAAAGCCATGATGAAACTGTTGACGGCGGTGCGCAAGGCCGAGGTCAAGCACGGCCAAGAACCGAAGACGAATGCTAGGGACGGTGGTCACAGGAACACGGAGAAGGATCGTCACCTGGAAGAACAAGATCATAAGAAGTCTTCCGAAGAGCAACGGAGCCAATCGAAACTGAGTACTAAGCGGAAAAGAGACGTTCGAGGCGCTAAGGAGACGCTGAACCCGCTGCAGGAATGGAGAGTCGCTGTGAAACAGAAGCGCAACCTCGACGACCACGAGACCCCGAAGAAACCGAGCCGGACGAGACACGTCAGGTGCGGGAAACCTTCTCGCAAGATTGACCTTCAGTTCCATGGTCAAGCTTCTTTTAACACGTTCGATCAATTTTGATTACGATGATCAAATTACTTCGCTTCTGTGGGATTTTTGGGGGATGAGTGTTCGGGAACTCAACTGCTTCATTGGGAGTCTGTGACAAAAGTTTAAAAGATGATTGATCTTGAATTTACAAGACGCAGGTCAATTTTTCGCAAAGGTTCTGTTTTTTTGGTAGCTGGAGAGTAAAATCGCAGCGTGATAGATACTATTTCCTTCTTTAGGGCCAGGCACTCGTCCAAAAGACACTTCGCCCATTCCGCATCGGAAAATCAACACGACTCGGATGTTCAGAACTATCAAGCGCAGCCAATGGACTCTGCGAAGGGCTTGCAGGTAATACGATGGCTAATCGTGCCAGGTGATTTTACGATCTGCCTGTTGGCGGTCACCCGGTGTAAAGCGGTGTATTTGCATAGCTATCGCCAGGCTGGCTAATGAAACTGTAGAAGCACTGTTGTACACAGGGATATCAACCAACAGGCGGTCGTGACCCGGTAAACTGCTGTGGTCGACAGTGACCGGCGCTATTGACTTGCTTAACACTTTACCTACTGGAAGCCTATTAATAGGATTTTCAATAATTGTGCTGTACCAAAAGACAGCATTGAAATTTTCTTTTACATTACAATCTTAAATGAAACTAATAGATAACGTTATTGAGAGTGACTTGTTAGTTCATAATGAAAATTGCTGTTGCGATTGAAGTATCCATTAAAAATTGTTTAGCCATGTACCATAGATGTTTCAAAATTATGTAATAATCACCGGTCGGTAATGTGTTAAAAACAATTTATGACAGACATGAGTAGATGTATTTTAAAACAGTACAAACATTAGATGAATTTAAAAATACTGTCATATTATTTTCAACCTACTAAACATATCAAGAAAGAAAATTAAGTTATTGCAGTAAGCAGATCAATTGTTTTTGATGGGAAAGAGCTATAAATAACGTTGCTGTGGCGGCTTATGTGTAGCCCTTTGTGTCCGCAACATCAGGCTGCCCCTTTAAAAGGTCCATCTCTATTTGCAGGTGCCCGGGCACGCCCTCGCCGCTCACTATAGCGCCGATAGCAAGCTGCCAGGTGTGAGCGATTGCCGGCACAGATGCAGGAATTGCAACCTGACGGCGGTGGGGCAATGTCACAGGGACAGGATATTCACCGCGTGGCGAGCCACCGATTGGATGCACGGGGCGCTAATGGACCAACACTTCAACATGCACGAGGACGGTAGTCTCATAATACCCAGGGACGGGCTGTATTTGGTGTACGCGCAGATCCACTACGTGGACACGGTGCACGCAGCCGGATTCCGGTTGGAGGTGAACAATCGTGTCATTTTGCAGTGCTCGGTGAGTGAGAAACTCGTTCTCCGGCAATGTCCGGGATACGTCAGCGTGGAATATTTTTCGAATCGCACGATTCCAGGTGGCGAGAACCGGCACGAAGATCGACCAGTCCTGTTTCTCGGCCCAGGTGACGCTCCTCAGGAAAAACGATTCTCTGTCCTTGAAAGAGATCGAGGAGTCACCGCGGGGCGCCATACTCGAGGACATCGACAGTTTCCTTGGGGTAGTCAAACTCGGAGACATACACATGGAGATCCCATGACCGAGACGAGACTTTAAATAACATTTTTCTATTGTACCGCGGGATAATTTTACAAGGTGTTTCTTGATTTTCTACGATCCAAAGAGTGCGCGAGAGTGAGGATGAGAAGAACAGATTTTGTAGTAGATTCTGCGTCAGTCGTAGCATGCCCGTTGGCAAACTGCCTCCTGCTCGCGATACAGCCTCGCCCGACGACTGTTTAACGGGATCAGGTCGCCGGGCGAGTGTATTAAGTCGACGATGAAATTCGGCTTGAGCAGCTTCGACGGGAACGTCGTTCGGCGACGATTCACGGACATCAAGCTCCCTTGATATCCGTGCGGCTGTAGCTGTTGGAACGTCAAGAACTCTGGACATGTTGGAGTCCCCTCTATATAATGATGGAACGACGTTTCCTCGGGTGCATCTTTTGTCTACAATGTTGTTATTTTATTAGCTTTTTATACGTTGTATAACCTCGGCAACTTTGCTCACGGGCTGTCGACGTTCGAGGCACTACCCTCACCACCGCGCTCTTAGTTGGAATAGCGGTTCGAGCTTCAGCAACTCGTGAGCAATTAGTTGTCCAAGCCTGTTGTATAGCATGCAGGCTGTTCTATTCTAATTTCTGCCCGACTTCCATTCTGTGTGAAATTTGTCAAATAAAACAGCCTGTATAGCTGACCGGGAGCATCCGATCAAGAAATCTCAGACATTACTTCGGGGACAGCTATCTCGATCCAAGCCTTCCCGTACTCTCCCCGTACCAAAGCAGCAGGTAGACACACTCTATCCGCGATTACTTTAAACAGTAGGGCCCTCTCGAGATAGGAACCGATCCGCAAGATCCCTAACGGTATCACGCTGGTCTCTATGGTGTCTTTGATCTCTTTTAAATGGATTTCCAGCTGATGGTCGATGCAGTGGATGAATTGGTCGGGTCCCGACATTTGCTTGGCCACGAACTTCGCCAACATTTGAGCACGCGATGCCACGTAAATCACATTTGTCAATCCCGGCTTTGTCTCGGATGCTCTGCGCGAACGATGTACAATGGTTATCGAAGAATAGTAAATAATATTCGTAAAACTTTTTAACCGACGATGCGTACATGTGTTTCGATTCCGCGGCGACGACCATGCATTTAAACAGCTCCACGTAATCGTGCAGGCAAGAGTCGCATTGCAGACGGCTAAATCTCGCGTCCACCTCTAGACCTTCTATTTGCGCGGACAGGAATATTCGAGGACGGGCGACACTCTCCACTCTTTCGGTGCTGAGATTCTCTGCAAGATCGAGTACCGTGACTCACGTCGATCACGCCAGAATCGGCGACCATACCTTCTTTGCTCAGATGACGCAACGTATCCAGGGATTCCGACGAGTGGGTCTGCATGCAGTTGACCACGTAAATGGGATCTACTGGGCAAAACTTGAAACGGAAGATGTCGTCCAATATTGGAAACCTGTTTGCAATCCGGATATCGAGACAATTTCAGAAATATACACGCCGATTAAGAGGAAGTCTACTGTAATCCGGTTAGAGGGTTTTGTAAGAATCAAGTCCTACGGGCAGATGTTTCTCCGTAGAGCGTAGAATCCATTCTGGGTGACGTCGTGCAACGAAAGTCGTCCGGTGAAAGCGAACTTGATCGGCAGGTGGGAGTCGAAGAGCGCGTCGATGCACGTGTTCCAGGACGGCACAATCTTCGCGGTGGAGCGGTTCTTCAGCATGCTTTGTTCGAGATATTTTCATCGGTTAGTTTCATCGAGAACGGTCGCGAATCTCTCGCTCGAATACCAAACGAAGGGTCTGTGGGGAGTTCGCTTACTAATTCAGATATCTAGCGTTCACGAAAGCGTCGGCCAAAACCGGATTCGCGCATAACAATTGAACGAGCTGGGCGGCTGCGTTCCTTGTTGGAACCGAACTGACGTCGCACAACAGATTATATAATCTGCTTGGCCCGCGGCACTTCAGAAAAACGGATCTTCCAATCCTGTCTACGCAGAGGATAGCGAGAGCGTTGCAGCAAGCGATCTTGTACTCGACCGTCCTTGGACATGTCAGCTGAAAAATTATAAGCAACTTTCATTAGCGCCTACAATTCGCAAAAATGTGCCGATGCCTGCTATCCAAAGGTTTACCTCGAAGGACATGCACAGCACGTCCATAGTCTCCGTATTGACAATAGCACCGCGTAACGGCTGATTCCTCCCTATCGTCGTTAGGCATTGGATGGCTCCGATCAAAATATCTGCGGGCATCTTCCCAGGTTGTTTCATCAGCCATACTAGATAATTCTAAAGGGTCATGAAACCGTTTCGTTTAGTTTATAAATTGTTTTAGCCTTCCCTCAAAAAGAGAAATGATTTGTGACTAGACCTAATCGAAACAGCTACCTGGCCCTGCATGTCTAAGAAGTCTTGGCAATTCTTTATGTTGCAATTGATCAGCTGATTCAAAGCAAACATTGCTATGTTCCTAGTACTCCACTTGAATGATTCGTTTTTTAATATATCTAGGATACGTATACATGTGCTTCTTAGGAAAGTGATTACAGGGGAACGTAGTTAACATCTATACCTAAAATATTTTTCATGCAATTGCTGGCAGTCAGTTCTTTGGCCGCTTCGGTGTGAAGCGTCATCATGCCGATTCCGTGGCAACTGATCTCGTACAAGTTCGCTGTTACGCTGCCTTCGAGTGCGCCCAATAAATGGTTCACGATACCGTGAGCGTAGAGTGCCTACAGAGCAAACGAGCATCCAGTCGAATAATAACATGGAAACGAGAACTTCGGGGTTTCGTCGAGCAAAGAAACCTTTACCTTTCTACCCATATGTGTGTGAGTAAGGCGAACCGCTACGTCTAGAGCTTCTATGAAGAGTTTCGAGTGCGCCGCGTTCTCTATATACTTCAGTATCTGCCCGATACCGCCTATGTCGTGGAGCAGCTCCACCGTCTTGGTGTTATCGGACGCCAAACAAAGGACCCTAAGTACCTCTGCGTGGAGATCTTGCCACTCGTTGTTCTGAACCAAAGGAGACGCAGAATTAAGGGGCTACATACACCTTGGTAGGCCAAAAAAAAACTCGAGTTTCTAAAAATATTTTTATATTCGATCGTAGAACATTTAAACTGTACTCCTGAAGTACATACTGAAAGTATGTACTTCAAGATATACATACACATTTTGTAATGAAAATGATTTTTCAGGAAATAAAAATTCTATTTTTACGCTTCAAGGTGTACGCAGCCCCTTCAATATTACAGGACAACACGCAATCCTGTCTTACATCTAGGAACCTTAGCAAAGCTTGGAGACCGTTCGATAGCCTGAAAATCTCCTGCAGCGGTTCATCTTGGTTCCTGTTCACTATATTGCCTACTACATCCAGAGCTAGCCTTTGGATCTGAAGATAGGGCGAGTTGAATAGGTCGTACACAAGGCTCAAATTAAAATTCTGAAAGGATGAAAGAAGCACATGTTAACGAGGAATGCAACAGACACGTTAGAGAAATGTTAAAAGTCCTCTGTTTAACTGTTTATTCCAGTACACCTTTGTCTCCATGACCTCTTTCGATCCGACGGGGTCCTGCAACAAGTTGTACAGGATCTGCAAGTTGTTCTTCTTGACATCCGGGTCAGACGACTGAAGCTTTTCGAACAGAAAGTGGAGCTGCGGACACATTTTTAACAGCTGTGCCAAGCCGAACAGGTCGGCCGAGATTTCCGCTAATATCCAGGAAGAAAATTCCTGCATGAACAGATCCTTGTCGGAAATCAGCACTTTAGCGAAGTAACAGATATAGTAATTGCTCTCCACTAAAAAGTTGCGCACGTTAGGAATGAGTATCATTTCTGCCAATAGCTTCGCTGCAAATCTATGTAAATAATAAATGAACGGTTCTTTTCAATGATGGCTCGTTTAACAATATGTTTACGGAGCACTAAAAGCGACTATTTTGTATTGCTTTATAAAAATAACGAGAATGTGTCTATCCAAGTTTTTGAATAATATATACCAAAAAAAAATAAATTACTTGGATGCGTCCCGTAAACCTAGCGTTAAAAATAAAACGGAACCTTCGGATAAATAAATCTTCGTGTTCGATCAACGGGATCACGCTCTCCACGATGTCGAGATCGAACAACACTTCTAAATTCTCTTTGGTTTTGTTGCCGTATTTGGAAAGAGCGGCGGCCGCCGCCAAGAGCACAGGCTGTTCTTGGCATTTCAGGAGCAGTATCGCTGTCCCAGGGTACTTTATTTCCAGACGAAGAGGATCGAAGTTGTACTTGCTCTGCTCCTCGCGGTCTACGCGCTCCTTTCCTCTCTCCGAACGTTTCTGTTTCGAGAAGCAACCAGACTGTAAAGGAGAATAGCAGCGAGCGTACGATAATCATTACTTCTGCTTTTTTCGGTCCCATGTTTCTTCATTTAATGTCAGAAAAATCGTTTACATTGCGTCACGTGATAAACAGTATGTGCACAATGAACGTGGCCGCGATCAACATATTCGAACGATATAAACTGTAAAAAACTTACTCAACGGTGTTCTTTGATATTTAAATACTTGCGACGTGTACTTCGTGAATCTTAAAAAATATATAAAATCTCTCGCACGATATAATAACGTGTGTATACATATATATATATATATATATATTTAATTGTATATAATTCGATTGTGCGTGTTATTATTGGACGCTTGAAACTTATACGTCTAAATGAACGGTGTCGACGGTGAGAATGAGATCGATTTGACTACAACTACGCAGGTCCTCTAATAATACTACGCACGTAGCTGTGTACAAATTATTCATATTTGTACATGAAAAATGCATTCGTTTCGTTGCAGTAAAGTAATGTGTCTTAGCTTACGCTATTGTAAAATATATTACTATTACATGTTGCTTTCTCGCGAATGGTTATCCGTATATCCTACAAGGCACAACGTCGATTCTTATAAACCTAAAATCGGTATAAAAATTGTATAAAGTAAGTGCAGTGGCTCGCGTAATTAATCAAGTATCCTTTAAAACAAAATAAGTTGTATAAAGCAATTTTAGCAAAATATTCTCTGCGCGTCACCTCATCTTTCCGACTTCTCAAGAACTCTCAAGTTGTTCGATTCAATTTTAACACTAGTGTTTAAAAAGTTATTCTGATTAAAAGATACTTGAACGGTCACTGTATATCGATGTATGTACATTACAAATACAACAACGTTTTTATGGACGGATGAAATATTTAGCTGAATCTTCTTATTAGAAGATTATTTATTACTATTGTAATAAAATTCAGTCGTCACGCGCCGTCACTCGTCTTCGACGGAAAGTGGTTCTCTGCGCTTTGCGCATAATTATCTCAAATAAATAAGAAACCTGCGAATGGGAATTTTATACAGCTGTCTGGGGGACACCCTGAACAAGCTGTGTTCTGCTTTTGCGTAACGAGGTCTGGCTCAGCGCTTTGTTCATCTTGGGATGGCCGTTCGGCGAACTGGTAACGAATCCCTCGGAGCGCATATCTTTCAGCGAGATGTTCGAGTTGCTTCTAAGCGAGGGAGTCGAGCTAAACTTCCGATTCTGCGTTAGTCGATCCTGAATCTTTGCCTCGTTCTGCCTTGTGACTCTGGACCTTAATGGCGGCGCGTCCCGATACTCGTACACGTTCTCCTTGGAGGAGCGAGTTAGATTCTCGATTCCCTCCGAGGGTTCGTCGTCTCGAACCATCAGGATGTCTCCGCTATAGTAGTGATCAGATTGTCTAAAAACACCCAGCATTAAAACAACTATTAGTATCTTGCTTCGGACAAACGTACTAGAAAATCGAGTACCGTTCTCCAATTCCACTTACAACCAAGGTCCGAAAGAGTTATGGAACTTATTATTAGACCAGGAATTTTATGCATTTACGACAAAAATAATTAAGTGAGAGATACAACAAATTAAAACGATTAGAAACGAATTTATATCTGGTTCTTGTTTCTTGCAATCGATGCAAACAATGTGTATTTTGCATAATGATCCGCAGTCTACTTATTATTATGAATTCTTAGAACAGTGAGAATTTCGAAAGTGTGCACAAGTACTTGAATACTACATGACAGGTGCTGTTGTAATTACCTGCGTACACTCTGGCAGCCTTAGTTTTGCTGCGTGAATGGTAAGCAGAGATACCGTTGAATTAGTAAATGGAATTCTATGAGTGTTAAGTCTACGGTTTAAGTAGATGTAAAACCAGAACCATGTCCCGCATGCTCTACAAGTAGATTATCGGGTAGCAAGCCCTACCAGAGCCTGGAGTAGTCGTCATATGGGTTTGGTTCTGTTTACCTTTTCTTACCTTTTGGCGTTACGCCAAAGCATGCAGCACACCACGGATAGCACGATCAGCAGCAAACACGCTGTGGAGACTGACCAGAAGGCGATTTGCAATGGCTGCTTTGGTTCCCACCAATACTGTAATTTCATCCTCATTTTTATTCGTGTGAAGAGTAACTCATATGACAGAGGAATTGGTGAGAAAGGTATTTTATCTTACAGTTTTCTTGATTACAATTAATCATTATAGTAAACGAGCGTGATCTCACCTCGGTAACCGGTGGATATGTAGGCACCAAGCGACCAATAACAGTGGGCAGGTACATGGACCAAAAAGCGCTCTCCGTTTGCCTATAATTCAGCAGAATCGAGCTGTTGAAGGTGGTGTTGATATTCAAATACCGCAATTGTCCCTGTCTGGCGACTTCCATGTGCAATCCCAAAATTTGTGATGGTGTAGGATTCCTGGAACAAAGTAACGTGATCTCTACACTATACTGGACTACAACGCGTTGTATAAGCCAGATGAAACACGTACCCGAACGTTGCAAAATTTGAATACGCCTTCATAAAGAAGTGACTCATATTGCGATCGTTATCGGTCCACATGTCTCGTTTCAGTTTCCATTTCTGAGGGAAGAATTCTATAAAATTGCATTTTGTTGTTAGAAGATTGTTCTGACAAGTTTCTTAAGCTGCGGGTACACTAGCAAGTAACTTGTAATATGGTTTGCTAGTGTATTCGCACCTTTAGGCTGTGTTACATCGCATACACACCAACATCCATGAATGGCGCTCCTGTGAGCCAAAGGAGTTCAGTGTCGTGAGGTACTCTTCGCCACTGTGGCAGTTTCAATGCTTCTATAGTTGTGTTTAATACGTACAAGAATGTAGGCACGTGTTGTTCCACCAAAAGTTTCGCCACTTTATCAGACGGTGCCACATAATGGAAGTCAGACAACAACTAAAAAGATAGGATCATTAATTATTCCTATTAAAACACGTTCTCACGGCTGCAGTACAGTTAGCTTACATTCACATACTGATCACGTATGTGCGTAACGTTATTAGGATCCGGCCAGTAAGTATACATATATTTGATAGCTTCGTATACACCCTGCGGGTTCAGAGTGTAATTATACTGGAGCACGAGTTCCCAGAGCTTTTGGTCGAACAATTCTGGATCTATGGTGTACTGGTTCTTTGCCAATGTGGCGTTGTTATCTGAAATCACGAAAATATTAATACACTGCCAACGCACGTATTTTGTAGCAGAGTTGGGCATTATTTGTCATACGAAATAACTTCTCCCCATCTCTGCTTTGCACTCGCTACTTGTTACTCACACAGTATGTACGATGCCTCTTGCGTAGTCACGCCAGCCATGTACGCCAAATTACGTTTGTACCTGTGCTTTTTGATGCTGTCTTCCGGCGTTTCTGTGAAAAAGTGCCAGTCCGATCTTCTCCAGTCTTCGTAGAGATTGTCACTGGGCACTGTGAAGTTGAGGTCGTACACGGGTGCCCATGGGAACATTCCAACGTGCGGCTTCAGCTGGGAGTTACCCAGCTCGAGGAAGCTTCGTCCGTCTTTCAAGCATTGAATCAATTTCCAGCTGCTCTCTATGCTACAGCCCAGCATTTCAGCGTATACTCTGGATGTGTTCTGGGCCCTATATTTGTCCATTATAACTGCCCAGTCTGCTAACGGGGAACCCGATTGAGCAATTACTTTCGAGACCATGTCTCTCGTTCTAGGAGCCACCATAAGCAGTCCGGCGCTAGCAGCACCAGCGCCCGGACCAAAAAGCGTAATCGCGTCGGGATCGCCGTTGAAAGCTCGAATATTATCGTGCACCCATCTCAACGCCATTGCCTGGTCCAAGAGCCCATAGTTCCCAGGACTGTTCTCATCTCCAGTGCTCAGGAACCCCAATGCACCCAACCGATAATTAATGGACACCACTACAACATTGTAAAATGCTGCCAACATGTGACCAGGAAACAAATTACTAGCTCCGTGAGTAAATTCTCCACCGTGGATGTAAAGCATCACGGCGTACGGTTGAGCTACACCAGAACCGATGTACGGTGTGAATACATTTAGGTATAAACAGTCTTCGTCCACGTCTTTGACTCCTTTAGTGGCGCCAGTATATGCGCTCGGCTGGGGACACGCCGGTCCCCAATCAACAGCTTGTAGCAATTGCCAACCTCTGTGAGGTCTGGGTGGCCTGAAACGACCCTCCCTTATAGGAGGCATGGCATACGGAATGCCCAAAAATACATTAACATTCTTTGTGACTCTCTCTACCGGCAGACTGTAAGGCCTGTGTCTTGCTTGTGGGTCGTCGTACAAGTAAACTTTGAATCCTTGCACTTGGCCATAGGCAGTGGTAACAAGAATGTCTCTGTCCAGGGTTTTTGAGTCTGACCGTTCCCTACCCTGAAGGTCCTCCCGCCAACCTCCCAGTATTCCAGGCAGTGGTAGTCTCGCAGTGGTATCCTGAAAACAATAACAATCTGTATAGAATGTTCCAAGCAAATGGGCCAAGGTGTGTCTTCGAAATGGATCAAATTGGCATTGAACACTTTGTTCAAGCTCTTCCGATGAAGTTTCTTTGATTTCTAAGGGGCTAATCTGGTACCATTAATTTTTTTATGATACAAAACTCAGCCCTGTCTTTTTATTTATATTCTGCCAGGGCATTTTAGAACAAATACAACGACTTACATATGGGAGTCCAAGTTTGTGCATGTAGATTATAAAATCGGGGTCAAACGACTCTTTGAAACGTACTGTACATTTATCTCGGGAAAGATCGCGGTAGGCTGCGGTCGTACTGGCTGGTACTGGCTGCGATTTTCGATCGCATGCAACACACACTGATCTCGCTCGCTCCAATGCGGCCGAAGCGCTCTTGCGACAGCGCATTGGGACAAACGAGGTATCGCTCGTGTTCGATCGTAAACACAGATCAAATTTGTATTTTCGCGGGACGACGCCTGTCGCTTCAATTTGTCTGACGGTGTTAGAAGAGCAGTTGAAACTTCAAACGCGTTGGACCAAGCGAGACGTGCGTCATCGCGCCACGCGATCGAAAATCGCATCCAGCGCAGCATAACATTACCGCTACTCATGGGAGTGACCCAGTATGCAAGCGCTTCGCGTGTCATCGATTCCGAGGCGTGTCGACGCGACGTCCTCGCGGAAACGAGTTCACAATGATCACCTGGTGGATTTTCCACTGCCGGGGGTTTGTGCACGACTCACCTCGAAATGGTACCGGTCGTCCGGTAGTCTCGGTGGTCCTTTGTAAACAGGGTCCAGGTAACTGGGACGATACCCGTACCTTCTATCCTTGTAAATATAGGTGTCGGTCCTGTGATCTTGCCCGTTAGGGGGCACATAGACACCGTCTCGGGCATAATACCGGCTGCCGAGTGATATTTGTTCTTGACACAGCACGGCAGTCGCGAGGAACCACAGAGAAAAGCAGACGCGAACGAACGACCAGCGCAGTCTGTACACGGCCATCTTACCGCGTGTTATGCCGTCCCGTGCTACGGACCACCGTTTCACTGAAACCAGAAAGAGACAGAAAATGGTGGGGGACAGGTGGGGTATGTCCGTGTGCGGCCGCAGAGAGAACGGACGCGTGACACATTCACATAAGCACGATCGTGCTCGCGCTCAAACCGGGGAACTCGGTCTCGACGAGAAACCCACCGCAAACTGGGGAAAAGGGAAAGGCGATACGAAAGTAAAATCCTACACGTAGACGACGCGCGTCGTACGTACGTACGTACGTTCATTGAGGAACTGCAACGAGTTCCTCGCAAAAGGTTAGATCGCCAGGAACGTGTTTTCCACGAGGAGAAAGAGAAACACGACCGAACGGTACCCAGCGCAGTCGTTTCGAAATCAACGATGGTCACGAACGGCACGCGAACGGGCCAACACCCTGCTCGTGGTCCGTCACGATCGAAAACGACCGTTTCTCTCGCCGTGGCCTGTACCATTCAAAAAACCGTTTAACCCTTGCGTAGTCAACCAAAATGTATACTCCCGCTCATAAGTCTTAGGACAGTGATCATATTTGTATTCAACTCTGTAAAAGTGAAATCATCGTTGAAGGATGCGAACAAATTTTTCCTTAATTAAAAGTTTACATGTTTGCGCAAATTCCCATTATAAGACTATAAATTAATATATTAGCGAGTAAAGAATGAATGTTCAGAGAAATTTTGTAATATTTTTTAGAGAAATATTAACAAATTGTTGAAAGAAATACGGTAAATGGATACCCGGTTGACTACGCAAGGGTTAATTATATCATTTCGAAGCCCTTCACTTTTTCGTTTCTTTAATGCTGTCACGGTTGCGTAATCGTTGTTGACCTAGCTAGTTCTTCGTCGAAGATGGTTTTACATTTAGAAAAATGTAAAGAAACTGTTGCTAATATACCTGCTGATTTTTAAATAATGTTTTATAAGGGCAGCGTAATCGAGGACCGCAGGGAGATAAATTGAAGAATTTTTAGGTGGCCCCTTGCATAGGCAACCAGAATGTATTGCATAAATGTTGACTTTAAAACTACAAATCGATGTAATAGTGTCCAAAAGGATGTTCGGAACGATTTTGTGATATGTTCAGAAGAAAATATGAAATTATTCAAGGAAATGTGATGAATGCACGCCTGCGTAAACGATTGCCTACACACAGGGGCACACAGAAAACAATCGTTGACGGATGGAAAATTTAAACTCTGATGTTCACTGCCACTTGTTGACGATTTGTAAACCATAAATACATAGATGTAACACTGCCGAAGGAATGGACATTCGTAACGATTTTATGTTTAGAAAAATATAGAACATTAGGTAGGGAAATGCTTATCTGAATATGAACCGGTTGCCTGCCCACAGGGGCAAGTAAGGAGAGTTCCGTTAATAGATGAACAATGGATTTCACATTTTGGGAAATTTTAACTCTGGAGTTCACTGTAACTTACCGATTACATGTACTATCAATCGAAAATCCCGTTGGCACGTTATCCAGAGTTTCGTTGCGTCATTTTAACGGGAAAAGCGTTTCCAGCGAATCGTCCAAGGGAAAACGTTTCTCGGTCCAACGTTTCGTGGCCACTGAACGGTAATGCAACACTCGCGTGCCGCGTGCAAATACACGCTGCGATCGGCCGCCCACTAGCCAGTAAATATAGCTGCGATGTGATCGAGGAGCGTGATCCACGGGTGCTTGCGATCGTCGAAGTATGTCGTCGCGTGAATGGATGAGTCGGTGTGTCGACGCTCTATCCGGTGCAGAAAATGTTACTAATTAGCCCTTCGCTCGAACCGGATCAGATGCATTGAACAAACACTATGAATCGTATTCTTCGGAAATCGGTGGAAATCTAGTTTGAAGAAAACCGTGCACTTCTCACTACCGTCAGTACGTTAACAGTTTTACAGAGATTACTGGTTTGAGCAACGGGCACGCTTATCGGAATGAGTATACCTGGTGAGATTAGAACAGTGATGCTCATCGCATTGGCATGAGAGTTCTTTGTCCTGCGTATTACGGACGTTTATCATTTATTGAACTAACGAATTAAATGATTGTAGGTGGGCTGGTCATGGTTTGGATTGCCGGAGCGAAAAGAAAGATGAACCTGACGATGCGTGAATTATTTTAAATAGAGCAGATGTTATATTTTATGTAATAATCGATGTTAATAAATAATTGTACTTAAATAATTTGTATACTAACTAACTTTAACTGCGCAAAGGAAGGAAAGGTCTGTTTTCTGAGTAAGAATATTTCTCTGTCTGTCGCACTCATGTTTCCATTCCGGTTTTCCTTACTGCACGCGCAGCTGTCCTCTTGGCTCCTGGATCATTTGAAGAGGAAGATGACGGCAAGCTGAAATTACACGAGAAGAGTTAATAGACAGCCGAGAAATTTAAATTAATAGGAACGCTTGTTCTCAACGTAACAATGCTCTTTTCCCTTTCGTTTCTCCGAGACTGTCGATGCGAAAACCAGAATTTGCTTCGTACGAGCGCAAAATGATTTGTCAACTTTTCGCGATCTGTTCGATCTCTTAAGTATCCTAATTGCCTGCAATCTTTTCACCGTTCTTCGGGAAGGGACGTCCAAGTTGCCGGATAGATTTAAGACGTCTGCGGGTCGAGTGCAAAGGGTTAAAAATGTAAATTGATTTACCGATCGGTGAAAAGCAGAAGTAACGGGACAAGCGGTGAAACTTGACGAGAACAGACGCTCCCAAGAATTTCTGGAGTCCAACCGGCGCGGTAGCAGGACAAAGCAAACAGTTTTTTGCTGGTGGTCGGCGTCGGCATCTCCCCCGCCCGAGTTCTCCAATTTACAGCAATTGCTGGATTTATTAGCCGTTCCCCGCTCGACTTTACTTACATGGCCGCGTGTGTACAGTCCCAGTAAAGAACCGAGCGGAGTTTAATTACACGCTATCCCCTTGGAATCGTCACGGTCCGAGCACCGGGGTCTCGGTTCTGGCAACCGAGAAGCGCGGAAAGAAAGGTCGCTGAATCGTCTCTGGAAAACTTGAAAAATACCAAGTTAATACCTGTGTTTTCTAAAACCATACATCAACGATTCAGATCAGTCTGTAAAAGTCAATTACCATAGTCCGCGTGCTATAGAAACGAAATCTTTTGTCACACGTCGGTAACATTTTCAATGAAAGCGTTCGTTTTTGTCGGAGGCAGGTTTGTGATTCGACGAGAAACGCAAATTTCCTGAACTCGATTGAATCGCGCCTCTGTCCTTGTCCGATGTTCGCGGAAAGTTGATTTAAATGAGCGCTATTATGCTCGTTGTTCGTGTCCTGTGGTGCGTACATCCCCCTTTTATGGGAACTTCGACAGTGGAGTGGTCTTTGAACGCGTGGGAATAAGAACGTCGACGTAATTGCCATCTTCGAGATGGCCAGCATGTTCGATTTTTCATTTAACAAATGAGATGAGATTCAAGTTTGTGTCCTTTTCAGTCTATCCGAATCAAGTATTAGCTTACCGAAAGACCTATGTAGATTTAACTTATTTCATGACATGAATATTTTTGATTTCTACCGATTTTACAAAAACGGTCTACTGTACGGCGGTGGATGTGTGAACAATGACTCGAGCCTGGGTTTTTACGGTTTTGGAGCAGCGAGTGTGCCGGGTCTAGGGTATCAAGGGAGGGGCAACGCATCCCCGACACGTGGTCGGGTTCCTCGGGTTCTGCAGGCGTGCAGGCGTGCAAAGCAAGGCACAGATGCACCGGTGGTCGAAGGGTGGGGGCGTTGCGGCGGTGGCGGAACGGCTCGATGGGGCCCCACTTGTTTCGTCGTAGTCGTAAGGTCGGCTTGTCACTCGAGAGTGCGTTGCCATTCCGGCAACATCGGTCGTGTCCGTTCGCCAGGGTCCTTTCCCGCGTCTCTCAGCCGCGAGCCGCCTCCCGAGAAACTCTAGAACGAAACAGTGTTTATTTCTTCCGACTTTCCACGATTTTCGGAGTGTCCGGTATATTTCACGGTTTACCGAGGGTGCGACAGGACCAGTGATACAGTTTCGAAGAATGCTCTGACGATCTCCGAACGCTGAACGATACCGATACAATTGTTCGACGCTTTGAAGAAGATCTAGAGTTTTTTGGTAGTTCGTCGGAAAAGAGCAACGTGCAGAGATCATGGCAACGGAAACGCTGTCACGCGAGCTCGACGCGCACATTGTCACCCTGCTGACGAGGATCTCCGCGTTGAAGGAGAACAACGCGGACGTAACCGAGCGGAAAGCACCGATGTCGATCGAGGCGCGCAGCCTCGAGCTCTGGAGAGCGGTCGCCGTCGAGTGCTTCGCCACTTTCCTCTTCAGCCTGGTGGTTTCCGGCGCGGCCGCGTCCTCCGCGGTCTCCGGTAGCGGACTATCAGTCCTTGCCACCGCTGTCGCCTCCGGGTTCGCTATCGCCGCAATTTCTCTCATCTTCGGACACATCAGTGGTGAGTAATCAACCTCCCTTCATTTAACCCTTTGCACTCGAAGCTACTCTAACGTCAAAACCAAGATGATCTAGAATATTAACGGTTCTAAACGATTTTTATGATGTTGAACACTTGAAATGGTTTTATTCATTCACTCAAGACTTCAATTTAAAATAATGTATTGGACAGAAACAGATTTAGTGACTTAAATAGAATATTGGCCTGACAATTCCTAGCAGCGCCTCGGGGTCGTCATTCGAGCACAAAAGGTTAACTCTAGCACTATCTCCATAAATAATGTCGTTCTTTCTCCACGCCTTGAACAATCTAAGAGAGAGCACGGGATACCACCTGTGCCAATTTTCTAATCGCTCACGGACTCGTGAGAATGTCAAACAGAATCTATAAAATACTTTTGCAACCCTTTGCGGGCGAGGATTTTTTGAAATACTACGAACATGTGCCTCAAAGAACTAGAATGTACTGATGTGATGTCCTGATGTCATCCATTCGTCTTCAAAGGGTTAACTTATGAAATATCCTTTGAAATAGAACAGCTTTTTAAATCGACTTTAAAAGTCCATATGAATCGCTTGAATGGTTCGGGAAGGTTCAAAGTAGTTGTGGGCGTCTGTTTCTGTAGTACTCAGAACCGTAAACGCTATAAACGACATTATTTGTAGAGCAACGGTATCGGTTAACGACGCCAGGACGAGCCTTCTGATGGAAATGTGTCTGAGATTGCAATTGTCGCATTCGCAGCCGGCCGTGATGGCTCGTCTCGATTAGCTCGTTAACCGATTCTAGCGGTCGATGGAAATATAGCCCCTTGAAACGCCGATTCAGCCTTTCCGGCGTGGCATCAGCGATTCGCATATATAAATAGACCTAGTCACTCGTTGGAGAGCTCTATTCGAAATTTTTCGGTTGCTTCGTACAGACTCGAAATTTTTCTTGTGCCCACGCTTGCTCTGGAACAAAGACAAAATGGAAACGAGAGCAAACGTGTCCAAAATATTGGATGAGACGTACAGGGGCGAGAATTGTCGTTTTCGACACTCGAAGCCCGTGAACTGATAATAAAACGATAAACGGTTGTACACGCAGGTGGCCACGTGAATCCAGCTGTCTCGGTGTCTTTCGCTCTCTGTAGAAAGATTTCTCTGCTCCGCGCTGCTCTCTACATCGCTGCACAGTGTGGAGGTGGAATAGCCGGTGCTGCCATGCTTTATGGGTAAGTTCACCTAAAAAAATAAACTGAATTCTTATCTTGTTCCTTTTACGTTACGCTATTCATACTTATCGCTCACCGACACCCTTCGATCGCAATTATACACGAGTTGAAAGACATAAATAACTACCGTAATACAGCGAAAGAACTAAATGATTTTCTTAAGACTTCATAAAATCACCGAAGAGAGAAATAAATTTCTGCGTCTTTCAATTATTGCTAACAATTTTTATTTTGCATAAAGATCCGCAGTCTAGTTTGGAATTAGACACGAGTATATTTTCTGAAAACTTGAAAAGGACACCGCGTGAAAAATGGCTCGCGCGACGACTCCTTATCGTAAAGGGGTCTCCGGGCGAGAGATAAACGGAACGTTAGGGATTCTTCGACTGCGGTGTGCGGAAGAGACGTCCGATGGCAAAGAAAAAGCAAGATACGAGGTCTCCGAGAGAACAGCTGCCAGATATGGCAGTCGAGTACTCTTAGCCGCTCCATTTCGTGTAAAAAAACAATCATACATATATTTAGCACGGTGTCTGTCTCTTCAGTTCCTCGATCGAAGCAACGTACGCGAAGCATTTCGAATATTCAAACTTTCGATGAACAATGCCTAGTTTTTTACTTTTAAATCGAGTTTATTCCAATGTCGATCAATGCGATTGTCAAGTATTCTTCTACTTATATGAGTGGAAGAATAACATAATTACGGTAGCATTATGCGTTGTCATGATGATCTTTTTGGTCGGTGTATAAGAAATTTCTCCAAAGTATTATTAATCTGTGGGCCGCTGAAGAATCCGTAATTGGACGATCGAGACCGGTCCCGATCATGTTGCGGAACGAGATCTTCCTCCGAGGATCGGCCCGCGGCTGCGACTCGATTCGTGCACGTGCCGTGGTCCCGCTCGTGCGTCGAATATCGCGAGAGAAAAATGGAGAAAAAGGGGGGCCCTGGGGGGCACGACCGGATCTTCGGCTCTGCCCCCGTTCCTCGTAACAACGACCTCCGGGTGTACCTGCCCACAGTTTGGCTTGTGCTACCATTTATTTCGTTCCTCGCTGCCCTCTACAACCGATCGAGCTAACAATCTAAAACAAATAAAAGAATTTATTAGTCTGGAGAAAATTAATTGGGACGTGTACCTCGTCACAAATTTCAATCATCGAGCGTAAACTGCAGAATTATGGACGCTATGTATCTGTGACGCTTAAAGACACAGAGATGACTTTATTAAAAAAATTAAGTTTCTTAAAAACAATGCAACTCGCAACAAGGCCTGATAATAAAAACTGAATATATGCCTTAGATAGAACAGGATGATTCTGAAAGTGGAAACGTCGATACTTTGTGAGCCGAGTACAAGGGTTAAAGTCGAAAGGCTTCTCGCGCGACGTTCCAGATGCTCGATTTAAACAAAAAGAAAAAAGCGGAGGGCTAGCGAGAAGATTAGAGAGAGAGGGGGATGGGGGATCGAAGAGCAAGCAAAAGCGAGGAAGGAGAATGGGCAGAAAGAGGCACGCGTAATTGGCAGCGGCGAAAGCGGGGTGGGACGGGGGGGGGGGGGGGGAGAAGCTTCTTCGAAGCCCGAGCACCTGCCTCGTTCCTCGAGTCCTGCGGCAGGCCACCGCTTCGCAGCTGCCGCAGATGTTTCGTGGACCAAAAAAGATCCGCGAGAAGGTGAGCCCGGAGAGGGAGGGGACGAGGAGCGGTCGAAGGATCGAGCGTGTGTGCACCAAAGACCAAGATAATGAATACCTATGCATGCCAAGGTGGGACAAGTTTCACGACGCGATCGGCTCGTTGAAGGGGAGGACATGCGGTGATCCGGAGGGACCGGGCAGATGTTTCCCTGCGTTTCCGAGGATCATTGTCCTCCCCCTCTTCCTCCTCAGCTTCTTCCATCTCATTCTCTGCTATACTGTTCCCTTATTTCCATCGGTACTTCTGGCTCTTGCCACTTGCAACGTCCGGAATTTACCCATTTGCAGCATTCGTGAACGTACAAAGTATGTACGCGCTCTATTTTTTCCGGTCGGGGCATGAAGATGGGCAAGAGAAGAAATGCTGGTAGCGAGCGTGTTAAATAATGTTCAAAATCTGGACTTATAGATTTATAGACTACCCCTATATAAAACAGTATTTTATCCTAGCCTGTTATTTCTGTACGGAGAGTATCGATGAAATTTGGTGGGGTCCCGAATGTATAGGGGCGTGTTACTGTGCACTGCAACCCTCCTGTGATCCGAGTATTCTGGGGTCCACAAGTATCCGCGCAACCTGCATGAACCTGTGATCCGCTGCAGGTTCAGTGCACAGGTTACACTGTGACGCTTTCGAGAACAGGTATCGTACGCGTAAAAATGATCAAAATATTATAGATTAATTTTAAGTTCGATTGTGACGTTCAGTAAAGTTAGGACAAAGATTTCATGAATCCAATGCTTGGAAAGTTGGATAATCCATTGAGCTTTATCTGGTAGATGTTGAAAGACTACTTCCGGTCCTCGGTACCTAAAAATACATTACATTAAACTGAAATGACTATAAATAAAGATGTTAACGTGCACGGTGGGAAACGCGCTCGCAATGGGAAACTACGTTCCGCAGAGAGACAGAAATATGCATTCGCGTATCGGGGTTGATATCGCGATAAAAAAAAATAGAAGAGAATGTTTGCCATCGTGGCGAGGACGGACCAGTCATCCCTTAGAGACGAGAACCACCCTCTGACCACCATACGACCGCACAAAGAGACAACAAGTGCGCGATATGTACCGAAATAATAATCGAACAATGCTCTAGTTAACCGGTCGAGTTCGTCATCCCTCCAAGGATGCAGTTTCTCTCTCTCTGGGGACCAGGGAGGCAAAAAAGACGACCGGTCGGGGCGAAATAGAGAGAGAGAGAGAGGGTTGGCGCCCATATTCTTGCATCTGTTGCGAACGAGCCGCGGCGGTGCAGCGTTTGTAAAACACGTATCCTTGCGTCGTCGCAGCCGAACGACAGGGGTTGATGCGCTGCCCCCGCTGCGACAGAGGCCGCTCTTGCACCCTGGAATATAAATAAAAAGGGAAATAGAGACGAGAAAAGGGCCCGGAGCCGATAAATCGTAACACTGGGGCGGGATGGGTAACCAGATATTATGGGAGAATCGGAAACCGCGAGAGTCTAACCATCCGTAAAGAATTTACTATCACCGGGCTACAAGATTTTCCCATTACATATCCGTGCGGGACCCAACGACCAGCCATTCTTTTTTTTTAGAGTCCAGACGATTTTTTAAAGGCGATTTTTTGGGGAGTATATTTGGCGTCACGATTTTCATTCAATGTTCAATAACTCGGGCAAAAAAATCGTACAGCATCCACCGATGGCTCGTTTTAAAGCCGAAATGTTTTTTCATGAAGTTACAACACATTGAACAAGGGCAATTTTTGTGAAATATCTTAGAAACGTTTCTGCTCCCAGTGCTTAATCGTTCTAGCGTTAAGGGAGCAGAAGGCTAAACGGAATAAAGCTAGTAGTGGTAGAAAAGAACCGCGATTTTCCGAGACGCGCTCACTGAGATTTCCGGACGAATTAGCCAGAGTTCCATGGGGGAGAAGAACTCGAAGGTATAAACCTATTTGTCAGGGGAGTTTGCCACCACGGACCGAGGAAACAGCTGTGAGGAAGCAGGTGTGTTGTGACGTCGAGCCAGACACGGTGTGCGCGTGGCTCGCCGGATGTCCAGCGAGGCGACAGCCCCGTCGCGCGTTTCCTGCCCTCTCGAATCACATTGGCAACGCGTTCTTCTTTCAGAATCACGCCTCCACCCCCTGTATCGGCCGCGTATTCTTTTCCTAAAGATTTGTTAAATCAGATAGTCACTCGAAGCCTTGACTTTTTACTTTCAAGTATTGCATTCATACCTCATGAGGTATTATATTATCAGTTTCGTATCCTCAAAATTAAAGAAATCATATAGATTGGAAATCTTTTAAAGAGCTCCATAACTCTTTGGATCCTCGCAGTTTCCCAACAGTCAAATTGACTGTCGAGTGTTCGTCGCTTGTAGAAGTGTCTGTAGAAGCGAGTCTGGCATAGGGACACTCATAGCCGGCCAGCAATATCCTAAGCTTCGTAGAGAACCTCTTGATATTGGATTCTTAAGTCCCGCTTTGAATAAGCCGACCTCTTGGATCTCCGTCGACGGTCAAACACACATAAACCCGCGTTTCATCACGAGGTTTTCGCTTTTCCGACTGGTATTGAGGCTCGAGATATCGACTCGAATCGCCGAACATCCGAGCCTGCGGGGAAAAGGGCGAGAGAAAATATACAGTTGCCATTCGTTATTAATATTTGCGGAAAGTATTGCACAATTACTATTTCCATTGAAACAGTGCAGTGACGACGACAAATATTGTCGTGGCATTATCTGAATTTCTGTGCAAACACTGGCTAAGAGGAAACTCGAGAGAAAATGGATCGAGTTAGAGAAACAGAGCGAGCATCAGGGATTTTTGCGAGACAAGCATTATTTCGTTATAAGAGCGAAGCTCGCGACACGCGGCATGGAAATACATATTCTTTGATTTGGCGCACGGGTAGGCCGCGCTTGGTTCCCTTTATGTATAAGGAGAGAAACTGTTGTTCGGCCGAAAATGCAGCGTGAAAGCCAGGTGGGTCAGGTAGAGCCGTTTCAGTAGGAATGCTTTACCTGCTCCACGGAACACCTTTTACCGTCCGCACAAAGAGCCGTCGCGATTTTAGCTTTTACAGCCTCGGCCGTGTTCCCCTGCCTCTCCTCCGGCTGCTAACGCCACTGTTCCTCTTTCGGTAAGTTATTTCAGGCCTCGGAAAATGCGTCCACCGAGAGAGCTCACATGTCTCTCCCTCTCCCTCTTTCTCTCTTTCGCTTACTCCGGTTAGTAAAAATAAATTGTCACCCGGCGAAAAAACGGAGAACACGTGGCCCTACTTTCCCGGGCAGCTCTTGAACCACCGACGCCCGGTGACTCTTCTTAAACTAAATATTTAAGTCGATCGTTGGGAAAATTTACGCCTCTCGCTTGAGCTTCGTGAACCGTAAAAACAACCGCGACGAACCTCTTGTCGATTGAAGATGCTGCTATGAATTCACCGATTGATATTTGCAATAGATTTGCAATAAATTGAGAAGAATACATTAATATTTTAAGACTCCTCTCCAAGTCGCAAATGCATAGAATCCACAGTCTAGTAATTTACCTTCCAAATTCTCATTATGCGATGTCCCGATGTTAAATCTCCGAGTTTCTTTGGACTTTAAAGTGTAGAGGATTCGAGGAAACGTTCGCGGGAGTACTGCACCGTTTCCATTGAGTGTACTCGGGCTTTTTAGGCTGGCCCGTAGATCCGCTTTTGAAGTAGGTAGTGGTTGAAAAACAGTTCTGAATGTGAAGACGTAGAAAGAATCGATGCCGAGGAGGGAAGAAAGGGGGCGGCGGTGGCGGCTGCGGAGCGAATACGGTGGTCTGAGCCGGAGCTAGATGCCAACAGATGGTCTCGCAACCACGTGTTCGTTCTCAAGAATCTCTAGAGCTCCTCGATCGTACGCTGCCCGCGATTAGATGCACGCGCAGCCGCCAGCCTGTTAACGACCAACGTAATTAAGCGCTGGGCTTTTCGAGCAGCGGCGTGTCGACCTTCCATAAATGGGGATCGAGTCTCTTGGTCTCTTAACGGGTCCAAATACTTGACGCCTTGGCCGTTTGTTCCTCGAAGTTGTCGGTCTACTTCGATCCTCTGAAATAAGCGTACACATTAGTCCTGCAGTTACCGTTGCTATTATCGTTACTGTAAAGAGATATATATCCGCATGCAACAGTGCCGGACGAGAGTTTGGAAGAACGGGACACGAGACCAGATTTCTGTAACCGTGACGATAGTTCGCGCGGCTATTCCAGGATGAAAGGATCCTATTGACCTGTTAAAAGGCAGAAAAGAGATGAGCCAGCTGTCCGTAGATCGTAGCGACGGATCCTTCTCCTCCGGCGGATTCTATATAAATCGCAGTCCGACGTCGGCGACGGTGGCAGCGTGGCTTTCTACGGGGAAACACGTGCCGGCCACATGTTGCACAAAAGGAATATCCAGGCGGCCCCGTGGTCCTGTTCCTTTCGAGCATCGCTGCTGCGGCTCACAAAAGCAACCTTCGGAGCCCATAAATGATTCCCTTTCGGCCAGAGGATCGAACGCGGACCGGCCCGGCAGATGTTTTCCGCCTTCGTAGACACACGTCGATCCGTTACGAACGGTGGATCATCCAGACACCGGTGCATTGAAGGAAAAAAGCAGAACGGAAATTACGAGCCGCCCAAAAATTCCCGGACGCGATCCTACCATTCACTCAGCCGCCCCGAAACTTCTTCTCGTTGTAAACTCTCTCTGACTCTCCTTCAGTGGAAGAAAGAATGAAAATCCGCATTCAGCTACAACATCACCGTTGACTGTCACGCTAATGTTATGCATTTCACACAAGTTTCGCCTATTTCGTGTTATTAATGACAACTCATTAAAGTTATTAAGAAAAGGAATTAATTTTTACGTAGCTCCTACCTTCTGAAAGTAACGCAGACTATTTTAATATTGCGAATTATCGGTGATTATTGAACAAGAAAAGTTCACGTGGTTTTCGGTAGATGTCGAATAGAATTTGGGTTACTTTTCGTCGAGGAGTCGCAGGGCTTATTATCGGTTGCTCTTCAAGAAGACGGAGCCAGAGAATCGCTCGTGGGTGTACGAGCTTCCTGCTGCCTTTCTTCGGCCGTTTCCTCCCGTTCAGAAAAGGGAATAGAATCCTGATCCGACCTGCTTTCAAAGCGAGTCCTTCCCCCTGCTTTGTCGCTTCGTATTTCTTTCCTTCTACGGGCGGCGGGTCTCTCGTGCAGGAAACGCGCAAGGTACCCGTGAAAAATCCTCGGAATCGGTTCCAGAGCCTTGAAATACGAGTTTCAAGAATTTCAACAAAATCTTACAGGCAGATACAGGGAACCTGGAATTAATAATCAAGTTAAAAACATAAAAGTGAAACGCCTTACAGAAGTGAGAAGATTCAATTTGCTTAAACTTTCCCTATGAAACCGATTTTATAATTCCAATAATTGTGAAATAGAAAACCAATCATTTGACCGAGATAGGTTTAGTGTTAAGAGAATTTTTGCATCACTAGGTTTATATTTGAAACATGTATAAAATAATAATATGAAAATTTTTGAAATAATTCCGCCTATTTTATGGAAACTATTACGTTGTGCGACGTAAGGGGTAGCCGTGCATCTGGGAACTTGTTACACGAATCCTGGACGAGAGGTAGCGTATATGCAGTTTCGCATGGGCACCCGATACCCCCGGCGATTGTTTCACTGGTGTTTTCTCACGTTTTGCAGCGCAGCGCGTCGGCGAGAACTGAGAACTGAGAACTGAGAACCGAGAGATCCGCGTGATCAGTCGATCGGAAGACCGTTTAATCCCTCGTGCACTTGACTCGAGAGCGAGCACCGCGTGCAACCTGTGCCCCATATTCGCACCGAGGCGAGGGGAGCCGATAAACAGCCCCCGGGGGGATTACACGATGCTTTTAAATAAATTTCAATTCGGGGTGGAGAGCGGTCATGTCGGTTGCGGTGCGCGCCTCTGTCGTGTTTAATGAGCTATTGATATCGGGTGCTCCAACCCCTGTCTGTGATATGGACCTCGTTCGACACCCCCTCGCTTCTCAGCACACCCTTGGTTCCCGTCCAGGAAAACCGCCACATGCGATTACACGGCGATCGGAGATCCACGAACGAGTCCATTATAAAGTCTTGCCCTCTGGGAAAGTTCAGATGCGCGATTAAGGGAGTCCGACTCTACTCGATAGCTAAATGACTACCTTTCAGTGGGATCACTTCGACACGGTTCGATGGACGTGTACTAACACGTTTCACAGCGAATCGTGCACTCGTTTACGAGCAGTTTAAACGCGCAGATACACTAGCAAAGCAACTTCCGACATTTCTTGCGTGAACGACTCTCATGCCGTGTGCAGATACATCTTAGAGTCTAAGACTTAGACAGTTGAACTGGCTTGATAGACATTATCTTAACCTTCGGACAGCGGACTATTCTTGCAACTAATGTGTAATTAACGCTTTCAGTGCCACATCGGTCATACATGATCGACACAATTTTTGTTTGCACAAACTTGATGTATCCAATTAATGTAATATTTCTAACGTATCGAAGGCATTAGAGAAAGGAGGAAACTTCTGCTTGGTTCTACAGATAAAAGAATATCTCCGTACGATCTTCGTAAATCCAGTTCAGCCGTGCTGCCATTGTTACGTATGCACACGACAATGGGCGAGGGTGAAAGCGAATAAAATCACGCTTATCATGGTACAGACTCGCGAAAGGAACTCTCCTTTCTTCTGGCGTGAGTCCACCCTCGTTCTCCACGGACGACGCGCATTTAATTCCAATTGTGTGGTCATGATCTGCATTTCTGATTCCATCAATTCGGTCTCTCTCTCGTGACGCGATTGCGCCGTTAACGCTAACGGGAGCAGAGGGGCCCACGAGCCTCTCATTTGCATCGATCCGAAGGGAGATCTTTTGATCGTGCGACACGACCGTGATCCTTGCCCGTTTAGAGAGAAGATCAGCCGGTAATCCGACATCGGAGAGATGTTTCCGCACAGGTGTGTGGTCCTTTGATAGCTCGAGGGGCTCGAGGATCGTGGAAGAACCGAGTTAGTAGCGTTCCGATCACCGAAATGGCACGTGAGGTTTTTCAAAACCGTTATTATAGGAAACTCAGCGGCTGTGTTTGTTTATAATAATCTCATAAAAATATGCGTTGAACCTATAAAATACAACGTCGTTGAATATCGTAGAAAATGTTCCTTATTGCCATAAGGGCTAACTGACCAACAAATTTGCCAATGGCTTAAATACTTTGCGGCAGGCTGGAGGCTGCTTAGGCTATCGGTGAACTCATCACGGTCAACGCAAGTGGCGCAATGGGTCACGTGCCTGTGACCCCATAAGATTGCAAGAGGCGAGAAAATTAACGGGGTTTTATGCAAAGGAAACACAGGGGGTCGTGGTTGCACCGGCTAATATAAACATTACTCTGCGGGGACCGGGTCGCCACAGGGTGTCGGGAGTTGGTGTCGCTTTCAATGGGAAAATCATCTGTGCATTGTGTTGTGGACAGTGTAGTTGTCGCAAAACGGCGCCATATGCGTCGCTCAGTGATATCTCGAGGCCAATCGATAATCCTCTCCGCGAGTTGCTGCTCAACTTTTAGATGAGCCGCAATCGGGTTTCGACTGTATAGTACACGGAGAGTGTACTAAATAAATTGTTACAAGCCGATATCCTGCAATTAGAGTGAAATTCTAAATGTGCACAATTTGTTTCTGTTACAGGGTGACCACACCATCGAACACGCAAACTTTGACATCACTCGGCCGATTAAACGGGGCCATCGAGAGGCTCCTCGTGGAGCTAGCGTTGTCCGTGCTGATCGTTCTCGCTCACTTTACCTCAGAGTCTGCGAAAACGCTGCCAATGTCCATCTCCTCGAAACCAGCTGGCGTGTTGGCCGCAGCATACACAGCGGCCACCTTAGTTTCGGTGAGTGAAACCTTGCCCTCGAACGCGTTCCACTGAAAAGAAATCGTGTTTGGCCTTAAATGGTATTCATCGGGGACTTGTTTCCGAAAAATTTGTTCAGCTAGATTTAACGCTTTAGATACCTACTCAATACTTACTCCACGCTAAGTACGGGATTGCGAGTATACGCTAATGATGCGAACGAGTTAATAAAAATGCAAAGAAAGAATAATCGAGATGAAAAATCAGAATACGCCGTCAACGAGTAGCGTAGGTGTTTTAGAGGTTGGACGTATTAATTGGATAAAAAGTAAATTGAGAGTCGGTACCCGGATACCCGGCTATTGCTGCAGGGGCTAACGAGGCCCAGGGTTATCTTTCCGAAGCCCGAAACCACGAGATCCCCACCGGAATCCCGTGATAGCGGCCACCTTTCGCCCGTTCCTCTGGACTAACCGGTCTATCCGAGGCGTCTCTCTCGATCTCTTTCGAATCGGACCCACGTCCGCGTCTTTAAAGAGCACCTGCGCTCTACGAACAAGCCAGACGGGGGGTGGGAGGGTGCAAGAGGGGGCTCCGGGAGCAGAGAAAGACGGCAGAGAGAGAGAAAAAAGAAGAAAGAACTCGATCTCGATGCCACCTGCTCCGGAAAGTGTGTGTACAATGCAACCCGTAAAAAGAAGCGCGAAACTACTGCGCCGAAACGCTTGCACCCGACGTTCCGGTGTCCTCGGAGTATCCGATGACGACTTCCGACCCGGTGGAGTATCGCCTAAACCCCGGTGACATCGATTAATCGATCGTGTAACCAGGAATCGTGGCTCGCTTCCTTGATCGTTAGCTAGTGGAGCAAAAGTGGAGCAGCGGTGATCCTCCTAATCCATTCGAAACTGATGACGCAACGAGTAGTCGAACCTTTTTTCTGTTACCTCTTCCTGGTAACCGAAGACGTTGCGGTTGCTTCATTGACCGAAACGACACGTTGTTGGCTATTTTCATAGAATAGGTGGAATTATTCTGAAGAGTTGAAACTAGGTCTATTCTTTAGCTTGAACTCAATACACTGAACAGTGTACAAATCTTCACGCTTAATACCGCGTCCTCTTTTTTTAAGCTAACATTTTTTAGGAGTTCTAGGCTAGTTCGAGTAGGATAATCATTCGATCCATTCTGTTTCAGAGCCCCTTCCTGAATCCAGCGAGAGCCCTGGGTCCAGCGTTCGTCAGCAACCGATGGGACAACCACTGGGTCTTCTGGGTGGGTCCGTTGTCGGGTAGCGCAGTTGCCGCGTTGCTACACGAGTACGTATTGAACGCTAAACGGTCCAGAGACTCACGGGACATGGACGACGGGGACAATTCATCGATGAGATCAGACGAGGACACCTACGACGATCTGGACAAGCCCGCAGGTCCCAAGTTCCCTAGCGCGTACGCCACCTACCGTCCTGTAGCAGGGGCCGCATCTTCGTCCATCTACAGCGCGCCGCCCACAGCATTGGAACGCGTTGAATCGATTTACGGTGGCACCAAATCCTTGTACTGCAAGTCGCCACCGTTGACCCGTGCCAACTTGAATCGTTCGCAGAGCGTGTATGCGAAATCGACTACTGGGACCAAGGATGGTCTAATGATTCCAAAGCCAGGTCCACTGGTACCAGCTCAGAGCTTGTACCCGATCAGAATAGGGCAGACGGCGGCGTCTCAAAACTCGAGAGAAGGTCAACCACCGCAGGGCGCGCCCGGTGGCCCGGTTCCGACCACCCAGAACCACAACAGCACCAATCAGAACATGCAGAACCAGCTGCAACAGTGCACCCAGAGCATCTACGGAATCAGGGGGATCTCAACCAGCTTGAGCACCCGAGAGAACGGGATCTACGGCGTGTCCACCGGGTCTAGTATATACGGACGCGCTCCTGCTCCTCCGCCGGCCAGCCAGAGCCCACCATCGGGTTCTAGTGGACAGAACTCGGGACAGAATCATCACCAACAACAGCAGCAACAGCAACAGCAACAACCACCACAACAACAGCAGCAGCAGCAGCAACAACAACCGCAGCAGTTGACTGTCAATACTGAAAACACAACTAATTCTAGGAGACCGGAAAGCATGTACGGTCACATTTCCAGGCGCAGCGACGATTCCGCATATGGCAGTTACCAAGGCTCCACCAGAGGGAACTACGGGAAAGTACCCGGCCCTCCAGGCCCGTCGGGTCCACCCGCCGGAGCCCCAGGCCCCCCGCAATACCGAGATCAAGGGAGACCTAGCCCTGCTGGACCCTTGCAACAGAGCCAACAAAACTTCCAAAGGAACTCACCGAATCCGCAGTACTGACTATAAATGCGACCTTGTCGGTGGACTAACTAAGACTTGCAGCCGTCGATGAGGCGTTGATTAATGAGACGGTTCCGAACCGTGTGATCGCTAACGGTCGCTATGGCTTGGAACGTTCTGACAGAATGAGGGGATCGGCTGGATGCTTATTCGCATCGGGTCGAAGCCTTGCTAAGAAGCATCCACGTGTGCCATTATTTTATATGTGATGAGAGAAAGGAGATACAGTATTCGCTCCGAGAATGGACCAATCTCGGGCTTGAAAACGATCGCTATGGTGTGGGGACTATGGGTCAACAAGAGAGATTGTGTGTGTGCGTCGCGTGCGTGCGTGCGAGCGCGCGCGCGTGTGTGGGTGTGTACGTGTGTACATGATATAAGCGATATTTCGATCCCGAGGTTTTCACAAACATCGAAACATTACTGTAAATCCTTACCGTTGGAACGTGTCGGAACTCAGAGAACATCTATTGGCGACCGTGCGAATATGTTTGATGATGTTTCGCACACAAGAACTTTTGGCCACTTTGGAACGGTAACTTATTGCTGTTCGTCGAGCCGATCGTTTCGGACCTGAAACCAAAAGTCTATCATAAACATTTATCCCATTGAGATTCGTCGCGATTACACGTGAAATTCGACGGCACTACTTTACGATTATTTTTCGCTCGAGTCGGACGAACTATCTTCGATTCTTGACACCTTCACTGCCGATCCATTGGCTATCCTTGTCAATATCTTCGTCATTCATAAGATACTAAAAAAAAAGTTAAATTTCTTTATCACGTATTCTTAAAATCGTCTGATATTTTCACTATTTTGTGTTTCACTTATTTTTGTCTTAAATGTATAATCCGCAGTCTAATTGTAAGGCAAGTGGTTAGTCAATTAAATTACTTTGATTTCGTGATGATTGTTCGGCAGTCAACGCGTTGAATAATCGATATTCAATTTCGATTCACGAACGCCAACGGAACGTTTCCCGCCCGAATTCGCGCGGGAGATTTGAAATGTGAACGTGAGACAAACGAGTGATCTCAAATTGCGATCGTGATTCGAATTGCAACGAAACAATTTAGTTTACCCGACTTGATCGAAAGATGGTAACTGAATCGACGATTCAGACTGACTTGATTCGTAAATGGTGTATCGTCATAAGACTGATCTCGCACAATCATTTTGTTAAATAGATCAATTACCTTTTTATATACTGGTAGTAGTCATACGCATCGAACGTTCGTCATTAGAGAATATCGTAGGGCAGATTATAGTTTATACAACCTCGATTGAATGAGGCCGAAAGTTTTCACGACTTTCGAAAGTAAAATTTGCGATATAGGTACCTTGTGTGCTAGGGCCGTATGATTTACAGAGATCTACGCTGGTATTTGATAGTAATATTAAGAAAGCGAGTTATCACGACGCGAACGTATTGCGAACATTGCTTATCAATAAACCCACGAGAACAAGTGTTTTGTACATATTATATATATTAAACTTTGTATTTATTATTTTTTATCGTAGCTATACCGTAGATTACGATCACTGTTGCGTTCGCGTATGTAAGTACGTAAACAGACAAGTTCGACAATAAACGAATCGATGAAAGCGACTTAGAAAATATACAAAAATATGGTTTCCTAATTACTTGATAAAATACATACGAAAATTACATCAATACTCACAAACGTTTTCATTGAACCTGATCCTGATTTTTTGAATCTCACGACTAGTAGTCCCACGAGTAGTCCTAATAGTTCAAACCACAGAATATAAAAACGAAAGACAGAGAATAATGCGTAACTTCCTGTTGGTGAAAGAGAGAGAGGAAGCTGATTGGGCAATTTTCGGATACCTTGAACGCGCCTTTTTTGGACATTTTTCTCGAGTCAGTGAAATGAAGTAATCCGGACGTTATTATAAAAAACGATCTACATTATAATGTATGCCATCGAACTAAACAATTCGTTTCTCAAACAATTTCTTGGAAATATCGCTTTGTAACGAATCTCTGTAACGGAGCAGAATCGTGTAATTCGATAGATTTTTCAGTTACTGCGATACTATCACCCTCTTGCGGTGCGTGTACTAGCCGCGTAGTGCGCGGGAAATTTAAATTTCGTTCCACGCATCCTTTACTTCTTCATAATTTTCATTTGAAACTTGGAGACCTTTAGCCTGAAGGGGTGGTAGGAAACGAGTAAAAGAAAGAGGAAGACAATTCGAATTATGAATATTAAACTGACGAAGTAAATGAGTATCAGCGAGAACTGTTACTCGTTTATTCAAATTTTCCCTCTCGCGGAGGCCGCCACAAGTCGAACCGATCGGGTGCCGCCATCTGTGGGCACGGACCGGAATCTATATTTTATCGGACGAGTCTAACCGATAAAGAATTCAAGAAAAATCGACAGGAACGATTGAATCGCGAGAAAATCACGGGTCTCTGGGTTTCCCAATTAACGAAATCGTCAAATTCGCAGACGTTCTCTCATCGAGTCCTCGGAGAGCTCACGCTTGAGATCAGCTGATGACGTAACACACGACGAGCAAGGCGCAAAGGAGAAAAGTTAGTTGTGTGTGCGACTGGTGTCGGTGTTGGTGGGCGCGAGACTTACGCGAGACGAAGTATGGCGTAGGATATTCTCTCTGGGCCAGTTTTGTCGAAAGTGTTGAACCGTTGATTTGTACAGGAACCGCGGTCGAGTCTTTGCCGTTCTCCGTGAGAAACGTTTTCCAGTAGCGTTCTTCGGCAGCGCATTGTCGCACGCGACAACGGTGTTCTCTGGTGTTCAGCAATCCGTGCGAGAGACAGTCCATTTATCGTAGGGACACAAAAAGGACGTCGCGTATCGCAGCAGCATGAGCGTCGACGCGTACGGTCCCAGCAGTCAAACCCTCACGTTCCTCGACCCGGAGGAAGCGGACCTGATCGGTGCGGACACGCAGGGCAGCGAGTTCGACTTCACCGATTTTACCCTACCCTCACCGAGTCAGACGCAGGCCTCGCAGCACGATGTTGCTCAAAGTCAACCTAGCCAGCCCGTACAGGTTGGTTTTCTGGTTCGTCATATGTTTCTCAAGTTCAACCTCTAACCTATCCGCACGATCAATTTCTAGTCGAGATCCAGCAGTTTCCTCGCAGTTAACGAGAACCTGACCGGTTGGTCCGGTTCGTTTCAGTGACTCTTTAAATTTTAACGTGTACGTAACCGAGAGCCAGCGGGCACACGTTCACGCCTTGCGTTCATTTCCCAAACGGTTCTTTTCGTGTTTTTTCGCTCGAATCCGGTGACGCACCGTCGGGCCAACGTCCGCTAATCACGTCGCGATCCCTTCAGAACGTGGTTCCATTCCGAAGGCAGACTTTTAAGAATAACTTTCTCGAGATTGAGAGGTTATGTGATACTCCGACGAGAAATGTTGTTTCGCATTGTTATGCAAAATGAATTGTACGTGTTGCAGCTTTTTCACTTGCATCAAGCATGATAATTAGACTGTGCACTTTATGCATTTATGACAAAGATGGCTTGGTCGAATATAGAACTGCTGAAGGCATTAGAAAAATCGAATGATAGTTGTTTCATGTTACTTTGGAGTTATTCGAATTATTCTAAGTAATGTAACTCCTGTTTCTTACAATTTTTATTTTGCAGAACGATCCACAGTCTAATGATAATGATTGTACTTTTGTATTCGTGTCTGTTAGTATAATAGAAACCGAGTAGACTTCTGTTAATGTGTCTCAGGAAATTGAAATAAACTCAAGCTTTAATACCTGTATATTAAATAAAGAGAAGGGGCACTCTAACATTTTGAAATAATTTATTATTCTTCTCAGGTTAATGGAACGAGCGGTGGGTCTTCCTTGGAGTTAAAAATTTCTGGAGCTGCGCAGAGCCTCGCCGAGTTACAGTTTGAAGAAGAGGAAGAGGAAGCATATTATAATCGTGATTTACCTGAACATGCTTGTAAATATTGTGGAATTCACGAAGCATCTTGCGTTGTTATGTGTAATGTCTGCCGCAAATGGTTTTGCAATGGACGTGGTAATACATCTGGATCGCATATCATCAATCATCTTGTCAGAGCAAAGCATAAGGAAGTCACTCTTCACAGGTATTGTATTTTACTCTATGTACTTCATTCGAATAATATTTTTACATTTATACTACATGTTTTTCTTTTATATTCAGGGATGGTCCCCTTGGAGAAACAGTTCTGGAATGCTACTCTTGCGCTGTTAGAAATGTTTTTGTTCTTGGCTTCATTCCTGCAAAAGCAGACTCTGTTGTTGTTCTACTCTGTAGACAACCGTGTGCGGCTCAAAGTTCCTTGAAGGACATGAACTGGTAATTGTTGATTTGAAGAAAAAATTCCAAATATAGAGTGACAGTTTACCAGGTGATGTGTAAAGAAAATATCGATCAAATTTTGTATACATCATCTGGTGAACTAATTCTTCTAGCTTCTAAAAAAACTCAAGGCGTTCGTTCGAATTTGAAAAAAGTTATCCTGTTTTAAAGAGTATTTGATCTATTAGGTGAGTCGCCGTGTAACGATGTTGTTGCGATTCTGAATGTTCATTATGCTTTTTAGGGACCAGGAACAATGGAAGCCTTTGATCGAAGACCGCAGCTTTCTTGCGTGGCTGGTGAAAATTCCATCCGAACAGGAACAGTTGCGCGCTCGACAAATCTCTGCGCAGCAGATCAACAAATTGGAAGAATTATGGCGCGACAACGTTGACGCAACTTTCCAAGATCTAGAAAAACCCGGAGTGGATGAGGAGCCACAGCAAGTGCTTTTGCGGTACGAGGACGGCTATCAATATCAGAATATATTCGGTCCACTTGTAAAGCTGGAAGCAGACTATGATAAACGCTTGAAGGAGTCTCAAACGCAGGAGAATATCGAAGTTCGATGGGATGTTGGTCTTAACAAGAAAACGATAGCCTACTTTATGTTGGCCAAAACCGACGGTGATATGAAATTGATGCATGGGGACGAATTGAGACTCCGCTACTTGGGCGAACTGCACAAGCCCTGGTCAGGCATTGGGCACGTGATCAAAATCCCTGACAATTACGGCGAGGAAGTTGGTATAGAGTTGAAGAACAATTCTGGGGCTCCAACGGAATGTATCAGTAATTTTGTTGTTGACTTTATTTGGAAGAGTACGAGCTTCGACCGGTAAGTAACACTAAAAGATCTTGGATTCTTCGGTTCGATCGTATAATATACAAACGCTTTCCCATTGTAGCATGCAGTTGGCATTACGGAAATTCGCTGTGGATGACACTTCTGTGTCCGCTTATATCTACCACAGATTATTGGGCCACGAAGTGGAGGAGGTTCTATTCCGATGTCATTTGCCTAAACACTTTAGCGCACCGAATTTGCCCGACTTAAATCGGTCTCAGGTGTACGCAGTGAAGCACGCGGTCCAGAGACCGTTGTCATTGATCCAAGGACCACCTGGCACAGGGAAAACTGTGACCAGTGCAACGATAGTTTACCAATTGGTGAAACAAAACGGTGGACCCGTATTGGTGTGCGCTCCTTCCAATACAGCCGTGGACCAACTCACGGAGAAGATACACAAGTCAAATCTGAAGGTGGTGCGACTTTGTGCGAAATCGAGAGAAGCGATCGACTCTCCTGTGAGCTTCCTGGCTCTGCACAATCAGATCAAGAACATGGAAACGAACACCGAGTTGCAGAAGCTACAACAATTGAAGGACGAGACGGGAGAATTGTCGAGCGTCGACGAGAAACGTTACAGACTGCTGAAGAAAGCAGCGGAAAAGGAACTGCTGGAAGCGGCCGATGTGATTTGCTGCACCTGCGTTGGGGCAGGTGATCCGAGGTTGCACAGACTGAAATTCCATT
Organism: Lasioglossum figueresi; assembly: GCA_028455805.1. NCBI lineage: Eukaryota > Metazoa > Arthropoda > Insecta > Hymenoptera > Halictidae > Lasioglossum > Lasioglossum figueresi. Next base: position 5,427,837 of record CM052191.1, read on the forward strand.
CGATCCTGATCGACGAGAGTATGCAGGCAACGGAGCCCGAGTGCATGGTGCCGGTCGTGCTTGGAGCTAAGCAGCTGATCCTCGTTGGCGATCATTGTCAATTAGGGCCGGTAGTTATGTGCAAGAAGGCCGCCAGAGCGGGCTTGTCGCAGTCTCTATTTGAAAGGCTTGTTGTCCTTGGAATCAGACCCTTCCGTTTGGAGGTGCAGTACCGTATGCACCCAGATTTATCGCGCTTCCCGTCGAACTTCTTCTACGAGGGGTCTCTGCAGAACGGCGTGTGTGCCGACGAGAGAAAGTTGCTGAAGATAGACTTCCCCTGGCCCGCACCGGACAAGCCCATGTTCTTCTACGTCACCCAAGGACAAGAAGAAATCGCCGGCAGCGGAACATCCTACTTGAATCGAACCGAAGCATCGAACGTCGAGAAAATAGCAACGCGTTTCCTACGTTGCGGCGTAAAACCCGAGCAGATCGGCGTGATAACACCTTACGAGGGACAAAGAGCCTATCTGGTGCAGTATATGCAGTACCAGGGCTCGCTGCACTCGAAGCTCTACCAAGAGATCGAGGTAGCCAGCGTGGACGCGTTCCAGGGTCGAGAGAAGGATATAATAATCATGTCTTGTGTGAGATCGAACGAGCACCAAGGAATCGGGTTCTTGAACGATCCGAGACGTTTGAATGTCGCCCTGACGCGAGCCAAATATGGGATAATCATTGTAGGAAACCCAAAAGTGTTGTCGAAGCAACCACTTTGGAATCACCTGTTGAGCTTTTACAAGGAACAGAAAGTGCTGGTCGAGGGACCGTTGAACAATCTGAAGGAGTCGATGATCCAATTCGCCAAGCCAAAAAAACTCGTCAATGCTGCGAATCCGGGTTCGCATTTCATGTCCACATCTATGTACGACGCCAGGGAGGCTCTGATACCGGGATCGGTGTACGACAGGTCCGGCACCCAGGTGAACGGGACACAGAACCATAATCCGTATTATCAGAGGAACGTACCACTAGACATATTCAGCAGAACTCACGACACGATCAGCTACATCAGTCCAGAGAGGGCACAGGCGGCTATGAACAACGTGCCGGTTCCGGTGGGCATGTTCATGAACATGGCTCACGTGCCACCAAGATTCTACAATCAGCATCAACAAGCGCTGCAAGCTAGGCAAAACCAACGGAACCGTCGTGGAACCGCTCTGTCCAAGAACAAGCAGGGACCGCGTATGGGCAAACTGAGTCAGACGGAGCAAAACACCCAACCGTATAGTCAGCCGGGGCTGCCGTTGACCCAAGGCACGACCCAGGGCATGTCTCAACCGGGCTTCAGTCTTTCTCAGCCTGGGCTGAGCCAGGCGGAGCTCTCACAGGACTCGTTTGCGGTTGGCGAGTTCCAGTCGCAGATGGACGGCTTGTTGTCACAGGACTCGACTTACCAAGGTGATCGAAGTGGTTTTTATCAGTCAGGACAGTCACAAGCCGGGGGACAGTTCTCCCAGCCATACTGAGCCGAGACCGTACGGCTGAGCAACGCAATTGCTATGCAGCGTCGCGGGAGCGACTGAAGGCTCGTTCGACAAATTCTTCTTCGACCAACCAACCACAAATCACTAACTGCGCAAAACGGTAAAACGGCTCGAGGCGATCGAGTACGATTATTATGCACGCAGTCGTCGGCGTTAAAGAGGGTTTTAAAATCTACAACAAACAAAAAAAGCAACAGCAAACTACAACAGAGAGGAGTTCGTCGCGAAAAGAAAAAGAACAAAAAAAAAATGGAAATGAAACAAACGAAAATGGGAAAAAAAGAACCGGAAAAGCGAACCGTCGATGCGAAAAAAGAAAAAAAACATTGAAGATCAGGGGCGTAAAAAGCAAACAAACGAATGGCAAAATATCGTCGGGGATGGAACAGTTTGCGGCGACATGCCAAACGGTAACAAAAATAAAGGGGGTTCAGACTGGGAGACGACACACAATTCACCACCAGGAAAATAAAGAAGAAAAAAACCACCAACTCACCGTGACAGGCGCTTATCGTGAACGGACCGTTTTATCGCGGGGATCGAGTGACGCTAGAATTACAACAGGAGCAACAACAACAACCGAACCAACAAACAAACCAACAAGCAAACAAAAACAAAAAAAACGTCAAAATATTGAAAAATAAAAAAAATAAAGCAGCAATAATAATAATAATAATGATAATCAATAATAAAGAGAAAAGAGGATAAAAAACGACGGGATGTGTAGCGCTTCGTGACTCGACCAGATTACGACAAAGTGTGCCAATATAGTAAGTTCAACGTACGACAACGCACGAATCTCTCTGCACGATGAAGGGGAGGAGAAGACGTAACGTCGCGAATATTAATAGTTCACGGAAGCCGAATGGGAATGAGATGAATTGGAAGTAATATGTATATCAGAATATCGATGCGCGCATTACGTGTCTTACCGATCTCCCTTTGGGGGGAGGGGAGGGGCTACACAACTAGACGGGACACGAAAGTGTTCGAACACTTCCGGTAACGGAATCGCGACGAACGACGCACAAAAGAAGCATTGTATGCGGGATGTTTCGGTGGGTACAGCTGAATCGTCGAAAGCGTAGTCTGGACGCGAACGCTTGGTAGACACGTTGAGGAACATGTATTATAAGCACGGGTTGTTACGAGAACTCTCGAAATGGTATCGCAAGAAGGTAAATCTCTTACTCCGGGCCGTCCGCACGCGCGTACGTTCTCTTCCGCGACCTTTGGACAACGTCTGTTTATAGTAAATGTTTCGTAACCGTTCGCGGACTCGATCGGTTGGCCTTTAATCTTTGAGAGTGCTATTCTGCTGATTCGAATCGTATCGCGGCTAAAAAGAAACCGTGTTCAGAAGTTTTTCAGAGCGATCGGCGCGTTGTTTCGGAGTTCGTTGATGGTTCGTGATTGCTGCTGCAAGCGTTCGAATATTTTCATGACCTAGCGTGCGCGCGGAGACTGCCAGCCCAAGTCGGGGACAGAATTGGGAACGAACATAGACGAAGGAAAACGGCTCGAAAAAAAGAGATTCCGAAGCCAGGAGATGTTGGCGTCGTTCATGGTGGCTCGTACCATCTGTTTTCCACCCTTGCCTAGATCGTAAACCGTTGATGGGAGTGACAATAACGCGTGTACACGCCGGGGAACTCGAACAGAGGAACATGTTTTTACCGACGGAGAACATCGGTCGATCGAAAGTCGCCAAACTTTTGAATTGGTCGTCGAACAGTACGAGGCCGACACCCAAAAAATATCATCACGAAGATGGAGTCCTTCTCGCAGGCTTGGGGCGTGATGTTCACGATTATGCTGACCGAGCAAGGAAATCTTATATTGACCTAATTCCGATCATGTTAATTAGTTTCTATTTTTCTGGTTAGACCGCGCGTACACTATGTGTATATATTTTATTTACTGCAGGGGTCGACAGAGCGCGATTATGGCGAAACGAGTATATTTCATTCTCGATATATATGTACGTATTTTATGTTTCTTTTTTGGTAGGACTATGACAGTCGAACATTATTTAAAAAAAAGAAAAACAAAAAAGTAAATATGGCAATAATGTATGTATTTAAAACGCGGAGAGGAATTACGGTGGTTTTTTCACCGTGGAACGGGCGAAGATCGGTTCCCGTGTAGCTACCAACGATGATACATAACATACATACGCATACACAGAGTCGTATCAACACCCAACAAAACGCAGTGGATGCAGTTCTGAGATCTACAGAGTTCACGTCTGAAAATTTCGAGGAACGTTCCATTCATTGCCAAGAACGGTATGAATAGTCCATTTTAGCGTTCAGCGTATTTTACTCGTTCTAATGTACTGACCAAAATATCGTTGTATCTACTGATTTTGAATTCTGACACGCTTTCTTTTTGTTTCGTTCATTTTTACCCTCTTACAGTACGTTTACACACGCACGAATACCCCTGCTACTTTAATTTTCTACTTTTTTGCCTGTGTTGGCTTCTCGCGATAATTGAATTGATCACAGAGGCAAATAAATTTGAGATAATTATAAACAGAAAATGAAAAAACAATCTAATGGAAAGAACAGCATTATACAAACCCAAAATTGTTTTCTTTTTTCCTTTCCGACCAACAGCGCACCGCTAACTGCAGAATATATGGAAATTCATTGTGAAACCTTATGGAACGAATAAAATTTAATTCGAAGGAACTTCGTGGTTCTGTCTTCTAACCGAAGGATGTCTCACACCGATCATTTAGGGAGCACTAGTCTATTAAGGCGCGGTACTTTAAACGTATATAAATATTTCTTTTATTTAACAGCAAAATGAAAGTTACAAAAGTCTGATATACTATTACTTTTAAACTTTGGCGTTGGATGTGCGTAGAATTGACAATTGGGAAGGAGGATGGGGGGGGGGGGGAGATAACAAGGTATTTCTCTCTGTCTGTTAGATCTTTTACATTTCGTACAAAAATAAGTAAATTATTAATTAGAAAAATTTGCTGGGCCTACCTAAAGACAACACTTATCGCGTCACGTCGCATCGCAAGGAACGAATCTGACAAATTAATTTTGGGAAATAATTCTTTACGAGGCATCGATTTCATCTTTTAGAAGAATCAAGTTTCGTCGAGGTTCGTTCGTACAGAGTACAGGCCCAGCAATCGGATACCTCGGTTAATAATGTTTATACTGTCAACACAGCCTTCTGTTTTCTAAGTATCATTCAACGCGTTACATTATACTTTGACGTGAACAGCAGACTAGAAACGGAATCAAAAGACAGTGTTCACATTTACATTGAAAATAGGAACTTCGGTTACTACATAACGAGTTTCGAAGATAACGATGAAATTTGAATTATTTCTATGGTAGTATAGTACTTTTCAGTCTATTTCTTAAATTCCGAAATGCATATTTGAATGGCGTGCCTCTTTCTTTTAAGGAAAATACGCGTTGAGTAGGATGTTTAAATTGCGAGATATATCTCTTCACCTACGAAAGACGAAATCAATTTCATTTTTGGCACGCAGTGTAGACGACCAAACGTTGGTCACGATAAGACGTACGTAATATTATTATTCATTTAGTAAATTTGATTTTCTTTAACAATATGACATAAGATACGTTGATTGAAGAGAAGTTCGATGTTGTCGATTTATATTTAAACTTTTTTTTGTAAATTTTCTCTTATTATTTTCTTCGAACAATAATTTTTTATCTTTTTCTCTTTTAAACTTTTTTTTCATTACTTTTTAAATATAAATTTACGATTATATTAGGACTTTTGATCGAGACTAAGTACCTCTTTTTGTGTATATGAATATCTCTGATATAGACGAAAATTCATTGACGTGTCTTTTTTTTAATATTTCAATGTAAATTCTTTTTTTCCGACATATTAGGCTAACAATATTCATTTCTTCGCTGTGAATAATCATCATTAAAAACTGAAATAGTTCATCTTGTTCAGCATGAAGCTACGTGTATTCAATGATCGAATTTAGTATTTTGATAATCGTAAGGCACCATGTTCTTATACATATATGTATACGAAAAGAAATTAAATTTTATCGCGAAGAACACATCAGAAATCAAATTCATGAAAAAGAAATGATGTTCGGGCGAGAAGAACGTCCTATCAAATTCTCGATCGAATTCAAAGTCCTTCTAGAAACTATTGCACGTTTCATTCAAAGAAGAATATTTGTCGAGTAATCTCCATAAATACGTAAATAATGATCGCGATCGATAGATTTTTGTTTCGCTTCGTGTAATATAAACGTGCGTAATGTAAGTGGCATTGCACATTGAAAAAAAACAGGAAAAAGTAATTCGAAAACATGGAAACGAAACGAAAGAAAAATTCGACGATGGAAAACGCAACAGGTGAGCCATTGCACGCAAGCGCAGGTTACTATCACAAGGTACGAGCGTGTTAGCTCGAAGTAAGCGTAGAGAACTACCACATTCTGTGTACTCGACATCTCGTTGTGGCAAGGATATCAGTTTGGCTGCCTCGTGGTTACGTTTGTCGAGGCTCGTTGCAAAAATAAACTGCTCCCCTATAGAAAATTACCCTAACTAAGACAAATTTCTGTACTGGCCTGCAAACGACAGTTACGTAACGATATAGGAAGCAGGTGAATCCACCTTGACGAATATCCTGGCCAGGTCGTGGTGCTCCTTCAAGTTCTGGTACGTGCGGTCGAACACGCGTTTGATCCTCGCGAAAACGTCGGGGTCGTACACCGATCTTGCCGTATTGGTTAGATCAAATGGTTCTGGGAAAGTACAAGAAAGTCTCATGAGATTCTTAGACGGAGAATATTGGCTGCAAATAAATTACCTTCAATGCACAAATATTTCCACTGGTGTGGATCATTTTTGTAAGACCTCGCTCTTCGACATTCTTCGATGAGAATCTTATTAGCCAGCCGCACAGATATCGCGTACTGGTTGAAGCTGTTCAAATTTCATTGGTTTACTACTGTACTTGATATTGTCAAGTTTAATATGTGTCCATACTCACTCGAACATAACGTAATATCGAAAAAATTCAACTAGCAATTCCCCTAACGACTGTCGATTCTTAGGCCGTAGTACAGCAGCTGGAATGTCTATTTCTTCTTGCATATCGATGCAATGGATATCGGTGTGTGGTGTGAATTTACCTTCGTAAAGAGAATGCAAGCAAGGCAATACTGGAGGACTGACACCGCCTGAAATAATAAACTAATAATATCAGCTGTGCATCAAACTTGTTGCAGCAAAATGTGGAATGTTCTACGTACACTGCAGAAAATGAAGAACCATGAGAACCAAGGAATAACTTGATATGGTCATATTTTTCGCGTCGTTAATATCCTGAGACTGAGCCCAAAGTTTGACAAGGAGAACCAATGGCCTCACTCTCCAGTCAACTGTGAAATTATTAAATGATTAATCTCCAATCGAATTATCTCACGTTTAATCGAGTATTTCGCTGCCTATAGAAAGCTTACTTCGTGAGTAACAGTAGAGTAAATGAGTGTTCCGAATACCGACGGCGTTGTTGCAATTTAAATCCACTTCTAAATTCTGTATCGAATCATGGAACTTCAGGATCGGTACTTTTGCTTGTATAAGTTCCAGCTGTTCTATAAAATCTGTTGGTACGAAATGCATTGTGTTATTTAGCTAAAGCTTGCACCAATAACATAATTGTATCGTTGAAATCAACATACCGCATCTTTTCAAACATTTAAATATTTGTTCCAAATGTCCAATAGCTTCGATTCTTTGATCCATTTCTGTATGTCTCACTAATAGGCACATGTCAACATCACTATTATCCGATCCAAATCCATTCATTGTGGATCCAACCAAAAATAAACCATACTTTGGAAATGCAGTCTAAACGTGAAACATTTCAATGTTGATAGATCGGTTGCATTAAGCATTAGCAATACAGTGAAATAGTATTTCTATTACTTTAATATAAATATAGAGGTATCTCCACAGCATCATTTTGTTTCTGTAAACAGTTTCAGTCTGTTGATTCAACATAAACTTTGACCAAATGTCTTTGGAGAGATTATCCCAAATCGATCCACTGAGCAGGTCGTCCGGCGTGCGAGTGACTTCGACCAAGTGTGATCTAGCAAGAAATCGGTCTGGAGCAATTCCGTGTCTCGGAAACGTGCTATAACTCGGCGACACTAATCCTATATACTTTTTGCTTCGTTGTAGTCTTTGAGGAGGTGGACTGTTTCTTCCTGCAAATACAATTGTTCATTAGACAAATGCGAAAAGGATATGACCGTCGTCGTAAACACAAACGTACCCGAGTGGTATCTCCTTTTATTTTGATAGTTCTGTACTTGCGACCTAGATGTTGACATCGCAGGAGGATAACAATTAACATGTCTTTGATTTTGATAAAATTGATGGGTAGAGGCGTTTGAATTTACACCGTACTGCATTGCTCTATTATTATTTGTAGCGTTATTTGAAAGAGGTTTCTGTGGTTTCCTGTAAAAGAAAGAGGTCTTCTAATTTATGATACTTGAGAGTTATTCTTCGGAAACTACCCATCCTGTTCTTACCGAATAGAAAATACTTACTTCATGTTTTGTTCAACAGAAGAAACTACAGAATCCCGTTCATCTGAGCTTTCTGTTAGACTATTATCGATTTGGTGTTTATTTGGTGTAGGTGAACGTGAACTAAAGCCGCTATCGCTACCATATTGCTCGTTGTTTCCAAACGTTTCTCTGAACGAAGTTCTTTTACCAGGTTTACTATACCAATTTGACTTCTTTACCAAACCATTGTTGGTTGGTCTAAAAGTGACATGAGGAGACTGTATAATAGGCGAATTGTTTGATGCGGTTACACGTCTCTGCCAATTTCCCAAAGGTGTACCGCTATTCGACTGCACGTATTCTATGCGTCGTAGTGAAGGGATTTCAACGCCCATCAATTGCAGTAATTCCAATGGATAAGATCCTGTCTGCAAGAATACTGCTTGTACTCCGTAAGATAATGGAACATCGACATTATTCGTGCAAGGATATACCTGTACCAACTGATGTCTGTTCTGTGCACAAGCATCTGGTCGATACTTTGTGTAATCAGCTTGATGGAACGCATTTGTACCGTGAATGTGCATTGCATGCGTTTGAACTGGTGGACACTGTCCATTTGCCTGTTGGCCACCCATTATCTGCACCATTATTTGCGGCGGGTACATAGTGTGATACATAGTCAAAGTGAATGTACAGAACTGTATTAAAAATACTACTTAAATCTATAAAAAAAACTTTATATCTTTAATGGTGCAGCTGTCACAATACGTGGTGGAAAATCATCCATATAATGAATGTTAGTTACATTAATTTATGCCCTTTTTATGTGTCGAAAGGCATGAAACAAAATTAATCGTGTATATAAATCTTTCTGTTTCTCCTATATGTTCCTTTCAGTGCAGATACAAGGTAGTCTTTTTTTTGTGTTTTTAATGAGCAATAGTAAAGAAAATAAGTTATTAAATATATATATATATATGTCGTATATATGTTGCTAGCTATTAAATAAATAATGTATAAATTGATAATGTTCTTGAAAAACTAAATATGAACCATGTATCTCTTTTCTCAATGCATTTCATTCCTTCGCAACTATAAATTACTTTGAATATACATAGGCTCGTTTTTCAGATTGTGTCTTGCTTATCTCCGTATAATCACAAATAGTAGACAGAGCTTTTATTCAAGAGCCAAAGTTCTATGTTAAAACTTTCTGTATCCCAAGGTCTCGGTGTGTTCTCCAATGTTCTACAATTTGCAAAGTGCGTTCCTGCAAACAACGAAATACAACAAATTATGAACGTGAACACAGACTAAAGCTAATTGTTAGAATATACGTGAGTTGTGTATACCATAGAAATCCGTGTGTGCGCGTGAACGTGTTAAGGTTACGTGAGACTAACATCGTAACGTCGTATAATTAGAAAATTATTTCGAACTTATTGCTCACGCGTCGAGATCAGCATTGTAAACATACGTGGGGTTACAATGATCGGTTACAATCGAAAGGTGTTGCGTGCAGGAAAAAAATCTACCTGTCGAAGCGATTAACGTTCACGACAACGTTCATAAATAACTCGAAAAAAATCGGAGTTCTGGCCGAACGGAACGAGGCAATTGTGAAATAACAGAAAAATCTCGATAGATCAACGGTGCCGAAAGAATTGCTACAGAATTCATCGTAGCTTCGAAGTGTGGTTAACGTCGTGTGATCGTCTACCAAATTTGTGTCGCCATGTTGCGAGGATCTGTGTTCGTTTGATCTATCGCTCGGTTATTTGCCAAAATAGTTACTATAGATTTCGTGTGTCGCTTCCACGCTATTACCAAGAGGAAGATGTTTCGAATTGTTGGCTGGCTGCAGTTGTATCTCCCGCCGGAATTGGATGGACCACCGGTGTCTCGCGATCCTTTCTGTCGAGTCTAGTATTTTCGCGACGAACACACGTCCTTGGGATTTCCGCGGGGCTCTTGACACTTTTAACGCATCCGGAGCAACTACGAGACTTGTCCGTTTAAATTTTCGAATTCCTCGACGTAATAGACGTTCCTCGGCTTGACACTAGACGCTTGCGGAACCCGTCGTCAGATGGCGAGACGCGCGACGGAAATTCGGAATTTACCGAATGAACCGCGAGAACATTCGCCGATCGTTTCACCATCGACGAGATACTGTTATCTCGTCGGTGGTTTCACATTTCAAATCTTTTCACATGAATCGTAAAATTTAATCAGTCAGATAGCAATTTTCTAATCTTTTTTTAAATTTTCAAAGCACGTGCGCTTACTCTGAAACGGTGACGAGTATATTTGACGAAAGCAGGGTAAGGTGCAACTGTTGTACAATTGATTAAATTGATATCTTTATTGCTTAAAGATTCATTCATATTATTTACAGAATTTTAAATATATCTTTTCATCACGACTGTACTCGATATAAATATCGGAAGGGTTTAATGCATTCCGTAAATCGTTGCGAGGTGCTTTTATAAACTTACTAACCAATATATTTATGTATCTTTTTACTTTTTGTAAAAGTTGTTACAAACATTGTGTATGTTTCTTTCGACAATGTTCCTTCTTCTTATGAAAATTAACTTAAGAAAAATATACGAATATTTTGCAAAGAGTGCATAAGAAATGTGTCTCTTTGTACAAAACAATTCATAGAATAATCTGATACAATATGTTTAGGCAGACACAGAAAACTGCTTCACTAGCCTTTGGAATTCTGAAGTCTTTTGAGAATATTCTTTAACAAATGGGTGGTCTGCATGAGACTCTTTTAATTGGCTCAGATAACGGTTAATAATTTCTGGTTGCTTTCCTAAATGATGAGAGAGAACAACCATGTTGATCAGAGTGACTGGATTGTTGCTATCCTTCTCTAGTGATTCTTGTAAAGCAGTTTCTGCTTCATCGTATTTGCCTTGCCCAATAAAACAGCTTGCTTGTCCATTCAACATTGTACTGGTACGAGAATATTTATCTGTCATTTCCTACAACAATAAAACAAACAAATATAAAATGCCATCCAGAGAAAATATATATATTTCCTAAAATATTTCTATATATACTTGTAGTATGTAGTAAGCTTCGTATAACTTGTCTGCTCCACTAATGTTCAGCCACGCTTGAGACAGTTGAGTCACAGTGGAATCTTCGTCTATTGTTTGCATAGTTTTCAATACCTCTTTTGCGAGGTCTACTCTGTGCATTTTCAAGAAGATTGCTAATTTCAATGCTAGGCATTCCAAGTGCTCTGTATCCTTGAGCATCAAAAGAGCTGCCTCTGGATTATTCTCGTGGTAATATATGGTGGCTGCAGCGATCAAGAAGTTGTAATTCGAGAAATCACCTTCTTGCAGTTGCATGAGTATCGAATCTCTACGATCGGGATTGGCAAAGTAATCGGCTAATATTTTCAGAGGTTGAAGTGCCGATGGTGATGAACTGTTGATCTCATCCAGCACAACACGGTATTTTTTCTGTGCTATATACGCGCGGTAAAGATATCCATCTCGTTCTGTCGCCATTTCTGACGTAGACGGCTGCAATAAAAAATCATATCGTTAAACAACCAGTTGTTTTGGAATTGACAGACACTTGGCTGACGTGAAGCACACGTCATCCACACAACTGTTGAACCGGGCAGCATGCAAGCAGAATAATATTCGATATACTATGATATATATGATATGATAAATATAACACAAACCTTTATCTTTTGCGCTTCCTTGATGCATTCTTGATAATTACCGATGAGAAAGTTGTCTTTCACACCGAAAAACTGACTGATCTTATCCGCGGCCATATTGTCTTTTCAATACTGCATGCTATTTAAACTAACAACACCGACTTTGACAACACAGAGAATTTATCAAAGAATTCTTACTGACTACAGCGACAGATGAAAAATATTGTTCACCTGTTACGAATAAATAAAATATTTACTTTCAACGCAAATGTATCTACATATATAGTACACGTGGACAACTGTATCACAGACGATGTATAGGATTAGACCAATCACGTGCTTGCATAGTTCACCTCTTCCCTCTCTGCCGCTAGATTCTCGCCGCCCTTTTTGATTCGAAAGCCAGCTGCAGTACCGACGGTGGTAGACAAAGATTCGTTTCTAAACTTAACGGTAGGATGGTTGATCTGTTGATTAATAGATGTTGCTGTGCACCTCAATTCCAAATCAATTTGTATTTCGCGCCTAAGCAATAGTCGTTTATTTAGCAGGTTGGTCCCGCGATTGTCCTCCGAAACGGTCTTGTAACTTTTAAATTATTTCCGCAGATCGTCCGTTGTCGGAAAGTTTCCAGTAGACCTACCTATGTGAAAAGCGGAGTGGAACGAGGTGACATGTAAATAATCTTACGATTGTATGGGTTTCGACGATGAAATCAAACAAGAATCGTACTTACGAATATATACGTCGTTTATTTTGCTCGTGTTTCGGTCCGTACCAGAGTATCTCTACGCTATTATGTATAGTCGTTAAAAATTGGCTAAAGCTTTGGACTATCAAGTATATTTACGGTTCTTCTGCGAAACGTTGCCGGTTACATCGACACGGTGCACACACGCGCATACACACACATACGCACACTCATACAGAATCGAACACACATGGACGCGAGGGTGTTTGCGTCGATCCTCGCGCTCTGTACTCTACGAGGGAACAGATAAGATAAATCCGAAGAAAGCCGGAAGAAAGAAAGAAACGGGGAAAGGTCAAGGATGAGACACGAGGATGGAAGAGAGGTTGGAAAAGCGAAGCGAAGGAAGGTGGAAAGTGGCGAGCACAATCGAACAAGAAAAGTAATCGTAGAAAAGGGACGCGAATTTTTCTCGCCGAGTCCCGTTCGTCTATGTACACGCGATCAGTGAGACGGTTCGTCAAGGGTAACGCTTTGCGGTCCTTCATGCGGCCATATTGAAATTTAATCTCTCGCCAAAAAGTAAGTGAAAAAAAGTATCCCTCATTGGACCCTAATTTGACTGGTCTTTCTCTCACAACGATATCGATGCAATTAAATATTTTATATACAGAATGAAGCACAAACGATCGTGACACGCGTGAGGCGTCTCTAGAGAAGGACCTCTACGACATGTTACAACGGAAACCAATTTTCGTGGTGCGCGTGGTCGTTACAAAGAATTTATTAACACTAGGTTTACGGGACTCGACAAATTGACGGGTTCTAATATTTTTAGTTTACTTTTCTTATTACTTGATTTATTTTTAATTTTTAATTTATTTCTTTGGGTATATATTATTTAATAAAATGGCTAAAAATTTGAATAGACACATTTTTAGTGCTCGCGTGAACCTAATGTTAAATACATACGCTATTAATTTCGTTCTATTGGCATTAACGAAAGGTGACTCTATCTTACAGATAGTTCGACAATCATGGACCGGAAAGCGTGGTTCGAGACTCCGATCGACCGGTCGGGATTCGCTCGCTCGGAATACACACAGAATACCCTGTACGAGGACGTTGGGAGGGTCGCTTCTCTTAAATCTAGAAGGGGGACGAAACGGAGGATCGTTAGGTAGATGCTATGCCGCGAGCCTGCTCATCGGCCGAAATACTGCACGGTGCTCCGGAACCGTTCGGGCGTCGAAGTGGGTCGCGGGTTGGGTTTCCGGGATGATTCCCGTTCCCGTGGGCGGTCATCGATCGACGATCGTCGTTGATCTTCTGCCCGAGATATCTCGATCTTCCCAGGGGAACGGGTGACTAGTAGAACGGACACTCTCGTCGAGCGTACATCTCGCGCTTCGGCTCGTGGAGGGTCGACAGAGTACGGGGAACAGGTACCTGCGACTCGTAACGGGAAGATACGGCTTTAGAAATCGCTTTTGAAATCCTCATTGACTTTATTCGTAATGGGTCCTTGTTTTTGTGGACTTTGCTACACGTGTGTTACACCTTCCATAGGTTACCGTTCTAGAAGCAATCTCTGCAACCGTACCTTGCCACTCTCTCTCCTGAGGACCGAAGCCGAGAGGATGCGCGTTCGAGACTGCGGAGACGGTGAACGGCGACCACGCGACGCGACTCGATGTGAAATTCTCAAGGGAATCGCGTGCCGAGTAATGGGGTACCCGCGGCGACCTGGTCCCAGCCGGTACGACACCTGGTCGACTTCCGCCAGTGTGGTAACTGAATGCCCAGTCTCTTGCACTCGTGCGCGTACGCGGTGAACGACTCGCAGTAGCAGTTCTCCCCGGGACACTCGCACATGTCTTGCAGGCAAGCCTTGTAGTACATCGTCGGGTTCACCTTCTTGTGGCACGCGTCGAAGATCTGCGATCTCAGCCGATTGCACAACCTGCGATCATGCATCGAACGGTTATGCGTTTACCAATTTGTCTAGATTTATAAATGAATTTCTCCGTTAATGTTAGCGTCTACTAGGTGCTAGAAGGTTGGAAGAGTACCCTCAGTATATCACAAACCTCAACATTTAAATTTTAATTTCCTTCAATGCATTACTTTGATTTTATGCAATTTTTGAGGCTGCTAGATTGGCAGTGGAGGTGTTAAGGTGATATGAGAGACGCGTGTTCGTTGAAACGAATTGCAACTTATTCCTTTCGATTTTTCACAAAATGAAAGAGGAAAGGGAAAAGATCTTACCGGTGATCCTTGCGGCCTCTGCAGCGTCTCTCGCGATCTAAATTGGCTGCCGGTCGCGGTCGGACGCAGCTCTTCTTAGCCCCGACTGCCCATGATTGACCGAATTGTTGGGGATCCTGCATCAGCCGTCCTTTCCGGTTCTCGAAGTCGTCCTTCGGCAGGGAATTAAAGTTGCCACAGAGACCGCACAATCGGCCTCTATACGACGTCGGCGCCGACACTTCCAGGAAGCTGATGCCGTCCCACAACACCTTGATCCCGATCTGCGTGGACACCACTATGCTGTCCGCCGTTCGGTTCACCTCAAGTCGGTTCGCTACTCGATACGGCACCTCCACTTTCTTCCCGTTCACCTTGACTCGCATCTTCTGCCCGAGATTCACCTTCAGATCACCGACCTAGGGGTTATAGACTGGTCAGCACGTTACGCCTCGAATATCGTCAATGAGAACACAAGTCTATTCGATAGACGCGACGCAAGCACCTTTATAGCAATCGTCTTGGTCCACGCGGAGAACCTCGTCGATCTGGCATCGTTAGTCACCCGGACGCTGAACGTGTGGCCGGCACAGTCGCTGGCTAGTTGATACTTACAGGCGCCTTTAAAACTGTAAAACTTGCCGTCGAACGTACGGTAGTGCGGATCCCCGAAGACGGTGCAGACCCCGTCGCCTAAGCAAAAACAGGAAACAACATCGTTCGCGTATCATGATCATAGGATAGCGTAGAGGTGGATTCCGCGCGTTAGCCGACCGACGGGTACGTTACTACATATTGATTGAACGAGATGATTACTTTCAACGCAGCGTGGACAGCACTGGCCCTCCGGGTGTTCCAGCCTGGAGTTCGGCGGGCAGGGTAGGTTCAACGGCGGGCACATCGGCATCACGCAACGCACTTTGCCCTGCGTGCACGCGCAAGCCTTGCACGAGTCAAGCTTCCAAGTCTCGCCATCCTGCCTAGGGCAAACAGGGACGTTTGAACTAACGATCAGAATGTTAACCGTCAACGTTAAGTTCCTATTGTTCTCTACTATAGTGGAACCTCGATTATATTAGAACAGCTTACTGGTTTATGACGCTAGATTCAAGGTTGATTAATTTGTACGATAAATAGCGTTGCATACAGATCGCCTGAGGTTGAGCTGCTTACATTTGAAGTATGTTGGGATACTAACGACTTCAGACGTCTAAGGTTTCGGATAATCAAGGTCATACTATACGCCATTGTGGCCCATGTTTATCCTAATTCTAACAACCCTGAAGTAACTCTGAAAATACTCGCCCCGTAGGTTTTGCCGGCGTAAGTGCACGATGGCCGGACCTCTTCGATCTCGGGACACTGGGGACAACAGCGACCCGGCAGGACGATCTGGTGCTCGCTGGGACAGTCGTGGACCGGACACGTCTCCCTAACGCACGTCACCGCCGAGTTCGAGCAGCTGCACCGGGTGCACTGATCCGCGAAGAACTGCTTTCCGGTGTTGTAGATGTTTGTTCCGAGCATGCACGCGCCTTTCGGCGGCGACATGTATCTTCCGCTACCTGTTCGCGCGTTAAACATGCTTCTATTAGAATATTTTTATTTTATCATTATCATTTACTGTTGCTTTGCCTCTCGTCTTTGTCAAAGACACCCTTCTTTGTTCTTATACAATATAACATTCGACATTCGGCCACCTACCTTTGCATCGAGGACAACACTCGCCGGGATCGCGGACGATCCTCGAGGAAGGACAGTGCAGAACCGGACAGGCCCGTTTCGCGCAAATCAACCGACCAGCATTGCACCTGCAAGTCACGCACGGGTCCTCGGTGGTCGTGACGGACCTGTCCGCGGTCACCACCTGTCCGTTCACGTGGCATCCTGTAAATAGTCGAGCAACCAAAGAACAATTAAGGAAAAGAGATTCATTATATAACATATTCACAAATCATCAAAATCGGATGATAGACACCTGTTCTACGGTTTCACCGAGTTAACACATCACCTACCGGCGATTATTTCAAAATTTTTTAAAGCTCATGGTCCAAGGTTAAATACTTTTTAATGGGTCATCTAACGTCATCTAACAATTTTGTTTGAGATTATAATTCAAATTTCTAGTTTCTTATCGGTGCAGTACAACTACTGAAAATCCTATTAATAGTATTTCGGTAGGTAAAGTGTTAATATCGCGGGCAAGCGTGGTCAAGACAATCAGACCAATCTGTATGACCCTTACCGGCGCAAACAGGACAGCATTGGCCAGGTGGAGCGGGTATCGGCTTCGAGCAGGGGGTGTAACAGTGCAGCCGAGATTCTGTGACGACGCCAGCCTTGCAGGTGAACACACGGCATGGGTCGTTCCCTTCTGTCCACTCGGTCTCGGATTCATGATACACGCCGTTTCTCAAGCATCCTGTCCACAAGAGGATCGGTGCATTATAACGGACAGAAATCGACTCTTGGATTTGCTCGGGATTCTTGGTCAAACAAACGGCGCGCGAGCGAGCTGCGCGGAAAAGTACCGAGGACGTTCCAGATCGCGAGAGCACCGGAGTAGGAAGATTCTCGGCGCTCGACCCGCTAACCGGGGATCGCGAAATCGGTCGACTTACCAATACGTATCCTAAGCCTATGTTATTTCAGAGACTCGACGCTTTCACGGCCCGTCGTTATCTAGTTCTCACTGTCGACGCTTTCGGGTGTAAGCCGAGTCATGGAGGAATTATTTTCCCAACATTTCAGTGTTTCCGTAGGTATCCTAATCTTATGCTCTTTTCGTGTACTATGTATCTACAGTCGGAGCTAGTTCGATAACTTCAACGTTTTTGTGGTTCCAGCATCTAGTAACCGAGAAGACTACAGGCTACTTCGACGAGGAAGAGTATGAAGATGGACTGGATAATTAGTTAGTATACTAGTACGCGTCCTAATGCATCTAGGGTGGAAGCTAACAGGGTAGCTGGACGTGTTTGTTGCTCGAGGATTTAGTATCTGGTGACACAGCTATCCGAATCCGATGATGGCCGCTCCATGAACGGCCAGCTGTAGGGTTTTTCGATGAGGAAGAGGCGCGTTGGCGGGTCGCGCGAACTGGAACGGTTGTTTTGCGTCAGAGCGTCGCCCAATTAATAGAGCCAGAGATAAGGAGGCCGCGGCCGCGGTCGCGGTACGGCCGAGAGCGCATCTGTCGGGCTGTCGGTCGACGACAGGCCGGTGTAAACACGCTGCTGAGAGGACGGCGGCGATGCCGAAGTTCCTCGGGTTTATCGGCCATATCGGCGAACAGAAGCGGCTTTGTGCCGCGAGAACAATGCTCTGCGCCCCGGGGCATTCCTCTCGGCCGAAACTCCTCCATGTTGCTCGTTTTCGCGGATCGCGGATCGCGGATCGCAGAGAGCGTGAGCGCTCGTGACCCTCGTACGCGCGAGCTCCGAGGCAATTGGAGCGATTCGGGACGACGGGAACGCTACGGGGAACGACACGAATTCTCGTGAGAGGAGGAGATGCGTTTGTTTAAGAGATGTCTGAAGCGTATCCGAGGCCCAGTGAAAGCACGGACATTCTCGAGCGACGCCGGAAACCCGGATGGACCACGCCGTGATCCCACCGGACTCCCACCGAGTATAATGACAATTTAGGCACGGGGAAGACCGGTCACCGCAACGCGATTATCCCGGAAACACGGTAGAAAGAGAGTGTTTCGTGGGAAATGAGTAAATAAATATATTTAGTACTGCATACATTATACGAACCGCATAAAGTCGAAATAAATTGAATCTTGTCATTTTTATCATTTTTACAAGGCTACCTGTTACTTTTATGGCTTGCCATTATTTTACAAGAATGGTACATCTATCTACGAAAACTAACAGTACGGTATTCGCGAATAAATTCAATTTTCAAGTGATACTAATGTTTGTCACACTTTTCAGAAAAATCTACGAGCAACGTGGAGTCGTGTTACAGTTTTCTCGGGAGCAAGATCCGAACCGTGAGTCACCGTGTTTTCGTTGAACGGATCAGCGTTTAGAGTCGAGCCATAATCCCGGTTGGATTGTCCATACCTTTGCACCTGTGGCAGCACTCGTCTTCCCTTGGCTCCAGAAGCGTGTAGCAGCCCTCGATGCTGGGGCACTCGTGCTGCTTTCTGCACTCGACGAAGCCATTCTGCGACACACAGAGAGAAGAGAAAATAGAAAAGCTGACGGAAAGCTATCGAGGGCGAGAAGAATTCCGTGCTACGAGAGGACGGCGGACGAATAGTCGGTTCTCGCCGGAGAACGCTATCGTGCCCGGACTATCGCCGAGATTCTCCCGGTGCACAATTGCTTCTCGCGGTCTCGCGGTCGACGCGTTATCGCGACCTATAATTAAACCCTTGGGATTTATCTCGTGGCCGAATTGCGTAAAGCGGCAATTGAACGCGGGTCACGCCGGGTAGACGCGCAGCGAGCGCGAGAAGGTCGTGGCTTTCGAAAATAACAAAGATTACGCCGCTCGCGGCCGGTGAACGAGCGGACGAGAACGGACCTTTACGTTTTTTCCTCGAATAAGGACGAACGGCGAGGCCGTCAGGACGAACGGGCGAAGGAACTGTCCGACTTTAAATGGCGCCCTGACGCCCTCTTTAAATTCACACTGCATGCGAGAAAGAGACCGAGAAAGAATTTCGTTAACACACTCGTTCCTTCAGTTATTTAAATAGAAAATATTCGAATGCAGATTTTAGACTGTCGCATGTCGGTAAGCTATATAAAAAGAAGTTGAATAGCAAGACGTTTATATACATATGCAAAGTGCGATAAGAAGCGACACGACTTATGGGATGACCTAATGTGTGTGTATAAAGGAGTCTGTGACTTCAATTGTTTATATCTTTGGAACTATCACGTAACTACGGCTAATATTTCATGTGTAGCATCATTGACCTGCATGCTATCGTTGTACAGAAGCTCGTTAGAATCAAAGTGGGACAGTTGGGGTCCTTTCAGTGCATTGTAAGCGGATTCTGTTCTCGGTCCGTAGCGGACTCGTGCGAAACAGTTTAAGGTGAAACGGGGACACGATTTATGGAGGATCGGGTCACGTGGTGGGAAACCCAAAGATGTTGTACCGTACTGTACTCAATTCAGAATCTTGGGGAAATGTTGTTCTCCCGATTCGAAAATTTCTAAGTCTGCGGATAATCGAGTTCGCGCTCGCGACCCGATCGACCGAGAGCAAGAGATTCTCGTCGCAAGTCAACGAACCAAACGTGCTGATAATTGCCGGTTCGCCGACAGTTCAAGCTGCCATCGGAGTCGAGCCGAGCCGAGCCGAGTCGCGGACGATACTCGAAAGCATTTTTGCGACCGATAGGTCTACAGATAGCGCGTCGCGGACGCAAAAACACCAGCGACCGAGCCGATGGATCGCAATCGCAACGTTACCTTGCATATGCAGTTGAAGCACTTGGTGTTCGGGATCTTGTCGACGGTGAAATCTTCTCCCTCGACGTCGCACGTCTCCCGGCTACCTGAAAGCAAACCGCGACGCTAATCATTATTGCAATCCGGGCGAAAGCGAACCGGGTATTTGTACTTTTCAAACCGAGGTTTTATTCACTTATCGGCTCTTGTAAAACAATGGTTCGAACTTTAATCTCTTTGTTTTGCGATTTTTGGGAGACTTGTGCAGGGTGCAGCAGACAAAGTGTTGCAAATGATTTTCTGCAACGTCATTGTACGTAGAGGTGAGTTTCTGGAGAGTGGAAAGGATGCCACCCACATCGAGAGACTTTATTTGTGTAGCTCGACTTCTGAAATCTTAGTATACACATACGAGCGACTGAACTTTGCTTTCTTGATAGATGCATTTCTTTCGATATCTTTACACGAGTGTAAGTTATTTTCCGCTATAACTCCTCCACTATGCAGAATAAAAGAAATTGTCTTAGATTAAAGTCTTTAGACTCTTCGTATCCTTTTGAGCATTTCAAAAATTCGTGTACTTTTCACCCTCGAGTAATTCACCCCCAATGCTGCACTCTAGAATGTTAGCATGTTTCCAACCATTTAACACCTAAAGTGTGTTGCTAAACACAGATTACTGAGCCTGCGAGCCAACCGGTGATCCAACATCACCGACGAGCGTATTGAATCTGGCGCGGTGCGGCGGTCCGTCGTGGAAACGGATCGGATCGAATCGGCGCGATACGGCGCAGCGCGCTTCGCGGTCGCACGATATCGATTTCTCCAAGAGATAATCCACGCCATACCTTGGCACCGCGATCCGCAACGACGTCGACCGTTTCAGACGGCCGACCTTCGCGTTCCACGTGAACCGGCGAGCGTGGTGCTCGCTCTCGCGAACCAACTCCGACGTCTTTGCCGTCGGGGTGCACAATGCAAACGGTCCAAGTCGATGTTGGACTATCTCCCCTTTTTCCCTGATCCCGTCGCACAGTATCACTAATGTAAGAGTGCACATTAGCTGGATAAGACTCAAAATTGAAGGTGCTAATTCCGTTTCAAGTGATCCTTCTATTCACTCAATTCCTTATTGGAGCTCGTTTGTTATAAACAAACAATGGTCTTTGTGCAAAATAATTGTCTGCATTAGACTCTCGGTTTGAACGCGTCTGCGTATTGTGCACCCTTTCTACTTACAGACGACATATTAGGTTCCGGAAAATAATTGCGTTAGGAGTCACGGATCGGTCAGTCTCTTTTTCATCTGTGTATTTCTTGGTAGAAGTTTTCTTATTCTTGTTTGATTATAACATCGTATTATTCACACTTGTGCAATCGATTATGTGGAATTACGGATTGAAGACTGCGCGAAAAATATGCTGATGCTGCTGTGCAAGCACATGTTCGATAAACCAGACCATCAGAGTGTCAGAGAATAATCAATTCGCATGAATTTTTCCAGGAACCTAACAGAGATCTGTAAACACTGATGCACACGAGTTTCGCTGTTACGTTTTCGGCTTGTTTTCGCGTTGGTAACAATAATTTACGAACAACGTGAAAACACGGGAGAAAGAAGGAACAGAAATACACGGCTTGGTCGTAGTTTTCGAGACGAGAGCACCTGTTCTCGTCGGTTTCCGCGACTCGTCGCCGACGCGTTTCGAGGTTGCGATCGAGATCGAAAGCGCCGCGAGAATCTCAGCGGCGGTCGAAGCGCGCAGGAATGCGTGCGAGAAAGGACGCGGCGTTGGTGTTCACGGCCTTTTTCTTCGCCTTCTTTTCTCTTTCTCTCTTCTGCGTGCCTCTTTGATCGGTTTCGCTGCGCGCTGGAAACGCAAGAGGCCTCTTTCCCTCGCGAAATCCACGACTCTCGACCCGCGCGACCCGGAACCGACAGCGAACGACCCGCCCCTCGATCGCTAAACGTCTCGGACAAATCCGATTGCTCTCCGATCCGAGACTTGCCCTTCGAACTCGATTATACTCGACTCGAATCGATCCGATTCTGCTCTATTCTATTTTATCCGATTCTATTCCACTATACTCTACTCTACTAGGCTCTATGCGACTCTACTCGACGTTACTTGACTCTATTCGTCTTTACTCGACGCTACTTGACTCTACTCGATTCTATTCGACTCCACTCTGCTCTATTTTACTCTACTCTAATTGATTCTACTTGTCTTTACTGTACTGTACTTGACCCTACTAGGCTCAATTCTACTCTGCTCGACTCTACTCCGCTCTATTCCACTCTATTAGGCTCTGATTGATCTTACTCCTCTCTCCTCTAGTCTGCTGCACTCTATTCTGTTACTACTCGACTCTGTTCCACTCTGTTCTGTTTTAATGCGATTCCAATCTACTCCACTCTACTCGGCCTGCCCCGACGCAAATAGATGCAGAGATAATGGTGATAGACTAAGAATAGAGCGTTGAAAACCCGCAAATGGAGCGTGACGCGCTCGCGAGCGGAGAACGCGATCGGGACGGAGTCGGGCCGCGCGGATCGGCCCGCCGCCGAATCAATCGGGCGAAAACGTATTTATATCGACTCACCTATAATGCTCTCAGAGGCGTTGCACCTTGCGAGCGACGACAGCAAGGCCAGGGTCAGAGCTAGGGCCAACTGCGTCCTCGGCTCCATCCTCGTCTGCGATGGACGCAACCTGTTCGTCCTTCGTTCTCGCCGGCGACGATCCTCTGAACACATATACCAAACAATTGTTATACACTTTGCTCGTACATGAACCCTTTAGGGAGGACGTCTGGACCTTGCACTGACTCTGAGGAATATTTCAGAATTGATCACTGGATTGCAGATTTGATGCATTTTGAAATACAATGCAATGCAAATTTTGAAATACTGTCGTGTGATTTTCAGCTCACTAAAATTATTAAAACAAAATAGAAATGTCCATGTAGCTTTGTCCTGGATCTTACAATCGATAAACAATTTTTATTTTGCCTAAGTATCCGCAGTCTATTGATCGCAGAGGGTTCGATTATTAGGTGCGATGCGTTCCCATGCATTATCGTTCGTTTTTCCAAACTTGCGAGATAGCCAAGGAAAATATCGGAAAGTCTAAATATCATCAAGAGTAACGTCGATCATACAGAAGCAAACTGATAGACGATCGTCGTCCCTGAAGGGTTAACAAATGAAAATTTTCACACATTCGAGTCGAAGCGGAAGCACCGACAACCATGATCCTCTCAACGGTGAGCACAACTAAGCACAATACCTATCTTATTATATCATTTCGCCGTCCTGGTGTCGTGGGGTGTTCCCACCCAGGCGCGCATCGATAAATAATAAATGAACGACTTCACTTTATAGCCTTGTCGTACGCCTCGAAACGGAAGTGACGAGGACGACGCGCGAGGGTTCTTTCTTCGGTCAGCACAACCATAAATGTTTCTATATCTTCCAATTAGAATTTTTCAATCATAAATCAATAAGTCCCGCCCGGTTAATGAATCTAATCATTTCGTTTGGTGTTATCACGTAAAAGAAGATTTTTATGTTTCGTTTTGGTACAACACAATTATTTTCAGCCTCAGAGTCATCGCTCGAGTACTAAGGTTTAATAGGCTTCCGGTAGATAAAATGTTAACATTTCATTTCCCCGTTTGTTCGTCGAGGGGCGTTTCACTAGCCTGGCACATCAACGAATAACGATCAAAACTATTTCACAGCGCACCCTCGGCAGCCACCCTGCGTCCATGCTCGGCGAACCGGAAAGAAGAATTGGCTCGCTCCCGTTGCGTTGCGACGACGATGACGACGACGACGACGCTCGCCGTCGTAACCTTCCGTCTGTGGGCGCGTGTTTGCGCTGGATCGGTGTATATTTTGACGAGTGACGCGCGGCCCGCGGAATCTTTCTTCGAAAAAGCCATAACTGCCGGTGTCTCGGCGGCCTATCGTTTCCAAGAAAGACTCGCCCTTCGGAGAGAGAGAGAGAGAGAGAGAGAGAGAGAGAGAGAGAGAGAGAGAGAGGGAGAGAGAGAGAGCGAGTTTCACGGCGCGCTGCGGCGTAGATAGATCCGCGGGAACCGATCGAGAATAATTACACCGAACCTTCCTGTAAGGTGATTAATTCGTACCGTGTTAGATTAATTGAATTGAATTTCTGCTCCACGTTCTATGGAAACCGCGTTATAGGAGAGTTTACTGTAGTCGGAGGATAAGGAAATCAGCGGGCGAGGCTGGTGTAAACGGCTCGCAAACGGCGAGCGCGATCGATAGGCGTTCGGTTTCGCAATCGTTCGAGCGCGATCGATCCGAGCTCTCGCGCTCTCGACCGCGATTCACGGAATTTTCCCTCGGCCATTGTCTCTCGCTCTCTCGTTCGCGCGTTTCCATGCTCGCGCGTCGCTCCGTCACGGTGCTCGGCTCGGCTCGACTCGGTTCTCGATCGCAGCAAGCAGACCTAGGCGCCGAGATTTTCAGCGCTCAAGGATCCTCTCGCGGTCTCCGGGGGCGCTAAGCGCCCAACCGACGAGCACCGAGCGTGTTCACCGCGCAGGATTTGCATATAATCCGCGCGTCTCGCGGTTCGAATCTCTCCTACGGCCGTCGCGAACGCGAATGCGACCAATCCTACGAGCGCAACACCGAGCCTAGAAAGTCCAGTGAAATTTTCCACTCGGCCCCCGGATCGATTCTCGGCCCTGGCCATCTTCCTCTCGCGGCGCGACGCCTTCGACCATCGTGACGCGACGCGACACGCTGCGAACCCCGAGCATCGTCATCCTCCTCCTACTTCGACGGCCTAATGGACCGGACCAGTTTTCGTTTATCTACGAATTCGACCGTAGGGTCGTAGACCGGCGGTCTTCCGTCTATAGGTAGGCTATGTTCGAGCTGTGATAAATGAAGAAATACGGTACACTGTTTCCGAAATCGTTTATGGTTCATCTACGAACAATGTCGACCGGACAATTGGCGAAGCAAATGTTACTGTTCCATCGTCATCTTTACACGATGCTGGTGGAGAAGTTAACAAGCAGTCTGTGAATTTGATGCATTCGTGACAAAAATGGGTATATGAAATGCGAAACGGTGAAAATATTTAAGAATTTCCAGATACTGTTATATTATTCTCGACTTATTAGAATGATTAAAAAAATAAATATAAATGTTTATGTAGCTCTTGCATCGTGCAGTCAATGCAGACTGCATTATATCTGATCGTTATGTACATCGTCTTGTGTTACCAGCACCAATTCTTTTCGAAGTGCAGAGCGAACGGGTCGTTGGAAGAATGCGGCTGATGGACCAGAAGAGGAACAAGGATAAAGGAGAACCGCTCGGCCAGCGAGATTTCGGAGTCGCGCGAACGCAAGACGGCGCGGCGCCTTCGAACCTGCTTCGCGGTGAACGCTCCTACGGCGGATCAACCCTCATCAAATCGCAGGATCGAGTTTAGTATTGCGAGAGCTTCAAAAGCGACACTGTTTCATTGGATATACTTGCAACACTATTGCTATTGAAAGGTCTATTAAAAAATCCTTGTCCATGAACCATAGGCTTCCAAAAAATATGAATTAGTCGCCGGTAAATGATGTGCTTACTTTCGTGTGTTTTGCAGCTAAACATTTCCCCTCTCTCCAAACGCTGATTATGAAGTATTTTGGAAAGGAGACTACGTGTCGGAGAAGAAAGGGGTGCAGCGATTGAAAGAAGATCAGGAACCAAAGAAGACGGTCTAATCGATCTGCTGCTCGCGTAACTCGTTCCGAGTGGAATTCGTAGTCAGCGATCACCGTGCGCGCGCGAGGTCCCCCATGATTTTTCCGCGCGAAATCGGCGGCGGCACGCGCTCCCATAGAGAAAGGGAAACGCGAGGGAGCGAGACCACGAGAAGAAGCGAGAGTATATATGGGAGAACGTATAGGTGGGAAGCCGAGGAAGTCGAAAGACAAAGAGACGCGTCAACGGAGAAAGGGATAGAGGGAGAGGGAAGGCTGCGACCTCGCGTGCTCGAGCCGAGAGCGCCGGCGAGTTTACCGGAGCACTCGCAAGCGGCTCGAAGCGTTCGGGAGGGAGAGAGAGAGAGAGAGAGAAAGAGAGAGAGAGAGACAGTGAGAGAGAGAGAGTGCAAGAGAAAGAACGAGGGACAGAGCAAGAGGGACACGCGGATCCGCGGTCGATATCGCGTACTTCGAGTACCGCGAGGACGATTCTCTCTGAGGAAAAAGAGCGGCGAAGACGACGAAGATGATGATGAGACGAGGTTTTCCCTCGGAACGTCTTCCCGTCGAGGGACAAGCAACGTTGTTCTCGTCAGCAGCAACGGCAGGCAAGTGGCATGGGCACGAGCTGTCCCGTGTAAGCACGCCGTGCGCCGGAACGACAACAACGGAACAGGTGCGTGTAGAGCGAGAAGGGCTTGCGCGCAACCTGGCCGCGTATGTGCGTTGGTATGCGCGTCCGTAAAGCTACGTTTTCACGTGACATTATCGCTAAGGTCGCCCCACGGCGTTTTTGTCACCGAGGATTTTGCAACAACTCGGTCTTCTCGCGCTCACGCTCGTCTCTCCTCTGTTTCAGAAAGCTTCTGAATCGTCCGACAATGAAGATTTCTAGAGATCTACACATGACAGGTAGACGATTTCAATGGAACTATGTTTATCTTTGAGAATATTAGAAAATGGTAGTTCGTTTAACTGAAATGTGAACTTTTTAGGTAACGATCGATCGAACGTGCGTCACCCTTTCAGCGAGAGAAAAATAGCTATGACTAACAGAAGATATACACCCTCGGCTAATGCGATCGCACAGGCCCAAGCAGGTTGAATCAGCAGGTTCTCGAACTACTGTGACAGCTTGAATCCAGCCGTGAGGAACGCTGAACTATCCCGAGAGTATTAATCACCGGATTAATAGCCAGATGATTCGACTGAAATACCGGGTCAAAATGGACTCGTTCATCGTCATTCGAGGGTTGAATGACCGCCGTTTTACACGGTTGTTTATGAGTGCGAATATAATTTGAAGCAAAGACTCATTATCATTTACACTGTTATTGTCGCAGGTAATCCGGATGCGCGGTGTTACCATGATAAGACGACGAAGACACCTTGTAGTGTAGGAGAAGGGTTAAAATTACCCATGTAACGTCAAGTTCAACAGAGGTACCAGTTTTGCCTAAGCAACGCGCAAAATGAGTTCAATGTTATACACAGCCCGAGAAACACTATTCGAAATGACTTGATACACGTTCGTTCTAGCTGTCGATCCTTACCGATCTATCGAGGGGTTAATGGTGCTCACCAGCGACGAGGAGGAAGGAAACCACGCGCAAGGCATTGTAAGCGACATGTTTCGCCGATGCTTCCATCTCGATTAGACAAAAACACTACTGTTTTCCGGAGCACAGCCGCCGCGTTCCACGGGGTGACCCCGAGCGATTAAAAAACCGGCGAAATGAACAATAACAAAAACGAAGATAATCGCGGACCGTCACGTGAAAATGTAGCTTAAGCGTACGCGCGCGTACACTGGTTCAGGAAAGTATTCGAACGCTCGACGTTAAAAGTTAAAATAGTAAAAATATACAAGCTAAACTTAACTTCCGGTAGCAACATCGTGACTACAACGAGGCACGACTATCCGGATTGTATATGCAAAATATAGATTTCCGACAGGCTACGAAATAATTGTCGGTAGGTAATGCGTCGATACAAAAAAATGCGCATAATTAACGCCATTCGTATACTTTTGTTACTTCGTTTCGGTGCGCGTTGGCTACGTTCCACACAACTTCTACAAACATTATCGGACACGGTCGAGCTTTTGTGTATACGATCTCGACACCTGTGCCTTATAGTACTAGGATCATTACTTTCAGAACTTAAGGCTAACATGTATATTTTTACTGTTTAAACTTTTAATAGCGAGCGTTCGAATACTTTCGTGAGCCACTGTATTTACACGGACACCTACTTTACGAGGCGACGTGGGCGAGCAGCGCTGCCGAGTCGAGCGAACGAGACGGAGAACGTGTCTCGGATCGGCTCGGGCCGGTTCGGTGCGGCTCGGTTCGATCGCGCGCCGCTCGCGACATCTGTCTGGCCGTGCTCCGCTGTCAGACGGGTCCGCGCCGCCTCGGGTCCTCGATCGGGTCGCTCCTCGATCATCGATCCTTGATCGCGCGAGATCCGCTTCTATTCGATTTTCCACTCACCAGAAGAGACTGTGACGACGCGCGGGATCCTCGCCACGGCGAGGAGAACTAGTTGCGGGTGCGGTGACGACTGTGACGAGGACGATGGCGGCTAAGCGAGTCTCGCGGCGCTCGCGCGAGCGCGAGCGAGAACGCGCTCGCTCGAGCACCGCCGGGGCGAGTCCGCGCGGCCGACGACCACTGGACGGACACGACGGGTCGTCGCGGATCCTCGACACTCGGCGTCGACGCGTCGACGAGGCTGCTTTCTCTTGCCCGCGACCGTCCGAGGCTGGTCCGTTCATTTGACGAGCGTTTCCCGCTCTCCTTGCACACAGGTCCCGAGACGCGTCCGAACGCGCACGCCTCTCTGTATCCTCTCTTCTTGCTCTGTCTGTCTGCCTATCTGACTGCCTCTGTCTCTCTTTCTTTCTCTAACTCTCTGTGTATCTATCGCAGATTCAATCGCCGCTTGTAACGTCGATCTCGGATTCGTATCACAGAATTCGAAAATCGACGAACAGTATCTCGACACAGACACCGAACGCAACACTGCGGGGAGAAACACCGGTGGTGCGTGGCGTGATGGGGCCGACGAACAGACGGGCACGCACAGAGAGTTTACGACGTTTGCGTTGTTTTCCTCTCCGAGAGTACGCGTCGACCGCGCGCGCGAGAGCGGTATCTCGCGAACGAGCACGAAATCGGGCCGCGTTGGTTCGCGACTCGAGTCCGAACACCGACTAACCGAGGATTCCGCGTCAGCTGCTCGTCGCAGCTGCACCAAAGTTCCGTTGCGGACTTCCACCACCGTGCCCCGCCGGAGTAACGAGGTTCCCGTCCCGTCGTGGACGGCGGAGCCGCCGGGGGCACGGCGGGGAAAGGCGAGCCGAGGCGCGCAGCGTCCGAGAGTGGTGGCTACGGCGGAGATGGTCGTGTCCAGGCGGTCGGAGCGGTCGAGACAACAGCAACAGCAACAGCAACAGCAATAGCAACAGCAATAGCGGTTGCGGTGGTGGCAACGCGCGAGCCGTCGATATCTACACACCAGGAGAAACTGGAGGAGCTGGAGAGGACAGAGTGTGGACGCGAGAGGAGACGCCGGAGCAGGAGGAGGAGAACCAGCGAGTGGCTGGGAGAGTAGTACGCTCTCGGAACCGGAGAAGAGAACGGCGCTCGAGAGAAACTCTAGCAGAGAGATTTCGAACGACCGAGAGGGACAAGCGCCGAACTCGGTCGCGCTACCATACGCTCCTCGTCTCGGCACACCGCGGCCCGAACTAATTCAATTATCGTTTCGACACCGATCTCCAACGCTAGCCGCGGGACCATTGTCCCCCCGCGCTCCGAGCAGAAGTACATGGCGCTCTCTGCCCTCGAATCTGCATTTTCCATATTTTCCCATTCGTTTCGGATAAACCGCGTTAATAGGGGATAGAGCGCCGTTTATATCGCTCTCTTTTATCCCCTGTCTAGGGCACTGCGACTAGGCATTGCTTCGTTACTTCGAATTTCAATAGAATTCGGGTACGAGTACTTCAGGTCATGAGAAGAGACCTGAAGAAGTGGTAAAGTAGTGGTAATCTTCTCAGGGAATAGGAAGAATGCATGTGACTCCTCTGTATGCGCCTGATTACTCAGCCACGGAGTGGGCGTGTCCTGTCTCGAATAGGCGTGACTTTGTTGCTCCCAGTATCATTGGAGATGTCCTCGCTTGCTCTGTATGCACTAGAGAGCCTAGCTCGATCTGTGGAAAGCAACGAAGCCACTCCTACCCAGAATAGTCTCTCGATTTCCATGGGACACGATAGGGATTCACTCATATTTTGTTTAGATTCGATATTCTTCGATTTTTTGAGATCCTTACTCTATATTACTTTTAGCTTAAACGAAACGGAGATCATGTCTCACATCCGTGTCCCCGACGTGAAAAGAAAAACGGGAAACAGCGAGGAATTGTGTTTGCAAGCCGAGGAGTATCTCGGGGTAAGAGAATAGGAGAAAGAGATCCTCCCGACTTGGCTTATTGTACCCGAGATGCTTATCGACGGGCTACTCTCGGTCCCTTCTTCGTCGTCCGCCTCTGTTTTCCGCCTGGCCTTTCGTCGAGTGGAAGCGGTCCTCCGTTGCAGCGGCTCGCAGAGCGCGTACCTGCCGCTCGTTAGGTCCTCTCCGGTTCGTGGAAGCGCGCGCGCGACCGGTCGCGAAGCAGGAACAAGGCAAGAAGAAGCCGATGCACCGGCAGAAGGCACGAGTCGCGATCCCTCTGTGCCTCTGTGTCTCGCCGCTCTCGGAGCTCGCTTATTATCGCGGCTACGACCCGTTGCGTACCGTCGATCCGAGAAACAACACGGACGACGCGATCGATCGTCCCGCGATCGCTGGCGATCGCAGCGGTTCCTCGCCGCGGGGGGCGAATCCTCCAGGGTTCGCCAACTGTGCGGACACGTTCGCTTTTGCTTTCGCGTAACGAGCGCAAGGCCGCCGGAATTCCACCGGCGTCCTCCAACCATTTCGTCTCTCGCACTCTCTCTCTCTCTCTCTCTCTCTCTCTCTCTCTCTCTCTCTCTTTCTTTCTTTCTTTCTTTCACTCTCCTGCCGAAAGAGTTGGACATTATTCGAACAACGAATAACGCTATTCGTTCATGTTACAGGTTTTGCACTCCAAATTCACCATTTTGCTACTCTTGCCTCTAATTGCCCCATAAGACACTTTTCGCCGTGTCCAATCTAGCTTCTGCATTCTCAAAAAATTTGGGCTACTGAGTGCTAGGGCCTCATTATGGACCATTCTCAATAACTGCGCTCGTGTTGTCGCTGTCCCCAATGCAGCTGAGCTAAAAGTGCTGCCCCACAGAGCAATCTCTGCCCAGTCTGGCTCCCGGGGCCAATAGCATCGGCCGCCGAAGTAATCGCATCGGCGAGGACTGAGGGAACGATTAGATGATGCCGCGCCGCGACGGTGCGGTGGTCCCCGCGTCTTTCCGGGACTCGTTGGTCTTCTTTTTGCGCGTCGGGCTACTCGGGCTCGGTGTTCCGCGAGCGACGGAACGTTGGACAGCGCAGGACGCGTTTCTTCTCGGTCACAATTAGACGCGACGGAGAAAAACCATGCGGGCACCGACGGACAGGTTCCAGGCGCTCCCGGCGAGCGGCCGCGGGACGGGGTCTGCCACTAGTTTGTTTGAATTGGGAAAATAAACCGACCGCGAATGCTGAACAGACGCGGACACGGACGCGGACGTAGACGTGGGTCCGGTTGGTTCGGTCGCATACGATCTACGAGTCGGAAACTACGCGCAAAACAGAGTCGCAAATCTATTTTCGGCGCAATCCTACGCCTCGACGTACCTCGTCGAGAACGACGATGTTTCGGGCTCGAGCCAAGGTCAGGCTATAAATTTTGCGAGGGTAGCGGAAACGAGTCATTAGCGCAACTCTCTCTCTTCCTTTTTCTTTTTCTATCTTTCCATTGATCTGCAGGACCCGCGCTCGTAGTGCGGAGGCTGCAGCGATTTTCCTCGAATCGAAGCCGTCCGACGCGTTCTCGGGATGATTCATGCGATCCGTCGAACCGAGCGCTTTTTTTTTGCAACCACGTAATTTCTGCGCAATCGTTCTGCACGCCGTGGAAGAGGAACGCTCACTCTATCGAAGAAAAGCGTGAAACGGCCGGTTCCCAGGAGTTCGAGGATAAGGGCCCCGAAAACCGACCGTGGGTCTGCCAGAGCCCTGGCCTGTACACATATCGACCTCCGAAGTAGAGAGGCAATAGGTATTTAGGGTAGGAGTCGAGGAGCAAGGTAATTGGTCGGAACGAAGTCCTGAGAGGATTCTTCTAACCGCGTGGGCCCTCCGGCCCCTCGTTATCCCCGATTACCGCTCTCACGGTGACTTAGTCCTCGTCGGTGGAGCTCCATTGGTGGTCCGGTTCACGGTGATATGGAGAATTCGGCAAGGTGGTCCGCTCTTAAATCATGCGTGCCGACAAGATACCTCCACCCCTCTTTCCCTCTGCCAATGTACTATTACCGCGATCGCTGCTCTCGGAACGGAGGAATCTTCAAGTGGAACCCCGCGGG
Source organism: Lasioglossum figueresi (assembly GCA_028455805.1). Taxonomy (NCBI): domain Eukaryota; kingdom Metazoa; phylum Arthropoda; class Insecta; order Hymenoptera; family Halictidae; genus Lasioglossum; species Lasioglossum figueresi. Next base: position 5,460,284 of record CM052191.1, read on the forward strand.
TCTTGTTTCTGCGTTCACCGCCTGAATTCTCGATGTCAAAGAATGCCCGAGTCCAACCGTCTTCATCCTCCCGACCGATAACGTGTCCGACGGAAGCTTTTCCAAGAAGAGTTTGCCCTCCGCAGCGTGTCCTGCCTGCCGGAGCATATTACAAACATTTTGCCTCGACAGCGTCAATGAAAACTTGTGTTAAAATTGATCATGATCTTCGTTGTTTGATTTTAGAAGATCCAGCGTCTTGAGTTGACACAGGTGGAGGCTGCTCTGTGGGACACTGTGCCCGGTCTCCGTCGAAATTCGGAGCAGCGAAGCCACGCCCATGCGGGACATGACACACCTATATTCATCGAAACAATAGTAAGATAACTCTCTGTCTCAATCTCTGACACCGTTTGCTTAGATGCATCAATGATTCTGGCATAAAGGGACACAGTTGACTGCAATGTCTTGCAGAATCTTCGAGAGACACGAGATTGTCTCGGTACAATTCAAGTCCGAAGTTGCAATTCTCGTATACTTGACATGATAGAAATCTGCTGTTCGCCCGATAGCAATTTACTGCAATTACACGTAACCGTGTATAATTTGTAATCGTAGGAGCTGTTGCATTTTAATCGACATGCTTCGAATCCTCATGCACTTGCAGTATTAGAAACCGTATTAAGCAAAGTTTAGCGAGATGTGATTTTATTTAATTGGGATTTGCTAGGAATCTATTCACGTGCTCTTGAAATCTTGAACGATAAATCTTTGCTAACTAAACTTTTGCCATACGTTCTCTTTGACATTAACAATCCGCAGGTGGTACGGGCGCGCAGAGATCCGCGGTCTGTACTCTGTAACAATATCTTACTGTACCAATATTCTAATCGAAGAGAAGATTGAAGAGTGGTGGTCCGGTGTTTCCCTTTTGGACAGCGCTCCTGCAGAACGTTGGTTATTGTAATTGCTCTATCGCAACAAACTCTACAGCTGCTGATACAACAATTGAAGACCTTGGTAGCAGACCTAGGAATAAATCCACATTCGTTAGTGATATTATATATCGTGTTGAAGTTCTATATATTTTCAGACACTGCCGATTGATTGGCGCAAGAAACATTTCCTCGCCAAGGTCTCCAATTATCAACTCACCCTGTCAGTCGAGTAGAGGAAGCTCCATCGTCGAAAACGATAACGAAGGACGCAGTTCTGTCTCAGTGTGATCTGCGTGGACCCCCCGTGGTTCGCGGAAAAGCGTTCCGCGTGCTCTGTCCCATTTCTCGCGACGAGAATCGGGTTCGCCGTCCGGAAGCAATTGATTGCGAGACCAACGCAGCAACGGCTGCTAATTAGTTTCGAGCCGAGAGCCGGCCGATAAAGGCTCTGGCTCTTTGGCTCGTTCGGTCCGAGCTCCTTCTCCGCTCTCTTTCTCGCGCGCGTTTCCTCTGTCCTCGCCGGTTTCTCGCCTCGTCCGCGGCCACGGCAGGATACGTCGCTTCCGGAAACCCGATCAAGATTACAAGCAGCGTACCGTACACGCCGCAACCTTCTTCCTTTTACGCTCCCGATTGCGTCGTTCGGAATCGCGTTCGAACGACCTCGAAAACCCCGCCGCGCCTGCAACGCGGATTCAATGCGCGCGCCAGACCAACAGCACGCGTTCGCTGTGCTCGCGACAGCTGCGTTTGAACGTCGTTTAGGGTTGCGTGGCCTCAGACTCTTCGTCCAATTCGCTTTCGAGAGGAAAGCCTACCAGGGTCGGGGAACTGCTTCAAACTTTTGTTCATTCTGAGTGAGACGTGCGTAACGGGCGCTTCCAGGAGGAAACGTTGCTGCAAACAAAGACTGGAGATCTTACTGAATTGCTCTCTTAGCTATCCTCTTGTTCTCTCGCTCTTTGTTCATAGCCGAGACTCTGCAAAATCGAACAATAAAAATCATCATCTATTTTGACACAGGCTTTCGTTAACGCTGTCAAGCAAGACGCCGCGTCTAAGAATAAGCCAGCTGTGTCTCAACGGTAACAGATAGAATGACTTGCCATCGATCCGACATGATACAGCCGCGTTTCGAGTTCGGTTCGCGAAAAACGCGCGTGTCTCAGCCGCGATCGCGAGCCGTTTTATCGCGCGGTGGCTTTTGTCCGAGGCCGATTCGACGAACGCTCGTTCATCGTCGGAAACGGTGCGGCGCGACGCGTTAGAGGAAATACCGCATCCTCGATGAGACATCCAACGGTGACGAACGTTTGCGCGAGAGTTCTCTTCTTCTTTCTCTCTTCTCTCCGACTCTTCTTCTTTCTCTCCACGGATGATTCTTGTCGCCGCGTCGCTACCGTTCGTTGCGAACGTGTTTCCGCCTGCGAAAGAAGCGCGCGAATTACGCGGAACCTCGGACCGCAGCTTCGCGATCGGTATTCCCGGAAGTCGAAGAACGATCCGTCGCGGGAACGATTACCGTTGCGAATCCGCTCAGACGTAACCGCGTCCTCGCAGCGCATTTTTTCTTAGAAACAGGCTGCGGAGCTCTACGCATTTGATTTTGTACGAAACGAGACATCGTTCGATTAGATCCGTTCGATGAGACATTCAATCGGTAGCTGTTCGATTGATCTAGACGGATCGCGATCGAGCAAGATACGCTTTACTCTTGGAGACACCTTCCAGCAACTTAAGAAAATATATAAATGTGTATGTAGCTCCTATGTCTTGTAATTAATGCAGACAAGTCTTATTTTGTATAAATCCGGAGTCTAATTATAATGAAAATAGCAAGAAACCTGGATACATGCTAGCTACATAGTTTTAATGCTCGGTAGGTTTAATAGAATTTCATGAAATTTCTGCGAATGATCACAAAATATAATTATCAGGCTGTTTCTCACGTATCGAAACAATGTCCATATTCTCACAGTAGATCAAGTTCGCATAGACTCTAGACCATGTTTTCTTGAAGTTTGTTTGGGAGAGTGACGATGCGATAACATTGATATATGAATTCATCGACGCTCAATTAAAATTGCATTAACATTCAAGCGTTGACCTAAATAGATTCTGAAGAATTTGCTTGAATCGTGCAATGCGTAATATAACAGTATAATCGGCGATCGAGCAAGTTTGTTGGAATCCGTCCGGGTTACAAAATTTCAAGCAGACGGCGGCGGTGGTTCCGCGCTCATTATTCGGCCAGAAGAAAATCCGCGGACAAAGCTGGCACTGTGGAGGCCGGCTCCTTGTCGAGCGTAGACCTCTCGGCTCGCGTTCCTTCGATTAATTAACCTCGGAAAAGCAGAATCGCGGCGCCTCGCGTCTCGCTGCCGAATGAATCACCGGTGGCGATCCGAGCCGAGCCGCGCGTTTCCTCGGGTTTCTCCGCTGAATACTCCACGGAACAAAATTATCCGATCGTTCGCGACGCACGAGCTGTTACATAAAAGTTACCGTCCCCTGCGATCGGTCTTCATCGCGCCGCGTTTTAATTCTACAATCATTTTATACAGTCAACCGCGCTCGCCGTTCTTCAACACGTTCGCTGCCACGGTCAAATGACCGGTTTCTTATTTCACAATTACTGAAATTATTGAGTCGCCTCCGTGGGAAATTGTTGAAGTATATACTTCGATAAAAATATTCCGCAGAATCGGAATAAATTCGTTCTCGTCACTTTTCGAAAGCAATGTGCACCGTCCACTTTTAATACTTCTCTTCGATCACGCAATTTACTTAAACATAGTGCAACCAATTCTATACACGTCACTGTACAGCGCCGTAGTAGACAGTATGATACTCAGAATCCACGACTGTGTTTTAGGGAAGGATCGTTGCATTTGGTAAAACATTCTAATAGCGAGGGCAGGCAGCGGAATAAATGGTGGTAGCAAACGCGTTAAGTTTTCCGTATCGCACGATCGTTGCAACGATTTTTCGTGCGTTCTAGCTGGTGCAGCATCTTCTTCCAGCCTTGGACGAACAACGTCTGCGACCTTGATGTCATTATTTTTAATCGAGAGGCGACGCGCGGAGATCGTGGAGAAAAATCGAGAGAAGCTCCTACTTCGCACAACTGCAACGGCACGCAATAAGAGTTTGCGAAGATGTTTTCATATTAGAGTACCTACACCCGGATCAATTAAAATATCTATACTCTACTCTTTTAGCTAATAAGTCGACAATATTTACTGCTGATCATGCGTCGCGTATCCGACGACCGTTATTAAACATTTCGGAGATGTTCCAGTTGGACAAAGTATGGAATTCAACGATATTGATGATCTTGACCCTAAGTAGGCCCAGAGTTTGTACTTTATTTTTCAGTAAATCAATTTGAAAAGTAGAAAGAAAAATATAAACGTATCATTAGACAATCGTAATTCATTCTTTGATGTTCGCTTATCGACGGACGTCTCAGAATGTATACTCGTCGTTACGCATGACTGTATAAGGTTTCGCTTAGAATTGACACGTGCGATTGGAGCTGTGCGTGAACAGAAAATGTTGCTAGGATCGCGAGAGACCCCACAGCAGAGTTAAGAGAACGCAGGATCGTTCTCGATGATCTTCGGGAGATGTTGAGTCTAGAAAATAGAAGAGTACAATTCGAAGAGACACTGTGTATTTGCAAAGATTGTGAAACAGAAGTCGGTGGTGTACAGGAAACGTAATTGGAGTCGCATGTGACCCCACAGCAGGGTTAAGAGGCCGTAGGGTCGTTTTGTTCGCCGGGTTCGATCTCGGCGATGTCGGATCCGTTCGCATCGTCCACGCGCTCGATCACGTGCGCCAAGCGTTTCTTGAGCCTGGCCAGCTCTTTGATGGATGCGATGGGCGCCATCGCGTTCCACGCGGTCGGTTTCGTCTCCGGGATGGCGGGTTTCTTGGAAACGGACCTGAGAACGGTGGTCAGCGCAGCGTCGGCGATCTCTTCCCAGTCCTGGCGTGCAACGAATCGACAGGTGGCGAAGAACGTTCGAGGAAAAGTCAGCTTCTCGAGAACTCTCCGGACAGAAGATTCTACTTACGAATCGGTCGCAGGGGCTGGGATGGAAACCGATCGCAGCCTCGATCGCCGCGTACTTCTCTTGGCTCGCGTTCAAACGCAACAGCAATAGCAATAGTCTGCAACTGCAGCTCAGCTCGTGGCCGGCTCGGTCCCGCGCCTGCAACGCGAAATGCAATTTATTCGAAATTCGAATAACCCCTTGCGATCTTACAGGTGTTTTGCCGCAAGTTTACCGCTCTGGCAGCGATGAGGTCCTCGAGACGCGCGAAAATGGAGCCACAGGTCGCTTCGAGGAGGAACGGCAGCCCAGTTTCGGCGAGGGATCCGGTGTTCCTTTCGCGCACAGTACGCAGGATCTTCTTCTCGATGTTCCTCAGCTGAACGGTGAGCAGCCCGATCTCGCTCTAACGCAGAAAACGAAAACAATGAGCTTCTGAATGGGGGGAGGCTGGCAGCGAGAGGGATCGCGACCCCACCGTGATCCCCTCGATTTTTCGGCGAGCGAGAAAGTGATCCTCTATTCGGGATTGGATCAGCCGAAGGTGGTTCTGGCCGATGGTCGCCGACAGACCCCCCGGCGTCTTCTCCTCCAACCTGTCGATCAGCTGCTGGACCACCAAGGTCGTCGACAATCCGTCGTTGGATTGCACCCGATACCGATTGCTCGCGTTGCCGGAAACGATCGTGACCGCGTGGTCATTTCTCGTGTGCCGCATCCCCAAAGCGTTCAAGTTTTGTCTCTGCCCCTGTATCCGGTTTCCAGTCAGCTCTGTGAACCAGTAGCTACGTTTTATTCAGAACTCTAACGAAATTCCAGTAACTTAAAATGGGCTGATTTTATTTTGAAGTTATCCGATCATCACGTTCATACGATTATGATAGTTGCGTCTTATTATGATTAAATCATTAACGAATATCTGCTTTAGATTTTTGGGTTTTCGCAAACAAGTTTCAAATATTGAAAATATCGAAAAATACCGGATTTACATACATTCAGTAGGGAGGCATCGTCGATAGCATTGATTTTCATTTTTTCAGAGTTTTTTTTCATAAACTACATTGTAGTTAATAGAATGGAAAATTGATTTTTCTTATCGATCTGACTTGACACGACCGAATGACAGAGATTGAAAGAATTTTTAAGAATGATCCAACCTTTTCCCCGCTGTTACCCGGTTGCGGGGTCAAGGTAAAAAGAACCAAACGGCTTTTTTGACCCCGTGCGAACGGACCTCTCGTCGAGGCTAGTTTAGACATCCCTGTTCTGGAAGTATAGGGATTACGGTTTAAACTGCCCCATGTTGAACGTCGACCGACCGAAAAAAGAGAACGCCGAATACAGTCGTTCCGGGGCAGCCATTATCGTATTAGGCTGCGGCCTGGAACCTCTCGATTCTGATCATAATTTTCCGAACACCGTAGGGGATCCAGGGCTGTCGGTGTTCGCCGCCCAGACTCTTCGAGGAACCAGGCTCGGGCAGAGTCCGCCGCTTACCGGGAAACAGATGGTTCAGGCTGACGAGCGGATCGTTCCGTTTAATAACGGTCGTGAAGGTGGTCGCGTTCTCGGGCGGGCAGCTCTTCAGCATCATCTTCAACGGCAGCTGGCCGGTCCTCCTAACCGTTCGCAATCCTCCTTCCTCGGAGTCCGTTCGATAAGTGACGATCACGCCGATCTCACTCGACATCGGCGGCAGATCCCCGTTCGCGTACACCGTTGTTTCTAGGATGTACCGATCACCTGAGCGAAAACGGGTAATTGACACATTACGTCCACTGGTAGGCGTGGCTTGCTCTAATGGGCGTGGTTCCGTTGCTCCCGCTTTCTACAAAGCTGGGACAACGTTCGCGCAACCTCATTATTATTTCCCACGTATACTGTGCATCGTTTCATGCAAACAGGACTAGTTCCAATACTATAATAACTCAATTGCTTACGCAGGTTCGGAATGGTTTGGAAATCGTGCGTCACCATCAACGGCTTGCAAACCTCCACGCAGATTTGGACGTCGAGAAGACTCGCGTACGAAGATAACTCTATGGCAACCTTGCAGGCCAGCGGTCTATCATCGTTGTCTTTGCCGTCGTCGTCGTCGTGGATGGATCGTCCTAGAACCTCCAGATCCGGCGAAACGTTAATGGCGACGATCAGCTCTGCATCCGTCATCGCATTATTGGATCGATCCTCTAATTAAACGCGTTCGAACGTTACCATACGGGACCCCTCGATATTTCGATTTTGATGTGTACACTTGTGGCTGTTCATTGGCAATTCATTTGTAATTCGGGTCTCGGGTTCTTTCTGGCCGGGCGACTCACCCGAGGACTTTGTCTTCTTCAGGATAGCCCTGAGTTCCGCGAGCTGGTTTTCCGCGGCCGTGTAATCGTACCCTCTCGAGTGCAAGGGTGGCGCGACGAACAGACCCGGCTCCGCTCCCAAGTAGCAAGCCTCCAGTCGGCCGTCGTCCGACAACGCGACGATCGCACCTTGCAGGTGCTGAAACCGGAGCATTGAAGAGGATCGTTACCCGTAACCGGATCAGGCCGCTCGCTCGTACCGCAGACAAACCGTCGCCGTTTCTCGGTATCGAGCCAATTAATAACCGGCAGTTAGTATCTTCCGGAAAAACGACGACGGGGCAACCTTGCTCGACGCTGCGCGCTGCGATAACCGACAGATAACGTCGGAACGATAACTGCCCCGGCGTCATTCGTCCACGTCCGAGTCGTGTCTCTCTTACACTTTCGCTGCGTTCGTACGCGCGTGTTTTACCTGGAGGTGCGCCCTGGCGATGGTCACCGGAGCAAAGGGCAGCTGCGCTGACCACTTGAGCTTGGTGCCCTCGTAGATCATCAGCGTGCTGGTGTCGGCGACCACGATCACCATCAGCCTACCATCCGGCTCTGGTATTTTATCAAAAGTATGCTTTTACAGTATAATAGTAATCCCTAAGGGGAGTTGTTATGTTACTGAGAGTGGTTTTCTGGTTCACGAGTGAAATAGCCATTGCTATCGAAAAACTTGTTAAGAAATCTTGAGCTGTGTATCATAGGCCTCTGGCAAGTATTAAATCGTCAGAATCGTCAGAATTTTTACCGATAACGTAAGCTCGACAGCAGAGCGGCTTGTATTCGAGCCTCTTGGCGTACTTGACCGTCGCGTAGTTGTCCCTCAAGCAGTACAGGTGTCGTTCGCCGAGGACCACGATCCCCATCTCGAAGCTAGACAGCGTAACTGCCTGGATGTCCAGGATCGCCTCCCCAATGTTAAAGGTCCAGTCCGGCTCCAGTTGGTCCGCCACGACGCGACCTTGTCCCCTTAATCGACGGTCGTTGTCGTTGTCGTCGACGGATTCGTCGCTGCCTCGTCTGGCGTCGCTTCGAACCCACTCCGCCATGCTTTGGTACCTGTAGAATCTCCGTAGACTAACTGGATCCCGTTTAGAAATAGTAGCATAAAGCTGTGTCCACACTAATTCAACAACGAGCAACTCGCAGTTGATGTTGCATGTATCTTGAAAAACTCGCTGCTTTTACTAGATAAAAAAGAAGGTGGCAACACAAAGTCGCACGATGTTGTTTCAGTGTGGACGACAGCCTTAAGAAAGAACGGAACGTGCCTGTAGCACTCGAGCAACCATGACGTGCTCGAGGTGATGAACAAGTCGTTCCGCGCGACGTAGACGATGGGCTCGGGCAACAGCCGGTTCCTGAGGACTTGCTTGAACGCGAACACCTCCTGCTCGTAGAAAAGGAGCGTGCCGTCGAGGCACTGCACGCAGAGGAAGTCCCTGCCGCGGACGCCGCCGAAGGGTCCCGTGGTCAGGGACACCGGGTATCGCGGCAGCGGGTGCTCGTAGGCGACTTTCAAGTCGCAGCGATCCCCTGTCGGATGAGACTGACGTTCACGGAATGAATCTGTGTCGACGGGTCGAACGGAGAGACGACCGTTCTTAGGTCAGGAAAGAGAAAGGTTCACGCTAACGATACCGGGACCGAGAATTATCCTCAGCAAACGTAACCGCGCCGATCTTCGAATACGTCGTTAACTTAGTTCAGGCTAGCTTGTGGAAGTCAGCGAGTAACCTGTATCGCTTCTTCGCGCCCCTTTAGCTAGACAACCTGTTCAATTTCTTCCCGCCCCTCTAGCTAGGCAACTTGCTCGGTCCCGATGCGCCCCTTTGTTCAGGCAACCCGTCTGGCTCTTTCGGGCCCCTCTGGCCAGGCAATCCGCTGGTTGCGCTAGTTATTTCTTTACAAGGTCTATTTCTACACAAATATTTGTCTTATTAATGGGCTATTGCGCGCGATGGATAAAGTATTTGGGGATGACAACATTAAGAGACCGCTCTACAGTTATCGGAGATTAGGTCCATCTAGAACATTGCTTATCAATTTAGTCAGTCATACTTCTATAAAAGTATAAGCTATACCAGGGCATGTATGTTAAATAGCAAACCGTATTCCGTAGAACCATCCGCCAGAGTGGCATTGTAGACTTTCAATTTCGTCGAGGTCAGCACCGCCAGACGAAGATCCTGCGAGCCACTGCAATCAGTCACCTTCTTGTTCCACGATTTTTGAATTTCCCGCGCGGCGCAGATACTCACGAGACGAACTTCCCGGTTTGAATATCGACGATGCAGTCGCCGATCCTCGTCTCGATCATCGAGTCCGTAGACTTGTAGTTACTCGGCGACTTGGTTTCCTCGATCCACTGCGAGGAGGGACTGTAGATCCTCAGGTAACCGTCGTGGCTGCCCACCACGAGCACATCTTTCTTCTCCTCGCCGAACAATGATGTTACCAGCAGACATCGTCCATCGAAGGTCTCGTTCGCACCGCACGCGGTTCTCCACCATTCCTTCGTCTTGAACAACGACATTGTTTTTGCTGACAGGTGAGTCCACGAGCCTCGGACACCTGCGTCGACGATCGACGTCGACGTCGGTACGATTGCATGCCTTACTGAACTCTGGCCCTCCCACGTCTCGTTTCCATGGCGCCGCGACGCCAAAACATGCAGACCGAGCAAATGCTATTTATTTAGTATGGATGCGCGTTCGATGGCCTGGAGGGTGAGCAGTAATTTGAATGCTGTGAGAAGCCTGTTATTCGCTCGTACCCGTAACAGTCTTCCACTACAATCCTGTATTGCGAGTAATAGCTACATGGTGGACAAGTGTACGACTATGAACGTATTTCAGGCATCTCTCTTGGAAAAACATACCATAACGATTGGACTGCAAATATTTGTAAAAGGTACAATTTTGTATTTCGTTTTGAACGTATGAATGATCAAAATTATGAGTAGATGTCATAATAAAGAAACGCGAGAGAGAACTCGCCAGATTCGAATTTGACGTTGCGGTTCGCACCACCGACGTCAGATGGCGGGAGAGTTTAAATTTGTGGCGGCCTCCGCGAGAACGCAATCCGGAATAAGTAAATCGTAGTTTCTTATAAATACTCGGAACGCTAATGATTCGTATGTGTATCTGAATATAAATGTAGACTTACCGGTGACTACAAATAACAGACGCACGACGAATAGCTTTATTTCACTTCGATTTTCAGAATTTGAATTTGCTTTGAAGCAACCGTCTCGAGCGCATGCGCAACGTATGACTCGTCGCCATACCAGAAATGTCGCAGTGACAGATAGGTGGAGTCGATTCAAAGTTTCCTTTTTGGTAATTCGATTGGGATTAAAATAAACACTATGGAACCGCAAGACGTTTATTACAGCAAGGCGGAGTACGTCGAGACGGTAAGCTAAAAAGAATTGCTACGAAGAAACGACTGGTAAATAGAATTGCGGTAAACATAACCTCGCATTTCGGTGTTCCAGGCGTCGGGAAACAAGGTTAGCAGACAAACCGTTCTTTGCGGTTCGCAAAATATTGTATTGCATGGGAAAGTGATCGTACAGTCAGATGCGATTATTCGTGGCGACCTGGCGAACGTTCGGACGGGTCGTTACTGTATCATTAGCAAGAACGCCATTATTAGGCCACCGTTCAAAAAGTTCAGCCGAGGGTTCGTACTGATTTTTTGTTGGCTTGTAACTTTCTCCTTTTCATGTATCGATTATTGGGAGACCCCTTCGTATTTTAATTTTATTCACTACGTTGTACACAAGGCTTTTCTAAGTCTAAGACGGTTCTTCTGCCAATAGCGATAATGAGTGCAATATTAGGGAATCGCACGCATTGTTGCTATTGGCCAAAGATTCTTCTTATACTTTGCCTAGCTATCACCTGGCATGCAGATGATGCTTTGCCCTTACTCTGGAAAATACAGACTGCTACATTATGTCTTCTGTTTGTTCAGGGTTGCCTTTTTCCCCCTGATGATGGGAGACTATGTCTTTGTGGGAGAACGCGCCGTGGTAAATGCAGCGATGGTCGGTTCTTATGTATACATAGGAAAAGATGCAGTGATAGTACGTACATGGGCGGATTGTTTTATTTAAAGCTGTGGACAGTACGGCAAAGTAACACGATTTCATTGTACAGGGAAGAAGGAGCATCCTGAAGGACTGCTGTCACATCGAAGATGGTGCGGTGGTACCTCCAGAAACCATAGTACCGCCGTTTTCGCGGGTCGCTGGCAACCCAGCGAGATGTATCGACGATCTGCCCCACTGCACCCTCGACGTGATGCTGGAATTCACCAAGAACTACTATCGGCACTTTCTACCGGCCCGAGTTTAACCCCCGCTGTTGTACATACCTCGTGCATAGAAAGGTTTTCTATTTATTTCAATCTCTATTTGTTCACTGTACCGACTCAAATCCTTTGTCTGTATCCGGACGTTGTATGACAGTGGTATCGAACACTGGTTCTCCCAGCGGCCAATCAATCTCGGTCGTTGGCCGTTGTCGCCTATGGACGTCAGGAAGGAAATTAGGCGAACAGAGATTACACAAAGAGAACAGGGTGTGCATTATTGGCTATACCATTTGTACCACAGCAGTTCCAGCACTAATACGAACAGACTCAAAAACGCTCCGTACCCCACCGAGATCAACGCGAAGTAGCATTCGGTGATCCCGATGCTTATGAAGTTACTGGTCCCCTGGCACTTGGGCCTTGCTGTGAACACCAGACGCTCGTCCCTGCTCTTCACCCCGGTCTCATGCAACCGAAGAGCTCTGAAAACCATCCGAAGCGATTCACTGGTCGACTCCGTGTTACGTGACTCCTTCTCTCTGCTACGCAATCTACGAATCTTACGCGTTCCTTATCAACTCCCTGTACGGCGACCCTAATTGAATTACTAGCAACGGATCCTGCTTGTTCATAAAGTCGATCTCCTCGATGCCGCACTTCTCGTCCTCCAGAAACGTGTCCTGCACGAGGTTGTAGGCGGCACCCAGGTCAGCGTGCATTGCGAACATCTCGGTCCTCATGCGATGTATCCCCTCGGAGAGGCTCATCCAGTTGTGTTTGCCGTCCTTAGGTTCGATTTTCTGTTCTACTATCGCCTGTTTCACCGGGTCTTGGAATTGCTGTGCGATCGGAACACGATTACACAGATGGTGCTCTCGATAGTATAGTTACTCACGATTGGACACTGCTAAGAGTCACACTCGAGTGGCTTGATATTGCTGAGTATGGCTTTCAATACAGTGTACACTCGCGAGAGTTTTATTATCGAACGGTTTCCCATCTTTAAAAATTATGCCAACCAGTCGCATAGTGCACACGTACCGAGAAGTAGTGACGGGCGTAGACGATATCTTGCGCACCGAACTTAAGCGGACTGACCAACATGTCGGCCGGGGTCTTGATCATATCGGTGGATGACTGAAGCAGGGTCACGATGTTAGCCGTGTAGGAGGCATACAGGCTCATTGCTGCGATCAACAGCATTAGGGTGACGATGCGGGGCGGTACTCTGTACGGCTCGTAGTAGTAGCCTATCGGATTCGGGATCGAGTCTCGATTCTAGATTCCTGAATGCGTACGAAGGACGACGCACACGCTCCGCCTTGTCGTTCCTTATGCTCATGCATAAGTTGCAATCCAAGACGGACCGTGTGTGTGGTGGCGACCTTTTAGCTAAAGCTAGCCTACCTTGCTGGGCAACAGCGCCCAATACGACCATCATGTTATCGCTGATCGTCTGCTCTGCCGGGTTCAACGATTCCCAGTAGTCTGACGTGCCCCGATAAAATTCCCATTTGGTCGATAACCACAGCATCACCAAGACCAGCAGCAGGAACACGGTAATCGCTTGCCAGACAGACCGATGGAATGGCAACGTGAAGATGTTGCTCACCGTCGACAGCAGGGGTTTGCGGAATATGAAGGCCCATCTGCGATATCGGTAGTTATAAGTAGACTGCGGATCTTTATATTAGATCAAAATTTTACAGTCCACTTATAACTAACAATGTAACGATTTCCATCTCGGATATTCAGAAAGTTACGAAACTTTGAGGATACATAGAGCAGACATGGGTATGTATCACGCAATGTTTCTTTGCTATCTGAATTCTTCCGAGAGGTTAATATTATCTCCGAAGATTCGACTATTTTTCAATCTTATCTTGCTAACTAGCATACTGTAAGAGATAGGAAAATTATTTTAAGACAAGAGTTAGCCTCTTTTGGTGGCATCTACCGAATGGCGAGAGATTGGAATTTTCTGGTTGGGAATCTTTCATTGCAGAAAGTTGTAGAAGCGCGAGCCCTTACCTCATTCGCGTGTATAGTTGCATATATTCCACTACGCCCAGCCGTTCATGGACGAGGAACATGCCTGTGCCTCCTATGTCTATCTCGCGACGCTGCAACATCCCCGTCATTCCACTCCACGAGCCGTTTTCGGTTCGATATCCCCACGAGTTCGTGATGCAGATGTCTATGCTAAAACGTCAGCGTTGCGAACCACAGTAATGTACCGATAGATGTAAAAATGTGTGCACGAATGGAGAATCCAGAAGATTTTCTTGTTCCCGTTTCGCAGTTCTATAAGTTATTTCGTGCATTCCACCAACGAAGACAATATTATCGTGGTGGATCGAACTGAGGATGCAGGAAAACGTGGGAAGGATACTCACGTCGCGTTCATTCTCGCCACCATGATCAACAGCCAGTGATAATTGGCCTTCGTTACTGCATCTGCATTCTTCTTTCCGTAATCAGTTAAGTGGTTGATCGTATCGGGATCGGTGATCTACGAACGCAAATGCACCGGGCTGATTTATCGGTGCGCTACGCACACTCGTAAATCCACCGTCGATCCTGACGGCGCTACAGCTGTGCAGATACGCGATGCCATTCGGCTCGATTCGACTCGTATACTCGTGATTATTCGGACAAGTAGTAGGAACATCAGAGAAATATAAAAAACCGCCACGTTATCTGATCACAGGAGACAAATTTCTTATCATATCTGGAATCTCGAGAAGCAACCACGCTTTTACAAACGATTCTATCGCCGATGATCGATCGGAATCGCGTCGAATTCGCATATTTGCGTCACATGTAATTGCTTTTAGTTACCACGATGCACGATTTCAGCAGAGTCCCGCAAAGATCCCGTCGACGCCGCGACGTCGGGAGCACATCTCCTGTACTCAGGCCTCCATCCGCTGTCCAGATCCCTCGATCCTCTATCACCACCTCGCCGAACAGACTCCGTCTGTAGATCGATCGGATCTCCGTGAAATTTGCACGCGATGTCGCCAGGAACACCTCGCTATCTGGCAGGACCCTCGCGTTTTTAAAGATCGATGCGACCGACGCGAGATCCGAGGATTTACACGATCGTCGATCTCGAAGCAGAAGCCATCTGTTCGGGGCATTGAACATCTCGATCTCGTTCGCCTGGAAACAACATAACTTGAGCACGTAGATTTCAACTTTTAGTTTCTAGTTTTATTTGATTCACTTCTTTTTCAATTGAACTTGTCAACCTGCTCTAGTATGATAAGTAGACTGCGGATTTTTATACAAAATAAAAATGATCACAATTGATTGCAACATACAGGAGCTGCAACGTACCCATGTATTTCTCGGCTCAATAATTTAAAATGTTTCTACTGTTTTGCATTTGATTTACTTATTTTTATCATGAACGTATAAAATCCGCAATCTGATGATAAGCAATTGGGAAAACCAAATATGTTAGCACGGTTTTTTTGTATCTAAGCCGATTCTCGGGTCTGTGCTGTGATAGAGATCATAAAGGGATATTATTTTTTTGTATCGACGTCGAAGAAACAAAGAAAAATAAAGTAGTTTTGGAATTGGATTAGTCGTCGTTCACACCGATGTACCCGACCCGGTATTGGATTACGCAGGATTTGAACAATTACAAGATTACAAGAACTTTGGAATAGGCGAAATAAGCCAGAAATAATTGAGAAAGTTTGGATTAGCATTCTCATCGCACCGATAGCAGCATCGGAATCGCATAATCGCAGTCCAGGTCCAGCACGCGCAGCTTCTGATGATCCTCTGGATCGCGCAGTCTCTCGTCGTATCCATCCGAGTCTCTGTAGATTTCGTGAATCAATCCTGCTCTTGACATCTCGCTAGATAGCTCGATTGCCTCTTCTAATGAAAATTGTAAAACATTAGAATCTAGGGATTGCGGTTTGTGAACAAACCGGAGGAAATGTTTGTATAGCAACGCAAATAGAATGATAAAATACGAATATCTTTGTTCGTCGAAACGTTCAGTCATCTTTGTGTGCCGAGAAAAATTCTTCGATATCTATCGTCATCGTCTTTGTTCATAGAACTAAAAGTTCAATTTTATTCTATGCAGTTCAGTTAATAAATCAAGTTATCATGCTTCTGCGAAATATATAGGTGGGAGATTGTTCGTTATCAAGTGATTCGCATCAAAGGATTAATTAGCGAATATTTCAGTGGCGGTAGCAATTTCATTCGTAAAACAAACAAGTCATCTTTAGTAACGTAATCTAATGATAACTTCCAGGATAAGTGCCTGAAAGAAACCTTTCAAATTCCTGTTTGATAACGCGGAGCCATTTAGATTTCTATCGATAGGAATCGATAGTAAAGTGTTACAAAATCGTTGTTGCATCGATTTTCAATTGCAATATTACTGAAAATAATACGCAATTATAGGATGCGTTCAATGTAAAAGTAATGAGATATTTGGTTCCGTCAGGGTTTCAAATCCATTTACCACTCTCCCCTTCTTCCACTCTCAACTATCGCCTAATTTCAGGCCTATTTCAGCCTAATTTTCAGCGGGACCTACTGTTCATTAATTAATGTGTGGGTTTCGAACCACCTTTGCCAACAACACGCGGCGTGTCCCGGGGGGTCACCCATTCCAAGTACCGGTCGCGCCCAACACTGTTTAACTTCGGTGATCGTACGATAACCGGTTTTTGGTCTCCGACGGATGCGTTCAATGAAAAATATTAGTTCTCAAAGAATAACGGTTTTTCTTCATGCCATCTCTACGTGGGCGGAAATGAAAAATAGTAATTGCTGAGAGGTTTGGAGGTAGATAATCTCATGTGATTCGTACCCAATATTTCGTAATTTTACTTCTTTGAAATGAGATCATTTATCATTATATCGTCCCCAACTCTTATGTTCACAACTGAAAGTATTGAAGCGCTTCATTGCGGTGCTCGACACCTCATAGCTTTGTTATATCGTCCGACAATCTATTGTTTTATCTGCGGTAAAAATTTATCGTCTCCATCGACATTGTCTACAAATCTGTTATATCTCTGACGTTGTTTTCTGAGTTCAATTAGGAGCAGCTCTACATAACCATAAAGGTTTTATCAAACTCGAAATAAAACTGAATTGCGCACAAAGTATGACGAATATTTGCAGGCCTTCGTCTGAGCCGATGATGCTGCAATGACTGTTCCTTGATAAAAGCCAAATGTTGGAAACGTTTAACTTTTTTCACTGGTACATATTACACTTCTCTCGAATCGTCTGCATCAAACAGGTTTATCCACGAAATAGGAATTCACGTTCTAAATAGAGCTAACTATTGGAGAACAATTAAACTATGTCGTTTCACATTACTTTGTCAAACTAACGACAGTGTGACTATCCAATTTTTTATTGAATATTTTCCTCGTGGATGCAATCTCGGTAATCGTAAACCTAGTGTTAAACGATCTAGCATAAGAAACTCATGGAATTGTTGTGTGCTATGGCTTTAGACAGCAAAAAGTGAAGAATGAATTTGACTATCTCCAGATAAACTGCAAGATTGTGGACGTTGCATATCCGTGACGGTGGTATGAACGTGAAAATCGGTAGGAGCTTTCGCAATCATGCAACACGCAGGTGGCTCTAGCAATTCGATCACACACTGTGGAGGTAACTATGTGAAACTTGGTTTCGCTGAATCGGTTTCCGGGCGAGGGTAGCTCGCGTTCTCTCGACTGCTCAGCCTCCTCCGAGAGAGAAAGAGAGAAAGACAGAGACTTATTAAGCTGGAACGCCTACGCAATCGCATGTTTGCAGCGAGCAGTCGTGTTGCACAATCCCACGATTTCGTCCGGCCAGTTCTCTTACCTTGTCCCAGGCGACAGAGATGCGCCGACACTGTTATCGGTGGAAAGAGAAGATCGATCGAGTCGATGATTAATCGAGCAAACGCCTCGTCGAGTGCCACTGTTATCCGGAAAATCGTCGAGCAGACGAGCAACCACCAAACCAGCCGCATCTCAAACGCAGATTCGGCGTTCCGACTCGACCGAGATTCTTACGAGTGAGTTACGTCGCCGGAGACACGCCCACGCAACGAACGAAGATCCTGAATGATTTACCAACCGACGTCTGACAACCGACAGCAAACAATCGCCTTCGAAAATAATGGTCCGCTCGAGCCGGTTCCTCGAATCACCGGTACTCGAAAGCTCCGATGATACCTAGCCCCCCAAAAAGATCGATAAAACCAGCCTAAGCCGTTCTTAAAGGAACGTGAATCTTTGATCGACTCTGGCAAGCTTCACTTACTTAGCTCTCGGCAATTTTCGTATCGGTGATTGTCCCGCAGCTTTCGAATGTCTGCAATTCGAAGGTTTGTCGAGGATTTCAATTTTTTATCAGCATTGGCAATTTCGAACGCGAGGCAATACTGAAAGTGAAGTACTGAGTGGAGTCTATTTTTGTCGATATAATCATGGAGATCATATTAAAGTGATTAATACAGCTTTTAATAACCGTGTTCTGTATAGAGATAACCCAGTAATTTCCCCCAAAAGCAATTACGCTGTCCAACACCAAAGGGCATAGCCGAATAAGATGGTCAAAACTGCCCTTAGAGGTTTTTCAATGGTTGTTGAACGATTCGAAAGCTGACCAAGAAAAATCCCTCTGAGCAAAATTTCAGCCCTCTAGCTTGCCCGAGAGGGTAGTTACAGGGTAAATTAGATTTTGCGCTTTTCTGCGCATTTTCCGATCTCAAAGGCGTTCTAAAATTCTGAAAAAAATGTGACATATTTTGGATCCCAAGTTGCATTTTTCAGAATTTTTTCAGATTTTTGTGTTGCAAACTGTGTTCGTAAAAAATGAAAAATCACAAAAAAATTGGAAAAATAATTTTTTCTCAAAAATATTGAAACATGCTATTTAGCTGTTTGGTTCCACGATATAGTACTATAACAGGCAGTGTTGTCAATTTTTATTAGACAGATCTGCCTTTAATTTTTTTTCTACATGCACAGTTTTTGAGAAACATGACTTTGAAGAAAAACATATTTTTCAACTCTAACACGTTGACTGACACTGAACTTTTCGTTCAGGCCGCGTCAACCACCGGTGACTGACAATGTAAAATATGATATAAAAGTAAAAAATTGACATTGTTTTAAGTAATTACTGAAAATTTATTTAAAATTTACTTAATTTTTATTTATTACAGGATTATATCATTAAGGCATTTTAATGGATTTTATTGAAACACGGTAAACATAAAAACGGTTGTCCTGACGGACGCAGCGCGCGTGGCCTGACGGGGATTTCCTTAAGAATTCGCGTGGCGCTCAACGTGTTAAACAAATATTGTGATGTTATTATAAAAGATATTGAATTGTTTTTTGCAGCAAAAGATTCTGTGGACTTCCCCGAATACAACGATATCCAATATTAATATGCTATGAATGTTTAAACATGTTTAAACAATCATTAAAGACGGAGAGACACCACTTTTGCACCATTTCTTGAGGATACTTTTCAGTTTATCCCAAAAAATAAGGGTCCAGCGGAAAATCGAACTACACCACGCGATAGAGCAGACTTTTATCTTGAGAAACCACCTTTTCAAATTTCCAACGTCGATGTTTTTTTCGAACCAGAAAATTTGATTTTTTTATATAAATTGAAAAATATCTTCAAAAATGGGTGCAAAAGTAGCATCTCTCCGTCTTTAATCATTGTTTAAACATGTTTAAACAATCATAATGTATTAATATTGGATATCACTGTATTCGGGAAAGTCTGCAGAATCTTTTGCCGTAAAGAACAATTCAATATCTTATATAATAACATCGCAATATTTATTTAAAGTTGAAAAGTAGTTTTTTTTTTAATGTCATGTTTCCCAAAAACTATGCGTGTAGGAAACAAGTTAAGGTCAGATTCGGAATCAGAGCAAAAAACTCTATAAGGGACACCCAACAGTTATAGCGAATCATAAAAAAAATTGAAATTTGTTGGACAGTGTTATTAAACAACGTCACTCGCGATAACTGGTCGATTTTCAAATGAAATCGCTATCGGTTTGAACAATTGATCAAAAAGCCATCAATTATTAATCTTTGATTAACAGACTGGCGAGTCATCGGCGGTTCGTTAATTCGTCCCTAGAAGATTAATATGATGATGATATAAGTAATTTACTTTGTGACCTTCTCCGCCGTCAATGAAAAACAAGATTATACGCATCATTCATGATTAATGAAGATGGAAGACAATATTCCCTAATCAAAAGCGAATTTTTGGTTCTAGAAATTTGCTCAGTATATGCGCCACTGTTTGGAGAACAAAATATGTACTCGCTCGCCTAAATGTCGTGGCACTGCGAAGTGATTGTCTTCCACAGCGTGTATTTTTGCCAATTTTGGGAATTGAACTTTGGCATACCAAGCTACAAATCAGTGAGAATGAAGAAATTTCATTGTTATAAATCGACTTGCAAGGAGGTGTGTTTGCACCTATTGATTCTCTCGGAAAGTTTCTTTGGCTGGGGAAAACGACGAACGGTCGAGGGCGTCGTAAATAGACAGCACATCTTCGCACGAGTATAGATTTTTCCGTATCGATTCGTTAATATGATCGTCGACGCAGATTATATTATCTATTCCGTTAAAGGTTTCGATAAGCTAAAAATGAATCGAGACGCGCCGGTCGTCGTTCACCGACGTGTTTTATGGATTATTTTTGTAACACTCGCGCTGTGTTTATACATCGTCGATAACAAGGCTCGAATGTGAAAAAGTCATCAAGAATTGTTTCATTATCGTACATATGCAATTAGCCTTGTTGTAATTATCATTGTAGAACTGGGTGAAATAGGATTCATAAAACCGAAACATTTTGTAACTGTTAAGTGAAAGGGTTCATTGATAAATCCGCAGTCTAGTTACCAAACCATTCTTATAGTATTGTTCACATTATTAAATTTGTATTTCATAAATTACTAAACATTTAAGTATTGAAGAAAGTCACATACTTTATAGTATTACTTACTAGATAGTAAGCGATGTAAAGGAATGAATGGACCTATTTGTTGTTTTTCTTTATACCGGTAACGAGTACAGACACAGGAGTGTATCTATTTCAATTGCTAGGGTATAAAATGAAATTTCAGGGGGACATTTTCATAACAGCCGGCTACAGACGATTTACCTAAAAAGGGCTCATAGAGGTATAGAATGGTTTTCAATTGGTAAGCTCGTAACGCGTTCGGATCCATCGACTTCTGTAATTTTCACTCGCATTGCGACGTATAACATGGTCTCGAGACGCCTCGAGTGGCGATAACGGGCGGATAATATCGTGTTACGATTATAGCTTGGCCATGCTCGATTCCCGAGATTTGCCGTTGGCGGGAAAGCGTCTAGGAGAGAAGAGTGAAGAGAGAAAGAGAGGGAGAGAGAGAGAGAGGAGTGAAAAGAGCGGAGAGAGAAAAGAGGAGAAAATCGCAAAACAGGTGTGAACGTGGAGCAGCGAGCAAGAGGGGCAAACCGACCTTGCTCGAGGATCGCATCGGCGTGTCGCGTGACGAGATGGTGATTGACACGTGCGTCGAGCCCACCGACGTCTTATCGTCGGTGTCGGTCGTTCGTCCGTGGTGGAGGAGGAGCGGGAGGCTCGCAGCCCGTCGACAAAGAGCTGAAAGAGCTGAAAGAGCCAAAGACGAGAGTGTGGCGTGCCGATCCGCTGCGCGTGCTTAGAATTACCGGATTTGCGCGAAAATTTGCGCGAGCCTTCCCTCTTCCACGATTCCACAAGCCTCCAAACTCTCTTGCATCTCCTCTCTTCGATCCTCCACGCTAACAGAACTACGGATTCTTGGCGGAGTACACACCTGAGTAAATTTACCTGATTATTTTCCCCACAAGAACGGTTTCAAAGACTACACTAGTTCTATTATCGGACGATTGCTGTTCGCAGGGAAAAATAGCCTAAATTGATTTTTCTGCCATATTTCTTTTAGCGTGAACTTATATGCCGGTTCATGTAATTTTACCTCCAGTTTAGATAAGCTATGACATTTCACTAGTAAGTAAATTATTCATTCTGATTGGTGTAATTGTTAAGAAAGATCACACCTCCTATGTTGTTACATTATTTTTCTGAGACTTGCATCAGCTTTTGTTTGATACACCTATACATTAAACGTAGATTAACCCTCCTAAATTGAACCACCTACTGGTTCTTAAATCGGTTCGGCCCATATTGAGCGACATTGTTTTTTCCTCTTAAAGATAAAAATGTTTCAACCATCTGATATGTTATATGAGTACTTACAGAAATTGAAGAACTTTTCAACACGAGTGTACAAGACTGTGCTAATGTACAGGACATTGATTAGATAATATTATTAGATAATATTTGACAAAGTAATCAATTCGGCGTCTAAGAAGCGTTCATTTAGAAAGCAATTGTGTCGCGTCTTTTTTTAAACAAATTACAATTCTGTAGTTCTGGTGATAATCTTTCACGAGTGCGACGTTAGAATTTGCAGGCTGGTCGTGCTAAACATTTCTATGCACACATTCCGTGTTAAACTCCTTTAAGCATTGTCAATTTTAGAATTGTATCAACAGTTCTATAAATGCATAATATTTGCAGTCTAATAAGCGGTCCAGGAAGAACGAACTGTACTGTATGTTGCAGACAATGATGCAATTTGCTTCGCGGGG
This sequence comes from Lasioglossum figueresi, assembly GCA_028455805.1. Classification (NCBI taxonomy): domain Eukaryota; kingdom Metazoa; phylum Arthropoda; class Insecta; order Hymenoptera; family Halictidae; genus Lasioglossum; species Lasioglossum figueresi. The sequence goes on from CM052191.1 coordinate 5,482,660, forward strand.
CACGAGAAGGGCTCCTTCGAGACCGAGGCAACGTAACCACGCCCACTCGGGGCACATAGCGTTTCTAAAGTCTCCCCCTTCAACACTTTGACTGCCCGACCAGCAGCCACAGAAATCCCATACAGTCAAAGTAATTGATCTAACCAGATAAAACTGGAAAAATGATTTATATTGTTAAATTAATTAAATTAATAACATCGATGTTGTAGTTTCGATTGTCAACGCGTGTAACGCGGTAATTTCGAATTCGGTCGGTGCGGGACGTTCGATTATGGTTGTCCGACGCTATCGAAATCCACCGGCAGATCCGGCTCGTAGATCCCTCGCGGGTTAATCCTGCGGTTATCGCGTGGCAATCACCTTGGCGGTGTCGTTTATCTTAGGCCACCGTAGGCCGATGCCATTACCATAATTTACTTTCCCGGTGGTTTACAGCCGTATCGCGGATGTTCACAAGGCAGCGTTGCAATCGCGGGCGACAAATAATGGAACGGTGCGCGATATCGCCGTGAACAGAAAGGCGAGGCGTAGACTTTGCTCCCGTTCTCTCGCACCTTCTCGTGCACGCTCGAGAGGAGGAACCGGCGCGACGTGCGAGAGCATGCGACGCAGATTCCCTTTCGAATGCTGACTTTCGTTCGGAACAACGGATCAGAAATTTTATTCGCTCGTCTGACGTCAAAACCGACGATGGCCGCGTGACGACCGACCCCGTTTTGTTTGCTCGAACTGTCAAAAACAACCAGGCGCCAGGCAAACAACGTGTCGATATTCGAATGTTTGCGCACATCCTAATGAGATCCTCCCCGTTGGCTCCTTGCACCGCAACATCGGGTCAGACTCTCTTATAGCACCAATGAGTAGGTGAAACATGAAATAGTGGAAAGACAAAACTGATATAAAAGTATTGTTGTATTATCATTAGACATTATCATTTTATAAAAATCAGGTTTTTTTTGTTTAAAGACGTGCGGAAACAATACATTTACGTACACCCTCCACTAGAGGGGGTATTGTGTGGCTCGAGGGAAATAGGTCTTCGGTTTCCCCAATACTCACTAAAAACACTGCACGTTTAGGACTGAAAACCCTTGTCCTCTCCTTCTCATGCCTTGGATAGCAGTCGGGGTCCTGCTCCTTAGCATTTCTCCTAAGTGTCTAGTATCTGGGCTCAGTCCACTCCTGTTCTTGGCTCAAGACTGTTTTCAAGCCCTGGGAAACAATGTCTTTCCTCTAAGAAAATTGTCCGTCCTGCTCCAAGTTCTCCCACTACCGCGATCTTGGCACCGCCCCTCTGTCCTGGCTCAAGACTGTTTCCAAGCCCTTGGAAACAATGTCTTTCCTCTAAGAAAATTGTCCGTTCTGCTCCAAGTTCTCCCACTATCGCGATCTTGGCACCGCCCCTCTGTCCTGGCTCAAGATTGTTTTCAATCCCTGGGAAACAATGTCTTTCCTCTAACAATAAGAAAATTGTCCGTTCTGCTCCAAGTTCTCCCACTACCGCGATCTTGGCACCGCCCCTCTGTCCTAGCTCAAGACTGTTTTCAGGCCCTGGGAAACAATGTCTTTCCTCTAAGAAAATTGTCCGTACTGCTCCAAGTTCTCCCACTACCGCGATCTCGGCACCGCCCCTCTGTCCTGGCTCAACCTTCCCGCCACGAGCTCTTCAGGTCACGGTGACACGTCAGCCAGCTGGCAACGAGTATCGCCACACCCAACAGCGCCCACCAAAAATCGTCCAGTAGAATCGCGCGTCGCTGACGAGGAAATGATTGTTCCGGGAACAGCGAGCGATTCAACGAACAAATAAAATCGATGGGTACGCTATCTCTTTCTTTGTCGATTCGAAATAATAATTACCCAAGAGCGTAGCCCGTCGAGCAACGGTTTGTCGACCCACCCACGAGGTCGCGGCGAGATGTCGGGCGGGGCACTCCGGGGAATAGTTGATTTCCATCAGCGTCGGTCTCGTTAAGCGCGACCGTTCGTGATCGGAATAATTCGTCGTTAAACGAGCCGAACAGTTTCTTCTCTTTCTCCCTCTTTGTGTCTCTCTTTCCTGTTCCCTCCGCTGTCTCATTGTCATCGCGATTTTTCGACGACCCGACGTTTCCCGAAGATATTATATCGAGGATACGCTGTGGCGGAACCAGTTCGCCTTGACCGTGGTCCGCGCTTGCTCTCGTTTCCGCTCGAAACTGTTAGCGCAGGTGTACGCGCGCGCGCTACACTAATCGCGACCTTTCGCGAAGCTGCTACAAGGTTCCAAGGCTGTTCTCGAACGTCCTAGAATGCTAACGCGACGAACCACGGTGCGACACTATGGAGCAGTGGTCGCTGCTTGCTTATTGGTCGGTGACGCCACGTGACAACGGAATAGAAGATGCCGAGGAAATTGCAAAAAGAGGAATGATAACTCACGGGAATAGATTGTTCTGATTTTAGGGTCAGTACGCGACGTTATCGAGTAGCGGACGCTATTGGTCGGACCTAGATGAGGTCACGCGGTCAGAAAGTTGGCTCACTGGAAGATACAAAGGAAATCGCACGAAAAGAAAAATTTCCAATGAAGACGCGATAGAAATTGTAAAGAAAGGGAAATGCTTTCAACGTTGCTCGTATTTCCCAATTCAATCTCGCAGGGGCGATGATCCCATTGATCACGTGACAGAGTCGTGGGGACGAATGCGAAACAAGAGGAAGACCCGCAGATCGTCGCGAAATCTGGGCCGTTTTCGAACCTCGTCTCGTTCCTTCGAGAAGTTCGTGGAACACCTGGGATTCCCGGCGCTACCTTTCGACAACCGGTGACGCAACGCTTTCGTTTATTTGCCTAATATTTCTGTTAATTTCTTTTCCGTTCAATCGTACCCATTTTTATCGATTCATGGTACAGTCAAGCAGCTGGAAGAATAAAGACAAAAAAATTGGGAAATCAAAATTTGATAGTTTCGAATAAATTTTTCAGATCGACTTTCGACCGGCCGTATCGGGAAAGTAACGCACCGTGCGATGTTTGATCGACGTGGAAGGAGACAGTGGGTGTCAATCACGCGGCCCGACCTAAAGAACGCCCGAACAGGGGTCAATCGCCTCGAAAATTTGATACTGCTCGAGAAAATGGCGTCGTGAGCCATCCAGCTTAGATAAGATCGACATTCAGAACCGCTTCGTATTTGCTCGGAGCTAATTCCGACCTGGTGAGACCATCAGATTTCGTTCAGGCCCGCGGTGCGATAAAAGGTGAACCTCGATATGCAATTAACGCGGTCTCTGTAATCAAACTTGTCGCGAAAATCTTTCAAATTCATCGAATATCGTTCCACATGTATTTCAACGCCTCACCCTAGCGGTTTTATAGTCCTCGTAAATCAAAGGTAAATGAATTCGAAGGTTTTTCAGTAACACGTTCAATAGGCAGAACGATTTCATCGGAGAAGCAATAAGTAGTCTCGAGCAATATAATCTGATAACCCCCCTCGAGAGATAATTGTTTAGAAGAAGCTCATTGCTTCTTCGAAGTAAAATATAGTCATTAAAGAGCCTATTAAACTCGCTTCGCGTCGTTCAAGTAGTCGTCTTACGCATTAACAGGCATCAGAGCTGATATTCCATAAAAAGAAGGTTAACTTTATGGTCGGATTGAGCCAAACGGTGCCAGGGAGTTAATTAAAACGGCTCTCGGTAGCTAAAGCGTGGGAATAGGATATTCAATTGAATTATTTAAATTCTTACAATATTGTTCGAAATTACATCCACAGATATTCGCCGTAATTGCGAAAAATCTATTCATTCGATTTCCGTAACAAAGTTCTCACAGTTAGACTTGTTTTCGAGGTTTAGAGTGACTTTAGCCCCGAATTTCGCAACAGAGCGTCTAGATCGTTCGCGAACAGATCCGCAGGTAACTTTCCTCGCGGATCGTCGATCACGACAATCGACGAGAACGTGTCAGCCTGTTTGCAGGTGATCGAAGGATCGTGCGAGGCAGGTTGGCGAGGAGGGGGTAGGCGAGAGAAGGTAGTGGAATAAAAGGAAAGTCGCGATTAGACCGAAATCCTTTGATCCTTGGATTTCGCGCGGCGATTCGAGCTGATTCGGGTTGATTCGGGAGGAGCGCGGCGCTTGGTATCGACTTGTGGTGTTCGAGCGGGTAAGAGCGGGTCGGAGCGGGTAGGAGTAGATGCTGGAGGAGGAAGAGTCGGGCTGTCGGTGGGGCTCCAGGCTCGTGCTCTAATTGGCCAACGTCCGCTAGGTGTTCGCGGCTAACAATAAGTGTCGCGAGTTCGGCACCGTCGTGGACAGTGTCAGCGAGAACTGAGCGCGAGTGTTCGCGATCCCGATCCCGAGACCGAGACCGAGACCGAGACCGAGACCGAGACCGAGACCGAGTCCGAGACCGCGTGTCTCTCTGTCTCTCTCTCTCTCCCTGCTCGACGAGCAGGAGCCACGCGCAAACCACACTATCATCATCGTAGACATCGACATCGAACTTTTCAGTGACCAACACCATGTACAAGAACGGCGGAACCATGGACCACAAGTCCGAAATCAAGAGGCCTGAGGTTTTCGAGGCAGAGGTGCCGCCACCCTCCGGTGAGTCTTATCCTACAGATTCTAGATCGTAATCCATAGCGCGCGCAAGCGTGTCCTCTCTTTGTCAAAATTGGTCGTGTCCCAACATTTTGCCTTTGTTCATTTCTGGAAGTCTGTGATTCGAAACTAGACTGTGGATCTTATGAATTTGCAACTTGTTTGGTCCTGTAAAAGTGTGGACACAGAGAAGTGTTTAATTCTCTAGATCAGGGGTTCGTAAACTTATGTAGTCCGAGGCTCACCTCTTGAACAACACTTTTCTTGCTATCTACGAATTGACCATGCCTGATTTATAGCTACCTGTTCCCGCGCCGCGCAATAGTCGCAACATTACAAAAAATTGCATTGTTTTATTTAAATTTTTACTGATTATTGTTTAGTTGTGTTAATAACTAGCTAAGTAACAACAGATACAAAAGGTCTTGACCATGTAGGATTTATATTAAATGAGTTATTTGAATGAAAACGAAAAGCTGGGGGATGTAAAGTTAATGTCGTAATTGTTTCGCGGACACCAGTTTAAGAATCTATGCAATAGATTTAGATTATGACCCATAGCGCGAGCGATCGTAATGCCTCTTCATTAGAAACGATCGTGTCCTGTCACTCTACCTTCTAAGGTTTCTTAATAATTTTGTACAGCTTGGATTTCGTAAGTCGATTGTGGATTTTATGAATTTGTGGCATTTTCAGTCTTGTACAATTAGGCATAGAAAAATGTTCAACCATTTACATCGTGATCCAGTGCGCGATCACATTTTTCTTCGTTAGAAACGGTTAGTAACACTTTCCCTACCGAGGAGATTTTAATTGTTTTGGAAAGCCTGTATTTCGTAACCCGTATAGCATTCTTAGTCTCGTAAAATTAGCCATAGAAAATTGTTAAACCCTCCAGATCATGATCCATAGCGAACACGCGATTGCGTTTTTCTACGTTCAAAACTTTCGTAAGATTAGCCTTGCTGTATGGATATTTGCGGTTCGTGAATATTGTAGATATAGTGTTAGTAATGTACAAGTTCTTCATGCATTAACAATGTTTTATTCAGGACCGCAACAGTTAAAGAATACTGTTCAAACATTGCAGTACACATGTATCTGCTGTGTCAAAAAATGTACAATCTCTTTAAACAATTTCGCACATTTATTGCCACGTAAAATACGTATATATGATCTTTTTTAATCGTTCGATCGCGTTACACGGTGGTCTACCAAAAAATTTCAACAAAAATTCGTTTCATTGAGAGATCTACGCGAAAAACAAGTTGTCGTTAATGTTCATGTAAACCCTCAATCGCGTTTTACGAGTTTACAAATACCATAAACGTTCGTAAATCCCCTAGTCCAATAATCTCAGCGATAAGTTTTAAAGTATTAATTTCGTGAACGAAGTGGCTCTAAAAAAATGTTTAATTTTTTTATGGGGCTCCTCAAAATAGAAATCTGTCGCTGGTCCCATGTTTCACGAAACTGTATATTAACAGTAAACCTGCCACGGTCGAATGGCCGGTTTCATATTTTCCAATTATTGAATCGATAAAAATTCATTTGTGGAAAATAATAGAATAAATTTCCTTGTCCGAGCAACTATTATTATTGAAAATCAATGTTAGTAAAACTTTTAAATAAGGTATTCCTCGAATAGCCATCCGTGTCCGGCAGCGACCCGGAAGACCGATACCGGGTCACTTATGACCCTCTCAGCTATCATCGTTGATTTCGAAACGTCCGCTTGAGAATCGCGAGAATATTTTAACAATGGTAAACAAGCGATCGAATCTGGCTCGTTCCCATAAATCCTAAGTTTCTTCGGACTCGCGACGTTGACACACGGTTCTAAGAAAGGTAGCAAATCGGTGAAACAGGAATCGTTTCTCTTTATCCGCGCGATTTACATGCGCGAACTATCACGTTCTTGCACAAGATCGGCACGGACCAACCCGTTTTCCATTTCTAATAAAAATTCCGCAGTCACGTTCGGTCGGATTGAATCACTTTAATAATTTCTTAACGATACCCACCCGCCAAAGCGCCTTCGCGTTTTCGATCGTTGTGAAACAGATGGTGCAAAAGATGAAAGGAAATATTGGACTGGCAAGAAAGTAATTTCGGTATTTTAAGGTGAAATAAAACTGAATTTCTTTATTCAAGCGACGAACCTCGATCAATATAATATTATATTTTATTTGTTCTTTTTGGCAAAAGATCATCGAACAAAAGGGAAAATATCTTATTCATTAAAGTTCATTGTTTGAACTTCTTCTATATTGAATTTTAAACATTCTATGCATAAATCTATATTTATGTACATCCTCCGGTTAAGACAAACAAGAAAATGGCGCCGTGGAAGGCGCGGCTAAAAATTGCATCGGTCAAGAAAAATCGAGAACGATACTGTCCGATCGTGCGTCATCTACATATAAGCTCCACGGAATTCGTTTACAAAGTGCAGCAGGTAGTAACACGAACTACTGCATTCGATAATAATCGACGAGTTTCTAAAGGAGGTGCGGGGTGTTGGATCGCGTGGTGTCGCCCGTCCGTAGATCGCGCGCGATCCCTGGATCGGTCGTAAATCGAGCGCGATAACTCGCTCGATTGCTCGTTAACGCTGGTCTTTGTGCGTCGCCGTTTCTTTTTTCTCGAATTCGCGTCCATTTACGCCAATGTCTGTGCGGAAGACAAGATATATTTTTTCAATTTTTCATTTATCAAAAGCATTCTAAAATAGTCTTTGGACCTTCCTGTTTACATATTGTCGGCATAACTTCGAGAAACATACAGGCAAAATAAGTGGGCTACGAATTTTCTGCATTTATGACAAAAATGTAAGGGAGAATTTAAGGATATGCGTGCGCTGTTTTTAACTCGCTAAAATTACTAAAGATGGAAAGAAAGTTTTATTTATGATCCTTGGCCTCACCGGAGGTTATTATATAAAAACATCTCTATAAAAAGATATCGACCGTATAAAAAAAGGGCAAAATGTAATCACCTTCCTGTCAAATAACTTATTAAATCACACTGGTTTATCGTATGAGCCGTTTATTTTGACAGTTGTCTAAGTTCATTTTCGAGAAAACTCAAGCTAACAATTTTAATATTTACATTTCTACGTTATCTTTTCATTCCGAAGCAAATTGTAACTAATATATTTAAAATCACGAAGATTTTGTAAAAAGGAAGTTAGCTGGTTGATAGAATGATACAAATTTTTATTTTGAAAGTGGTCTAAATCCATTTTCGAGAAAACTCAAAACTCAAAATGTAAATAAGGAGTAAATTGTTATATAATGTATATAGGTAGACGATTTCCTGAATTGCATAAATGGTGTTTATCAAGTTTTGTAATGAAATATAAAACAAATTGAATATTGTTTTTTCAATTTGAAACATTTTAAATTATATCGAATGGACTTGGGCTGTTACAAATTTTATGACAAATCTAGTTGTTAAATTTGAGAGTGGCTTAAGTCCATTCTTGGTAAGAAGACACGTATTATTCACGTAATAATTGCTATTATTTTAACAGGAATTGTAAATTTAACTTTCTTAGATACACGTAAGGAGTGTGATACATTAGTATCCTATACGTATATTTTTAATTTCATTGAAACGCAAACTCTTAAATATCTCAATTTAATCTCAAATAGACTTAGGCCACTTTCAAAATAAACGGCTCATATAACGTTTTGTATAATATCTCCAGACGGATCGAGAGGCCAAACACGAATGTTTACTTTGCCGGCGGAAAAATGCAAACGATTGAATAACAGCTATCCACGTCTGCATATCCATACGTAAATTTCACCATAGGAAAGAGTTAACTAACAAACCTGAAATACTGAACTGTAACTGCGTTACGTGTACACGGTGCCCAGATGATTGAATTGTTTCAACTTAGTCCGGTCTCCCCTACTCGCTCGAAAAATCGATGAAATCGACGTTCGCGTAATTCTCTTCCCGCACAGTGTGTCCAAACGGCGAAATCGTGGTCAAAACCTCGAAAATGTTAAATTAGTAATGTGCCTATGGAATAACCGAGGTGCGAAGGTTTTATTGCTTATACTTGAAAAATGGTGAAAACTCGCAAGTTTTCGTTCATTAGTCGTACAGTAATCGTGTTGTGAGGAACTGTGCGAAAGCGAAAAGTGAAAACTGCATAATTCGAAAACGATTTATTTAATTTCAATTCTGTAAAATGGTTGCTGTTCCTGGAAGTAGAATGTCTCTGACTACTAGTATATCTGTAATAATTAATGGTTACCTTGTATAATTATGAACCTTGTTAGAAGACAGGAACAGAAAAGTTTCAAGGACAAATTTTCGCATGTAGAATTAAAGTCAGACTTGTAGTTGACACTGTCATGTTTCAGTATTTGCAAAAATTGGCTGCCTAAAAGTGCCGTTTTTTTTTTGCAAGACCATTTTGTAAATGCAGAATGAAGCAACGTCATGCGTGTTTTCTCGGGAAGTGTAGACGATATTTAAAAATTCTTTGAACAAATATTGTATGGTTTTGCATCAGTTTATTATTAATTGTAGTAATATGTTGTATCTACATTAATTGCGTATTATAGGTTTTCACCCGTAAATAAATAAACTTATGATTTGTAAATTTTTAAATGTGAAAATTCTTTTTAATTCTATTGCATATTAACCATTAGCACTCGAGTGGCGACTCTGGGGCGCCACTAAAAATTGCTGTACCATTATTCAAAATATTGTTTGCATTACTATATATGTTGGTATCTAATGAATTACAAACATTTAAGTATTGTGTGAGGTATTATATCAATTTCATATTCATACAGAGATAAGAATTAATATAGAATGTAATTATTCTAGGTCGAAAGAAATGTTTAATTTCCCAGTTAAAATAGGTCCGAGTGCAAAGGGTTAAAAAATAGATTTCAACTCATAATTAGCGACCTAAAAGTATTACTGTACAAATTTTTTAGTGGAGAAAAACAATTTTTTGCTATATATGTCCGCCATATTGGATTTGCTATTTTGTTTTTTAAGCTTTTAAGTTCTGAATCGTGATCAACGACCCCAAAAACCTTTATGTACCAATTTTTGTGTAATTTTGTCCAGATGGAAGCGAGTTTTGAAGTTTTGACCACGATTTCGCCGTTTGGACACACTGTGCGCCGTACAGACTACGCGGTTGCGTGTGACTTGCTGCATCGCGTTATCGCGTCCCAGGGAAAGCGAACCCGTCGCCCGCACCTGATAAACGCGTGGAATTCGCACTGTTGCCTCGTCGTCTCCTGAAATCGATTCGCGAATTCGATGCATTGTAATCGAAACCGTAAAAGCACGCTGCTCGCGCTTTGACGCGATCGAGCCGCGAAGAAACGAATTCGCGAGGTGGTCTCGAAGGGGTTGTTCCGCCATTTTTACGCTTGCGGAGATTCCTGCGTTAATCGCTAATCTGACGCACACCGTGAGACTGCGGAACTTTATGCAAGATAAGAATCTTATTCCTTTCAATATTGTATACAGTTGAAAATAATTTAATAACATTATTGAATTTTTTCCGTAAATCAATCAAATCCGGAGTCAGGTGATTAGATTTTGCGTATCTTTTGAAGCAGATGGAAAGATTGCCGATTCGAACGTTGTTAAAACAGGTTTAAATGCCTCTAATGTCATACAAAATATGCTAAAAAAATAGTCCGTGAAATCGTCGTATGCTAAATACTTTTATGTAGCTTGAAGAGGCATGAAAAATTCTCAATGTTGAAGAAACACTTGTTAGATATTACGACCGTCTAACAAAGTAGTCGCGGTAGAGATGGAATCGGTTGGACTCGATTTACAAGGCGAATTAGGAAGGTCGATAAACGGCGACAATGGGTGGTTCGAGCCGCTAATTGGTACAGCAAAGGAACGGTCTCCGGTCGGGCACTGGTTTCTACGCGATTCTCGATCATCGGGACGAGGGACACGACTGAAAAACACCGTCCCACCTGGCACGAAACAGTCACCGGAGGTGGTCACGGTTTCCACGGTCACGCTCGGAAAATTTCGATTTCGTGGAACAAGTTTCGTACCAGTCGTTCTCTATCTTTTCGCCCCAATGGAGTGGCGGGGTCTATTTACGAATATCTCGTTTCCCGCGAAAGCTTTCGACCCCGTGACCTTTATCCAATCGTTTCTCACCCGTCCGTTACCTGCGTTTGTCACTAGTGCTCTCGTTTTGCGTTTCAGTAAAAATTGCGACGATGCAGCAGAAACGAAATCTGCAAACGCTGCTGGAAAAGTTGACGTTCACGCTAGAACTATGGCATCAGAATTAAGACTCCCTTTGGTTCTTAAAAAATCTGCAAGCTTGCGTCTTCAGTGGTTCGTCCAGTTGGTCTAGAAATTTTCGAAACGATGCTAGAAACATTGACGTTGATACTCGATTTACAATGTTAGAAATTGTGTTTAATTTCTTGTTTGCGGTGACATTTACAGTTTAGAGGTCGCAATCTGCAAGCTTGTGTCTTCAATAGTTCGTCCTGTTGACCTACTTAATGGCGACGATGCATAACAAAACAAAAATAGCGGAACTGGTTGAAGAATTCTTGTAACCGCTAGAATTGTGATATCATCGGCTATCGGTAAATTGCAAATGTTTATGCAAAATAGAAACGTTCTGCATCTGATAGACATTTCATTAAGCTAGATGGCACAACAGCATTCTTATCGTTTAATATTGTCACTGCTTTACATTTTAGTGACTCATTTTCTGGCCGTTTAGTTGTCCAGTTATCGGGACTTGGAGTTGGTGACGTACGGCGTTGTCAAAATTGACAAGTTCGTAGATCAGGTTCCCAAGGCAGCGGCTTATCAGTGTTTTAAAAACATTGAACAATGCTTATCGTTCGTAATTTGAAAATGTCGACTATTTCAAGGAGGTAAATATTAATTTTAATTAACCTTGCACCACCACACCTCGCAACAACGCCGTGTATTAACGTTTTGATCGTCGCGCTACCCGTGCGCGCATGATGCAATTACTTGCGTGGATTTCAGAATTAATTGTCGCGTCGATGCATCCAGTGCACTAATGACAGTCGGTCGGAATCTTCCGTCGATTTTCATGGTAATTTCATAGAAATACACAATGAAAATAATTGTAATGTACGTTCAGTCGAGCGAATTCATTCAAAACTTTCCGATAAAGGATACCTCTATGCTCCTAGAAATTACAAAATAATATGTTGCTTGTAAATCAATGGAACACAAGACGGTATTGCGTGTCGGAAGAATTTGCGAGTACATACTGTTGCAATATGTACAACTTATGAATAGTATTAACAGCGGAATCACCGGTCAGGGCAAAATGACTGGACCCACTTTCGCTACTGTGTTGCAAGAGAATCGTAAATAGAAAGTTACTTCGACTTTGTTTCATCATTTGCCCTCCCTAGCTTTAACGCTAAACGTGCCATAGCCGCCGGTCAAACGATCGGTTTAAAATTGTTCATCCTACGATTATAGAAATGACAAAGATATTTTTAGACTACCAGCTTCAAGAAATATTGTACGAAATCTGGATGTCTAGTAAAATTTCGCGTGAACGTTTGCTATTCGCGGATTTGACTCGTTTTCGGCGGCCCTGGATCGCTCGATCGCGGGATCGATGGAGCGCGACGAGCGGAAACAGGGTGTTCGGTTTACGTAAAAGCGGACACTACTAGCCAGCTAAGCGATAGACGCCGGAGACGATCGTATCTCGTCTCGATCGGGAGTCGAGTTGTTATACGATTTCTGACGCGCTGCAGCTATCCGTGGCATCTCGAGCCAGTGAGACCTCGGCAACACGGCGAGGTGTCGCATCGGCTGGTCAAGCACGTGGAATGGGCCTTATTAAAATCGTTATCTTATCCGAGATTTTTCTCCTGTGCCACTTGCGTAACAAGACGCGTCGGACACGCGATATACGCCCCGCTTTCCGAATCCAAATCGGTATACGCACGTGGATACACGGTACAACCATTCATTACAATTATTTCTGACTACTAGACCGCGGATCTTTATGAAAAATACAAATTTCGTTGAATTTCAACAAACTAGAGTGACATGAAAATTGATTTTCTTCAGACTCGTGCAGAAAAATTCGATGGGTCTACTATACAGGGTGTCTCAAAATTCCTTCAACATCCCGAAATGGGAAACATTTTTCTTTGCAAAAATGTCGTCCGCGGCTTTGTTTAGGAATTATTAACGAAAACCACGGACCAATCGGAGCGCGGCTACAGCGGATTGATTCTGGCTCGGCCAACGGCGACGCCACGCTAAACGGAACCTGTCGCAGAGTCGGACTCGGTTTGCTGTAGCCGCGCTCTGATTGGTCCGTGTTTTTCATCAATAACACCTTAACAAAACCGCGGACGCCATTTTTCCAAAGGAAAATGTCGCTTCAAATGATCTCAGGAACCTCCCATTTCCGGATGTTGAAGGAATTTTGAGACACCCTGTATGTATACATGTATCTGTGGTTGTTCACTTTCGAGATATTGCCGTTTAAAGTTTTGATCATTAATGCTTTGACATTGGACGTTGATTAAATTGCATTGTTTTCTGAGCCTTTCGAATTTGTTTTCATGACTTTTTTTCTGATAAATACATAAATCCTATACTTCAACGCTCAATTAATGCATAAACTCAAATTTTTTGAAATTGTGACATGCGGCGTTTTTCCTTGCAACCACAGATATACAGGGTGGTCCATTTATTTTGAGACAGTCAATTATTTCGGAAACCAGCA
>CM052191.1:5496119-5677737 GCA_028455805.1 Lasioglossum figueresi
TTTATCTACCGATTTTGACTAATAAGAAACCCCGCCTTTGCATTATTAAGATATCAGGAGTGGAATCCCCGGACCCTTGCAATCTTTGCGTACGTATACGTGGTCTAACGGTGTGTGAGTGTACTGTGGTGACTGTGTGCAGTCACACGCGAGTGTCGTCTGTCTAGGAGACGCAGTCCTTAAGCCTAGACTTGGAATCATCGAAAATCCTATCTGTTTCCGACGTCACGTGGCTCGGAAGATTGCTCCCGAGAGCGATCAGTGTGTACTTTGAGCAACGTGTCGAATAAGTCGACTTGCTAGTAGCTCTGACCGAGAGTGAGACATCGATCCTCGGCGTGGACAAGCCTGCAGCGTTCCCCGTTGGATTTTGGGGCCACGCAAGGACGCGATCTCGACCTTAAAGGAATTCCATCCCGCATGATTCCACACTCACTGCGCTTCTGAATAATGCATGCCGCGAGACTTGCTCGCCTCTTGTTGTCGGTAATCGTCGTGCTCGAATCGAATAGATAAAACGTGCGCAGCTAATAACGACCGAGAAGAGAGACAACCAAGCGAACGAGCGAGCAACCGACCAACCAGGCGGAAATAATTTATCGGCAAGGCGACGCGCGGGCCCGCCACGGAATTCCAATGGACCGCGTAATCGCGACTAGAATCGTCGCGGTCTCCTTAGAATATAACAATAATAATAATAATGACGATAATCATTCAGGTTTATTGCACGCTTGTCGCCGCAGGATCTTTATCCTCGCAAACAGCAGAGACGATCACGCGAATGCGCGAGGCACGACACGTTTAGTAGCGTTGCTTTCGAACCACCCGTCGTTTCAATGGCTTCTACAAATTATAATTTATTATAATTAGACTGTGGATTTTATGCACTTACGACTAAAATGGGCACGTACAATTTAAAGCAGTGGACATGCTGATCAATGTATTAGTTTCAGCTTAATGGGATAATTAAAAGAAGAATACAATCATTTATTTGGCCGCAGTCTAATCATCATACTTGCTTTTCGGATTAGGATATCGTACAGTTACGACGATCCACGTTACATTATCTTACAGCTAGCCTACTATTTTTTACATCGGTTCGACCGAATGCCGGAAGACCTGATCCGTACGGTGACGTTGAAATCTCCAAGAAAGTAGAAAGTCCGTAGCGAACGTGTTACGAGTGTCCCCCGGAGCGTCGCAGCTTGGTGCCCCGATGTCCGAGACAGCGTGGCCCGGCCGGACGCGTCTGTCATTCGCACGGATACCAACGCGGTGAACTTTCGATCCCGATCGAAGCCGTTCGATCGTCTCTAGCGATCTGTCTCTCCCGTGATCTGTCTCCTTCGATTCTCGTTCGAATCCACGCGAAGATTTGCTTTCCTCTTATCTTCGTTGCTAGTTCGAAGCCGAGTCGCCGATGCCAGGCCTTGGCTCGCAGCGCAAGGCTACCTTAAACCGTTAATATTATCTGTAATTTCTTCTCCGTGCGTATTTCAATACTCGCGCTCGTTGTTTATCGTTACATAGATTTCGTTATGCAACGACGAGACTTCCGTCGCGATCGGTAACGAACATCTCAGTCCTCGCATTTATTTATTATTTACGGAAATAATTGCTGCACCGTGGGATCTCGCACGATGTTTGATTTGTACTTTGAAACATTATTCGATCTTGTAAGTACCACGGTCGCCGGTGGTCTTCTCGTACCCTCTCGGAAGAGGCATCCGAGATGCTAATTAGGTTTAATATTCCTCATTGGGAGGGACTTCCCGAATTCGATCCGGCTTCTAGATTGGACTTAATGTTCCAATTAACGTCGATTAATACCGCCGCGAATACTTTTCTTTACAAAGACACGTTCGATCTGGAAGGCAATTCGAGTGTCCCCCGATTGTGCCACGAGGCGATCGACCGAAGTGAAAACAACGTCAGCGACATAGATCGACGACATCGTTCGACGAGGAACGGTAACGCGAGAGCTACGTGATCCCAAGGTGTACACCACCTTCTTCTCCTCCGTGAAAAAGAAAGAAAAAGACTCGTGGAAGGGCGCAACTCGGCTCTGAATGCTTCGTTTGTATTCTAGCAACGTAGGAGTCGGGTTTCGAAAACGCGAACGGTGAATAATGGTACGCTCCGAGTAGAATGTCTCGTCCGTTGTCGCGGACGCTGTTGTCGCGGTATGGCATCGCGAAAACCGTGTACACCTTGACACGAATCGCGAGGAAAGTTCGAGGCGATGTCGGTCGCGCGACCGCGCTCTCGTTGCGAGTAATTTCGCGCGGGACGACCGGCTCGGTTTAAATTTCGAGTTCCGGAGAGGCGTTTCCGGCTGCATCGCGTGCAGGTCGTTTCGGTTCTCGCCCACGACGGACGTTATTTTCCACTTTGCCAAGTGAATAATGCGTTTAGGGGCCCAACCGTTTCCTGTTGTCGCTCGCGATGCTCTGAGACTAGATCGGCCAAGAACAACGAGGTCGTGCCGGCCGGGAACATCGCTGCGACGGATCGCGCGTGAAACGCGATCCATTTCGTTCAAATTGATCGTCTGTGTCCGGCAACCGAGCATCGATTACTGCGAGCTTCACTTTACCGATAGTTCTTCGGTCGCGCAACTAGGAACCTTCTTCATCGATTGAAGACCAGTGTAGCCTACATTATCGACTGCGCTATCGGAGAGTGTACAGGAATGTTCTTTATCGATCGATGACGACAACGAGACGCTGCTTACCGACCAATTTAACTATCGAGGAATCGCTTTCCGAAATTAGAAAAGGATAATGTTCTCTCGTGAAAACAATCTTTGCGGTATCACGTTCATCTCGTAGTTATCTCTTGTCACGATCTAGTATTGATAACCGAACGACTCTCGGATATAATTCCAGAGCGTCTTACACTGGTCATTTTCGATCACGCGCTCTCTTGACATTAGCAGAAGGACGCGTCGCACAGTGATCTGGGAGCGGCAGAAAACGGCACACACACTAGGAAAGCTCTATTTCGGGGAAAATCTCGATAAAATGTGTTTGTAACTGTTTTTTGGGCACGAAAAATAACAAGTAAACTAAAAAATAAGTAGTAATTTAATAATAAATAATAAATTTAAAATGAAATATAATTCAATTTAAATTAAAGATAATCAAAAATAATTCCTTTTCATATAAAATAACTACGTAATTTAAAAAACAATAATTTCATGTAATTTAAGAAAAAATGAAATAAAGATTACACGCTATGTACAAGATTTAATGGAAATTTATTATATACAGGTAACGTTTATTTTCAGTTTGGACACGAGAAATAAATAAATTAAAAAGTAAATAATAAATTAATAGTAAATAATACATTTTACACTTGT
The DNA here is from genome assembly GCA_028455805.1 of Lasioglossum figueresi. NCBI lineage: Eukaryota > Metazoa > Arthropoda > Insecta > Hymenoptera > Halictidae > Lasioglossum > Lasioglossum figueresi. The sequence continues at coordinate 5,499,481 of CM052191.1, forward strand.
TTTTACACTACAAGTTGTTATCGTTTAGAACAGTAGTTTTTCAACTTCTGTGTCGAATGGCAGCTTGAAAGCGGTGCGTTTTTTGACGAGGTTTTTCACCGACATTTCATCAGACAAAACCCAGAGCTGCTGGTTACCGCAATTGTACCTTGCATTTATTGTTTACTTAGATATCTAGAAACGTTTTTTTCCATGAGTACGGTGGCGCACGTTGTCGCAAGAGAGATATCGTCTTTCAAACTTCATTAACGTTGCCCTTTTCCACGTTTAATAGCATTACCTGTAAAACTACTCGAAAAAATTAAAAATCAATATTTTTCGCGATTTTTTCCGGGTCGTGGTACTCGAAGTAAGTCAGAAGAAAGAATATTTTTTACATTACTATTTTTACAGTAGCATACGATTTTTTCAAACATGCGCTTGCATTTATGATGAAAACTAGGTATGCTTAGCAGGGCCGAAATTAAAATGTTCTACGACAAAGTGAATTTGGATTTCGAACTGATACATCCTTGAAACGTTTTGATTTACTCCCGTATTAGCCGCTGTCAGACCACTGTGCGTCGCACAGGTGCTCGTTTAAACTATATGCATCCACATTTAAAGTCATTACATAAACGCGCGATTACATTTAGCCGGATTTATTACGCATAAATTGGCGAACAATTGTTTGTCTTAAGCAAATTATTGCTGTCATCGTCGCCGGAATATCGCTGAGTCAAGCCGCCTAGCGGTAATTCACGATCCGCCGACAGGATTCCAATGATTCGCCGAAGTAAGATGAATCTGCTCGCGAGCATTGCATTTCCGCAGCGTCATCGCGATCGATCCGTTTGCGGGCGGATCTCCGCATGGTCGAGGATCGAGCAGGAAAACGGAAAAGAGAGGAGAAAAGGCGGGGGGGTGACGTGTCGTTGCGCTAGAGACGAGATGTGACGGTTCTTTGGCACGGGAATCTCGCGAGCTATTATTGGCGCGCCGCGGCATCTTTATTTTAAACCGCGATTTGGCGACGCGCGGTTAATACGAACGTTAACGCGTGTCCGCGGATCTCTTCCGCCCGCGTTACCGATATTCTCGAGTCGATCGACCGATCGATCTCGAGAATTTCGGAAAATTTTCGACAAAATTTCAGGCGTCGTTCCGTTTCTCCGTCGCGTTACGTCACGTCGCGTCGATGCGTCCTTGTTGGCGTTAATTGCGAAACGCGAGCACGACTCCGGTTAAACAAACGTTACGCGGCGAGTATCACGAGGATGACTCATCGCTCGGCGCGATCGAGCCGAGCAAATCTCGCAGAGCGATAACGCGCGCCGAAAGATTCCGCGAAGTCGCGGAACACGTCGTTCTAATGCTACGTTACATATCCGAGAAGACTTGGATCCTTGGTCGTGACGTTAGACCGCGCCGCGATTATGCGATTCGCGCGCAACATTAATTGTCGTCGACGATCTGATAACGCCAAGGAGATTAGCCCGGCTAGTCCGATCTCGCGATAACACGCGATCCCGCGATCCTGCCAGATTTCGGAGCCGCGGTATCGCTTCGCAAGTAATCCGCTGGTTACGCAATTTCCCGATTAATAGATCGCTTCGGCCCGTCTAAATGCGAGGCGGAGACGAATCTCACTCTCTAACGTCTCCCGTCCCTAACGTCTTGCCTACAAGCTCGCTTCCTAACAATCATTCTACCTTTCGTTGCAACTATTTCCGATCATTCATTCGACGATTACACGTTCCGATGAACATGAACCCACGGGCTTGAACGTTTCGACTCCTCCATTTTGTTTTCTCGAAAAGGACACACGGACATCCTGTTTTCGAGTCGGAGAGGAAATCTCCGTAACTTTTATCTCTCGACACGACGTACTCCAAAGCTCACAGGCAGACAGGAAGAAACCGTGAAATCAAAATTGTGTGATCATGATAAAGCTGTCATATCCGTGTGACAGGCCAGCGTCGCACGCCTTTCGAAATGTGCTGGGTAAACTGCGAACGATAAAAAAATGATTTAGTGACGAAAAGTCCAACAGAAAGGTGCTTAGGTCATGCAGAAGGCCGCGTGGAATGCGTCGAAGGGTTCAGGGTTGAACGGGACAGGAGTTTTACGAAACGGCTGAAAAACGTTTCAGATATTTCGACATACGACGAGCCGTGAAAGCGATTCGAACGATTGCCGCGCGCACGGCGATCAGTTTGGCGCGCTGTGCTGCGATTGGTGGGATCGGGCGGGGAACGATAGATGGCGCGGGAGCGGCCAACCGAGGACCGATACGGCGTCTGCGCGCGCCGATTGGCCGTCGATTAGCCGGCTATTGGTTGACGGTGCTCGCGCCTCGGCCGACCTCGGCTACCCTCGCGCCCCGCCGTCACCGCTTCGGCTCGTCCGAAACTCGGGGCGCCGAACGCCGGCCGAACTCGGCCGAAGGAGCGAGCGAGAGAGAAGGAGGAGGCAGGTGCGTGCTCGCTCCCGAGCACACACGAGATCGCTGTTAATCATCGTTATCGGTGTACACGAACCGTCAACCGATTCGCCGCTTAGAAGCCGATTCCGTTCGCACAGTGTGACCGTTCGGTGCTGACCGAGCACGTTCTCGCGTTTCCCGGGAGTGTCGTCGTCTCGTGTCTCGTGTCGCGTCGTGTCTCTCGAGCTCTTCGGAGCTCTCGCACCGTCTCTATCGCTCTCGAGCGTGTTCTCTTACCGTCCTTCTCTGTCGCGTTCGCTTGCTCGCTCGCTCGCTCTCTCGTCGGCCTGTCGTCGGCCAGCGAAACAATTCCGTGAATAATCGCGAGTACACGGACGGAAACGAGAATCGTCAACGTTCGTCGTGCCGAGAGGTTTCTTCGTGTCTCTGTCTCGTTCGAACGAGAGCCGCGTTCCCGTATTCCGTCGTGTTCGAGCCGCGAGACTCGCCGAGGATATCTACTTTGCCTGTGGCCGTGGCTAGAGAGCGCACACAAGAAGAGAGAAAGAGTCGGTGAATCGCCAAAGGCGGGATGAACGGCAACGGCCGAGCCAACGGCGAGAACCGAGGACGGAATGGCCACGTGCTTGTATGGGAGCAACCCGGCCTGGAAGAAGAGGACAACACGTCGAGGAAACGAAGTATGTCTCTCGATTACCTCTACCGCGATCGTTGCCTCGCGAAACGTCTATCGCGTTCCTAGACTTGGGTAGTTTTACCCGACAACACTTTGCCCCCCGTGTCTTCTGGAAACATTCGACGTGTGCGCACGCGGCTGTATGCGTGTCTGCTGCCCTGCCTGCTTGCTGTGCGCATTCGCGTGCGTGTGTGTGCGTCGGTAAATGCGTCTCCGACCACGTGCTCTCGTTCTCGCTCTCTCGGCTGGCCGCGTCTCCGTCGCTCGACACAGCTCCGTACGTTCGAATTGTTCGGAAACTATTTCGAATTCGAAATTGCCGTTTGGTCGCACAGCCTCGAGTCGTTTGACGTCCGAACGAATAGCTCGATCTACTTGGAAATCGAAATTGATCCGATCATCGAATTTGATCCGCTCAAACTTGGAACCGTTTCAATAGATCGATCGATCCGTTTGATGTTCCAACAAACGAAATGTTCGATCTATTCGAATGTCGGCACGTTCAGAGAGTACAAGTCTCGTCGGATATGTACTGCGAACATTGTTCTTATCAGGAACAATCGATCCCGGTCGGTACTTACCCCATTTATCGCTTCAAGATATTCGCGCACGGATGTTCAGTAATTCTTTCGACTAACTCGAAGGTGTCTACATATACATACGAACTCTTATCAGGCTAATCCCCGTTGACGCTTGAAAACGAGAACTCGGCTTTGATTTGAAAAGATTCGCGGAAAGTTGAAGTGTGTCCCTAGTCGATGAGTAGGAAACGACCGCCCGGTAGTTGACAACAAGCGTAATAAACGCATAGATCGGCGAATCTGACGCAATTAAAACCTCGGGGTTTATTTACAATCGGGCTCTCGACTTCGAACTTTTACACTCTTCTCTTTGTTCATTTACGTATTTAAGGTGGATGGATACACGCGTGACAAACACTAGCAAGGAACTAGAATCTAAGTAGATGTTTTGAGCTGCCCAAATGTTCGTTTGATAGAGGAAGGTTCAGCGCAGATCGCGGTGGTCGAGATTCAACGAGATTATGTTTATATCTGATAACATGAGTGTCCAAAGTGGAGCGAAAACGAGAATTTTTGCTTCGTTGTGAGTAAAAATTGCGGAATAAAGGAGTTCCATGAAAATTGATTTCGGATCTTAATCGTGTTAATAGTCTGTGAATAATGAACCAATAATATTCAACTCGTCTGACGTTTCTCATTTTTGCCATAAACTCGTCAAATCCGTGATTACTTAATAATTATAATAAGAACGGTATCAATACCATGTGTTTTGAAGAAAAAAGAACAAGGAACAATGAACAGAGCCATCTTGATCGTTAGTCCTTCGCTCGAATCGAAATATTTATTTAGTACAGATAGTGTAAGATGGTTCTCGAATGAGATGGTGTTGGAGTAAATACGGATGATTTGACGTAATTTGTGTACTCGGTGTAGAACAGGGGGTTAATTTCTTCAGCCATTTGACGCCATTCTGTGTTTTTTTTTTCAATTTTCGGTTTTCGCTAGCGTGAGTTGCATTTCGCAGGCGTGAGCTGTGACGAGTTCGCGTTAGCCGCGTACACGCAAAAATAATCGCGCGTGGGTGTAACCGCGTCAAGTAGTTCTAACATTTTCCTCGTCCACTTTCACGTTCGCGCTCTCCTCTCCATTTTTTTTCTTCTGAAAGTCTGTTGCCGAACTGTTTTCCCGCGCTCTCTCACTCTCTCTCTCCCGTTCTCTTTTTTCTCTCTTCACTGTGCATCTTGCGCGTCCGCTTGTACAATCTTTTCAATTAATTATTTATGGAACAGAGTTCGTTTATAATCGTGCAAGACAACGACGCTTGGCATTCGTTTATAATTCCTGGCCAGAAAATGTAAAAATAATTAACGAGAGAAGCATGTTTGATTATTTCGCTGACACAGTTGTATGCACAGATGCATCCAATTTCTCTTAATTAAACGAAGGTTCTGGGCGAACGAAACACGGCGCTCGAGAACTTTAATTACGCATAGTTGTTAGAACATTAAGAAATTAGTTTGAACGAGTTTCCTGCTTGCGTGCAAGTGGATCGGTGTGTTATCTTTTAACGATAAATTATTAATAGCACCAAAAAATTGAATCGCGTCGGTATTTGCTATTTATTGAACTGACGTTAACGCTCCGATGGTTTTCTGATTGACTTTCCTCTGGGCAACTTCGTAGTTGCAAGATTTTGCGAAATGCGGCGAACCGTGCAAAAAGTTCAAGCCTAGTCACGGATTCCCGGAACGTTATGCTACGCGTTACGACTTTGGATGGCGAACGTGTGCATAAAACTAATTTGACTTCGTTTATGTAAAATAGTTTGTCACGCGTCGCCGACGCGCTTGGTAATTGAGAAACTCTCGGATAGGCAACGACTCGTATATACAAATCGAACGGGTTTCGGGATGATTCTATGTCTGGAGCTTCCTCGTGGAAGAGGCTAAACATCGATGTCGAAATCGTAGCAGCATATTCGGAGCCGGAAGCTGGCGAACGTATCTTTAAGTGCTGGAAAAGAATCGATGGTTGCACAATTATGTAGCGGTGCCACACAATTGTGTAGTCATCTCGGAGTCAATTAGATTGTTTACGAACAATGAATCTTCGCGTCCGAATGTCGAAGTTTCCGGGCGAGTTGTTTCGCAAAAACCAACATTATAAAGACCATCGATCCATTTTGCATATTTTTCTTGTAATTTTGGAACTCGCTTATGTATGGTAATTGTGTAAAGATTCTTTTTTTATAAGGACGAACCTTCAGGTAGGGGAAAATGGAAAAGTCTCCATTACCGACGAACGTGTCGACACCTTCGTTATCGACAGGTCCTATCGGCGCGCCCTTTATCGACCGAGCGGATTACCGACTAAAAATTCAAATTAGTTTCCGCGCGAAAAGAGATAGAAAATTCCTGCGCAGATCAACGAAATCATTCGCAACATGATCCAGCACTTTTATCCCTGCAATAGCGTAGTTTCCAAGAGTGAAACAACTCTTCGGAAAAATATCATTCTCCTCTGTTACGTCTTAAAATATTCAAAATTTATCGAAACTTGAGGATCCGAGTCAGATAACGAGTACCTGCAATTCCGTCGGTGATAAAACTTATTGATAGTAATCGATGACGTGTTCGTATCGTAATAAACGGTCTATACATACATGAATCGTTATCTCTTCGGTGTAATTTTTGCAATGCTCGCGACGAATAAGACATTGCATCAAGATTTATTATTAATTAGTAATTAGATGTATCTTATCCTCGGATGACGCAGGGTCGTTTCCGTTGTCTGCTTTGCATATATTTGCAAACCAGAGAAACTTGCAAACTTTGTTAAACAATTCCCTATGCACCGGTTATCTGCAACGAATGTAGAATATTTGTCGTAAAACTATAAAAGTTTTTACAATGCTCGGGACAATTATCCTAACTTTCTCGAAGCCAGCGATCCGCGATTTTAGCAAAATCTCGCGCGTTATCGCGGCCGAGAAACGTGGAATCAACAATCTGTTCCGCAAGTTATCGCTACGCTGCTCCGTGATTACTATACATAATTACACGTTTCGAGCAAGAACGTGCGTGTCCAGTGACATTGTTCGCGGACCATCGATTTCTTCCAGCGTTCCTGGCGCGCGCGGGCACACTCGACACGTTCAAGGATATCGTTACACTCGCTAACAATATTCTTCCTCTTCCTCTTTCTATGCTCTCGTTCGTCTTCGTTCGATCGCAACCGAAAAAACGACTTCGTCTATTGCTAAAGAATTCAGCCTTGAGCAGCCAAAAGATGAGATAACACGCTCGTCCAACGTGTACATGCGAATCGTCAACAGAGTCCGCCAGCGAATGATTAATCCGAAATGGTTGCCTCACAAATTACCGCTGAAGGTAATTAAGCCGGTAATTAAGCCTCGGTATTTTCTATTGAGTATTTACGAAAGAGAATCTCTTGGTATCTTGATTTGCCCTCCGGCTGCAACCCGGGTCGTTTATGTCTTGAGCAAACTTTCACTTTTCAATTTCTTGCTTTCCCATATTTATTTTTTCTCATTAATGATCTAAGCTTCTGACGTTTAACAAACGATTATACAGGGTGGGGCGCCACATTTTGCCATCTAGATTTACGTCATTGTCTAGATTACGTCAACAATGTTTCAGATGAAGTTGAATGGTTTTGAGAGGGGCACATTCTGATGGTACATTTTTTTTGTAGGTGGACCTGTAAAGGACATACGAAGGCCATTAATGTTTTTTTAAATGCAATCATATATTTTTTATTGCATCAGTTGATGCTCCTTCATATTCTTTACAAAAAAGTATTAATCTATTTGTGTAAAAAAATCATTAGTTTAGGAGATATTTTAATTATAATTTGTTAGGAAATCTCGAGTCTCTGGTCAATAATATGAATTCAATGTAATAATGTTGTAGGAGAGCAAGAATTCTCAATGTAAATATTTATTAAAATATCTCCTAAACTAATGATTTTTTTACACAAATAGATTAATACTTTTTTGTAAAGAATATGAAGGAGCATCAGCCGATGCAGTAAAAAATATATGATTCCATTTAAAAAAACATTAATGGCCTTCATATGTCCTTTACACGTCCACCTACAAAAAAGAATGTACGATCAGAATGTGCTACTCTCAAAACCATTCAACTTCATCTGAAACATTTCTTGCTATGCGTAATAATAATGACGTAAATCTAGATGGCAAAATGTGGCGCCCCACCCTGTATATTAACCCGTTGTGTAGGCAACCAAAATGTATAGATTATTTTAAATCTATCGTATTTTTAATATATTTGCAGAAATTCTCATTTCAAAGGGGCCTCTAGACGATCGATAATATTGTCAATGTAGGTTGACAATGATATTGAAGCTAACAATATGACAATGCATTGAACCTCTGCTAAACGGTCAATACGCCCTTTCAATGCGCCTGGTCGATATTATTGATAGGCGTATTAACAATATTATTGATCGTTTAGGGGCCCCTTAAGACTACAAATTAATATTGGGTTGGCGAGAAAGTAATTTCGGTATTTTAAGGCGAAATAAAACCGAATTTCTTTATTCGAGCGACGAACTTTAATCAAAATTTAATTGAAATATTTTCTTATTTATTCTTTTTGCCGAAAGATCATCGAACAAAAGGGAAAATATCTTATCCATTAAAGTTGAATAGCTTGAATAAAAAAATTGAGCTCTGGTTCACCTGAAAGTACCGAAATTACTTTCTTGCCAACCCGATATTATTAGCGAGCAAAGATTGGACATTCGGTGAAACCTCGTAATATTTTTAGAGGAACAATGCAGTAAAAAACCGGATACCAGGTTGGTTACACAAGGGTTAAAGTAGGGACGTGTTCCAGGATTTTTTTAGATTTTTTGGAAACTTAGAGCAGTAAAAAATTTAGTCGCGAACGTCGCCGATAAAAATAAGGTTGCAAACGGAGGGTTAAAGAGAGCGTATTAAAGTAATAAAAAAAAAATGGCCTCCGATCAATTACAGCAGCCCTAAAAAAAATATGAAGGAACAACATTCGGAGTGATATCGATTCTTCAACTACGTTCTCGTGTGCAGCGTAATCACGCCTGATCGTTAAAGTATCCGTCATTGTTGGCGAAGATCTCAAAGGATGAACAAGCTTGAATCGCACGAGTGTTCGTGTATATATTTGCTCGCTGCGCAAGTTCTTTCGTAATACGCACCTCCACCATTCAAACCAACATTTGTCTTATTTAACCACGTCGAATCCTCGCAATGTGTGCATTAGACTAGAACCGAACGAGCTTACGAGACAATCTGATCAAATACATGAACATCGGTACAAACTGAAACATTGATCTAACCGGAAGTAGCTTTTCTCGTGCGAGCATGCGTGATGCTTAGACTGCGGATTTTATGTATTCGTGACAAAAATGAGTTGCTCCATTTGTCAGAAAGATTTGATGAATTGGATAATACTAACAGATTACCGACCGGTGATTGATGCATAATTTTGAAAAATTTATGGTACATGGCTAAACACTTTTTAATGGAACCTGCAATAGCAACAGTAATTTTCATTATGAACTAACAAGTCACCCACAATAACGTGATCTAATAGTTTCATTTAAGATTGCAATGTAAAAGAAAATTCCTATGCTTTCTTTTGGTACAGCACAATTATTGAAAATAATAATAATTAGTGTTAACATATGACTTTTGACCTGGTGCAATTTGTCGGAAATATGTAAAATAGTTACAGGATTTTTTCGAAGGCGAGAGGAAAGAATTGTGTAACGAATGTAATAAATATTTAGTACCTAGTCGAAATGATTAAAAGAAGGAACGCGTTCTTGAGTGACTGCTATTTCATGTTATAAGAAATACGAAAAATTTTGACTTTGCCTAATGATTTTGTCTATGGAAGGGATGCTTCGTCGGATACGGTAGTCGCTGGCTCGATCGGCTCGAGATTTCGGGCAAGCGATAAGCAACCGTATCGATACGTAATCGCGCGACTGTTCGGTTTCCTCGAGTCGAATTCCGACCGTGGCGCGGCACGAGCCAAAGGTCGCTCGGCTGTCGGTCGTCGGACGAAACCGAGTCTCGATCGTTCGATCGCGTGGAAACCGATTCGGTCTGAAAGAGAACCGATCGCTCCTCTCCTCCTCTCTCATCTCCTCTCTCATCTCCTCTCCTCTCGGAAAGATCGAGTATTGCGCGAACGGATACACACGCGGATTTCGCGGAGCGCGTGTCTCGGCTTTAGGCGGCTTATTAGCTATTTCCACCGACTCGCCTCGCGAGCACGTGCTCGTCGGCTGCTAGTCAGCTGCTCGGCGGCGACACCCGACTAGGGATGGGCTCAAGTAATACGCAAGCGGCTTCAGGCGATCATCGATCACATTCGAACCCTTCGTAGCGCGAGCCACGAGCGTTCCTTCCCCCAGGAGCCTCTTAGATTGCCCCCGACGGCCACGGGGCAATTATCTCGGAAAAAGAAACGGAAAGCATCCGATGAGATAACATTCACCCTCTCATTCTGTTGAAAAGGCTACAAGTGGGTGTGGCTTCGTTGATCCCTGTTTGAATGGAGCTTAAATAACACTCCGTACGACGTCATTAATCCGCTCCCTCCGTGAAGACTTCTATAAGTGGGCGTGGCTTCTTTACTCTCAATCTCACAATGAACTTTGAACCATGCTCGACAGAGTAACGTGTACCCATGAGCATCTACAGGGAGTTTTTAGAGTCCGATTTCTGCCGTTGTTCAGCCTAGATTCTGTTGTACCTCACAAAAATTTAACTTTAAAGACTGTTGCTCCTAAGTATTGCTCTCTTTGTTTAAAATAGGCGTGACCTATCTAGCGAATAGGCGTGGCTTCGTTACTGGGCGTGGTTGAGAATGTACAACTACTTGCCAAGTGCATTGGAAACTTTATTGGTGTCCAAGTAAACTCGATTTCCAATCGATACAGTATTTTATCCATAAATGTCCCAAATGTCTGGCCGTTAAGTGTCCCGGAGCTATCCCCACTACTGCGGGGTACACCCCCTTCGGTCACCGAGAAGTATGACATCATACGGCTCGGGTATATCGGTGAGACCACACCAATCCGAATGTCAAACTTCTTTATTTTTCATTATTTTTTTATGGAACTTTCTCCAACATATTCGTGGCATTTTTCTAATGGAAAATTATACGAAATACGATATAATTCCGATGATATTTACTTGTGTAATGGACGACCAAAGTTTTGAATGCAAGGGGGAACAGCGTATGGGAGGTTTTTTGAACTGTGCCGGCGCGCTGCTACTCTCCGCGTCTCTTCTTTTCTTCAAGTAAATACCAATCATATTTGGTATCATTTTGCTTTCGAAAAATGCCACGAATATGTTGGCGAAAATTCCATAAAAAAATAATGAGAAATAATGAGAAATAAAGAAGTTTCGCATCGGATTGCATAGTTATGTTTACACTTCTCAACGACCGAGGCCTCTCGAGATCGGTTGTCCTTCTCTACGTTCGGCAAAAATCAAAGAATAGTATCCCTGTCGTATAAGTGTCCCTGTGCAGACCCGTGTTGGGGACTTACAGTGGCGCGCAATAATACTCGGCCGTTCTAAAAAAGACGATAACTTTTTTAATATTGCACTATACAATTTGAATTTTTTTTTAAAGTTGGAGCAATTAGTTTACTACAGGATGTGAAAAGAAATATTTTAAAAAATACTAAAAGCTGCATTTTCAACTTTTTGATGTGGGCCTATATTGAAAATTTAAAAAATACGTTCTGCAGATCCGTGTCAATTAAACATATTATGAAAATGTCGTCAAAATCGGTCGACGTTGCAATGAGCTACGAACGTTTAAAGATGGTAAAAATTGCAGATTTTCACGATTTTCGACCTCCCGCTGCAATAAATCTAAGGATCTTACATCTTTCAATGCCTGTCGTTTTTTCCTGCATCGACCGGTTTCCATGAAACTTTCACAGTGCATATAACTGAAACAGATCTACAAAACGTATTTTTTAAATTTTCGATATAGGCCGATATAAAAAAGTTGAAAATTCAAAACTTTTAGTATTTTACCTACAATTCCAATCAATTGCAATTTCTGAAAAAATTTCTTTTCACATTCCGTAGTAAACTAATTGCTCATGCTGTCCAAAAAAAGTCCAAATCGCATGGTCTAATGTTTAAAAAGTTATCGTCTTTATCGGCCGAGTATTATTGCGCTCCACTATATATCGATAAAATACTGTAATAATAATAATTGAGTTTCGAAATTAATTCGTGAGCACACATGGAACTCGACGCCATCTCTACATCGGCGTCGGCGGGCGCGACGGCGTCGACGGCGACGCCGACGTCGCGTCGGAACGCCTGACGGCCTGACGCACGTCTCGTCGCGCTGCCAACGAGCCTTCTCGTCCTCGGACATCGCTTCTTCGCGAGCGCTATGAACAAACCTCGAACTTGACACGCGCAAGCCGATCGGAGCTGTCGATTGCATCGATGTTGCATCGCGTGGCGTTGCACCGACACGCGCTCGCAACGGCTCGAATCTAGCGGGTTTTCGATCCAGCCAACGCATTGTTGTTTTTGAGCGTTCGTTGACGCAACAATTTATTTACATATGTCACATATAAATTTAAGCGAATTTCTAAAGTTTTACTACAGAACGATTATACTAAAAATTATATATTATACAGTATAAATGATATATATATATATATATATATATATATAAATCCCGCAAGGGATTGATCTATTAAATAACTAATGGAAGAGTACTCTTGCTTGGTTTATTACTAGACCCCGGATGTTTATGCAAAATAAAAAGTTTGTGCATCAATTACAAGACGCAGAAGCTAAATATAAATTCATATTCTTCATTAATAATTTGAATGTGATGAAAATAATATATTAATACTCTCGAAATCTTTTAATATTTTCACTGTTTTAAATTGCACTTGCTCATTTTTTGTTCGAAATGCATAAAGTCCCGGAGTCTATTTATTACGTGCGGACTGCGGATCTTTATGCAAAATAAAATATCTATGCATCGTTTGCAAGAAAAGTAAGGTAAATAGGAATTCATTCCTTTGGATAATAATCTGAATGATTTGAAAGTAACCAATGCTTACATTATTCAAATATGTTTACCATTTTCTGTTTCACGTTTTTGTCATAAATGCATGAAATACGCAGTCTAGTATCTCGAGGAAGAGAATTATTTGCTGCTAGTCTTGGCGTGGAAAACGAAAATACCTGTAGTGTTATTAGTGCTATCAATTGACAGACCAATTACGATTTGTAAATTATATCGAAACTGGTCCAAATTCGCCTACTCTTTCCTACTATAAATGGAACGCAAACATACGTGCACTCTGCACATTCGGTTACTGTAAACTTTCTTGTTTTGGCAAGCAGTCGTGCAAGTATGGAACTATTAACCTTCGCGTGCTCTTGAAGGTTCGACCATTTTGTGACTCTAGATACCGTAAAAATCTATACTCGAATTACATCGTAGATCGACGAAGATTTCGGCGATCCCTCGAGTATCTGTTTCCGAGGATGGAACGAATTAAAATATGTAAAACATGCAAATTACAGCTGACCCTCGGCCTCGATGAGAAGCTGCAAAACAGATTCGCAATACACGATACACAAAGTGATGTAACTTCGAAAGAATAGATAAAGGTAGCAATGTTTGTATTTGTGAACTATCGTGCGAGATAATGCGAACGACGATAGCGCGTCTCGCACTTGCGAATTCGCGCGTGTGTCGCTCGAAAAGTTCATTTCTGCACGTGAGAGGCGAAAATTCGATTCTGTTGGATCTAGTAGATCGGCGAGGTCGACGATCATCGATCGGGGGTATCGATTCAAGGTCGACAGCCCAATGTCGATCTCCGAGCGACGTTGAATACACGAGCAAGTCGCATTTGTCTGCAAATATTATAATAAATATAGAGGGTGAGGCATCTAATTGGATCACTTCGAATAATTGCTAAATTATGCACTGTCCGTAAAATATTATTTCCACAGGTGTATCAAAGACGACATGGTGTGCAACACTTAACAATATCTGAATTAAAATATCCGCTAAACTAAATCTGTATCATTTTCTTCGCAGTTACAGTGATTAAAACGTCTTTATCAACAAAAATGTCGTAGAGGAGACAAGAAAATTTATATTTTTTACTAGCTGTACACGGCCACGCGTTGCTGCGGCTCAGTCTGGAAAAAAAGGAAAAGAAAGAAAAGAGACAGCGCACGTTTCTAATATGTTTTTTGGTGAACTACAGCAGATCGATTGCACTGAAAAAGAAGAGAAAGAAAGTTATAACAAAAACATTAAAAAAAAGGAAAAAACACGAACTAAAGAAAAAACGAAAGAAAAGAAAAAATACTAACGAAATATTTTGAACAAACGAACATTTACATTTTTATTTATATAGATATGACCACGTTTATTTCAATGCTTAAATATTTTTTGATTGATAAATTTTATTTCATTTGAAAAGAAAGGCGCGCACCATTCATATTTGTTAGACTTTGCTCGAAATCTTGATCGCGAGCGCGACTCGTTAAAATACGACAAGGGGTTAATACCTTTTTAGAATTGATAAAAAAAAACTCTGTGTCGATCGGGACAAAGAAAAATATACGGTTCTATTTAAACAATCAATTGTGTGCCCCGCGTCAAGTCCCCTTCGATGCCATGTAACGTCTGTAGAAATAATTTTGTCGTGCAACGTATAATTAGAAGTTATTCGAGTTGAGGTGGCTCGTATTGTTTGGTTCTCCGAGAGCAACTGTGTCGCGAGCGAGTTCAACTTGCTAAATCAGAGGCGTTCACACCTGTCGGGGGAGTAGCTCTCGCGAAAAAATGTGGCAAGTGTCACTTCCTAGTGTACTCGCACCTTTACGAGGCTCGCGGGCGCGACAAGCTGCGCAAAATGATCGCGAGTACGGTTGCGGGCCGAAAATAAAGCTTGCATCGGATCTAATAATAAGCTGCATCATTATTACTCGATCTTATCGGCCGGAAATTGTATAAATAACCGACGCGCGAAAAGTGTTTCGCGCGGTCGCCCTACGGACCGTCGATCCCGCGTGTCTCGCATGTTTCGCGTGATTCACGCGGTTCCGCGCTCGTACAGACGCAATAAACGATAATTATGTGCGATCAGAAACTGGAATATATTTAGATAAATAATTAAATATAACAATAAATCATTGTAATACGTAGTAATTAAATACACGATATAACCACGACCAATTACGTAACACGAAATAACGCGGCTACTCTTATGTAGCCAACCAATATTATTTTGACGAGCCAGACTCGTGACGAAGGTTTTTAACAACGTCTAACAAATATGAATGTCACGCGTTTCATTTTAGATGGAATAAAATCGGATTCGTTTGTAATCAATATTTAAGCATTAAAATAAATGTAGCCATACAAAAAATTTACATTTTCTTTTCCCTTTTACGACATATTGCGCGTAAAGACGTTTTAATCACTGTAACTGTAAAGAAAATGGTACTGCAAGGGTTTGAAACAGTTTGTGTTTAACATATTTGCAAACATTGTCATTTTTAGACTATAAATTAATATATTAGCGAGCAAAGAGTGGACATACACAGACGTTTTGTAGTATTTTTAGAGGAACATTAACAAGTTGTTGACAGAAATGCAGTAAATGGGTGCCCGGATGGCCACGCAAGGGTTAAATAATCTTAAACGACGACTCGACACGATCATATTACGACTCGATACAATAATCATATTGTAAACATTCGGAACGTACGCTGCTTTCTTGAAGCGTTCGGTGACAAAAACATCTGATATCGATTTCCGGATTATCAACCTAGTAATGTATTTACTTTCTCTCTCCTTCTCTCTGACTGCCTTAGGCTACCGCAATAATATCTGAAGGGGCCTGTGTCCTGCAAGAAATTTCGCAAACGAGGAAACGGCATTGTCCCCGGCTCAAGGACCGTCTTGTCAGCAGACCGCCTCGAATTCCGCACACAGCTACCGAATTAGCCTACGACCATCGCGAGTCTTCGCGATTAGCCGAATTGAAACGATATCTGTGTACGAAGCCGATAGGAAATCGACGAATTGCTAAATCGCGGATCAACTCAGCTGTTAATTACTTTTCTTGGGAAGCTAACTTGTTCATTCGTGAATTAATTAACGAACTATTATCATTTTATGTGTACATAATTTATATTGAATCTGGGTGTGGGTGTAGTCCCACAAAGTCATGCCAGAGTCGCGTGTTCTACATCCGTTTTTCCTCGGTCAACCAATTATTCAAGTTACACGTATTCCCCGACTGTCATTCATTTACCTCTCTGTGGAGGAGTGTGGACTCAACAGTCCTCTGCTATTGTTGGACAATGAGACGACAGAACAGTAAGCGTTTCTCTGAAAAGAAAAATGGAGAAATGTGTACTGTAATATAAAGTAGACGCTTAACTTTCTGTGATCGATAATTGTTTGAAGACACTCGATTTCTCTATAAAGTTAGAACGATCTACTGGGTTGTCGAAGGCCATAGACGAAATCTAAGTCTACGTCGGTGTCGTCGAACCACGTCGGCCGGCTTATCCGCGCTCAGACACGCTCGTAATCGATTCCGTTGAAACGATGAATCGGCTACGCGGCGCCGATCATCGACGTCATTCGGAGCCTGCTCTGAATGATCTACGCAGACTTCGCGACCTTCTCTAACGATGATATCGATCATCGTACCCTTGAATCGGGATCTTTCTCTTTCTCATTGTTCCTTTTGATCTCGCGTTGACATGTTGCTCGCCTCTGCGAGCACGTAGCCTGCGAGCCAAGTGACGCAACGGGTGCTGCGGGGTCGTTTGGTCGATCGCAGATAATTGATAATCATTTTCGAGGAAGCACCGCCGTCGAGATTTATATATCGTGGCCCGACTCCCCGCCGATTCGATAGACTATTAGACGAATGTTCAGTTATCCAGAGTTAACATCGGTGAGGGAAACCGTCCGGCATTTTTCCAGAAACGGATTGTAAGCGTTGTCGTGACCGCCGACGCAAGATGATAGGCGTTATCGATGCGTTTTTTTCTCGCCGATATCGTTCGATTACGTAACGATGCATGAAGGGTCGCGACGCTGCCGTTCACTGTGATTCTTGAATGTTTCAGGGTGGATCGGTTCCCGCCATGTGGTCACGTTCATGCTGTTCCTGGGTATGGCGAACGCCTACGTGATGAGGACCAACATGTCCGTGGCAATCGTAGCTATGGTGAACCATACGGCGCTACGTGACCGCGACGACCATGGTATTCCGACCTACGAGTGCGGCAACGATCCGAACACGACCGTCGCCGAAGCTGTAAGCATCTGATTACGGTTCAACGCTTTGGCAAACGGAAGTGTTTCGCCAGGTTTCTCAAGGCGGTAGACTCGTTTCCAGGATTGCAAGGGTGCGGGATTCGCGTTCTCATTTCTCGATAATACAAAAATAGGGTTTTTCAGTAGTCAAAAATGGTAGATAAAAGATCGATCTTGGGCGCTGTCGCCCATAAAAGTCCTATTTTTTCGTTTACGAGGGGTAATTTATGAAAATAGCTACACGCGCAGTCGTATGCTTCCGAATAATGCAAATTACGACTCGTAAACGAAAAAAAATAGGACTTTTGAGGATGACAGTGCCCTAGATTGATCTTTTATCTAGCGGTTTTGACTACTGAAGTACCCCATTTTTCTGTTATCGAGAAATGAGATCAATCCCGGAAAAAGGAGTCTACTCCCTTAACACTAATCGTACCACGACCGGTCAAATGACCAGCGACACATTTTTACTTTATAATCATTGATGTTGCAAGGATAATTCCATTAGAGATGTTATTAAATGAGTTTCATCGTTCAAGCACGTATTGTTATAAAAATTGCAAGAAACCCAAATAAATTCGGTTTTGTAATTTTTATAAAACGATGTAGAGCAGTCCCATTTCGTGCTCGGTACGGTTAGTGTTAAAACCGTCTGCCGTGGTACAATTTTTACAGACTGTGTTTACGTGCAAGATACGAGAACGTAGGAGAAATTGCAATTGGACGTTCGATTTTAGAGCCACAGCGATGGCGAGTTCGATTGGGACAGCACCAAGCAGGGCTACCTGTTGAGCTCGTTCTTCTACGGCTACGTGATCACGCAGATACCATTCGGTATACTCGCGAAACGTTATGGATCCAAGTACTTCCTCGGTGTCGGGATGCTGATCAACTCGGTGTTCGGTTTGCTGGTGCCGGTAGCCGGCCGTGCCGGATATTACTGGCTGATGGTGGTCCGATTCATCCAAGGCCTGGGCGAGGTAAGTTTGTCTTTTCCCCCCATGATTTTTCTTTTTCTATCTTTCTCTCTCTATCTCGACAACTCGTCGATCGGATAACAAAAAAAAAAAAAAAGTGGCGATCATGGAACGAATAGCGAGAAAAGAAAGAGTATAAACGAAACACGTTAACCTGTTCACTGGGCAACAACCCCCTTTCGAACCTCGTGTGTGTAAAAGAATCGAGACGAACCAGCGGTTCAACGGAGAGACGATGACAAGCTCGGGAACCAAAAGCTCGATGGATCGATAGCAAAACGATTTTCGGTAGCCCGTCTGGCATGTGTGTGTGTGTTAAAAAGAAACGAAAAGGATTCGACGCTGAAACGAGACTCGAACGCGCTCGTAAGTAAACGGATGGGAAAACGTCTCCACCCAGTAAACAGGTTAAAAAGAGAAACTTAACACGACGAAAATTGCCGTGTGATGTGTGAACGCTTTTTGATCGTTCGGGTGTATTTCCTCCCCCTAGGAATGGATTATCCCTATTGCAGGGTCCAATTGTGCCTTGCACGCACGCGATGCTGGCCAAGTGGATACCGCCGAATGAACGCAGCAGGATGGGTGCCTTCGTCTACGCCGGTAAGCTCGTTCGCTGCCTTCCTCGATACCGCTCTACGAGGCCCTAGACCTCCTTTCGTCGCGCGAATCCCGAATGCCGGTTCTCTCGGCTGCCCGCGGCCTACCGATGGACCCGAGCGTGTACCCAAAGGCTGCCGGATCGACCGTCCGTCTGGACACACGCTTCTTCCTTTCCCGCTCCGTCTTATTCTTCTACTTCTTCTTCTTCTTGTTCTCCTTCTACGTCAGGCATGTCCAGGTAGGGTTTTCGCGATCCTAAGGAAGAGCGAGGATGGCTCACGAAGGGGTCCGGCTAGTTGGCTCGCTTCCAAAGCCCCCCACCGCGCTATTATGGCTATGCGGGGGGCGTGGTCTGGCTCAAGCAGAGGGTCCGGTGAGTAAGTTCGCTTCCAAAGGCCCCCCACCGCGCGATTATGACTCTCCGAGGGGCGTGGTACGTTTCGTGGGCGTTTTTTGGCCGGTGAACCTGGCTCGCGTCGCTTGGACATGCCTGTTCTACGTGTCTACTTTTCTTTCTATTTCTATCATTATCGGCGTCCTTCTCGATGACGCGCACCACTAATCGATGATATTTTTCACATGCTACGACACAGGTGCCCAATTCGGCACCGTGATATCTATGCCGCTCAGCGGACTCCTCTCCGAATACGGTTTCGACGGTGGCTGGCCATCGATATTCTACGTGTTCGGAACGGTCGGGACTATCTGGTGTGTTGCGTTCCTTCTGATGGTCTACGAGGACCCTGAGAGCCACCCCCGTATCCCGGAGGACGAAAAGAAATACATATTAAGTGCTCTGTGGGGCAACGCCGGAGCTACCGTGAGTATAGCGCTCTAACTATTGTTCCTCTTATAAAGACGAGGGTAGGACTATGAGATACTCATTTTATTTTTTAAACCAGAAATTCTCGGAATAAATGGAGAAAACCAAACGGTAGAATTAGTACACTACACCTACCTACTAGTTTCCAATTATTGAAATTATAAAAATTCATTTATGGAAAACAATGTCCTCTCCTCCATCGTTTGAATACGTTATACGAATCATGTTTCTCGGGCGTTGCGCAGTCTCCTCCAGTGCCGTGGCGCTCTATCGTCACCTCGCTGCCATTCTGGGCCATCCTGATCGCCCACATGGGTCAGAACTACGGATACGAGACGCTGATGACCGAGCTGCCCACCTTCATGAAGCAAATTCTCCACTTCGACATTAAATCGGTAACTCTAGTTCTTTATACCCACCGGATCCGAATCTGTGTGTAGAAAAGAGATCTTGCAGGATGACAGGAAGGATATAGATCCTTTCCCTGACATGGTATTAGAATGATATACCCACCGCAGATCTCAGGATCAGCTGCCGAGCCTAACGATTCACCTATTCATTTCAGAACGGCAGCATTTCCTCGCTTCCGTACCTTGCCATGTGGATCTTCTCGATGTTCATCTCTCACGTGGCCGATTGGATGATCTCCACGGGCAAGTTCAACCACACCACCACGCGCAAGATCATCAACAGCATAGGTCAATTCGGACCCGCGATCGCGTTGATCGGCGCCTCCTATACCAGCTGCAACTCCTGGCTAACGGTCGCAATCCTGACGGTCGGTGTCGGTTTGAACGGTGGTATCTACTCCGGGTTCAAAGTGAACCATCTGGACGTGTCGCCAAGGTTCGCTGGGGTGCTGATGTCCTTCACCAATTGCCTGGCGAACCTCGCCGGGCTTCTCGCCCCGATCACAGCCGGATACATTATCGTCGGAACGGTAATTATCTTTGACGTTGATCTCGTTGATCGCGCTTGTTTCTGCTCGAGCAGAGTCTCTTGTGTACAACGCGATGCCCCTCGTCGATTGTCGCGGTACAACCGGCACTTAACCGTCTTCTGCTGCAACGTATTACATTTCATGAAGTTTACACGAAGATGTAAAAATAATTCGTTTCTCGATGCAGCAATGGAGTCGGCTAGTGTGTCTACATATTATGGTGGAAGACAGACGTATGTTACACTACCCGATTCTTTTAGAGCCACAACGAGCAATGAATTGCGTTGAAAATTTCTTGTTATCCTAGTGCTGTGATAGTTATCGAGGCAGTGTAGTACATTGTCCGCGCGGATCTAGTAACGAGAGGATTTTGATTTTTCAGCCGACGCAGGCAAAGTGGAGGCTGGTGTTCATGATCTCGGCGAGCGTCTACATCGTGTGCGCGGTGTTCTACATAATCTTCGGATCCGGGAAAAGGCAGCCGTGGGATAACCCGGATAAGGACGAAGAGAAGAACGAGAAGCAAGGGTTGGAGCCCGTGAAAACAATATCGGAGACGCAGCATTGACGACGCGTCTGGTCGCGCGACGGACGCTCGCTCGCTCCTTCTCTCGTTCTCTCTCTGTTTCGCGGCTCCTCGGACCCTCTGTCGCCGATTCGATCGCGCGATAGACTATTTTTGCATCGGCGAGCGCGTTCGTTCCTACAGTGCTCGGTGAATCGCGCGAAACAGTCGATTCGGTTGCCAGAACGGGTTGCGACGCTATGCGGAGCTGGAAAGTTGGGATGCGGAAGGAACGCAGGTCTGATTGTTTACTGGCCAGGCGTGTTCGCGTTCTTGGTACTGTCAACCGGTCGAGCCGTTTAAAGCAACGCGGACGCACGTTGTTTGCTAACAGTCTACCAAACGATATGCGCACACGTTCTTCAAAAACATCCTGCGGGGACGATGTTTGTCGAACACGAGACAGAGATTCCGAGAGTACGAACGGAGCGAGCGGGGAGTAGCCCTAGCCCTCTTTGTTGCCCTAGGCCCTTTCCGTTGCCATCTATCCAACCCCGCAGAGCATGGCCAACTTCGTAACGACTCGCGATCCGTGCACGGTTCATCGCTTCCTACATATTTATTGTCGAGCGCGCGATCTCTTTCGCAAATATTTGTATAGCGACTAACCGGGACATTTCCGCGATCGTTGCGTCGACGTTTTGATCGCCCATCCTCTTCGCATGATATCAAACGCGAGACAGTTGTGACTGCGGACTTTATGCATTTGTGATAAAAATAGTTCGGTCAAACCTTACTGGAAGAGTAAATGCATATTCATTTAACTTCTGTTCCGTATAACTGAACAATTTTTATTTTGCATAGAGGTGCGCAGTCTAGTCCTGAAAGCTCGGTAACAATTGAGATTGTCTTAGGTGACTCTTCGGGATAATGTAACACATGAATCAAGAATTAAAAAATTACGATTATAGCTTCGTTTTCAAATGATTCAAGATCCCCTTGATCTACCAGTAGTAGAATGCGTGAGTCATATAATTGGCTGGTCTGCTGGCACTGGTTTGATTAAAAATTTTCAAACAAAATTCTTGATTTTCGTGTCGTATTGTATCGAAGAATAACCCCTTATATTTTCTCCCATCGGTTTTCGAGCATTCTGTACAAGATGGACCCTCGAAAATATCAGCGTGACGTTCGGCGAGTTGTTCTGGCGAGTTGAATTGAACGTCTTGTTGCTACGCGATGTTCGAATGGAATCAGGAGTAAACGGAAGTGTGTTTGTGCATGTAATACTAGAGAGAGAGAGAGAGAGAGAGAATGGGAGAGAGTGTGAGAGATAGAGAAGCAGGAAAGTCGAGCGAGTGAGACGAGCGAATGCAGATTTTACATTTTTATATAGCGTCCCTTTTCGTTTTACGAAACACGTTACGTGCCTTACGACCGACGAAGCCAAAAGAAAAGTATAAACACCCAAGACTATAGACGGGCGTCGCGGGTAAACGACGAGTAAAAATGTCTACTAGACAGAAAAATCGCCCGATCGTTCGGAAAGCAGCAGTATTAGAGCAAAATCAGCCTCGCGTTCGACGCCTTCTCGGTTGCGCGCCCGCGTGTTTTATCGCAACACAACTGCCATTTTGTATTGTACGTAAACAACCGCCCGGTAATCGATCAGCGAGAACCATCCTCGATCCACGATCTCTCGCGCAGCACCCCTTCGCTTCGAGAGCGTTCCAGGAGCAACACGTTGCAATACAACAATGGTTTTATACATACTTGTAGATATTTCCACGCGTATCTTTCTACTAAGTTATTAGCCGTTAGAAGAATCATTGCTCCTACTTATTTATACGACGTGTACAAAGCAGACGGAAACATATATTGGAACAAAAAAAAGAAATGGGCGCTTCGATCCGATCCGATCCGATCCGATCCGCAATCGCGAGTCGAACGCCCACGAAAAACATTCGAAAGAAACCATTTACACCTGCATAGTGGAATGCATTTTTCTCCTTTTTTTAATTATAATTGTTGTTGTCACTATTATTATTATTAATACTACGTAATTATTATTATAATTGTTATTGTTATTATAATTGTCATCGTCGTCGACTTCGTCATACTGTCATTGTCTTCATCGTCATTGTCATCGTCACCGTCATCGTCATCGTTATCGTTATCATCATCGTTCTCATGAACCATTTTTCACGCGACGAACATCAGTCTTATAGTCGTTACCGAACAATCACGTTGCTACAGAACCAACGCCGTTCTCGATTCGTGTCTTCTTCTTTTTTTCATTGGCTCACAGATAGACGGACGGTCCAGTCAGTCGATCAGAGAGACAATTACGAGGAATCTGTTTGTTTCTGTTTGTATTCCCGATCTATAATGCAACAAAGGTTTTCAGCGTCCTCCACACCGCGTTCGGCTCGTTTAGGACCACGCGATCTCGTTGTTGCACAGTACCTGCGTTCTTCTGTGATCACGTGCCAAGGAAGTGCCTTCCACACACTTTCTCCGATCGCTACCGTCGTCGTTCTCTCGTTTATCCGGTAGCCGCGAATTAGTTGTACAAAGTTGAACGCGAAACGATCGACCCAAGCCACCGATCACGCGAATCGCGTCGCGCGACGATTCTTCGCGGAATCCGTGCACGTACGTATACCCCTCATGTATATGTATATCCTTGTGTATATGTATATGTACACCCGTCGACGATCGTGATTGCAAACACTTTTGACCGCGGAACAATTGCACGCATCGCCCTTGCCGGAGAATTGTACGGTTTTACAGTCGTCCACGATGGTCCAAACAATTTCGAATCGATATTTTTGTATAAAGATTTATTGATCGTTGCGCGCAACGCACCGGGAAACGGCACGATCATTTGTGCGATCCCAAGAAAACTATTTTCATGGTTGAAATTAGAAAATATGTGATAATACACGAGTGCAGGTATAAATAAAATGTTGTTCCAACGAGAAACGAGTTCATGTTCATTCCCATCCTGTCGGTAGCTCGATCAGTCGTGTATCGTGCAATTCGAGTACTTTCGTACATGACCGAGCTCTAAATAAAATTATGATGTGCATCGACATTCACGTTTTTGTTTCAGAGAACGAAATTAACAATTTTCGAATTTTTAATCGCATAAGCATTGGCATCGGGGTACCGAGAAACATACAATTTATTTAACCCTTAGCACTCGAGTGACGCCTTTGAGGCGACATTAATAATTGCTGTACTATTAATTAAAATATTGTGTTTACATTATTAGATCTGTTGGTATCTAATCAATTACTCAACATTTAAGTATTGTATGAAGTATTACATCAATTTCATATCTATCAAATTTAAAAAATCATACAGGATGGAAATATTATAATTATATTATATTATAAGCTTAAAATAGCTCCGAGTGCAAAGGGTTAATACTATTGATATATTGCAGGACAAGCTAGGTATAGCAATATAGCAGTGGCCTGATCATTTAATATAATTGTCTGTACCTCGCCTGTGACACAGTCCGCAATATTGCAGTAGACGTGTGACGATGCGCCGACTCTGTATGAGCCAGTCTACATTCTTGTTATAAATATATTTAGAATATAAGTTATGTACATGTAAAATACAAACATTTCATGTATAAAATTACAATGAATAAATAAAGACAATGTGATAAAGAGAACGTATCTGCGTATATATTTATTGAACCACAAAATTTACCCGACCGTTTGACTTGACGTTGAGTTGTACTACTGAATTTCGTGCCACCTCCTTCGATATCATATTCTCCTAATACATAGACCAATATTCTAGGTTTTCGAAAAATTGCAAACGTCTGGCTTGTGATCGAGTTGTACTATTGAATTTTCGAAAATTTTCGACCGTCTGACTTTACGTTGAGTTGCACTACTGAATTTCATGCCACCTCCTTCGATATCATATTCTCCTAATACAAAGTTACAATTTTGAATGTGTTCATATGGTGTGTGAAAAACTGCGTATTGTTGAGTGATTCTCCCTTACGACTGTGGACCATCATAGCTTGCGTGCACTCTGTCATCGACGAGAAGACTGTTCTATTCAGCGACATGGGCAAGTGGGCACAGGCACCGACGAGAGACTGTTGTGAGAGTCGTGCACCGACGAGATACTCAGAGGCCTTCTGCACCGACGAAATGCCGCCGATGGCCTTCTGTTTCTCACTCCAGTCAGAATATAGCCTAGAGGGCGTAAGAGTACACCGAAATATTCAAGTTTCACGTAGTCCCTTAACCACGGCGCCAACCGGTGATGTTGGAATCGATTCGAACATTCAAGCATATGTATATCGCACAGTACACCATTTTTTTTTCTCTCAAATCACATTTTTTAGGTGAAACAATTGCTTGTTCCAATGTAATAACTCTAAAAATTATTTATTACACATACACAGTAAAGCCAACTTTCCTCCCAACAGCAGAAACGTCGAAAAAATTCGATTGTTATTGTTTTTGACAGTGATGTCCCACAACAAAAAATCTAAAAAAAATTGACAACACTGCCTGTTGTAGTAGTTCATCAGGGGCTGGCAGTCTTTAACAGTATCTCGTCGGTGCCAAAGCACAAGTTGGTACATGACCAACTGTCGATAATATTTGGCTAACAGTTTGAACGTTTTGCCCCTTCATGGAATGGCGCTGTACGAACATTTTAAAAGAGCAAATGATTCCTACCGGAATTTGCATAAAGCCTTATGGCAAAATAAGAATTATTTTTTCTTCACTTAAATAGAGAATCGTATTTCAATACTCTGCCATTGAAATTTTGTGAGCAAATGATTCTTACCGGGATTTGCATCAAGTCTTATAGCAAAATTAGAATTATGTGTCACTTGAATAAAGAATCATATTTCAATACTCTCCTGTTGAAATTTTGCGATTTCTGAGGACTCAAATTTGAGTCGATTTTACAATGTACTCCCGTATTCTCGCGAGGAGACACATTACCAATAGTATTCGCCCACAACATTGACAGATATTTCATCGGGCAACTATCCCTCGCGAAGTAATCAGATTTTCGATTTCGAAAAAAAAGAGGGAGTAACGATATTGTTGCGATCGTGAAAGAAGCCGCTTAATGGCTCCAGCATTGGGCCATGTATTTCTCGGCCCTGGCTTCTTTTTCCCGTAAATACGAGGAACAGATAAAACGTCTAAGGTGATTTCGATCATCGCCAGACATACTGGCTTGAGACAAAGTGGCTGGAAATCGGTAATCAAGCAACGGGAAATCGGTATGTTGTCTATCGCGTCGATACCGGGAAACCTTAATTAGAAAATAATGATTTTAGCATTGTGGTAGAACTCGCAGGGTCATCATCGCACTGTCATCGTCAAAGAATAAAATTCTCAGAGATCATGCTCAACCGTTCACTCGCTTTCTGCGACTATGTCCTTCTGAATCTCGTTCGAGATCAGACGATAAGCTTAACCTCGTAATCAGCCATGCCGATTATACCTTACTCCGTCGAAGAAACACGCGAGTCTGCCAGCAAAGTTGTTTCAACTAGCATACAACCGGAAATTGGTGTGCTCACTAATTTCATGATTACATTGATTTAGGCGAACGAACGTTCATCGAATGTCAGCGATTCATTGAATGTCCTCGAGTCTAGTCACGTGTTCTCGGCGTCGTGAGAACTGTAAACCCGTATTCAATGAACCGTGACCGTATTACCCGTATACCTAGATACTAACCGGTTAATCGGTTAAATTCATTCGTTCAAAAAAATCCCGCCGCGTCTTGCCTCGTCTTACTTGCCTTACAAGTGCCGGATGGTAAAGTCTGTTCGCTCTCCGAGTAGATCTTATGATCGCACATGTTGCGAATACCGTGGATAGTATTTTTCTTTTTGTAGCGAGAATAGCGAGAATAGCAAGAATGTTTTTGTCGATTAGGAGCTCGTTGGATGGTGCACGAGGTGCACAGGATGGAGGAAGAGTCCACTCAGAAGGAGACGAACGATACGACGACGCAAGTCGCGATCCCGCAACCGAACGCGTTTGACTTCTGCAACGATCGAGCACCTGCTTCCGGCCAAGAAGAATTCACGTGTTCCCTCTACATATCGCGTGCCGCTGGCCCGCAAGGCCAAGTGCAAGGAACGCAAGGTAGCCGTTTCTTTATCTCGACATCGCGTGAATGGTTAAAATACTCTCCTAATCCGAAGTACTACGAATTATACACGTGTAACGTAAACAACGTTAGAGGTTAGAACGTTTCGAATATCTTCCAAAGACAATTCTTGTCCCGCATCGAGCTCCAACAGCTCCCAACGCGTTTCTATTGTAATTTCAACATTCTTTCAAAGTGGCGCAAAGCCATTTTGCGAATGCTTGGCCAGCATAATCGAAAAGCCGTGCTCCAGTCGCTATAACGAGTCCACCATGAGGACTGATGTAATCGGTGGTACGGTGGTTGCGCCAGCGTCTCCACAACTTGTTCTGCAACATTCATTCAACACGTAACACGTGTAGAACTAGTTGCAAATGGAAGGAACGCTGTTTGCATACTTGTTGACGCTTTATCTACCGGAAGCCTGTTTGTAGGTCCTTCAACGTTGAACCTATCGAACACAAAAAGTAGTTGGTTAATTATAAAAGTGAAATGATTGAATCAACTTAAAAAATTTCGGACTTTCTAATGGCCTTTCTTAACGATTCCAAAAGAAACGAATTGACCGCGTTACTCGAGGTAGCTCGTCACTTACCGGTAGATCAAGTGCCGATACTATTTCGTTATCGCTAGTTGAAATGTCATTTGAAACACCAGCTGGGGAACTGCTGCGTTCGAATCTGGAAGATGTGATCCGCATCTCGGACCCGTTGGCAGGTTGGCACGTCTCCGAGACCCCCTGCGGCCTGATCGCGGCTTTTGCCCGCGAAGCAGACGCCGAGAAGCTTCTGCAACGCGGGGATTTGGCACGTGTCTTTGAAGGACCCGTACAAGTATCCATGTTGAAATGATTCTGCTAGTAGTAAATATTTTCGTTGCCCCTCGAACGGTTCGCTTTTCTCTCTCGCTTGCGCAAGACACTTTCCTTGCGTAACAACCCGTTCGATCGCGCAACATTTAAAGAATTCCTGCGGAATTTCTTTTCCCCTCTGATACTGCCGGCTGAGACGGCCGATCGAGGATTTATTAAACGATGATTGTCGCGTTACGCAGGTAGCACGATTCTCAGCAAAGGACTCACGCTACAGGCAAGCGGTGCTGTTGCGCGACGTGCCTTGGGCCATTCCACTTCAGGACATCAATTCCGCGTTGTCGAAGCAGGGCGTCGCTGCAGGAAGCGTCGAACGCTGGCGTCAATATGTCCGCGTCGAGGTACGCCTTTCGACCCTTTGATCTCGTAGCTATTTCAACCTGAAAACATTTCTTCTGTACTATTTTTTCATTTTATTCCTAATAAATTACGTAAATTTTTACATTTTAGTCATAACTACATCGCACTAGTTAGTTAGTCACAGCTCTAAGTAATCGTTGGTTATTGCTTATTAGTTATGATTAATCATTAGTTAGTTTAAATGATCAGTCATCAATTTTTAGTTATCAGTCACTATTGTGCGATTAAATGTCATGTAATTATGACTAACTAGTCAAAAAATATTAACTAATGACTATTTGGCTATGACTAACAAGCAATCAGACTATTAGTCATTTTTAATTATTAGTTGATTTGTGCTCTACTCTGATTAACGTAGTGAAATGTAATTTGGGTGATAAACAATTTCTATTGGCGTCTCACAGTCCCCACTCGAGTGCTAAGGGTTAAGTTCCGGTACCGCATCGGAAAGACCTCTGTCACAGAGCACTTACTCTATCCGTGAAAGTGTTTACATCATTAGAGTATCTGCTACGGACAACTTTCTTTAGACCTGTTATTACAAAACCATTGGAAACGTCGTGCGGTTCAACTGTAAAGGAAATAGAATTCTTCCTTTCCGCCCTGATTCTACTTTGAATCCATTCATTCCATGGCCATTGACCGACGTGTTTCCATTAACAAGTTGTCTGAAAACTTTGCTAACTGCGAAACGATAACAAGTCGAGCATAGATAGTTAAAACGGTAACAACAAATCTAAAGTGTAGAGGTGCTATTAACATTACGAACATAGGAACGTATTAATAGTATCATACTATTGTCCCGTAGTTTTACAAACTATATAATTCCATAAAACTGTTGCATGCTTGATGATGTTATTACTTCTGCCGGTGATTAACAAACCGGTCATTGGCTTCGACTGTTTAAGTATGCTTCTCAGGTGCTGGACGCTGGGCATTACGAGCTGCTGCTACGTCAAGGCTTGGACTTCTTCGGCGCCGCTCGATTCAACGCGATTCCAGAACGCTGGTGGCGCGGAGGAACCGGAAGTGGAGGTGGCCCGATGCAACCAGGCTCAGGAATGGCGAATAATCTACTCGAACCCACCAACTTCCAAACAGGGGACGGAGTCCTCCAATGCTATCGCTGCCAGGGCTTCTGGCACATGGCTGCCAATTGT
The DNA here is from genome assembly GCA_028455805.1 of Lasioglossum figueresi. NCBI lineage: Eukaryota > Metazoa > Arthropoda > Insecta > Hymenoptera > Halictidae > Lasioglossum > Lasioglossum figueresi. The sequence continues at coordinate 5,528,895 of CM052191.1, forward strand.
AGACACCTGCCGCGCTGCGTTCGATGCGGAGAACCGCACAGCGTCGAGTTCTGCCCCCGACCTCGGAACAACCCTATTTGCTGCCATTGTTCCGGTCCGCATCACGCCGGTAAACAGTCGCGAATCTACTCCTAGCCGTTACGTAGTTAATAAGGGTCAGCAGGTATCCGAAAGTTTGTGATACCCGGGTACCTGAATATTACGTCGTGGATCGGGTGGTTCCTCAATCTGATTTGATACGTATTCGAATTTTAACGCTAAACCTACCACGAGGGATCAAATGACCCATTTTAGATTTTTTATTTGACAATTATTGAAATTGTAAAGGTGTTTTCATGGGAATTTATTGAATATATTTTTTGACTTCAGTATATATTATAGTAAAAATCGCACAAAACATAAATAAATTTAATCTCGTTATTTTTATAATACTATACACATCAGTTAATTTTGATGGTCGGTAGGATTAGTGTTAAAAATCTATATCAGGAAGAGAAAACAGTGAATCGCATTCTATGAAAACTATTTTACTTTAAATTTCTAAATGCGGGTTGAATACTCTTATCACACCTGATTCAGGGCCGGATTAAACTAGCGCGAGGCCCGTAGCAAATGTTACCTTGAGGCCCTAGGTTTTGTATGATCATAAAACAAAACACAATGAAGGACCTTTTTTTAGCAGAAATCTCTGTTAATAGTAGCCAGGGCTTTTTCTGCTGCAAGCGCGGGCCCTTGGGGAGGGGGGGGGGGGGCTTAATCCGGCTCTGACCTGATTTTTTTGTCATCGACAATAACAGCGATATTTATTTACTACTCAATCCAATAATGATTGAAGGAAGAGTAAAATCCGACTTTATCGGATTTGGGTTCCCGTTTCCCACCCCTATTAGTTACACCTCAGAATCACTTACATATTTATTGCACGATGCATTTCATTGCAACCGATCAACAATGTGTTATTTGCACCGAACTTTGATCTTTTCCAGTGCAACCTTAGCCTCGTTGACTTCGTTAGAGGTATAAAAAAGTTCATTCTTCACTTGAACTATTCTTCGAAGATCGAACGAGGGTGTATACTAATGACAGATAAAAAAATCGGCGAGAATATATCTCTAAGCGAATTTTAATATTCATGAGTTTCTCGTTTCAGGCTACCGTCAATGCCCGGTTCGCCAGCAACTTTCGAATGCTACGCCTATTAGCATCACGCTGAGCACAACTCGAATTGGAAACCAGTATCCGGTGAACGCTGCCGCGAAGACGACCTCGTCATCTCACGAGCCGCAACCCTTAAAATCGAGCCAGTCTTAACGAAAATAAGGTGATTCCGTTCTGCTTTACTTTGTCCTCGCCATTATCGCCGCAGAATTATCAGTTTGTAAATTGCCCGCTTTTTATCAAACTGGAGGATACTTACATGCATACTTAACGATGGCCGACCTCAGTCGAAATGTATTACAAAGTACGTATGCTTGGAAAATGTTCTACTAAACCTACGTCGTAAGTAAACGTTTCGTTCGACTCGCCAAAACTAAATCCGCTTCGTTTGTAAACTTCTGCCCGAACTCGGGATAATAAATCGACCGTTCCGCATCCGTCCACTTCAAGATTTATAATTTACTGGCACTGGGTTTACGGAGCTGTAAAAGTGACTATTTCACATCACTTTATAAAAATAACGAGAATGCGTCTATCTAAATTTTTAGCCTTTTCTGTAATATTATACCCAAAGAAGTAAATTTGTTGAACGATTCTCATTAATCGTGAATGAAAAATATTAGAACGAGCCATTTTGACACGTCCCGTAAACCAAGCGTTAAAAACCATCTTTAACATTGACTTGACTGAAATCGTCGTCGTAAACGTGACTGTCAATTGCCAACAAATAGCAGTTAATGCAAAAAACATTTACTCTTGCATTTCAGACGCGTAATCTAGTCATCGCTACCGGCACTGACTTGTAGGTTCATAATTGAAACTGTTGCTGTTAATGGATTCATTAAAAAGTATTCAACTGTGGACCATGAACTTTCAAAATGGTGTTAGTACTAACGTTAAATACGCTCGGGTCATCGCACGAGAACGTATCGATCTGGCCGACTCAATTCTTCTAACACAGCTGACGCGTTCCGACGGATTTCTCTTTCGAAGAGATCATGACCGAGGATCGTCCGCCGAGTAGACCACTCGCTGGCCGCATAATTTCTTACGTTTTCGTCCTACTTTCTTTGTCCTAGTCTCCCTGAATGTGGGTCCCCCCGGTACGTACAGCTGGTCTCTGCCAAATGTACCTCGTAACGCGTCGCGATGAAGACCGCCGGTAGTGGGAGGGAGCAGAGGAGACGGTAAAGGGAAGAGTCGCACACAGGTGTGTAGCCTTCGAAGCCGTGCAGCTTGATAACTTTAAAAATGATTACCGCGACGGTAGAGGTGGGGGCAGCGGCTAGCATGATATTCCCACCACTGGGGATCCAGACTGGCCGCTCCTTTCGGGGGGTCTTCTTAAACTTGGCAAGCTATACACATCCTGGATTCGATCGGCGACGGGGTCGGCTTCCTGACACGCTTGCGCTTGCGTGCATTATAGATACGCAAGCCGCAACGTTCACAGGAACAGCAGTTTCCGGCGAGACGAGTTTTGTCGATCCTCCAGTGTATCTTTTGTGCGCCGAGTTTTTCTCCTCCGAGTGCGAGACATGTGTACCGATCGACGATGATACAAGTCGGAAAAGCCTGTCACCAGGTACGGTTCGCGGTCTGCAAATTTGTGTAAACGTTCGCGCGCAGTTTGGCTCGGGAAAAATAGCCTGCTCCAGACTGGGGACTTCCTAAATCTGTAGCAGAGATCGGTAGCGTGATGGTCTTGCCAGTGGAGCCGGAGAATTGTTTCTTTCAGTCCTTGTACCCCTCGTGAAATTTTTATATAAAACGGTTCTCCGCCCCCTAGGTGTCCGAATAAGTGTCTTGTACAACCTTGAGGAGAACCCCGGGGACGGTGAACGCAGCGGGACCATAAAGGGTGGCTTGCATCCGCGGTGGATGCTTCTGTTCCATGGTCCAGCGTAGGCCGAAGTCGCATAACGCCGGGCGTGTAGATTTTTATTCAATGATAGAGACGTAACGGGGACATCACCTGTGAAAAAGGCGAGGAATTAATGGTAGAGAAGAGTCCGACAAAACTGACGGATCTTAGACAATCAAGAAAATAAGGCGGTAGAAGAAACAGTACATTTCTTTCTCGAATCGCGCGCGATGGGAAGATATTAAGCATTTAATCAATATTCTTAAAAGGCAAAGTTATAGTTTAATATGAACGAAGTCGTACTGTTTTACAGTCTTTCTGAAACGTGTTTTTAACCTTCCAATCCGAGGGCTGTCTTCAACCCTTCACTGTAAACAATGGCGTAGACTGCGAATTTTAAACACAAAACTGCGAATACATTGGAAGAATTGAAGAACATTACTACAGTATTTTGGACTTATTCAAAGTAATAAACGAATGAGTACATTCCCATCTGTCTTCTGTGCTTTACAATCGACTTGGAAAATTGTTATTTTGCATTAAGATCCGCAGTCTACTGATCAGAATTATATGTGCACGTATAATTTTCGTGCATACAGAAACGGTTAAGTGGCTATATTTATATGTAGATGAGCCACTCGGAGTATTTAAAAAAATTAAAAACAAACGTACCCAACACAGGCAGGACTCCTATCGTTAACTGCAAGTCAAAACGCTTCTTTCAGATTCTATTGAAAAGCCGCTGCATCGGCAGTCCAAGACGATCTAGTTTTCGTGACAGCACGTACGTTGACTATATAGTGTTTAAATAAGTCAGAACCAGAGGGAAAGTTTCCTGGACGTAACCGGGGGGCTACCGCAATCGATTGTACTTATATCTGACTAATTTCGCGGTCGCATCAACGATGTAAAACAGATTTCCTGCGACCATTTTCCCGGAACGTTGTGGTGATAATCTAACACAGGACTCCCCCACGGGAACCATCAGAATGCGAATAAAACGGTCACGCGAACGGAAGAACGCGCAGTGTTGTGTTGTTTGCGTGTAGCGATTACTCTAAGGGGTCGAGATGTTCTTCCGGGGCTGGGTATTGTTTTTGGTCGTGGCGATAAGCTCCAGCAGCACGCAGAAGCCAGTTTTCTTCAAGAACGTGTTCAAGGGGCTGACAGGAGCCACGCCAAGGCCCAGGGTTCCCGCCAGGGGCGATATCACGGCGGTCTACTATCACGATCAGACGATCGCGGTGGTCGACATCGGGACCAACAACGAGCTTCACAATTGCGACCTGATCGAAGTTTAGTGAGTGTTTTTTGCACGACCCGGAAAGGCTTTTGTTAGTAATACTCGACTGACCATTTCGAATTTGCCAGTTTACAATCATTGAAATTTAATACAGAATATCGTCTAACTCAACCTCTAATTTTGAGGATCATTTTCTCCCTCAATACGAATAAGTGCCAAAGTAATATCGCGATTTAAACAAACAAAATCTTTTCAGTGAGCAAGAAGAGGCTAACGAGGTTTTGAGGAATCTGTCCGCGACGACTATTCCGCAGCAGGTATCGTTCCCCGAGATAACAAAGCTTATGCAACAGTGCGAGCTACTAGATAAAATACAACAGGACGTTTTGGGCAAGGGCAGGGGCACGCACGTCGTGAGTAGCTTGATGTCCCTTCTTTTAGGCATTCTTCCAGGTAATTGTCTAAAATAAATATGCGCTACACATAGACTGCGGATGTTTATGCATTTTGATCGTATTCTTACCACAAGTAATCCTCCTATTGACAAACTAAATTTTCTTTAAAGCCAATGCATAAAAATCGCAGTGTATTAATTATAAATCGCAAGATGTAGCGTGCATTGTTATTTCAGGGACCAAATGGTGTGGGACAGGGGACATCGCGGAGGGCTACCACGACCTTGGTCAAGAAATGGAAATCGATAGGTTAGCTCAAAACGATCTTGATTATATTCGCTTCGATGAACTCAGAGACTTTTGTTCTAATTGGACGTCGCTTGTTCCAGGTGCTGTCGTAGCCATGATCTCTGTCCTGTTAAAGTTCGCGCGCAACAAACGCGATACAACCTCACCAATTACTCCCTGTATACTAAGTATGAAAAATACAATTTATTATTCAATTATTATTACATAATCAAGTTTTTATCACATATCATTTGTGGACCACTGTAAAATATATCAGCCTTGTTCTCACCTTCCGCAGATCGCACTGCACCTGCGACGAGGCACTTTACCGCTGTTTAAAAGCGAACAAACATCCAACGGCGGACATTATGGGCCACATTTACTTCAATCTAGTGGAAGTGCCCTGTATAGAAGACGTTACGAGGAACGACCATTCTTCCAGAGGAATACGACAATTTATTCCTGTTAAAATGAATTATTAAGATGTGTTACGGTTTTAATTGTTAGCGAATACAGTCGAGATTGTATAGTAATAATTTTAATATTTTTGTATCGAAACGCTGTGTGCAAGTAAGGGGACAGAACGTTTGGAAAGGTGTTTTACCATTTACAATAATTATTAATGATATACAGGGTGAATTCGATAAAGCAGGACACCTAAATATCTCCGTTACTTTTCGTTGTACAAAAAAACTTCGTAGGACAAAGTTACACTGTTTGAAGGGCCACATATAACGGTGCAAGGTAAAAAAAATTTCAAGGTCATTTTTATGAGATTTCAAGGTTATCGATGTTTTTTTAAATGGAATGATATATTTTCGTTAACGTAATGTTGTACCTGACAAAATAACGAATTCATGCATGTAACACAATATGACCTTCAAATGACCTTCAACCCAGAAAAATGGTATAAATAAAATTCAACGTGTAAGATTCATTTGATGTATTTCTGTTACGCCAAATGTTCAAAAATATTCCCTTGAGCTGCTATACATTTAAATGTATCGCAATACACAACATAATAACAGATTCGGTGTTGACAGGAGGACAATTATGATATACCTTCACCTATACGTTCGTACAGAATCGTGTTTATCCACTACTAATTACTCGGAAGACCTTCTTGCTATCAGATTTCCACAGTTTCTAAGATTTCTCGATCAGTTTATCGATGAACGTTTCACAATGCGTTACTCGAAGGAAGATAAGATTGATATGATTTTCATTTATGGAGAAAGTAGACAGTGTTTAAGAGAAGCAGTGCAGTTGTACAAGGACCGATTTCCTAATCGTAATTGTCCATCAGTTTCCGTTTACTCCAACTTGTTAAATAAATTCCGTGAAACTGGTAGTGTCGAAAATAAAAAACGTACAAAGGTGAGGACTGCAAGGAACGAAGCAAACACAATTAATGTTCTGGCAGCAGTGAATACAAACCCTCGTGCTGGTACGAGGCAAATCGCACGAGGAAGTGGCATTAGTCAAAAATGTGTAGTGCAAATACTCCAGGAACACAAATTTCACCCCTTTCACCTATCAATTCATCAAGAACATCATTGTAGAGACTTTGTAAATCGTGTAAACTTTTGCCAGTGGGGATTGAGACAACTGATAAACGATGGAGCATTTTTTAATAATGTATTATTTACCGATGAAGCTTCGTTCACAAATCACGGGCAAATAAATTTAAAAAACCTACATTATTGGTCATCTGAAAATCCGCGGTGGTTACGGACAGTCGACAAACAAAGACCGTGGTCCGTCAATGTTTGGTGCGGAATTTTAGATAACCAAATAATTGGGCCTCACTTTATTACCGGAACATTAAATGCAGAAAAATACATTGCATTTTTACGAGAATCGTTACCAATTCTCCTGGAAAATACACCCTTGAACATTCGTGAAAATATGTGGTATCAACATGACGGATGTCCGGCCCATTCTTCCCGTGTCGTAACACAATTCTTAAATAACAAGTTTCCAAATCATTGGATTGGACGTAACGGACCCGTATTATGGCCAGCTCGCTCACCAGACCTTACACCCCTTGATTTTTATCTATGGGGAAAACTGAAAGACGATGTTTATAGTGAACCACCAACGACTATAGACGACATGAAAGAAAGAATTGTCCAGGCTTGTGCGTCGATTTCCTCAGAAATGAATTACGCAGCAGTACGTTCTGTAACTTCACGGCTGAATGAATGTATAGCAGCTCAAGGGAATATTTTTGAACATTTGGCGTAACAGAAATACATCCAATGAATCTTACACGTTGAATTTTATTTATACCATTTTTCTGGGTTGAAGGTCATTTGAAGGTCATATTGTGTTACATGCATGAATTCGTTATTTTGTCACGTACAACATTACGTTAACGAAAATATATCATTCCATTTAAAAAAACATCGATAACCTTGAAATCTCATAAAAATGACCTTGAAATTTTTTTTCCCTTGCACCGTTATATGTGGCCCTTCAAACAGTGTAATTTTGTCCTACGAAGTTTTTTTGTACAACGAAAAGTAACGGAGATATTTAGGTGTCCTGCTTTATCGAATTCACCCTGTATACAGGGTATTTCTTTTCTCTTGGATTCCTCAATGTTTGCAATATTTTTGCCTAAATAATTATCTCAGGACAAAGTATAGTTTTATGTGAGACTTTGGAATACAAGATAAATGAAACACATTGTGTGTATGCTGTGATCGGTATGTTGCTAAGCATGATATACCTGCTCAAACGGTTAAATCGGTATTCAGTGTCATAGTTTGTTGCGTTGTAGAGAGAACTGCTTGTTTGAGAGATGACAATTTGGGTATAATATCTCGTACAATTTGTTTAATATCAGAGCAATCATGATTGTAAAGGTTGCCTGAAATATTATTTATTATTCCCATTAAAATGTTAAAATGTTTGTTCATTATTTCATTTAATAATAAATTGTTTATAGTTACCTATCAACCATAAAGTTTCTTTCCTAACATGTAAGTGTTGACACGAGAGTAATCTGTTTAACATCAATGAACTCGATTCAACGTACTTCGGATTTTCTAAAAGAAATCTCGCCAATCGCCCGGACCTTTCACTAACAGTGTTGGCTAATATCCTCGTACATGCTGTAATCTAAAACAAAACCAGCAGAATTTTTGTATTACGAACTCTTTCGAATGTAGAAAAATACTGATGAAAGAAACTGTGCCTCTGTTACAGCAGTGATGTTGTTTGTAGCACTCTGGTGTAAGTAATCAACTACCAAAGGTACTGTATTATATAAATAGGTATTGCAGACGGCATGAGAAGATAATAAAGCTAACAGCCAAATAAAGTATGGATCCTCAAAAGAACAACTTCTCTGTGTACTCGTCTTAACCAGTTCAATCATTTGTTTTTCACTGAAAGCATTTGTACTGTTAATTACGATCCTAGAAAATATTGAAAGAAAGCAGTAAACCTTACAGGATATGGTGAAAACCAATGTGCACATAATGCATAGCTGTGTATGCTACAGAAGCCAAAATGGTGTTATCACAATGGCATATCAGCGACGTAATATACTTTAAACAGTCCTGCGCATGAAGAATTTCAAAGGCTTTGCTGCTTTCAGCTACCAAATTACCCACTGTCCATATGCAAACTTCCTGTTAAACGTAAAAACACATTATTCGTATTATCTTGTTTGGTGAATACTTTGCAACTCACCAGTAGAGGATAATTTAAGCTTTCTAATTCTGTGATAAGGTATGGCGCGATACTTTTGGTCAATGATGTGCAAGCTTTGCAATTTCCCAGAGCTATGTTGCAACAGCAACTAATAGCAGATAGTTGCAAAACTGGATTATGACTGGAAAAATCACGTACCAAGGCAAATATGATATTATCCACTTTCAAAAATGCTTTCACATTTTCCTCGCTCTGATATGGAAGGAAAAACACATTATTTAGAACATGCATAAACATTAGAATCTAAGGAAAACTTGGAATAGACTAGCTTATAGTCACAAGCAATTTAAATTAATTAACCTGAATAAGAGCATTTTGTAATTGTTTGTACTCATCTGTCGACAATGGTTTCTTTCTAAGTGCTTTCGCCTTTTCGACAACAAATTCCGGTGTGAAAGCCGAATCTAGCAAAATGTTGCCCAAAGCTACACGATTTTTATTCAATATTTTCATACGTTGTTCCTTCCTTTCCGTATAGTTTAATTCTCTCATAGCCTCTCTTATAACCTCGACAGCGTTTGGTTTCGCGGAAGCGTCCACTTCCATGTTTTATTTCTAAACTTATAACTATGAAAACCATACAAAAAGAATAAATATGAGTACAACTTATATAGTAAAACACACGTGTCAACAATGACGTTTTGTAAGAACCATTTCGCTGCAATTACAGTTAGATAACCACGAACCACGTATTTACCAATCAGCTGATTGAAAGCGGCATTAAGAGTGCGCCGGAGCCAGAAAAGGCCAGAGAAAATTCCCTAGGAAGCTCTTGACAAGGATAGAGAGATCCTTGTCTCTCCTATGGGGCTGCGACGGAGAGGGAGATATGTCGTTCGCAGGAGAGACAAAGACAGAGATTACGAAGCAGCTTGTTTTTCCGATGAGCCCACTACAGATGCATTTAGCGAGGAAACAATATATTTTGATGCTCTTTGTGTTGAAATATTCTCTGAATTATATTACGTTCCCGTACAGAGCCCTTTTTTGGAAAAAGTGTACAGAATAAAAATTGTTCTATAAAAACATACGCTATTATTATTTAAAAAGTTTCAAGAGACAAATTGCAAAAAAGGGCTCTGTACAGGAACGTGCAATAATTCAGAGAATATTTTAACACAAAGAGCATAAAACAATGTTGCTTCTTCGCTAAATGCAAGTGTAGTGGGCTCATCGAAAAAACAAGCCGTTTTGTATTCGTTGTCTTAACCTCTCCTGCGAGAAACATATCTGCCTCTCTATCTTTGTTTCTTAGTTAACCTTTACGCCGATGGTGGCGTATGTTCGCTCCGGCGCACCCTTAAGTTTGAAGCACGTTTTATTTACATGAAAAACGATTCTTTATAACAACTCCACATGGAAACAGAACGTTACAAACTTACCGTTGACAATAAAATACTGCTGTACTTTACAACTAGATTACGTATTAATACATATAGTACAAGAAAAGAACAAGTTTGAACGTCGACAAATTTTTGTTTCAGATCATTGTTGCAACAAACGAGCGATATTCAAACATTTAGATTTCGGTCGTGTTGGTCAACTCGTCGAGAAGCTGGGTGTCTCCGTCTTCGTCTTCGTTGTGGTTGATTGATAAAATATTGTAAATTGCATTTGGGAAGATGGATGTTGGCCCAAGGATGTGCAACCGGATGTCGCACTTCTCCAATGCATATTTCCATTTCAAGTCTTCACGTTGGGGGAGTTTCATCAACTAAAGTCCATGAATATTCTTATGATTTAAGAAAGCGGTGGATTTCGAAAGTATTATATATAATATACTTATTATATATAATACTTAATACTATCTAGATATATCTATAGTAACCTGGAACTCGGCAGCTGTACAGCCAAGGACGCGTTCAGCCACATCTCCTGATAGCTTGCAACCGATTAGGTATCCCGTGTCGTCTTTTAAGTTTACCTTTAAGTTAAGGCTTATTACGTTCATGGGAGCGCGTGTTCCGTTTCCTGACGGACATTCCAGGTTCATACAGGAGTCGTCTAGGTCGAGAACGTTTTTCTTGCATAATGCACTGCGAAAAATGAAAGGACTAGTGAAATCGTGCGATTTGAGTAGCTGATGTTATGCTATTCGTAAACAAATGAGAGACCATCTACTAGATATGATTCCAGCATTTATGCTATCGACGTTTATGTCCATTACGTAGGCCTTCAAGATTACAGCGAACTGCAGCCTGTCATCTGTCTTCGGCACTTTATTCAACCTGTCCGAAATTTCCTGTATAGTCATCACGGTGGAAATTGCATTTGCTGGCAGAAAAGAATTAAAGGAATAGGACAAGCATTCATTTTTGTGGTGCGGAAATGGAATATGTACAATTTTTTCCCTTACGATTGGGTGACGCGAACGTGTTCCCGGTCATTACATCCGGATCGTAACACCGCAGGGAATTCCTGATGGTCGTTGTTTGCGGTGCATCAGGGTTTTCGGTGATAAGAGTTTTCCTGACTGAAATTTTATGAACGGTAAACTTCGCGGACATATTCTGACGCATGGGACAGTGATTTTGTGATCGTTATCGGTTGTAATTGCTTAAGCATATAATTCCCAGTTACGACCTATGGATAGGACTGTTCTTTTCTTGAAATTATCGTAACCGATGCGGGCCTCTGTCAGAAAAAGTACAGTCTTCCCGGGTTCCCAAAATGCGGCCCTAGCGATCCATTCGTTCTCCCACAGCACCAACGATGCCACTTCATCACTGGATCCGTCTGCTGCCTCGAAATTACGGAATCTGATGCTTCTCCCATCTCGTGTAATTATGTTACGAATATCGCTAACCTATCAATTATACAAGGAATTAACGAAGTACCTAGCATTTATCTTTGGAAAATGTACAAGGCCCTCGAGCTCTTTTGCATTAATCGGGAGAGACGCTACATTTTCAATATATGCTAATAGCGATTGTTTATATGAAATCATCGATTCGACCATGTGGAATCGATCTAAATCGAAACGTACGAATGTGACGACGATTAAGACGTCGACGTATTGATCGCGTAGCGCCTCCAAGTTCTCAAAAATATTTCTCAGGGTTCGCAGTGAGGTTAGGCTCTTAATCGGGTACATCAAAAGGGGTTCATATCGTGAGCGTGTTGGTGCATCGTGAGATTGCACCAGCGCATTGCCCTCGTTGACCGTGAGACTGCATTGACTGGACACAGAGGGTACGAAGAGCTCGTTCCTATCTTCTGGACGACGTTCCTGTACTTTCGGGTTGATCACTTCTACTGTGTGTTGAATAGAAAATAATAGTCATTCAAATAAAATTTTCAGACACAAGTAGAAAGCTTTGTGTATACGTTACAGCTTACAGCATTCGCTCTAAGAACGATCAGAAGATCTATTTTAATGATCTATTTTAATGATCAATTTTGTTCCCATCACCAGAGAATTCCCCCTCAGACGCTCGATCGCGCCACAATGTCATTCTGATCTGTTCGTCAGAAAGATTTAACAAATATGTTGGTCAAATTTCGGGTAAAGGATATCAGAAATTGGAAAGTTTTCTGATTGCATTACAATTCGGAGCGAATGCTGTAATTCGAAAGTTTCTGGCCCAGCGCTTTTGAATCGGCCGGTATGCATTCTTTCGATCTGAAAGATTCATAAACAATAACGAAACGATTTCAGCCGATTACAAACCTACGCTGCCTATATGGAAATCCGAGGTCAATTTTGTTACAAATAGCACGCTACCCCATACGGTCACGTTTATCGTGTGTTCTTCGGAATCGCGTAACGTGAATGTCCATACTCCACGTTCCCCGTGGTTAACTGAAAATGTTAGGTGAATTTGTTCATAAATTACCGATGCTCAGATGAAAAATACTAACAGTCCCCTTTGGGAATATACAGGTATATAAAATTCGTACACCTCGACCGGGTGGCATCGATCGTTTTCATATTAAAACTGTTAATGATTATGCCGATAACGAGAGCGTTTTGCGCGCCAGGCTGCAACGAATTCAACTCTTGTCTGTGTACCGCGGCCATCCTCGAACGTTCGCTTTAATTTTCGAATACGTTCACCAAATCGGTAACACTATCCTTCTCGAAGTTTGATCTCGGATTTTCTCTCTTTTAATTTAGATCTCTGGATCAATGGAAAATAATTTTTGGCGCCGTTACTGCCAACTGTTACTTGAATTCGACGTTCTATTTGACTGAAACATGAGAATAAAACGCAACAGTAATGGCGGTTGGCTCGGTCGCGTGACAGACCTCTGATTGGTCCATTCTTTAATGGAAAGATCGGTTCAGTCACGTGACAGATCTTTGAATCATTAAATTTTTAATGACAATAAAATGAAGATAAGCAATTTCGGATCCGGGTTCGTTAATAAATTGTTCGATAGACACTAACAAATTGTCTGGAATAATACAATTCGATAACTTCTTTTAGGATTAATACTTTTTAAAAAAACATAAACCTCCTTCAAATATAACACAGTTACGAAAGATTCTATTAATAAGCTTCCGGAAGTGAAACTGTGAATAATAAGATATAAATAAAATCGTCAACTGAGCAGCTGGTAGCGCGCAGCTAGATTGTAAATGGGACTTAATCCCCAGTAGCGATTTTCTTGAACGTTGGCTAACCTGCCGCGGATGACACTCGATTCACTTTCATTGACTTTAGTGACGTCTTTTTCTGAGAGGTGAATTGTTCGTGCGACGTTCATGATTTGAGACGTTTATTTCGACTGATTGCTTGTCAGGATTCAAAGTGACGATGGCTGACAGTGAACAGAAGGCGATGCAGCTGATGGCCGAGGCCGAGAAGAAGCTGAATTCGAAAGGATTCTTCGGCTCTCTGTTCGGGTAAGTTTATCCACATCGATTTACTTGAACTCGCCCGACACTTAATCCAGCAGTGTCTCTCGGCTCGTTATTTATTTATCATGTTCCATCAACCTAACGAGCTTCGCGTTCTTTTCCGGTTAAATGGTAATTCCGTCTCTCCGCCGCTTTTTTTCTCGTTCATTTCGAATCGTTCGATGCACTGTGTCTTCTTCGTGTGTGCATTTGTATGCACGTATACCTGTATACATATATAACAGTTGCCGTCCAGTTGCGACATAGCGTGTGGAAACTAAATTAACGCATTCTCCGCCAATGATATTAATATGAGACGCTATCGCCAGTCTGGCAAAAATAATGAATCGTAATTCAATACAGATATATTGTTTTTCTGCATACCATTAACCATTAAATGAAATCTGTTTGTAATACTCGCTAGATTAGATCAGAGCTGTTGTTGTTGGCAGTTTTTGTGCCAACAATCGAGGGTGCCAAATTTTTCGGAAATATTTAAGTTTTAGCATTTTTGCCTCGGTGCTTGTAATTTCCGTTTTCTTTTTAAATTTAACTTTTTATTGTTTTGATTACCAATGATTTTTGTGTATTGCAGAAGTTCATCGAAAGTAGAAGAGGCAGTAGAATGCTACCAACGTGCTGCAAATATGTTCAAGATGGCAAAAAAGTGGAGTTCAGCTGGCAGCGCTTTCTACGAAGCAGCAGAATTGCATGGGAAAGCAGGGAATCGGCATGATGCGGCTAACAATTATGTTGACGCCTCTAATTGCTTCAAAAAATCGAATATAAATGGTACAGTCATGTTTGTAAGACAATTATATTCTCTATTCGAAAAAGAAATATCTAATCATCTATTCACTTGCAGAGGCCATTAGCTGTCTGGTGAAATCGATTGAGATTTACACAGACATGGGTAGATTTACAATGGCAGCCAAGCATCATCAAAGTATAGCTGAAATGTACGAAAGCGAAGCTGTAGATCTCGAAAGAGCCGTTCATCATTATGAACAAGCTGCCGACTATTTCCGTGGGGAGGAAAGCAATTCTTCTGCCAATAAGTGTCTTTTGAAAGTTGCACAGTACGCTGCACAACTTGAAAACTATGATAAGGCTATTCAAATTTATGAACAGGTAAAATGATTTAGATTCATGCTATTTAAGACGCTTTCTATGGATCAAGAAATCGTGTAACTTTCTTTTTTCTGCCACAGGTTGCTTCTTCATCTTTAGAAAGTTCTTTATTGAAGTACAGCGCGAAAGAGTATTACTTCCGAGCGGCGCTATGTCACTTATGCGTCGACGTGTTAAATGCGCAGCACGCGATCGAACGTTACCAAGAACAATATCCTGCATTCCAAGACTCTAGGGAATATAAATTAATAAAGGTATGAAGTTTAAACATCTTTTTCGTTTATTAATACGGTTCACTCAAGTCGGAGATCGGAACGCACGGAAACGTTCACCCGCGTTTTCATACGACAGATCATTCAATTTTGATTTCAGACTTTGATAGAACACCTAGAGGAACAACATCTCGAAGGATTCACAGAAGCGGTAAAGGAATATGATTCCATTTCACGATTGGATCAATGGTACACGACAGTATTATTACGCATTAAAAAACAAGTTAACGATAACCCGGATCTACGCTGATCGGTTGGCCCGTCTTCGTGCTATTTCCTGTCGATAATATTAATCCAAGTCTATGTGTATTCCTTTTGAAGTCATACCCTGCTTTCAGTGGAACTTGTAAAGTAGTTTCGTTTTTTATACCCAAATATATTTTTCATAACACCTCCTTGCACACTTGGCAACTGTTATACGTACTGTTCGTCGATTCATTTACTATTTATTCATAGAAGATCGTCATCAAAGAGTATGCAGAATGAACGTTAAGTATTCTATGGGATATACTAGTTCAATATGCCGTTATAACAGGGCATACAAATAAATATAGAACTAAATAATATTGGAACCCTGTTGGTATTTATACTTACAAATATATCAATAGCTTGCCAAAAAAAGCGATAGCTTGTGCAATTTAATTTCAGTGCATGTGACCGCGGCGAATTATCATTCCGAAAAAATTGTGTTTCGTAAGTTGAGCGATTTCGGTAGATGTGGTGCAATCGTACGCATGTGTAATATTTTTAACAACTGTTACTACTTATTATTAACTAGTGATTCGGATTAATTATAAACGATAAGATAATCTGGCTACTGAATAAATAGTAGGATATGCTTACTATGAATTATAATGTAATTCATCATTATGTTTTAGGAGCATCACTTTTGGAGTTATTAGAACTATTTGCTAAAATTTTGTGAAAATTGCTAAATTGTCAGTCGTTATCTATACACACTGCCAGAGTATCAAAATAATGAATGTGAAATGTGCATTATTTTTTAATCGGTCTTATTTGAATTTATGAACTCGAAATCAATTAATAACGTTCCATTCTTTTTTTTACATTACATAATTTTTAAAAAGGTGTTACCGAATCGCTTATATGGCTTAGTTGTAAATTCTTCCCGTCAATTGGGAAGAGAACGAGAGAATACGATCATAGTGCGCATTTAAGTAAAAATAATAATATTTTACGTTACTAAGTAAATTTAAATTTTTATTTCACCAATATATGTTTGTGCTCGGAACTAGATATAATGTAGTTCACATTAGAGACGAACAAAGCCTTTGAAATGTTACACTCAAATCTAATTTGTATTATGTTAGCTTATTCGTTGTTACTCGTGACTTAATTACAGCATCTTGTAAGTATAACCAGTTCAATTCGTAGAATCTATTCGTCAGATATACATATGTACCAAAAGAAAAAGTTCCATTGTTAAGTAGAACTAAAAATTACAACTCGAATGCAACGGAACTTATAATGCACATGATTTATCATTTACAATTTTTTTCATTCGAAGAAGCGATTGCAATTGTAAAAAGATGGGGCAAATGGTCTGTTTTCGATAGAAAAAAAGTCACGGGAATTAGATGTGTATGTAAGACGTAGAATTTACTATTGTATGTACTCTTCCACGGATAAGTTATTTGTATACATTTACATTATACATTTTAGAGGTATATGCATATATTAATTCTACTTTGTCAATCGATGAGTAAACAGAAATTTATTCATTGGTTCCTACATGACCGATAACCATTTCTCTTGGTAGTAATACTATGTTGTTTAAACACAGTTGACATAACGATACTATCCGCTTGACAATGTAAGAGTGTAAATCTATTTCTAAATCGTTGGCGTCAATAATATTCAGGTTTACATACAACCGAACTATGTACTCGGACTATACCGTATCATTTAATAATAATGTTATAGCACGATCCGAGGAATGACTAAAATGCGGCCTTGTCCTTCGGAAACTGATAAGTCGCGAAGCTAATCTCATTAAGCTTTGTCGATAAGCATGCGTTGTGTTTCGAAAGGGGAAAGAGTCATCTCGGTGGACACGCGATTGGCCCGTTGAAGCGAACAAGTGTGTAAGAATGTATGTTGACCGCGTATTTGAAAAGTTTATTTCGTTGGTTTATATTTGTTGCATTCTTTTATATTACGTTTGAGACTGACACGGTTCTTTGTAATCTGGAGAAGTCGGCGTGAACGTACAATATTATCGATACTCTGGAAACGTATCTCCGAAACAATCTATTCTCATCGCGCCTGTAAAGATTTATTTATTTATTTATTCGTGTAAGCATATTGTGTACATCAATTCTGAAATTGTAATTAAAATGAAACTACGACACGAATGATGCAGACCTTTTGTAACTCGACCGACATTGTAACACAGAGTGTCTCTAAATAATTTAATACACTATAAGGCACTCTACTATATGCGACAAAGAAAGTCAAACTCAAAGCACCACATGATAGGTTTCTTAATAGCAATCTTTACTTGCTTGAACAGCTGTACACACCCCTGTTATCAATAAGGGCAATAATATGTGCAACAAAAAACATTTAGACAACTAGACTGCGGACTGTGTGCATTTACATATAAATATATCATATACTGATGTCTAGAGCCCACAGAAGTAACAAGTTCAACAATGTTCAATGAAACTTTTATTTTATTTTATTTGGAAGCTGGTTGAGCCCACGATAGGGTGCAGAATCGACGATTTTGTTTCGTTGTCTGTGAACTAGATAGTATAAACGTTAATATTCGCATTAACATCTGCAGTCTATTGATAACCATTTTATAAAAACGTCCTACATATTACGCAATAAAAATAATTTAACACTGTATGCATTTTCCAAGCTGTAGTATTGTAGCAAAATAGACAATACCACGTAAACTTAATGAATCTGTGTAATTTCATGAAATTACTCGTTCGAAGCATGCGTAGTTCTCTTTTTGTTATAGAAAACTTATTTACGCAACATAACATATGAAAAAAAGAAGCTACAACTTCTCCCGAGCTATATTCTGCGTAGTGGATGATATACATTAATTTTACTTTGTAAATAAAGATAATTGATTACTAATCCGCATTCGATGCATTACAAACATTTGCATTCCCGCTTGTCAGAATTAAGCGTTGATCGGTTAATATCTTCAATATTATTTTCCACGTTATACAGGGCGAACAACGAATTTTTTGTCAACTCTTTTTTTTTTCATGATTTTTCAAAATCACCTCCAATTTTTTGCAAATATACCTATAATATTTTTAAGCCTATCTGTTAGAGGATTTTAAGACGAATTCGGTAAGTATCATAACATAAAAAAATTGCTTTTCTCATTTTTTTTTACAAAAAATTTGCTATAATCACGTGAAAGCTCTTTTGAAACCATGCTATATTTGATAAAAACATTTTCGATCGGACTGCTAATAACAGTAATTTCTACTGGTCATTATTCCTGGTTCACCCTGTATTTGATTCTTACGTTTGAATTTCGCGGGTCTCGAAATCTGAGAGAGATCGATAGGGGACGGAACCTCGATAGCGACATTAGCGACCATGGTCTTACACCGTGTTAGCGACTGACGCCGCACCTCACGGCAACGGCGAGAGAGGCACTTTGGTCAAGTTTAGTGACGCACGGTAACGGGTGGCAAAAATCCTCTATACCTGGACTCTGATTTTCCTCCAACGGTGTACCTGATATATGTAAGTACTCCACTTCAATGCGTTAAATTCCACCCGATCGCTTTACTCGCCCGATTCCTACGCGGAAGCATTACGAGTCGATTAGCTGACGAAACGAAACGTAACAGAATTCGGTCGTTCCGAGGACCTGTATTCGCGCGTTATTCGAATATTTCGTTCGAAACTTTCTTCACGAACACTGGCTCTTGGCCAAACATTTTCCTACCTGTGTATTTCCTTTCGAATCTAGTTTCGGCGAAAAATGCTCTGAAATAATAGCGCGAATTAGCGTCAAGAAATATATGTGCTCCATTTGTCCACTTAACCCCCATCTGGTATGCTGTGGTTCAAGATCGGTGGTTCGTCGATCTATGAAATACGTTTCTAATTTCTTTCTACCTGTTACGCGTTTCAGAAGTGACGTAACATTTTTTACCATGGGTGACTCGGACGACGAGTACGACCGGAAGAGGAGAGACAAGTTCAAAGGGGAACGTACCGAGTCTTATTCGAGGGAAGGTCGTAGAGATGATAGGAGAAGAGATGACTGGGTCGACAGGTAATTAAAATCTATTCAGCTTACTGTGGTTTCTGAACTGTTATAACATTCTAATTATTGTAATGCCAGCAACTATTCTAGAGAGTGGTCTAGTCGACCTAGGCAACGTCCGGACTACAGAGAGTATCGTGGCGGTGGAGGCGGAGGACGGGATAGATACAGTCCGGCCAGGTCACAGGAAATGGCTCCTCCGATGAAGAGAATGAGAGCAGATTGGGATGATCGTCCCAGATATGGGCACGATTATTATGGGGGTGGAGGTGGTGGGGCTGCGTCTTGGGGTCCGGATCATTATCCACCTCCGCATCATGGCAATCATCACTATGGAAACCATGGTAACAGCAGCAGGTTTGTGTTTCTTCTGTTGTGTTTATAACAATCTTCTTTTCTTTTCTGGAAGTTGATTCTGAGCACGTCGACGACTTGTCATGAAAAAGCGAGGTTGCATAGTGATCATGCAAAAACGGAGTAGATTTACTCCACGCCTGCTGGCTCGTTTGAGGTAGCATCGACCGGCGGCGTTCTCGCGCGTTAACCGACCCTAATTTCTGTTTGTTCGCTTGACATAGTCGGGAGGTAGCTGGCAACTTCAGCAATTCGAATGTGGAGACTCAGCCGCCGATGATGTCGTTCAAAGCGTTCCTCGGGACACAGGAGGACACGATCACCGACGAGGAGGCCATCAAACGTTACAACGAGTACAAGTTGGAATTCAGGCGGCAACAGTTGAACGAATTCTTCGTCGCTCACAAGGACGAGGAATGGTATATTTCGTTTCGTCGTCTGCTTGCAATTATTCACTTTTAACGTAACATGCAGCTCAACCCTGTGCTTTGAAACGCGGATACAAAAAAAAAGCAATTAATTTCTACAGTGGTCCGACGCACGTGTTCACCACACTAAAACACTAAACGTACCATTAAAACTCGCATAAAACGAGAATAAACGGTTTCTTTATAACTGTTGCCATGCCGCGGGTACCATATCGTCCACTGTAGAAAATAATCGTTGGATCCTAATTAGTGTTATCAAGGAATTTCTGGCCTAACGTGTATGCACCAAGGATGGCATACACGTTGGCCAGAAAAGGGGATGAGGGTGTAAGCGGCTTTATAATTTTTGCTAAATTGCAGACACCATTTTATCGGTAATATTCAAGCCAATATGACCAGCTCTCTCTGTCTATCCCTACAGCCATACAGCCAGCAACGCCTTGTCTTGGGCACAGATCTCGTCTCGCTCGTTTATTTTTTCCCGGTACATTTTATGCATACCGCGTGACGCGCATCGCAGAAGATTCGAACGAAAGTGTACTATTAGGTAGCTAATGAAAAATGCGAGCTGGGCGCGCAAAGCCCAAATTCTGCTCGCGGTAGGCCGCGCTCTAAACCCGTTTATAATCATTCTCACTGAAATTCGAAACGATTAGAACGTAATCGTTCGCAAATAGATCTCTGAGTCGACGAGAAAACCGAATGCGAGTTATAATAACACCTACAGGTGAGGCTTCATTCTGTAACTGACCAATGTTGACAGTAAAACTGATTAATTGTTTAAAGTAATCGTGCCTCGAGCGCGAAACTGGGGATTATAATGAGTTTAATGCTTGATCACGAGAGGGACAGTTTTGCGCCGAGCGCGGAGGAGGGAGACCGTGATAGCTCGGTAGCTGTTCAGATCCATTCTCTTTCTATTGTCTATACATATAGCGATTGTTCACGATCGCGGATAATCTCGATCCACAAGCATAAACACACGTTGTGCTTGCGTAGAAGCGTGTAGAGATTATTCTGTCGGGAAGTCTGAAACTAACTGATATATCTTTGATTTCAATGTTATTTTTCCGAACGTAACGAACCGTAACCATATAAGAGTCCACAAAATTGTACGTCTGTTTGCTTTCCTATCTACGAAAGTCTGCCCGGAGAAACGCCACTAATATCAGCCTTTCTGTCGATTTTGCCAGGTTCAAAATTAAGTATCACCCTGAAGAGTCGGTGAAGAGAAAGGAGGAACAAGTGTCTGCTCTCAAGGTATCTGTTTCTGGATTTTAAGAGAATTTGTTCACCGATACCTTGGTCTTTCTCACTGTGATCTTCTGTTCGCAGAAACGCGTCGAAGTTTTCTTAGAAATGCTCGACGTCGGAGAAATTGACAAAGTCTCGGTAGACGCTGACCAGTCGGACGCTCTGCTACATTTGTTGGATGCGGTGGTAATTAAGCTGGAAGGCGGTACCGAAGAAGACTTGCAAGTTTTAGACGTGAAACTGCTGAACCCGATCATTTCGAAAGAGACCGCTAAAGAGAAAGAGGACGTGAAAAGTAAACCCATGGTTGAAAAGAAGACAGACAATAAGTGAGGATCCTAGTACCTAAAACCACTGAAACAGGAACTGTCGATTAATTTTCTCTTGTTTCGTAGTGATACGAGTAAACCGGAAGAGACTTCGCGTGCAGAGAAAACGTTTAAGAACGGACAGAGTACGGATGTGGAAATTAAGAGTGCCGAGAAGGAGGAAGATTGGTCCGGTGATCCCGAGAAACCTGAAGAGAACGCGGAGGAACCGAAGAAAGACGACGACATGGAAGGGAACGGTATGTCTTCCTGCTCGCGAGCATAGAATAACATTTTCTGTTGAACTACAAATTTTGGTTCGATGCTATAGGCAAAGTTGACGAAAGTAACACTAAAAAGAGGAAGCGTGCCGACAGTAACAGCAGCAGTAGCAGCAGTAGTAGTAGCAGCAGTTCTTCTGGTAGCGACAGCAACAAACTTGACACAGCGAAGGAAGAAGCTTGTGAGTCTCGATAAATTGCATAGCGTATTGTCCGCGTTTTACGAGAAGAAACTGATACAGTTGAGTCAAACTTATGTACATGTTGTCCCGCAGCTGCCGGCGAGAAAGTAGATGCGAACAACGAGAACGCAGACGCTGCAGAAAGGAAAGAAGAAGAAGAACAGGAACCCAACAAGTCTGACGGCGAGATACTGGAGCCTAAAAAGGCCGCGATAGAGCCGGAAGCTGTGATCGACCTGGCCAGCGAGGATAAGGAGAAGGAACCTAGAGCGTTGCACAAAACCAGTAGCATCTTTCTTCGTAATTTGGCGCCTACCATCACAAAGGCGGAAGTGGAGGCGGTCAGTTAACAATCTCGCGTACCAAAACGTCGTTGCATTCCTCTTACTAAATTTACCTTTGTCCAAGCAGATGTGCAAACGATTCCCTGGATTCTTACGAGTTGCCATAGCGGATCCTCAACCGGAAAGGAGATGGTTTAGAAGAGGATGGGTGTCCTTCGAACGACAAGTGAACATAAAGGAGATATGCTGGAGTCTGAATAATATTCGAGTAAGTTGCATGTTCGTTAATCGAACTTACACATGACTGTACTGTAATTGTGACATTGTTGTAAATGTTCTGTAACAAATTTGTTACTGTTGATTACTATAGCTCAGGGACTGCGAGTTGGGTGCAATAGTGAACAGGGATCTCTCGCGCCGCATCCGCGCGGTGAACGGTCTAACGCCCCACAAGCAAATAGTTCGACACGATATCAAACTGAGCGCCAAGATCGTGCACAATTTGGACAACAGGGTCAGTCTGTGGAACGATGACAAGAAGGACGACAGTGCGGTTAAGCAGGAAGACGATAACAAAGAGGCTAAAGGCGCGCAGAATGCTCACGAAGTCGAGCAAGCTGTAAGTCGATGTTCGGTTCGTTGAATAAATGCCTCTTCCACGGGAAAGAATGTCTACAAACATTTTTGTACCCGCAGGCGTTCGGATTGTCCTCGAAGAATCCGGTGTTGAAGAACATAACAGACTACTTGATAGAAGAGGCGTCCGCCGAAGAAGAAGAGTTGCTGGGCATGTCTGGCGATCAGGAAGAGGGGCAGTTGGGAGGCGACGGGGATGGTCCCATCGAGAGAGATCCGACTTTGGTCAAGGTACCATCACCGTTTATCTACCAACCTCTATCAGATCCTTTAAATTCTATTCGTTTCTCAGGTGCTCGACAGACTGATTCTTTACCTGCGGGTAGTCCATTCGGTCGACTACTACAACCACTGCGAGTACCCTAACGAGGACGAGATGCCCAACAGGTGCGGGATAATGCACGTCAGAGGATCGCCACCAGCAGCCAAAGTTTCCAGTACCGAGTTATCCGAGTACTGCCGCAACTTCGAGAGCAAAATGGCCGCTTTCTTGCAGCCGGTCGCTACTCTATCTCAGGAAGAGTTCGACAAGCTCGGTGCCAAGAACGCGGAAACGTATCTTTTTTAGATAATAGAAAGATTTCACAAGGAAATGTGACTGTCGTTGGGTTGTCGATCTGGGTAAAAGTTCTTCTGATAAATCCACAGTCAAACTAACTGACCGTGACCTTTTTTTGTTAACCTTTGCAACTTTGTCCTATGGTTTCCTTTACTTTACCGAATCAGTGAAGTGGAGAAGTTTGTCCAGGCGAACACGCAGGAGTTGTCGAAGGACAAGTGGCTATGTCCGCTAAGCGGCAAGAAGTTCAAAGGGCCAGACTTCATCCGGAAACACATCTTCAACAAACATGCTGAGAAGGTGGCCGAGGTCAAAGCTGAGGCAGAGTATTTTAACAACTACTTGAGGGACCCGAAGAGACCGCAGTTGCCGGAGCATCCAGGCAACAAGGCGCCACCCAGGGAGGGTATGCGCGAGGGATTCACCCCCTACGGGTGCTCGACGTAAGTGTCCATCGACATTTCCAGTTAACATTTGGATATCTTGTTGTAAAGCTAGAAATTCTTTTGTTTGATTTATGCAACTTTATTTCTACAGATTTGGAAGCTATGGAAGTGGCGGCGGTGGCGGTGGCGGTGGTGGCGGTGGCGGTGGTTATGGTAGCAGCAGAGGAGGCTACGGGTCCAGTTACGGTGGAGGATTCGGCGGTGGATTTGCAATGCCACGTCCAAGTCGCGGTGGTTTCAATAGAGGACGGTAAGGAATCCATTCTTTTTCTCAGTCGCATGCGACTCGCATGTTGTACGCAATCTCTGGCATGCGGGCGACGCTTGTCGATGTACCCGAGCGACTAATTAAAGTACGATCAACAATAAATCCCGTCGATCGCAAACGAAGTACCGTCTCGAAGTTCTTCTGTTCTCATTTCTTTCTCGTTTCTCGGCGACGTGTATTGAACGTGGTGTGATCCACTGTTTTACAGGGCTGCCCCGGATTCCACCTCGAGGCCTATTGTTAGTTATAATGACTTGGACCAGCCAGACATGGACATGTTCTAAGTTTAATCGAGTTTAACTGGCACCCTCGAGTCAATTTGCGCGGACAGTCTGTAAACGGAAAAAAACGGGAGTAAATCCTAAGCAATATATCGGACTCGCCTCTGTGCTAGCAGATTTTTTAATCTGGATTATGTAACACGCACGTGAACACCGAGCGTTTTAACGAATTACCGGGAACGAGAACTGTGTTACAAAATCAGCACGTTTTTCCATGCTATTGACTCTTGACATGCGAGACTCGCACGGCTTTTGGCGTCTCACGGTACAGACACTCTCCGACGAAAAATTTCGTTTCGAATGGGTCACGTGTATTTGTACATTTTATCTACCGGAAGCCTATTAATAGGATTTCCGTTAATTGCGTTATAATTAGACTACGGTACTGGGGTTGTGTTCAGTGGTATGTCCACGATTGACCATTTTCAAAAATTAAAAAATAATCACTGGTAGATCATGCGTTAACGAGGAGGCTTCTCGTGTCACGTTCCTTGTCGATAAGGGAGACGGAGAAGGGAACGAGAGAAGAGGGTCGAGAAAAGATCGGCAAATGCTGTGTAACCAGAAAAGGACTAACAAATAAACTTATTTGTTACTGCTTACACGTGTGCTTTTATTTTCTTTCATCCCATGCCTTCGTTCGAATTCCTATGTCCAGTTGGTCGCACGTCGGTCGCACACACTTCTTATGGTCTCGCGCGCGCGCGCGCGCGGTTTCGTCCCACCATTTTCTATTATTCTTTGTTGTCTACACCAGCAACTAGCTCGAAACACCACAGTTTTAATTGTTGTTCAACGTTACAGCGGCGGCGGAGGAGACTTTCGACCAGTCATTCATTATCGCGATCTCGACGCACCGAGAGAGCCGGACGAATTCCTCTAGAATCCTGCCTCGAGGCACGTTCGAGAGGATCCATGGAAAACCGCTTGATCTCGAGTGCACGGAGGACACGACCCTGTTTTCTCTAAGGTTAACAGTTAACCTCGGGACCTGCGTTAGATTTACAGGACGCTCTTGGTAGCTACGATTGGGAAGAAACTTTTCGATCGCGTGCCCATTTCCGGTTCAGAAGTTCGGAAGACTCGTTTTAAATGCGCGTGCATCTGCGACCTTTTCTATTCTTGTCATAAAGTAGTATGCGCCCTCAGGGTTTAATCAGCTATTTCGGCGACAGCTTGTACACCTGTATATATTTAATGCACTGGATACTTGTTGTTCAGATAAATGATCAGCCGTAGTTTCGCGTACAACTACGCAAACGTTTTTGCGAACGTCCGAGATTTTTATACAGGAGCAAGGAAATCCACTGTATACAAAAATATTTATAGTATACCGCGAGTCTCTCAACAGCCAAGCAGGTCAATTTTATTGCGTGTCGCAACTCTTAAGCTATGTCCACACTTTGTACCGAACGGAAGAAGAAGGCAACAAGAAGCGACACAAAGTTGCTCGATGCTGCTTCAGTGTGAACGTATAGTTTTATAGTGCGATGAATCTACGTTGAAATTTTATTTTTCTTATTTATAAAATTGACCTTGATAGTGTAACTCTAGCGGTTTCGAACGAAGCCGATGTGCAATGCGTTGGATCGACGATCTATCGAGAAGTGTGTTCAAATATATGTAAAATATAAAAACTATGTAAAACACATAAATCGATCGGTCTGGCTTCTGGTGGCTCGCGCGATTGTCGGATGTGTATAAATTTTACGAGAACGGTTTAATTTGTTGACGGCCATGTAACGAGAGAGCGCGAGAATCTATATATGCGTACGTGTTGTGTATTTGTAGCACCGTGGAGAAAAAATTAAGGAAAATTATAATATGTATAATGTTCCATTGAAAAAGACGTCGCGGTACAAAATACGGCACTTGTAATCGACTTTATGATACATCAATAAACTATGTCATTTCCTAATTGCAGTCAACCGTGTGTACCGCTTGTAAACAATTTATTATGCATCGGCTGCATATCTATACGGCACAATGGTATATATATATAGATATATATATATATATGTATAAATATATACATTAATTACACTTGTCGCTCTCTTTCCGTAAGAAAAATACTGTAATATAGACTCGGACCGGCACGAAGGATCAAGGGAATCGGTGCTTGCAGTGCCTCTCATCGGTTCCATCGCCGCAGTCGTCGACTCCATTGCACTTCATCCCTTTTGTGATGCACCTATTGTTTCTGTGTGCAATTCAAATGTTTTCGCATGAGTAAGAGTACCAGTTGCATCAGGAGCAATATCTGCTTAGAGATGGGATCGAGATCATCGTGTACAAAAAAATTAAGGGCTCTCATTGTTCGCATTGTCCAGGGGACCAAGTTATGCTCTCGATCCCATCACTTTGATCTCTCTAGACTTACTGGCACGTGAACTCCTGCTTGTTGCATCGTCCTTGGCAACCGGACGGTTCGTCGGACTCGTCGACGCAGTCTGGCAGGCCGTCGCAGAAACGGGCCTCCGATATGCACTGTCCGTTGCTGCACGGGAACTCGTTCTCCGAAGGACAGGCTGGACAGTTGTCAACAGACATAGTAATCGCTGTTCCCGTGAACGCCTGAGATCGGTTAGTCAAAGCCAGTCAAAGCAGAGCAAGCGGTGCAAGCGGAGAGTTTAAAGCTGACGGCGCACCGGTACCATAATGGTTCAGGCAAATGCTTGACATTGATACGATCTCCTCAAGGACAATCTATAGGGACTCTAGGGTACGTTAAAAATTTGGAAAAGCAACGTTCACACAAACGTGACCATTCAGGTTCAACGTGTCTCAATGAGCTGACGCGTCCTTGAAGAGATTAATGGTCACTAATCGCACTTGACACGTGTGTATGGGTTCTCCTCTGGTGCAAGATCATTCCGTGTACATGCTCGAAGAGCGCAATGAAAAGCGGCCATTGTGTGCCGGACAAAATCAAAGGAATCTTTGTCTCGGACAGGAGGAAAGTGTCGGTGATCAGGAGCAAGCGTGACGTTGTTGCATGCGGCCCAAAATGAACGAATAATGTACTCACACCTACCAAGTTTACCACCTACGAGGGAGAACAGAAAAAAACGAAAGTTCAGAGAAGAGAGCCAGTGATGGAGAGAGAGAGAGAGAGAGAGAGAAAACAAAATTATAGAGAGAAAAGGAGGCAAACACCGTGATTTGTAAATATCTCGACTGGCCAACGAGACTCGGTCTCTCGCGACAACAACGGTGTTACTCTCTCGCGGAGAAAATCCTGTGCATTTCTAAAACGATTTCTCCCGTAGGAAAAGCGTTCCATAGTGCCGCTATATTATTATTAGACCGCGGATTTTATGCATTTATATTAAAAATATTCAGTATGAAGTTGTTATATTACTATCAGTTTTTTTGAAATCATTAAAATAGGACATGTATTTTCACCGAACTTCCTTTTCTTACGATTGACTTCATCAATCTCTATTTTGCTTAAAAATCCGGAGTCTAATTATTGTTAACCTCTCCACGATCTCTTCACTGAGAATGTGATAATTGCTATCAGAACGAGATTGCAGACTCGAGATAGATCCATATAGCAGGATTTTATAGAGTATAGTCGCGACGGAGGAAAGATGAACAGTTATGTAGAGGGGTTCTAACGTTCTTCTGACCGAGGAGGTGATAGAGTCAACAAGTAGATTTGCAACTGGTTCGCGGTGATTTGGACCAGTCGACGATACTGTAGCCAACGGCGCCCGTTTCTCGCCGTGGCCTTCTTACCGAGTGTGCAATTAATCTCGTCGGCTGCGTCCCAGCAATCTATCTTGCCGTCGCATCTCTTCTCCAACGGAAGGCAGGAGGTCTCATTACCGCACTGGAAATGCGTCTCCGGATCGCAGGCTGCAACAAACCACGCGTTATCGTTACCTCATCATACTCGCGTTTCATTGACATTACTCCATTACGTCTGTGTCGAAGATCCGCAAATGTTATACGGTGTACAAAAAATTGTAGGAATGTCAAGAAAATTCTAGGGCCCACGACAAAAATTATAGACCTTTCGAAAACTCTATATCCTTTTACAAAATTGTAGATTCTAAAAAAATTCTTTATAAAACATGTTAGACCTTTCCGAGATCCTATATGACCAGTAACAAAAATTGTAGAAGTTCTGTGAAAATTCTGGTGCCTGGAAAAAATTGTAAAGGTTCTAGTAAGTCACTGCAGATGTCTGGCAAACTTCTGTGCTCCGTTAAGAAGTCTATTGGTTAAGGAACGAAATGAAGACGCGGATTGGAATCGGAGAAAGCTCGGAGACGGTCGGTTTCATCGACGAGGTCTTTACCCGACGGATTAGTCGCGACGGTTGCAGCGAAAGATGGCAAACTGAAGCCTCGCGAGCCGCGACAAAGCGGCAAAGCCGATCACACACGGAGAAGTTATGGGTCGCGAAAAAAAAGTGGGCCAATGGGATCAGAACGGAGGAGACGCATACCGCAATTGAACTCGTCCGAATGGTCGTAGCAATTCATGTGGCCGTCGCACCGTTTCTCCAAGGGGATGCAGAGGGTGTTTGCGCACGTCCACTCGTCGTCCAGGCAGTAGTGCTCCACCTCCACACACCTTTCAACAAACATCCATTTTCTTTATCGCACACAAATTAGGATTGGATTTTAGTATAAATCGTGCGTGTACATAGATTGCCCTTTGGAGCGCTAGTTCGGCTCTGTTAGGATCAAGAGCCACCGATCCATGCATTGAAGCAAGATAAAATACCCTTCTCCGTTGCTATGCTCTGTCCAACGAGTGGGACAGACTCGAGGATCTATTTTTCACATAGCTAACACACGTTGATCGTTGTCGTCAGTGACCGGCACTGTGGAATTACTTAAAAATGATTCTAATAAAATCAACCACTTCATCGCGTTTAGTTGCCCAATTAGATTACGATAGGTCAGACTCGTCATGTGATTTTTGAAGTTGTCTATGACATCAATTTTTTATGAAACTAACACAGGAAGCACGTCTCTTCTTGGATGGACGTTTTCTATCTCTGTCTATAATTTTGAGTTGAAAATTACTCGGAGCAACGGATGGATCGAAGAAGAATTTAGTGAGATTTTCGTTGTGTGTTGGATTTGAACCTGAATGCGTCGACGTCGAGGCGATGGCACTTCTGCTTGTTGACGAGGCAGAAACCGGCGCATCCGGTCGGGTCCTCGAGATCCAGGCTGGTCCTGCAGATCGGCACCTCTTCGTCGACGAGGGCGACGCACACCTCTCCGATCAGGCAGTCGTCGCAGTATCTGGTGGAGTTGACGGCCGGTGGACTGCTCGCTTCCGCTTCCGGTTCCGCGGTGGTACGAGCGCCGCTCTCCGGAAATGACTGGTCGCCGCTTAAAAGCACGCTCGCGATCAGGGTGCTGCTTGCCGGCGTCGTCGTCGACGCGTTCGTCAACAACGTTCCCGCGGTCGACGTTCCGATCGTCGACGTGTCGTTCGCCGACGACTTCAGGTACTGTTGGATGATCTGCAGCTTCTCCGGCTCTGTCAATTCGCCACAATTATTGCATTAGGTTAGGTTAGGTTACATATCAATACATATGTATAATCACATAATTACATATGTTGCATATCAAATGTTTGATTCTCATACGAGCGGAAAAAAAATAGATATATCGACGACATTTTATTTAATGCGACGATCGATGAAAATGTGATGGTAAAAACATTCCGCGGTGTTAGCGAAACAAGCGAATTGTTTCAAGGGGGCAAATCGGACACTCGTTACCGAACACTGTTCACCAACACGCAACGCTGTACACAACGCTTGAAACGATCATGGTCGTTCATGAAGGTCCGACAGAGCGTCAATAGTGTGCAAACCTCGATCGCTGAAATCTCTGTCCGTCAGTCGAACGTATCAGCGATCTATTTGGAAATACTGTTTGCGAGGCACACGTGGCCGTTCGATGTATGAAAGAGCGTGCACGTCGGTCTCGTCTTCTAGAAATAACTGATCGCTCGGAAAATAACGAACGGTCAACGCCTTGAGTACACAAACGAGAGCGTGCACGCCGCTTCAACTCGATCGGCTCATCCGGCGCAGAAGAACAACGTTCCCGTTGACCCATCGGTTAAATTCATCTTGCCCGCTGCAATTGCGTCGCTTCGACGAATAAAAAAAAAACCTCAGCCATTTGTTTTCGCCACTGGGACGATTGCCGGACGCGTTGGCAGCGTCACGTGTCTGGCGTGATCGATCGCGATTGGACCGCGAAGTCCGTTCCTACTGTGCAAAAATCTATTCGACTTCCGGTTCGCTTTCTGACCGTCAATGTTTCTTATAACCATTTCTTCAAAACCGGACCTTTGAATACTGGCGAAAATTATTCGAACAAGTCAAGCGTCTATCGTTGCAATTATTCATATTTTCAATCTGGAAAATGTTTCCATTAATGATGAATCAAGTAAATCAATTGGACCGAGGTTTTTTACAGACTTTAAACTACAGATGCTAACGATGTTCGTGTATAAAAATATAATTAAAATTATTGGGTTCTATCGAGTGTGTTATCGCGTTTGGGTAGTTTTTATCAGTTAAGAACGCACAAGCGTCTGCAGTCCATCGATTAGGTAAAGCAGCCATGGCTCGAAATCGATATTGGTTCGAGAAAATGTAGAACGTATATCGATGTAGAAGGAAGAACTCACCGAAGACGATGTAGAGAGCAACCGCGCCGATTCCGAGGAGCGCCAGGATCACTATTAGCAGGAGGACCAAGGACCTCGAGCAACCGGAAGTCTTCAGAGGCCGCGCCAAGTGCAGAGTCCACCCGTGTCGATTTTTTCGCAATCTGGCCGGATGCGGTGGCGGCTCTGCCCTGACGCTTCTTCGTTGATTCGCGCGATTTTGCGAGGACGGAGTCTGCGTTCGCACCGGGAGCGAATAGGCCCTCTGAAATCAAAGCGATCCGCTTCCTCAGATCTTTGTTTTCCTTCCTACACCTCGTTCCTTTTCACCGTGTTACCATTTTCAACACAGCTTTTGGTCTTACACAGACCAAATTCACCTTTCTACAGATTAACCCCTTGCCCTATCGACTTAGACTCGTGATGAAGATTCTGAACTGCGTCTGATAAATATGTAATTAATTTGGCACGTAATAAATACAAACTTTCAATCTTTTTTCAATGGAATTCTGAACGATGAAGAAATGGTGAATTTGAAAAGCCCGTTTTCTGAGCAAAATGGAGGTTTCAGATACCAACATGAAAGTTAAATTTTTGTTTATTATCGACGCACTGTGGGTTTCTCCGTCTCTTTACCTGAAATTCAACCATCGGCACTGCATTCTCTTCGACCTGGCTTTTCTCGTTCGCTGTTTCTTGGTAATCGCTTATCTGTGTTCCGATAAATGTTCAAAATCAATTACCAGGAAGCTAGAAAGGCGCGGTGTCGCCACCGATGACGAAGATTCGCGAAGCTAACCTGCGTGAATGCGAATCTGATCGAGAGTCGTCCGAGCATGGTCTTCCGTAAACATGTTTTTTACAAGATCGTGATACATTAACTCCGTGTCTTATGATTTTTCTCTTTTCTTTTCCAGAACATGTAGTCGTTAATTTAAAAAAATCTAAAACTTTTGATTCGACACTACTTCTAAACTTTATTCTAACCGCGTGAAACAAATTAATCTGTCTACGGTACATTTCGTTACAGTGGAGCCGTAGACTCCAGTATTAGTTTACATACTGCCGTGTATTTTTGCATAATTGTTGTCGAGTTTGACCATTAAATTCACTGGAACTGGAACAGTTCTCCGATGGCCGCGCCGATTAACTTGGAACTCGAACTTCGACGGTAGAACAGCGTTTCACTTCGAATCACGTGGATGTTCACCATCAGGATGATTACGTGCGACAAGCCGGAGGGTTAAACCGATGATTGGCAATCGTTGAAGCGAGATGTTCCGCGAGAATAGGACGAGAGCGAAGAAACTTGCCGAGCCGATGCTTCGAGTCGAACTGACCGCCGTTTCTCGAGAGCGCTTCACCTTACGCGGGAATCGACGTTCGATTCGCGGTTCCGTTATCTCCCTAACTACGACGGAATCTGATTCGCCAAATCGTTTCGTCATGTCAAGTCGGTAATAAAGAGACATTGCTAAAGTTTAGCGTCGCTGAATCGATCGTGACGCACCCAGTTCTTGGAGGAATTTTCTTTTACGAAAAATGTCGCAGTGGGACCTCGATTATCCGAATTGAAGGACATTGAAGAACACTGAAGGACATTGAAGGACATTGAAGAACATTGAAGAACATGGAAGAACATGGAAGATCATCGAAGAATATTGAAGAACATTGAAAAACATTGAAAAACATTGAAGAACATTGAAGGACATTGAAGAACATTGACGAACATTGAAGAACGTTGAAGAACATTGATGAACATTGATGAACATTGAAGAACATTGATGAACATTGATGAACATTGAAGAACATTGAAGAACATTGAAGGACATTGAAGAACATTGAAGGACATTGATGGACATTGAAGAACCTTGAAGGACATTGAAGAACATTGAAGAACATTGAAGAACATTGAAGAACATTGAAGAACATTGAAGAACATCCGAGTTAATTTGAAGTATAAGACCTGTGTATATAGCTTCATTTATAATCATTCTTTTACCGCTTCTTAAGATATTCGATCGTTATTAGATATTATTTCAGAATATGTATCTTATGATGTTCTTTAATCAAGAAATACTATTACCCAAACTATTGCGTTGGCAAGAAAGTAATTTCGTTATTTTAAGGTGAAATAAAACCTGATTTTTTTATTTCATCAATGAACTTCTTCAATCAATAAAATATTTTTCATTTTTTTCGATGATCTTTTGCCATCATTTATCTTCTGGCAAAAAAACATCGAACAAAATGATTAAAGTTCATTGCTTGAATAAAAAAAAATTAGGTTTTATTTCACTATCAAACACCGAAATTACTTTCTTGCCAACCCGATATAAGAAACAGAAGCGAAGGGTGAGTTCGATTCGCAAGAGGATGAATTTGGTTCGCAGAAGGGCGAATTCCGTTTTCAGAAAGGCGAACATGATCTACAATAATAGTTTATTTCGAGAGCAGAACCTGTAACATGGAAGCCACGCTGGTCTCGCGACGGAACCTGAATATTCGCGGAAAACAGAGTCGGGCTGACAAGAGAATCTTAAGCGATTTCCGGAGGAATTCACGCGTGTTCACTTACGAGAGGCTCGAGCGGGGCGGCTTGGTACCGGCAGACGCTCATCGCGTCTGGCTATAGATAGACCTTTTCCACTTCCGTTCCGTTTTGTTCCTTTGGAGACGTCGGGCGACGCGAACGAGGACGAGTCGCGTAGAAAGAGAAAGAGAAACGGCAAGAGTCGGAGGAGAGAGGAAAGAGGGAAAGAAAGACAACATGCGCGCCCGATTTCCTCGCGTCCGTCTGCTCGGGCAGACTGTTCGCCGAGGAAGCCGACGTTGACAGCTCGAAACCGCTCGCCACCACTAAATTAAGCTCGTATGTACACGCTGCCTTCACGGTTCTTCCGTTAATCGCGTTTTTCTCGATCGTCGCGTATATTGCCGACCAATGGCCGAAGCTATCGCGCTTCGCCCGAACAGATAACGACGCCGCGACAACAACGCCAGGAAAGAACTGACGCGACATGACGCACTCCGCATTAGTAATAATCAACGCGATGATAATCACGACGACCTTGCGTCACACCTGAAATTAACGACGCGCCTTGTGGAACTAGACGGACACCCGCTAGATCGCTGCACGTAAATCCTTTAATAGACGAGTAATGAACGAGTTTCTTGTACTTCGTATCAATGGTTATCTCCGAGGATCTTATGCTAACGCTATGTCTGCCGTGTTTGTCCCGAGTGTTTTCCATTAAACTTGATCGTACCGATTTTTATTGAACTGGAGTGACTCTGTTCGCGCCTAATACCGAAGATACGAATGGTAAACAATTATTTTACACAAGAGCAACGACGGATTTTTATCGTTCCGTAGGTTTTCGACATTTGAAAATGCAATTACAGCATTTCGTTTTCTCCCGACTCTTAGGAATATAGATGAAGGGCAAGATATAGTAGATATAGTAGAAGGGCAGATTTCTGGATGCAATGTGTGTTCGTGAATTGTATTTGACAATCTGATTTTCCGAAAGACAGAAGAACACGTTTTCGCTACGATGGTGTCTGTTGATAATTGAGGAACACGTAGAGAATAAAGTGAAATTATGAGAAAATTTCAAATTTTTGATGGATCGATCTCGCATGAAAAAGATTCGCATGCTCGAACCTCGAGAAACGAGAGCATCGGAACATTTAACGGTGGAAGGAGTTTAGCGCGTAGTGGTTCAACGATCTCGTGCTGGTGCGGGTTCAGCGTGGTTCCAGACAAACGAGGCATCAATTACGCGAATATATTCCCGTCGGCCGCGAGTCTTTTCGACGCGTCGACAGAAAGATAGAGGAAGTCGAGGGGGAGGAGCAAAGCGAACAACCGAGATCCCTTTCTTTGAAGCCGACCGACCGAAAAGAAATCACGTCGACGAACCGAGAATTCCACGTGGACTAGCCAAAAGAGAGGAGGGGGTGCTAGAGAGCTAGTCGTCGTCGTCTACGATTCGAAATAGAACGGAAAGAGGAAGATTCGAGAAGAGACTGCTGGTCGGGACGAAAGACCCCACCTGTCGCGCTAGACAGACTCCGGGTGAGCAGACACACTCGTCTCATTTGTTCCCGACCACCCTTTCGTTCCCAGCGACTCTTTGCCATTCTTCTCGAGTCGGAACCTTGAATTGACGCCGTGCGAATCTGGGTCGAACGGCCCGCGATACAACATGCAACCCGGTAGTTGAATAATCCAGCAAACTATAGATCTTGATTCAGACACTGGTGTCTCCGTACTGAATTGTTCAGAGACTGTGGAAAATTAAAGTTCCATTGGAGACGACATAGGGTAAACTGTACTATTGCTGGCACTGCATTAGCTATTACCACTTCTGATTTAAACGGCAAATATTAACGCATTACCGACCGGTGATTATTGCATAATTTTGAAAAATCTACGGTATATGGCTAAACACTTTTTAATAGAACCTTCAATAGCAACAGCAACTTTCATTGTGAACTAACCAGTCACTCTCAATAACGTCATCAAATAGTTTTATATTGCTTTTTATTTATATTCCAAAGCAACGTTGTAAGTTTTCATAACAGAGTTTCACATGTGACTGTTAGCAACGCTGGTACATCCAGTAAGACCGACGGATAACCACAGTGCAGTGTAAATAATATTTCATTAAAATTTTCGTCACGAGTATGTATACTTTATCGCTTTATAACTTAATTTCGGACTGTACTGCAGATGTAATAAGTGCGCGTATATGTTTAATTCGAAAACAAATAGCCTCATAGCCTGTATAACGTTTATTTCTTACTGTGCCAATGACTGTACTATTTGTCTTACGATTGTTATTCACTGAATATATTTTATGTAAAACTGTTTGATTTTTCTTAAAAATCTCTATTAGCTTATAATAACAGCAAGTTAAGCTCGCTTAAACATTTCAAGAAAAGATAAAAAGATTTCTACTACGATTTTGGCTTAGGGTGCCAATCATTGTACAGTTTACCCTATTTTAAAAATTTTCAATGAAAATGTTGTACAAGACAGTTCTCATGTTTCCTCAGTAATTCCGATCAACTGCAATTTTTCCACATTTTTTCAAGTCATGTGAAAAGTGTCCGACGTCCGTCGTGGATCTCTATGATTCACCTTAGATACTATAGAAAAGATCTCTAATAGATACCACCTACCCTCCGTCACCTGTTTCGATATACATGCAAAAGCTACATGGACATTTTGTTTCTTTTTTTTTAACCATTCTAATTAATCGGAAATAATAGAACTTTTGAATATTTACCAGATTTGCGCATTTGATCTACGATCTACCCAATTTTGTCATTAAAAAAACTCTGTTAGGATAGATTCTATCCGATAGGACAAGAATTATTATTCGCGAAGTAAATTCTCCCAACCACTTTGTTAAATTGTATGAACGATATATAAAGAGAGATTTTGTACATATTTTATTCAGCATTTTAGCTCATTAATAAATAAATAGAAATTGAATCAAATTGTGATTGTGATAGAGAAATATATACTTCGTAAGAAGAGTATTATATAAGAAAGAGGAGGAGAGAGGTTTTTAAGTTTTTAATTCTTATGTCCGGGACAGCGCGAACGCAGTCCCGACTACCAAAAATTATACGCCCGAGATATCCACATTAGGGATATTCGCAAGGGTCAGCCTAACCGTAGTGCAATGGAAAAGCCTCGCCCTGGAGGAACCGCCTTCTTGATCACGGTAACCTCTGCGCCAGGTAAGTATGCTTTTCTTCGCTTCGCATTCCTACTTATACTTTTCGTTGGACATCTTTACTTGCGAGAAACTGATCCCTGGCGAGGCCATCTAGCTGTCGACTCGAGTACTATACCTCTCATGCTACAGAGGTTCTCATTCTACCGCGGGTGCAACGGCTCCCACTCTACAATCAATCTATGGAGCACTGGTGTTCCGCGAGCTTTTTCCAAGTATTCCGCGATAAAATGTAAATGTTCGTTTGTTCAAAATCTTAAATCTCTGAAAGTTCTTCACCGATTGCTTTGAAATTTTGACACAACGTTGCATTCGAATACGCGTGTTTTAAAAAAAAAATATTCTATATATCCACAAGCATTGTGAAATTAAACATATTCGAAACGTGCGCTTTCTCTTTTTTTTCTTTTCCATTTAACCAGACTGAGCCACAGCAACGCGTGGCCGGGTACATCTAGTATTAAATATATTTAATAATATATTTAATAATATATTTTCTAAAATATATTTGTTTCTACGCGAAACGTTTATGTCTGTTTCTCTTGGATCATTAATTTTGGTGTTCCGCAAATTTTTCATACAATCAAGTGGTCCCTAACTTCAAAAAGATTAAGAACCACTGTTATAGAGACTAGCACCGATGACTGAACCTACGTTTGTAACACAAATTCGAACCTTCTCCAACATCGTTTAATAAATAGTGAAAATTAGAAAAAATTAAAAAAATGTAAAATACTCTTGCTCACCTGAAAGGATCCATGCTCCTTGACATCACTGCAGAAGATAGGCGCCTCCTTGGCGTACCATCTATCCTGCGAGTAGATGGAGTTCACCCTCATCCCAGCCCTGCTCTTCTCCTGCGCACCGACGGGCTTATCCTCCTTGTTCCTGGAGTCCTCCAGCTGGATCAGCTTGGCCTGGCTTTTCGGTGATCCGGTAGCTTTCTCAGAAATGGTGAAGACGCAGAGCGAGTTGTTTCCTCTGGCAGGAATCGCGTCACCGTTGGGAGCGCAGGTCCTGATCGCAGCCAGGTCGCAAGGATCTAGGATGGTCCTGGGATCGTTGGAGATCAGCGGCGAGAATTGTCTCTGTTTGTTGTCCCTGTTCTTCCTGCGCACTGTCTCCTCCTCGTTTTCCCTCTCGTCGATCTCGCATTCTCGATCGTACGAGGCGATCTTGCTCTTGCAGTGTTTGCAGTCCTTCTTCCTGCGCCTCCTGTTCGGCCTGGCCTCGTTCGACTGTTTGGCGTCTCGATCCTTCTCGATCGACGCGATCGTTTCCGCGTTTTCCGCTTCCTCGTTCCAGCTGTTGTTCTTCTCTCTGCTCGTCACACGGACGGAACTGTTCGCACCCGTAGGATCGAGGCCGCTCGATCGACGAAACGGCAATGTCAAATTCCGCCGGAAACCGTAGGACTCTTCCTGCTCGCGCGTCATCTCGCTGATTCGCGAGATCCTCTCGTCTTCTATCTGGGAGATCATCTGCCGGTCGACCGGGTTCCGCTCGCGATCCGCAGATCCAGAGATCCTGGTAACCTGCTCGACGCCAGGGAGAATGTCCTCGTACACGTGGCTGTCCGCCACGTGCGAGCCGGACGCGTGTCCGGAGAAATCGATCCTCGACGCGGGGAAGGATCGCTCGGATGAGCCGATACCTGGCTGATGCTCCTCCTCGAAACCTTGATTCTCCATCTGCAACGGAGGATCAGAGATCAGAGACTGTTCTGAACGAGTACGACATGTACAGGGTGTTCCTGATCCGGTGACAGAATTTTATGAAGCGGAAGAACTCGTTTGAAGGAACGATTTATACTAGCGTGCAATTATTAATGAATTTGTCATGTTCGTATTCTAGAATGGATGGCACAAGGAAATTTGGAGAAGAGGATATTCAACCTTGCATGATTCATCGATTTGCGCTACTGTGCCGCGATCAATGAATTTGTTAGTTCGTTGCTCGTTGGGTTTCGTTTATACAGGCTGTTTCAGAATGAGTGGCACGAGAATAATTAGAGAGGAGAATATTCAACCTCATTTAAATCTTGGTTTGTGCTAATGATGTAGCAATATCACTAAATGTGTTTGTTCGTGTTCGTAACTCATTCGTTTCGTATTATATAGGGCGTTCCAGAATGATCGGCACAAGGAAAATGGTCAAAAAAGTGGGACAAGAAGCTTGTTCGAAGCTTCGACTTATACCATTGCGCGGCAAGGCTCCGGTGATTGGATAAGGCGATTTCAAAGAATCTAAGAAAGAAAAATCCCTCGGTCAGCGAATATAAGCTTGAACAGCATCGCGATGGTGCAGTTCCGAGGTACACGAGGAGAATACGAGCAAAATGAACGATTACTATGTCAATAGTGAGTTTTTTATGGTGAGCACGAGAAAAGAGGTGGTCAAAGATCAAGGAGTTCGCGCCGTCGACCACCTGCGTCGTCCTCGCGATCGACGATGCCTCGCTCGCAGCGTTTCGACGAGTAGTTTGATCGATTCATGACAGTTTATGCTCCCCACGGAAAGAGAAGAGAAAGACTGAGAGAGAGGGAGAGCGAGGGGTAGAGAGATAAACAGAGAGAGAGAGAGAGAGAGAGAGAGAGAGAGAGAGAGAGAGAGAGTAGGAGAGAGGGAGAGAGAACGGGAGAAAAGCGGGCTGCCTCGTGGATATAATTAAGCGTTTTGTGGGCCGGTGCCGGCCCTCTTCTCCTCGCCAATTATCGTGTCCCCGATGATCGCCGGCTCGTTTTTTCCTCGCTCGGTGTGGCTCCGGCCGAGGAAGCGACGAGGTCGACCGATTCGTTTATCGATTCGTTTATCGAATGTGGGTAGAGAAAAAGCTGTACGCTCCCACGACCACCGAACACCGAACACCGAGACCCGCTTTATGACCGTTTAAACGAATCGATATCGAGACGATCGGCCGTCGATCGGTCAACTATTCCATCGGTCTTTAAACCCACGGTCCCTGAACCGGTGGCCACTGACCTTACCGGGGCACAACAATCCCTGTACAATAATATAAACAACAATAACGAATCTGATACACCCTGTATTCTGAATTTTGTTGCAACAGAGTAACACATGGTGGGGCAATAGCTTTGTCCACTTTGTTATTTGCAACAATATGGAGAAATGGTATATACAAAACTTACATGGCAAACAGGGTGAAGGCGTTTCAGAGATCGAAGGTCACATTAATTTCTTTAAACGCAACGACCCACTTTTCGCGTCGCTTATCGACAGATAATCAAATTCTGCGTATCGACCTTCGCATGTCCCAAACCTAGTAGTTAACATGATGTCGGAATAACTTTCCATGGGCAGATATATTCACCAGTTTCGTGGGATTAATTGGAATCACATGTCAGCAGATAAGGACGACGTCTTTGACTGCACAAGGGGTAACGAATTGGGGTTCCGAACAGTTTCGTATAGTGGTTCGAAGAGGAGAAAAAAGGGGGGTAGAAAAGAAGGAGCTCTAGCAATTTGTCAGATCGGAGGAGAATCGTGTGCGGCGCGTGCCGAGATACCGATTCTTCTTCGACGGCTCCGTTCCGGTCCAGCGTGTGTCGTAATTGGTTCGGTCGGTGATTAATCGAGGGCCCGTTTCGACGGTTAGGCTCGCGATGGACAATTAGGGGCGGCACACGGACGCGCACGTGTGCGGTTACGCAGGCCCGCGCGCAATTAGTCACGTTCCGAAGACGCGTGCGACGCTGGATCGCGGATCGTTTATGCAAATATCGGCGCTATAATCAACTGATTCTGCCCTACTCACCTAGTCGATCGCCTCCGAATGAGCGCCGAACGTTTCTCGTTTGTATCGAATCGAAACGCGAGGTTTCTTTCCTTGACACTGCAACTATCGAGCCCTAAACAAAACCGATGTATATTCCTTGATAATAATAACACTACAACTTCACAAAATGTAAAAGAAAAAATCTAAAATCCTTCATTCTGACATTCTGAAATATAGGCTGTTTCAATATTAAAAAATTAATTTAAAATTTAAGTAAGAATACTTAATTTTTTTTAAGGGACGATAAGACCCTATAGAATTTTATAAATTATATAAAATTTACAATTTTATAATATATATATATATATATATATATAGTTTATTGTATAAATTATTTTATTGGGGTGATATTTAAATAAAATAAACTTTAAAATTTATAATCATAAATTAGTGTAATAATATTGGAAATTTTAAATAAAAATTATTAGAAAAATTACCTTAGGGATAACAGCATTATATCTTTAGGAAGATCATATTTATAAAGATGTTTGTGACCTCGATGTTGAATTAAGATATATTTTAAATGCAGAAGTTTAAAAATGTAGTCTGATCGACTAATAGAATCTTACATGATTTGAGTTCAGATCGGTGTAAGCCAGATCGGCTTCTATCTTTAGGAAGTTTATATATTTTTGTACGAAAGGACTAAATATTTTTAAAATTTAAATATATTTAAATAAATCGATAGTTGTAGCGTTAACGATCAATCAATCGCTGGATTTTCTACATTTATGGCAAAAAATGAGTAAAGTATTAACAAAAAAAAACTGGTGCATTATTTAGACAACCTATTGGAGTTATTAAGAGAAGAAATTGTTCTTCTTCGATGTACACGGTGCAGGTTCATCCTAGATGCTGATCCAACTTAAACTACCCTTCCCTATTTAGCAATTGCTAGAATGGAGATACGCGTTGTTTATCGGACCGGAGATCCGCGGCAGCTCTCGTCACATCGAATCCTCAATTAT
The DNA here is from genome assembly GCA_028455805.1 of Lasioglossum figueresi. Classification (NCBI taxonomy): domain Eukaryota; kingdom Metazoa; phylum Arthropoda; class Insecta; order Hymenoptera; family Halictidae; genus Lasioglossum; species Lasioglossum figueresi. The sequence continues at coordinate 5,570,534 of CM052191.1, forward strand.
TCCGCAATTGCAAACCCTCGGGGGTCGCAGAAACCGTGGTGCACGCGTCAGCTGCGCCGAATCCTTTCGCGGCGCCGCTAATTGGTTAACCTTTAATTGAGTACACGGTGAATAGAACAGAGCGGAACGTAAGAAGAGACAGGGCAGCCCTAGAAGCGTGGACGAGAAGCAATTAGCTTCGGACTCGACCGACCGATTACCGCCACCCTTTTCGCCTCTGTTTCCCTTGGCTCGTGTCCGGTGCTCGATCGGTCGAAAACGGTCAAACGGTCGCGTCCGTTCGATGGAAACCGATCCTCTGGGCTTCCTCGTTTCATGGTGTTCTTGTACACCGATCGTACACTCTCTTCATCCGGTTGGTCCTATTTACTCTATCCAATTTACCTTCGTTTCATCGAGAAACGACCGAAATTAGCAAAAGGTTCAAAGACAGATAGTTCAAGATAAATAACGTTTCGTCATCGTACTTCCAGCAAGAATTATATATGAAACAAAAGCTGAAGGTCTTCCTCGTATCTCGATAGAAAAGTGAGAAATAAATAAATAAATTATTACATTGTATGTACCGGTGAATGTCTAAAAACTTTTGTTCGAAACACTTTTCGATGGAGCAAATAGATTACGAGTAAATTTTCGTTGGCACAGTCAAGTGACTCACCCAGTATGTTCGGTAACAACGCAAACGGGGTGACTCAAGTTGTCTACGATCAGACTATATATCGACTTCGCGAAAAGATCAGCGATCTGCAACAGCTGTAGCAACGCTCGCGATACGCCGCGCCGCGCCGGTTCGCAAATTGAGTCGGGCAAGAATGTCGGGTGTTTCGAGCCGGTCCGGGTCTCTCTGACGTAATCGACGCCGATAGGTACGTAATGTTAGCCCTCGGCTACCCATTGCACCCATTGCACTGGACTCGACATATGGCGCGACACGTGCGAGCAAACAACCGGTCTACCCGCGCGCACCTTCCACGGACCCGCATTGCTGCCCAATGTCGATCGATCTTTTCATCGGCCCCGGCCGGTTTCCGCATTCATTGTCAGTGGCCCGGCTTCATGTCCTCCGTCGACACAGGTATATCGATGTGGTATAGCTTTCTATGCTATAGTCCGCCGTCGGGACCTGTTGTTCTGCCTTTGGCACGCGACACACGCTTTATCCGCTGCGCCGCGCCGCGCCGCGCCGTTCCCCGTCTCTCTCCTTTCCACCATCTTATTGCGCGTTTCACCCTGAGCTCATAAGCGGCGGACATTCCGCCAGTACTTAAACAGAACTGATTCCTGTCCCCTGAATTAATAAGCTGCGGTTTCCAATGTGCTATTTCCAGGATTCCCGATTTCCGAACTGGGACTGAAATACTCATGAATAGTCCGCGCGGATCTTTCTGCAAAATAAAATTTCTCTGCATCAATTGCAAGAGACAGTAGCCAAACACACATTTCATTCTTTCCTCGTCAATTTTGAGATGCTGAAATTATTATGTCGATATTCTTCTCCTATTTTAATGGCACCTACTAATTTTTGTCATAAATGCATAAAATGCATAAAATGCACAGTCTAATTGTCAATTTTGTCATCAATGAATTCAAAATTCAGATTATCAAGGGCCGAAACAAATTTTTATTCGGTTCCAGTAACTATTTTTATTTTGCACAAAGATCCGCAGCCTGAACGTAACTGTTCTCTCGAATTCTTCTAACAGTTTTACTGGTTCATCTACTCGTTTCTTCCACAAACGCATAATCTAAATTAAACATCCCTGCCCTCGCATTCCGAGCGCACAATGTAACCGAAAAATGCACGCGATAGAATTAGCGGTATAATAGAAATCTCGTCGTTCTAATCCTATCGGGAACGCTTGGAATCCAATTGGCGATTATCGGAATCCTGTTGGGAACCGAGCAGCAAGCGGATCCATTCTAAAATCGAAGATTCCCTCATCGCCATCGGTAACTGTTCCGCGTGTCTCCGAGCGCGTCATGCTCGTCGTCCTTCGTCAACCGGGATTTTCATCGCCGTCGATCGATGAATCGTTCTCGTCGGAAAACGCAATCCTCGTTAGCTTGTAAAAGACGATACTCGATCCTGTTACCTCGTCGAATGCGTCACAATCGAAGTCGCGGTTGACTCAGAGCAGATGGATGCGCGTGGGGAATGATTGAGACGCGACGAGCATATAAACTAGAAGTTTCAAAACGAAATTCCGCTTATTGAAGATCCTAAGACCTGATTCCATAGCTTGTCTTGCGAAAAGGAATTTGAGCAACCGTTTCCTCTACACCAAGTCATTCAGAAGCACATATTATCCACGTTCAACACGTTGACTGCCGCGTATATTGGGCGACGTTTAATTCCTTATCCACATTTAAAAACGATTTCATTAGCTAATTCGGTGCACCAAATTTTAATGTTTCAATTTCTATTTTTGATTAAATCAATTACTTTGATTTTGTGCAATTTTCAAGTAGCTATAATTTGGCAGTCAAAGCGTAAAAGAAAGATGGGTGAAATATTATTCCAGCATCTATTATGTAGCTATTTTTGTGGAGCGTACGAGGGTTAACGGAGGATTTCTAAGGATTGCGTTATTTTTACCGTTTTGCCAGAGAGCCTCTCCCCTCGATCGCGTGGATCGCGATCCGAGGATCCACGAGGCGATGACGTCAGACACGCTTTCGCTATCCCGGGATCAATCGGAGAGTCAAGTCGCGATAATTGCGACAATCGTTCGGGACGCTCCCCAACGAGACACTTAATTCCGCTCCCTCGCCACTCTGTTTCGCCTTTCGTTCAATTTGCAGGGACCCCCTCGCCGCCGCCATTTACTTCAGTTCGACGGATCGTCGGACGCTAATTGCGCGACCGTTCGCGCCGCCATTATTCCTCCACCTCAAGAGTTCCGAACCGTCCTCCGACGAGAAACGAGAAGCAATCTCGGAATCATTGATATCCCCGCATACACCGACTGTGAACTTTTCGAAAGCCGTACCAATCTTTTCTGTATCGCGTGTTGGCTCTGCGAGAATCGAGGACAAAGTTCACGGGCCGGCAGACGCCATTAAACAGGTTCTCTGTGTCAAAATTTAAATAGGAGGGGTAGTGATTTTAGCGATTACGAGCGTTTAGAATAAAATTGAGACGACTAATACGTTTTAAAATGCATTATCGTCCGTTTCTTCGAAACTTTTAGATGTATAAATTCTATTTTGTGGATTATGGCTATGATACGATCGGGAGACATTCGAGAAACAGGTTTGCCGTGTCTTATACCGCAGTGAAGGACTTTCCGGTGCGTGCTCATGATTAAATCGACACGGTTGTCGATCGCGAAGGGATCGGCAACGGCTACGCGGTTATTAAATTTCGAATTATGCGAGGAATGGGACTCCTCTAACGAGCTGTTCCCAATTTTTTCCCGCGGAAACCGTTCGACGAGGGAGGAATGATCGATGCAGGCCTCGATCGCATGTCGCTCCGCTCGATATGTAGCAATTTTTGTGAAAGAAACTTGCGTGATTGCGATCTCCATCGAATAACAAATACCGTTCGCGAATATGCTGAATACATTGAATAAACGATAACCCCGTACCGCTTGCTAATTACATACATTTACCAAACATATTTCTGGATCGAACGATCTTCAACATATGCAATCAAAGATCTTTCTAAACGATGGGAGACGAACAAAAATAGTTTTATATACATACAACCACGTTGTAACGAGACGAATTTTATTTCTTTCTTTGATACAGTATTTTTCTGGGGATCTACAAGCAACTAGAAACATTGCGTTGGTGTAGAAAAGCTGAGAGTAAAGAGCTTCTGCGACTGTTTTATAAATCGTTGACGACAATATAGAATTGATCTTATACGAATTTAAGACAGAGATAAGAATAAATCATTTCGACGGCTGTTCTAAAAAATTTTACAACAATAGAGAATTTTTCCGAGTATCGAGAAGTGACTGGAATCACTGCATTAATTTAGAAACGTTGAAAATAAAGCATTGCAAGCTGTTGGCGATAATTATCCGAGTATCCAGCAGCGTTGCATTAATTCCGAACAGGTGAGAGTGAATAATTTCGACAGCTGTTTCGACAAGTGCGGCAAACTCTGGGAGAGTTTTCAGAATAGTTCTCAGGTGATTCGGAACTTTTGTCCGACACAGTTGTAGATCGCATAACAGATAGTGGCCGGTTGAAACGACATCGTGTATCGTTAGCGGCGTGGCTGCCTCGTCACCGTGGGACAAGGAAAACGCGCTTCGATTTCAATCGACAAGCGAAAGAATTTCCGTTCGTTAGGAACGTTCCAGTTCCCGTGGCCGGGATGTATCGCAATCGTCCGCCCGCAATCGATGCACCGGACAACGTTGTTATCGAGCGTTTCGCGGCTCGAGTCGCGCGTTTTTACGCTGATCGCTTGCGAATTGCGAACCGTCGCCGGTTTTTGCGCGTCCGGCCTTTCACCGCCGCCATTTTTCACCGTCGATTCGAATATTCAAGTCCGTGTCCCAGAATTCGTGAAAATCTGTACCGCCCTATGTACTGCAATCATTTCTCAAACGAGAAAAATACACAGGAGAGAACGAACAGAAGAAAATAAATCTTATCAGAAATAAACAAATAAACCCATTAACCCATTAACACGCTGCCATCATTTTTCACAAGAAGAAAAGACACAGGAACAAAAAGAACAAGATAAATCTGCTACAACGAGAGAGTAACAAATTAAACAGAGAAAGAAAATGGCTGGTCCAAGGAGGCCGGTGTCAAACAAATCCGCTAGTTTCTATTAATCGAATTCAGAAAAGAAGGCCGCGTTTCCTGTTCTTTGGTGAATCAGAAAAGAAAGAAAAGAGAGATACGGAACGAGAGGGGTTCGCTTGAGTCACACCCCCGGAATGATCGAAGAGAGGAGAGAGAGAGAGAGAGAGAGAGAGAGAGAGAGAGAGAGAGAGAGAGAGATTGTTCGGCAACGATACCAGCCGATTCCTCGTCCCGCTCGGCCGTTATTCCATTCTCGTGTGCAGCGGTGATATCGAGGGAACAACAACAATGGCGCATTATACGAAAGCGTGGCTCGAGCCACGACTCTGGACTCAGGGCTCTCCCTCGATTTTTCTGGGGACGGGTATCGCGATTACCCGACGGTACCCGGTTTCGCGGCGGGTCCACGCCGCGGTCATTAATTCCGCGTTCCCAGCGGAACGCTTATTATCTCCGCTCGCCTCATATTTGCTTTGCTAATTCGTAGATCGTCGATCGGCGGAACGACAGATCCTGGATCCGAGGATCAACGGTGCCCCGCTCGCTCCAGTGCCGGCTAACATTCGTAACAAAAGTATTCGAAATATTAACCCTGCCCTACAAATGGCAACGTTATTGTAGATTTTTATGTCCTTCGACGATTATAGATTAATTTACATTTGAGACATAAAAGTATTCGGCGGAACTATAAATCGACAATGATTATATATTAATTATAGAAATGTAATGTATTGTAATCGTATCCAAAAACATGTAACTTTTGTATTGTTACATCAACTGCAGGAAACCGGAAAGAAAATGTTCTTTCGGTAATAATTCTTCTTGTGATAACTTTTTCGACTATGTTAAGTAGCACTTGGCCATTTTTGGTAAAAAAAAAAAAGCATGAAATCTGTTCTCTGCCGACTGTATAATTTCTTTGACTACCTTTTGGCAGACATTTTCACAGGTTATGAATGTGCAATGTTTCGCAGCCAATTAGCAAGTGCATCATTACTCGCGTAATAGTCGTGTGGCCTCTAAAATGGAGAGTAAGCGGCACCGGCACGCACGCGTCGATCCGCCAACTACTAGTACGATATCTGAGCCGTTTCTTTCAAGAGGGGATGTAGCTCAGTGGTAGAGCGTTCGCTTTGCATGTGAAAGGCCCCGGGTTCGATCCCCGGCATCTCCAAATATTTTTTTCCTTCTTCGACGTGAATTTTTTTTTTAAAACCTGACCCACCCACAACGCGTGGCAAGTTTATTTTATTTATGCACGATACCTGATATTTATAGGCGACAGATGCACTCCCGACCTGCCGTAGATAACTCCCGCTCGTAAAATCCTTATCCGTTGATTTATTTATTTATTCGACGCTGAAAAATAAGGCGCGAGGCGACTGCTTATTCTCCATTGCGAAATATTCCAGCACGGACGAAGATATTCTACTTCGGAGTACAACTACTAATGCAACACGACAATGCTCGGTCACATGTTGCACAAAGGACGAGGGACACGTACTGGCATACTCTCCGGACACGGCCCAAACGGACTATCACCCGAGCCGATGACTTACTTTTTTTCAAAAGTACTACAAAATGATGGTGAATACTTCGAAACATAATCGTGCATCTCCTTTCTGAATAAAAGGTGAACACATCGAATTTATTTGCGTACCTGATATACCCCGAGTCCGTTCGATCGGAATGGCCGAATGGCAAATATCAAACGAAAGTGGGCTAAAAGGGTTGAGGCTAGCCGGCTCTAAGAGCGGACTATAATCGAAGGAGAAGCCGACCGGCTTATTATACCCGCTAATAAGCGCAGTATATCGCTATATGTCGATTATCCGCTAAGTATAGGGTCGAAAAGCGCAGGGCTATCGGCACACCAAGCGTTGGCCCGATGACTGCACGTCACTGGCATGCACACAGTCGTAACTCATACGGTCAGCTATAATGGCCGGCCCTGGTTCGACCGTGGCTACCTCCTTCTCCTCATCCTCCTCCAGCTCATCTTCCTCGTCCTCCCCTCGCCACGAGCAACACGAATAAATCATAAAATTCATAACTGGCCGTCACCGACTCGGAGAAACCGTCGATGAAAAAAGAAAGTTCGTTATCGAGTGACGCGCGTACCGACCCGCCCGACCCGTCCCTCGGGATCACCCTTTCCTCGAGGAACACACTACGGGCAATTGTTTTTTTAAACCCCCCTCCGCGCGCTCGTTTATTTATCGCGAACCTGTTGGACACGCCGGAGAAAGAAAGGAACTACTTACGTTTGCTGTTACGTATCCCTTTATCGCATGTCGGGCTCTCTTGAAATCTCTCTCTCCTCCCTATTTCTCGTCTCCTGCCTTCGCGCGCCTCGCTCCACCCGGTATCTTCTTGTTCGGTTGGCTAAGGAAAATTATTATCAATTATTTCTGTTAGCTAAGGGAAATTATTATCAATTATCTCTGTCGTGTCGCACAGAGAGCGTACGAGATTTTTACGTACGACTTGTCGACGGTCTAGGCATTTTAATGTACCGACACATTACTATCACGTCACGTGAGAACATGTAATTTCCACGGGACATTCCCAGACTGTGAACCGTGTATATGTATGCAGTATTATTTCTTGTGTATGTGTAACGTGCTAGCACGAGATTTCACGTGACGCGATAGTAATGTGTCTGTACCCTTAACGACCGTTCGAACAATTTTTTACTGCGTTCACGGCGAAGTCTCCGAAGACCGGCATAATTTGCCGGTTAACAAGTTCGCTGCCACTGTAGCAGATATGTGAATTACGCAATCTTGTAATTCACTGAAAGATGGTCCAATTAATTGTATTCCCTTTGTCGTAGAAAGTCACCGTGCATAGCATAATGCCCAGAGATTCGTGACCTGATAATCCAGTGTCGGTGCACATTTATTGTATATCGAGATTTAACGTGACGCGATAGAAATGTGTCTGCACCCTTAACGACCGTTCAAACAATTTTTTACTACGTTCACGGCAAAGTCTTCGATGATCGGCATAATTTTCCGGTTAACAAGTTCGCTGCCGCTGTAGCAGATATGTGAATAACACAATCTGAAAAAATCTAATTCACTGAAAGATGGTCCAATTAATTGTATTCCCTTTGTCGTAGAAAGTCACCGTGCATAGCATAATGCCCAGAGATTCGTGACCTAATAATCCAGTGTCGGTGAACATTTATTGTATATCGAGATTTCACGTGACGCGATAGAAATGTGTCTGTACCCTTAACGATCGTTCGAACAATTTTTTACTGCGTTCACGGCAAAGTCTTCGATGACCGGCATAATTTTCCGGTTAACAAGTTCGCTGTCGCTGTAGCAGATATGTGAATAACACAATCTGAAAAAATCTAATTCATTGAAAGATGGTCCAATTAATTGTATTCCCTTTGTCGTAGAAAGTCACCGTGCATAGCATAATTCCCAGAGATTCGTGACCTAATAATCCAGTGTCGGTGAACATTTATTGTATATCGAGATTTCACGTGACGCGATAGAAATGTGTCTGTACCCTTAACGACCGTTCGAACAATTTTTTACTGCGTTCACGGCAAAGTCTTCGATGATCGGCATAATTTTCCGGTTAACAAGTTCGCTACCGCTGTAGCAGATATGTGAATAACACAATCTGAAAAAATCTAATTCACTGAAAGATGGTCCAATTAATTGTATTCCCTTTGTTGTAGAAAGTCACCGTGCACATCATGATGCCCAGAGATTCGTCCCCTAATAAATCCAGTATCGGTGCACATTTATTGTATATCACGAGTCCACGTTTCTTAATTCACCAACCGAATATTTACGCTCGACCCCGTTCATTTTTACGTTTGCCACGGCCGTAGCGTGGCCAATAAAGCTACTGGTTATTATTATTATTGTCAAAAGCCCGGTCAGTGAGACCTACGGAGTGCCGGCATTCAGAGGTCGATTGCCCGTTAAATAAATAATTGAAAGGAGAGCACTGTTCCGCGTCGCTTGAAAGAGTCCCTCTTCAACTCTCTCTCTCTCTCTCTTTCTCTCTTTGGTCGAGTGATAAACGGGCGCCGTCGACGCGACGCGCTCGTCTCGCGAGCCTAATTAGACTCGATCGTCGCGGTAATCTGCCGTTTTCTCTCCCTCTCTCTCTTTCTCTTCTCTCTTCTAGGCTATCAATTCATCGCCGGCTGTCGCGCGACTATCTCCGAGCATCGAACAAATGAAACGGCAGGAGTTAGGCTCGCGAGACGCTATCTCGCGATCCTAAGCACGCTCTATCTGGGTCGATATCGAAGCGGGGGCGGATCGCGACACGGGAAATGGGTTACGGATTATCGCGGGAATCCGCGATTAGGCCACCCCGCGGCTGACCCTGACCATAAACAGGGTTTCTCTTATACAGTCGCTCAAACCGATCTCGTATAATTCCCATTCGAACTCTCATAGAGTTTCATTCGATGACTTTTGACTCACCCTCAAGGTCTACTCTTTTGTTAGAACTCGATGGAGTTTGTTTAAATCCTCTAGTACTTCCAACATTTTTTGAAAGCTTTTCAGGACATCCCAGAATCTTTCGAAGTTCCTTAGAATTCTGAAAGTACTGTTGAAACTGTTCAGTGCTTCTCAGATTTTCTCATAGAGAGAGAGAGAGCCCTTCTACATTTTTTTAGACCTTCTTAACGTATCCTAGATTGCCTTAGATTTTCTCAGAGCAACCTAGAATCTTTTAAGATTCCCTAAAAGTCTGAAGTTGTTCTCGGGATTGTTTAGAGCTGCTTAGATATTCTCAGCCCTCTGCATTTAGACTTGTCTCCAGTTTCTTATAGCGTTTCTACGTACTTTTAAATATTCTCAACATATCCTAGATCTTACAATTAGATTTTCTCAAAGAATCTCGGGGACACTCCCCTCCGGACCTGAAGCGGTTATCGAATTTTCCCAGAGCCGCTATCACATATTCGCGTCCTCTTAGCATCTCGAAGCGCTCGGTATCGTTTCCTCGAGTTTCCCAGCGCTCTCCGGCACCTCTCACAAGAGTCAGAGTCCTTCACACGTGTTCGTCTCTCGTCGTGTACCATCGATCCCTCTCTCGCGAAAACGACGAATCGTGATCCCAGTTGCCGGCGCGGCGTCGGGATCGATATCGGAACGAGTCGGCGACGTACCGGCTTAGGAAATGGGTTAGGGATTATCAGTCGGATCCGCGGTATCTAGTGGATTCGTTGCCCGGTGACCCTGAGCATCCGAGGGAACAGGTTTCGTCCCGTAGTCACGCGATCCCGAATCACTGCGTTTCCTTCGCGCTTCCTAAGCGTTTCCTCGCGTTTACGCGAGGGAATGCGCGCCAAGATTATCGCGCCAATTAGCGCGCGCGCGGGTTCCTTACGTGGGATCGCAACGAGTCGAGCTTCCCGACCCATACCTCGAGAAATTCCACGAGGATTCATAACTACCATCGGCAATTATAACAGCATAGATCCCTGTGCTACCCGTTTTAGATCAAAAGTTACTCCCGCCGAACGAACGCCGCGCCGGGGCGAACGACCCTTAAACTTCCTTTTCGCTTCTAGCCTAACTCCGTTTCGTACGAGATCTTCGGATCTTCTGGAAAAAATTGACGCACCGGTTTCTCCAGTCTGTTCGTAGACATTTCCACGGGATAGAGAATCTTCTTCATGAAATATGAAAACAATTTAGCAAAACTCGTGGACCTGCAAATATTGTGTTTGTTCTACAACGTTAAAAACGAGATTGTAGACGACGCGCATTTATTTCAACTCATTTGGTTTTTGTAATTGCTGTTTTAACATACTGTTGACTTTGCAAAGTTGAGCAATTTTCCACGGCGAAGCACAATATACACAGTGACATGTCCAAACGAGATTAGAAAAAGCTTCAAGTCAGGAAGCATCGATAGGATCGTTTCATTTGTTTCTCTCCCAGGTTAATTTGTCTAGTTGCCCCCAATCACGCGTGATTCACGAACTTTTTTCAAATTATAATGGCCCATATATGGGGCTCGAGCCTCCACACGTGTTCAGGCAGCTCCAGGGAGCCAACTTCAGCGATTTGCCGAAGACAGCAGTCGCGAGGGCTCGTTTGATCGCAGCCGAGGATATAAATACCCGGTCGTGGTTTAACTGGAGTACTGTTGACCGCGTCGTGTCTGCATACTGCTTCTCTCCTCCGAAAGAGTGAGAGCGAGAAGAGCTCTCTTTATTTCCATGCCCTTAATCGGCAGATAAGAGACTCGAGAGAGGGCCAACTGTTTTTCCTCTATAAAACGTGTCCGCCCGTTTAATTTTGGAACGGGTGGCTTCTATTTCAGGTGCCGACCTCTTCCGGTATGGAAAACCAAGATCCGAGAGATCATCATTTTACCTTCATTGAAAAGATCTCGGCGCGAAAAGCGAATGAGTGGTACATGAAGAAAGGGCTACGATTTCATTTGTGCACCTACTAATTGCAATATCGATGTTCAAGCAGTTCAAAGCGACAAGTTTTCGATCGTCGACTGGTTTCCACGGCGACTCTATCGGTTGTACGAGAGAAATAAAGAGAGCGAGAGCGAGAGCGAGAGAGAGAGAGAAAGAGAGAGAGACGAGTCGGTTCGAGACGAGGTACAATTTTCGCGGCGCATTCCCTCCCGTCTCGAAAGTATTACAATGGACGATGATTGCTGCCCTCCTCATCGTTTCCTGTCACCAGTCGACGCACCGGACTCGTTTCCACGCGAGGCTCTCTCTCTCTCTCTCTCTCTCTCTTTTTCTTTCTCTCTCTCTCTCTCCCGGCCGCTTTAAGGAGGCCTCGTAAAAGAGTGCTGCGCGAGGGCTCCGGCTTGAAAAAAGTTTTCCACGATCCCGTCGAATTGACGGGAGCGCCGACTGCTCCTCGATGGGGAATTAGTATGCGAGAAAGCGGAGCGCGGCCCGCGGTGGCAAGAACAGAGAGAAGAGACCAGCTGACAATGGAACTGGCTGAAGAGAATGGTCACGGCTGGCCGCGCTTCGCTGGCCAAGGGTTGGTTATACCCGCTCGCTTTTATTTACACCTGCCGCCCGGCACTCGGGTACATAGACCAGCCACGCGACGCTTATGCCATCGCCATCCCAGAATTTTTTCGCGTTCAATAAAGTCCTGATACGCGAAACTCTTCGTCATTAACGGTCTCGGAAATTATTGGGCGTGCAATTGAATTTGGTGCGAAATTGGTACCAATTTGGTGCCTCTTCGGTGCCAGCTTTTATTCAGAAAGGAATTATACAAGATTATGTTTCGAAGTATTCTCCCCCATTTTGTAGTACTTACTTACACCGAATCGTTCAGATAACTGGATCGTTCGGATAATAGGGGGACCTACCCAGGCCAATGTCCTTCGAAATTAGCAACTGTAATGCAGAGAGAGACGCCATTTACGCGAACAGTTTTCGGGGAGCAAACCGAGTCCGCTAACTCTCCCCTCCACTATCGTTTCTTCGTTCGTATAACTGGATTTGTGCTCACCTATTCGAATACGTAGACAGTAGGGTTTCTGTGTTTCTCAAGCATTAGCGGAAGAAGCGTTGCGATTGTTTCTTCGAATACTACAAGCTCCGATAAACGGTATGCTGCGAGCGCCGAACAGTTAGTTCGTATAATAGGAGCTCGGCAACCAGTTCGGTAAATTGGGTATTCTGACAGTGATGGTTCAGATAAATTCAGTTCCGATGAATGGAATCCTACTGTACAATGAACTCTGAACTAAACGCGTTGCTTTATAATATCGACTCGTACTCGCCATACTCGCGGCGATGATTTTCAACACGATCTGTTAAACCTCCAGCAACGACGATTCTTCATTTCTTTCGATGTTGTACAGTGTCACAGATGTTACAATGATATGTTCATTAACCACTTGCCTTATAATATCGTGTCTGACTCGTGATGAAGATTCTGAACAGATTCTGATGAAAATATATGTTAATAATTTCCTTCGAACCGAAATATAAAATTCTATTTTGATTTTGTTAATGTACAGCTATTGGAGAACGTATAGGCATACAATAGATATAACTGTTTTCCTCTTTTAGGAAATTATGATCTACAAAAAGGTTCTAATCATTGAAAACCGTAAAATAAATCGCCGAGCAAGGGGTTAATTAGACTCATAAATTTCCGTTCCTCATAAATTTAATCGCGAGGTAAGGGGTTAAATCTTTATATCGCGATTCTTTTAACATCCCGATACGTCTCGGTAAGTCTGGATAGGTCTGGACACTTCCAGAGTAAGCTAGTCGCTTACGCAAGTCGAGGCCGCGATTTCGGGTAAGAAGAAGAAGAAGCCGGAAGGCGGCGATGAAATCGATTAGGCTTGGAGACCAGTTCACGTGCCCCTTTCTGATCCGCCACCGGGGCTAGGCAAACTTTGAACCGAGTTGCCGGGCTATATTGCAGCCGGTTACAACTGACGGGGTATAAATAGGCGGCGTCAGTCGGCCGAATCCAGGAAAAGTTCCCAGTGACCGGCCCCGACTCGCTGCGGAAGAGCACTGCGAGCCTATCCTCACCTGCTCGACCCGTGTTCCCCATATTTCAACCCCCAAAGCTACACGCATCTAACCCTCGTGTACACTCTTCGATATAATTTCTCCCGAAACTAGGCCTTTCCATTTTATTATCATTGTTCTTGCCGAAATATACAGGTTAACTGAACACCGACGAGTTAAGAGAGCATATTCTGATTTAGAAATGTGAAACAATTGGTTCTTAATTTTTGGAAAATTTGAAAAATGATGATACTTCGTTGAGGGGGTTTAATAAGATATTTTCAAAGTTCTAAGCCTACGGAAAGTCCGAAAAATGCTGTGCAATAACTCATAGTCGAGCGATCACGCCCTTGCCGACACGTGGTCTGGTACCACTTCCGGTCTAAGAAAGCGCTCGTAACAAGTACACGTGGGCTAATACATTGCCTGACGATTTTATCGCTGGCCATGCCCGGCAGCGATTTACATATATTCTTAAAATATACGTCGATTATCCGATTGCGGATCTTAGCGCACAATAAAACTCTCTCGGCCCCTGCAATTCTCGCCATAAACAAAAAATCAATTTTTACCACAAAGTACAACATAAGCCGTATTAAATTCAATTCTACTTTTGGCTCCGCACAAATGGGCAATTGTACTCTGCACAGTTTCTTGTGCCATTTATAAAGACTCTCAATTATTTTAACCTTTAGCGCACGAGTGGCGACTCCGAGGTACCATTAAAAATTGCTGGTATAAATATGTTGGTATCTAAACAATTACTAAACATTTAAGTATTGTACGAGGTATTATATCAATTTCATATCTATAAACTGGAAAAAATCATATAGTATGGAATTATTCTAGGTCGGAAGAAATGTTTAATTTTCAAGTTAAAATAGCTCCGTCTGCAAAGGGTTAATCGAATTCTAAATCAAATAAAAGAGATTTCGAGTTACGATTTCCTTGCTACCAAACGTAGTACTTCCAAGATTTAAGAGTCCAACTTTAATAACTATTTGTGTGACGTATTAAACCTTCGAAAACAAAGTGATATTTAAAGAAAAAGAAATTAAACGTAAGGAAATAATATAAGAAAACAGGATAACGAATAATAAAACAGATTAAAATAAAATATATAATAAGTTAGCGATCCCAGTGAAGCTTCCGAGCGGAGAGTTAAGTGCAGTGTTCGCAACTGCAAACTTCCACATATGAAACGCGAGGTTCGAGACGTGTTACCAAACACTCGTGGTTTGTTATTTCGTCGGCTTTCCCGCGGGATGAACGCGGAACGTCCGGAAGAGGAATGTCGACGCTTGCTCGCGCCGAATTTTTCAAAGGCTGGCGCGAGTGCATCGCCGCGGTGGATGCACTTCAGGCGGTCGAGTGCACACCGTTCGCCAACTATGAACGAACTTCTTTGTTCGGCCAAGAAAGGAGAGAGTTCCCTTTGCAACAGCTCCGATCGACCATAGTTGCGCGACGATCGATTCGATATTAATGGCTTGCTCTCTCGCTCTTTCTCTCTCTTTCTCTCCAAGGAGAACCGGGTGCACCGCGGTTCTGAACGCGTTTCGTTCCTGATCGGGGACCAACCAAATTTAGAACGGGATTCAAATAGCGTCGAATCGATAGCTTCCGCTTTTAGAGGTGCGTTTCGATGGATATTATAGTGATCGAACTCTCGATTCCGACACCCTTATCATTAACCAATTGAACTTTCCTTCGAAATCCAAAATAAAAATGTATGTAACAATTGCAAGATACAGGATGCACGTAAATATCCATTTCTTTACATTTTTTAAATGTTTTTATGGTTTTGAGCTCGAATATATATTCGCCATAAATGCATAACAAATAAGCATTCTACATAGTTATTACTAATAACTTATTAGCCCTCCGTGTGCATACTGGATCATTTTTGTAGGCGACTAATTTGTGTGTGTGTGTGTGTTTACTGTTTACTGTTCTAAACTTTCAAAAATTCTGGAATACTTATCGAAGTCCCTATTTGAATATCGGATCGTTGGAACATCAAATGTTTAAAGGATTAATGGGGAAAACATAAACATCGAGAAGAAAAAGAAATTCATAAATAACCGGACATAAATGACCATGATTATCTTGTTGCAAGGATGAAAATGATGTTCTTCGAGGACTTTGGCCGGGGAAAATAAGGTAAGCTTGGTCTGCGTTTCACGTTGGGGCAAGCTTTACAGGTAACGGAATGGTTCTTGATCTATTTAGGACGAATCACGATGGATTTATGGGGACTGTGGGAAATCGAGGTGACTAGCTTCGACTATCGATTCGTTGGGAGCATGGTCAGCGTTGGCCGGGGCCCGTTATCATCGAATCGGACTCGAAGCGTGTCGAAGAGGCTCGTGAAAACAAAGAAGCGCGGGGAAACTCGATGGCCAGGACAGTCTAAACCCTCTTCCCAGCGATAGTACGCGAACACGCATGCAATATGCATAAGCCGTGCCAGTTCGCGAGCGGTAGCATGCATACCTGGATAAAATAATCGTTCGCGGGATCGACGGTAAATAGAAACTTTTTCTTCTTTTTTTTTTGCCCCCCTCGCGTAATGCCCGTAACGGATCCGACGACAATGTTTCCGGAACACGATTGATAGCGGAAATGTATGTGTACATATGCACAGGTATAGAAATAAATTTTCGTCCGAACGGCCTTGATGGGTTCGGACGAGCAAATCGAGGAAGACTTTTCAGTTGGCTGTACGCGACCCTTTCCGGTACGAGGAACTCGCTGGAAGCGCCTTCCGTTTCCCGGAAGCGGCCGTCGAGATTAACGTTCCCGAGCGAAACGTGAATCGAGTGCCCGTCGCGAATCAATGAAACGCACACTATCGTTTAATGGGACCCCACGCGCGCATACACACAGATGCAAGCGCGCGTCACGCGCGTTTATCGTACAAGTTGTACAACTTCGTTTGATAACGCTTTGTTTGAACTGGCATCGGAACACGCGCCGATACTGATTTCGGTCGACATTACTATCAACAATATTTTGCACGAAGGAGTCGTATCCGTTCGAAATTCTTGTTATTCACTCTTGGTCTTACTCTGTTATTCATTCTTGGTAATAATTCTTGCTATTTATTCGTATTTTCAATGTTATATCCTTGCTGCCGATTCTTATTACACCTATACCTCGCTTTACGGCCTCGATATGTTCCGGAAAAGTTGGCCGTAAAGCGAAAAGCCGTATAACGAATCAATTATTTTGATACAAACCCATACAAATTCAATTGGATTAATAATATAAGTTTTTAAATATAGCATAGTAATATAGTAAATAATATAGTTTTTAGATCATAAAGCATTTTATTCTTCTGATTTCCTATAAAAATGCTTACATGAAAATACAAGTACAAAACAAGTAATAATAAACAGAAATTCAAAGAATAAAACATATAATTTAAAAAACAAAAGAAATCATATGCGTATATGTATATAACAGAAAACATAAAATAAAATGTTTAAAAACTATTTTAATCTGATAACGAACATTAACATGAAGAATCAGTAAGCTATAATATGCTGCCATGATCACTTACCGCTGTTCTAAACAGAAGGTCGCTAACAGTACAGCATTTTTTTGGCCATAAATCGAAAGAGTGCCATAATTAAAAAAGGCCGATATAGCGAAATGCCGTATAATGAGCGGCTGTATAACGAAGTATGGGTGTATTTATTCCTACTACTAATTCTTGCGACTAATTCATGCAACCAATTGCTATTTTTTCCTATTATTTGTCTAGATTCTTTTTATATATTGCATTAAGAATGGTTCTACACCCACAACTTTCTTCCACCCAAATATTCTTCACATTGTATTTTATACCAATTTGTATTCGTGTTACATTAATGCTACTTATAATTTTTCTTAACGATTTGCATTTACACCTCACTACATTTGTTCGACATATTACGAAATCATAATAATGAAACATGGCAAAGTTTCGAGGAAGAGAAATTGAGTACGGGTTTCGTGGAAACGCATCCAGTGACAGGAAGTCGGAAACTGAGGCGCGGTGATTCTTGGTACCAAATTAAATCGCGCACACATAATCTCATTAATTATTTGCAATTAAATCCTTTATCCTATCCTTCCTAAAAGTGTATCCAACGATTGAACTGATCGATCCATCAAAAAGACAGTGTAAGTATATTCGACCCGACATCTACAAAACCGATATACAAAATTTGACAAAACTCGACAACAAAGCTAGAGGGACACTAATAATCTCAGTATATGCATGTGACCTTAAACGTGCAATTGAAAAAAATAGAGCTAACCGAGCGAAAACCTGTATGCAATAATTAAAAGCCGCATAAACATCCGGTGGTTCATTTATCAATTTCGACCAAACTCTCGCGTGGGAACGCATTACTCATACCGTAAATCACTGTCCGCAAGTGCGTTGCACTATCGCGTTACGTCCGAGTGACATTTCGTACGCAAGATTACACCACAGTGTTATCCAGTGAACAACGGAATAAAATAACGGGACGTGGTTTCGTTTTCCGGTGTTCAACCGGGAGCGTTTTTACATTGGAAACAACGCAAGTTCACAGACAACGCAAAGTACGCATGCAATATTCAAGAGACATCGACTCACCTTTGGCCAAACTTCACGCACTCGCCGAACTCATGCTGCCCGGAATTGTTTTCGCGGTCACCGGCACGCCAACTGTCCCGGTCGAGTTCGTTCTTCGTTCAACTAATTGTCGATTGTTTTCGATGCACCAGAAAGACCGTTCGAGCTGTCACATTTTGATCGAGCCCGCGTTTTCCACTTGGCGACACGACACAGCACACAACGTGTAGAAGGGCGCGTGACTATCGCGCAGCGACACTCCCGCGCTCCTAGACGCGCGAACTCCGAATGATCACGAGCACGAGATACGCCGGCCCCCATGCCGACTATGTACACAACCCGCGGCAGCCAGCGGCGACCAATCGCCGAGCAGCGATTGCCCCGCGGCCCAATCAGATCGTCGCGCCACCACCCCTTCTCTGATCGTACCACCACCTTGCTTACCGACCGCGGGCAATCGAGGAGTCGATGCATCGATCGACGCACAATGGGGTGGCCGGACAAAAATGCGCGGGAAAAAATGTTTTCCTCCTCTGTAATCATTCGACTGCGGACTTTTATGCAAAATAAAAACTGCCTGGATTAATTGCACGACATAGGATCGGCGCAGGACATTTACTTCTATTCTTAATAATCTTAACAAGTTGAAAATAGTGCAATAACATCTTTAAATTCTTTAAATACAATTGATGTGTTCGATTCGATTATATTTTTTTCGTAAATCCATAAAATCCGCAGTCTTTTAATCATACTTTTTATTAGGACTTTTATCATTTTATTAGGATGCGTATATTTGTAGCCTTGTAAATACGAAGTAATCAATGAACTTTGATTTTTAACAAACCTATTTTAGACGATTTCAGCAAACATCGACTCATTTAAATGTTTCTTGTTGAATTATAGATTGCAATATATTGATGTAACCTTGAAAATAAAAAATTGTTAGTATAACGTCTGTGTAATGTTACATTTTAAAGAAACGCGTTTTACGAGATAGACAAAAATAAATGAAAGGTTATCCGAAATGAGAAATTGGATGAATTTTGATTAATGACGGTGGTGGCTATAATCGGGAGCACGAGACCCGGAAGAGCGAATTGCACTAGGAAGGAAGGCGGATTGTTCCGCAGCCTTCGCTAGATACATATATGATAAACGAAATGCATATATAAGGTGGCGCGGTGGCATGCACTCCGTGGTAGAATTATGGTGCAAGCTGTAGGCCGCGCGTTCGATGTGCTCGTGCTGACCGCACTCCTGACGCTCCTGTTCGTCGATCAAGTAAGGACGGCGACGAGGAACAACTCGGCTTCTCGAATGATGCAGCCGTCGTGTGTACCGCTGCAGCATGCTATAGCCCCGTAGAATGTTAGCGCATATCTCGTGTACCAGTGTCTCCTTGTTCTATTCTGCTCGGCCCGAGGCCGATCAATACGTCGGTTTTACGCACGGTTCGCCCGTGTCTAGACAATGAACCCCTGTCCGCTGTATTTCTCGTTCATGCGTAAGTCTTTCATCACGTCCACTTATTTTCACGATAAGCTCGTCGCAGTCGCGTTTTATTCACGCCCGAACTGACTTTCAATTTTCGTCCTCTTCCGTCCTTGTACCCTCGTATCTCGTTACCGTGCGACGAAAACAATCCTTTCCGAAATCGGATGCTTCTCGATAAGACACGGCAGCATCCACGGACGTTTCCGCAACCAGCGTCGGACATTTCTGAATTTTTACCACCGCGTTACGTTCCGTGTTCGACTCGACCCCCTATGGGAAATAATAAGCAGACTGTAGCAATAATAAGCATCTCTGTGCAAAATAAACTCAATCTTAGATACATTTTTTTAATCTTTCTCCTGTTTTGCATTCCATCCAGTTCTCTCATAAATGCACAAAATCCACAATCTAATAATAATAGCATGTAATGTATCCGCTTCATTCTCATAGACCATGTTTGAGATTCGATAAACTTTCTCTGTATCGTATCGCTGATGTTTCCTCTTTGATTTTAAGGTTTCTTCTAGGCTGTGCAATGGGGGGCATGTGTAAGTTGAATCGACATATTGTACTGTTGAACTTGTTACGTCGCTATGGAAGTATATCAACTACATCCTGGTGTTCATACTTTCCAGCTGCTCGCCTCCAAAAGAGTGCTGTTCCTTCGGCTGTTGTTACGGTGTATTCCAGCTGCACTCTGCATCAGACATGTTCAATTTCTTGATTTGGACTTACTGGTACTTATGGTCGGTGTTTTAGGTTTATGGGTATCCGATGTATCTTGACAGCTGTGTTAAAGTCGTGCTATTTGACTCTTCAGGGCAGCAGTACTTATAGGATTGGCAATAGCAGCAGCATGCGGTTGCTGGTTATGGAGACGCCACCGTTCGGTCATGGTGGAAGACTGTGCTTCTTCCGACAGAGCTTCTACCGGTCCTTGGTATCCATCCCCGCATTACAGTCACTGCAGTTCCTTTGTTCAAGCTCTGCCTCCCCCATACAATGAGGTATACTATGTATATCTATAATCTATAATCGTTGAGCATAATATATTTATGTGTGAATTCGCTTGCTAATGTACTTGGTACGTTCCAGGTCACAGCCAAGCCAGATCTGTATCCCTTAGTTATTGGATACGACGAGGGGAATGGCAAAGGAACTTCGGGATTTGTAATGCGGTACTTCAGGTCGCTCTCTCAGGCCAGTACGCTGGATTCCTTGGTGAACGAAATGAACACCATAATTCCACCACCGTATTCTAGTAACAACAGCGCCGACGAACTCTCAGCAGTCGAATGCGAGAGGATGGAGAACATGGACGTGGGGTCTGTTGTTTCGTTGGCTAATCATAGGACAACGTCTGACATATCGAGTTTAGCTGCTCAATCTCCGTGTTCACCGCCACGGGCTACTAGTCCAACGATAGAGGTACTAATCCATTCATTGATTAAGATGCCAATACACTAGCAAGTAACCTGGGACATTTCTTGAGAGAGCTAAAATGTCGCAGGTTACACTGTCCAACAAATTTCAACTGTTTCTTTCTGTTTCGATGAGGAGGTCTACCGTGTGATGTTTAAAGTTTGATGGACAGTGTAATCTACAGGTTGCAGTTACAATAATTGTATATTGTTGTAGACCTCGTGCTATGAATGTCCTCTAACACGCTGGTCTGTTTGGTAGTTACGCGAACTTCTAGATAAAATTCAGCAGCTGCCACAGCTACCCAGTGGGCATAGCACCGTTTTGCCTTGTTATCAGAACCGACCGCAAGTTTTGTGCACGACGAACGGGAACGGCTCTACGCAACGGCCTCTGAGTCCAGGCGACGTAACCGGTTCTCACCGAGACCGGAGAGCAAGAGGAAAGATGTACATGCCGCTAGGACTTCCAAGCTCAAGAAACAAAACGAAACGATGGTTGTCACGGTCGGCGCCGACGACGCCATCGGGCACGATACCGATGTCGTTTTTGTCCGTGCAAAGCAGGCGACCATCTGAAACGGACAACAATAATCAGCAAGTGGTGCCGCTGCTCTCCGAGCAGGACGAGACGGAGAACAATAACGTGGATCAGCTTAACGGCATCCCGTTGCTGTCCGAGCAAGAGGAGGACCCGCAGCAAACATGACAAATCGTCTAAGCGTATCAAGAAACGATTAATTAATCATTAAGGATCCAACGTCAGATGTCGTTGCCCCTCCCCCTTCAAGTAATCAGTATACAATAATGTCTCGATATACAGACTATTTCCCTGAGCATTAGAAACACAAAGAAATTTTTCAGCCGAATATTGTACGGTATCGAGGAAGACATATCCTGACGATAATTATATGACTTTGCGACGACATTGGAGAATCCTGCGAAGGTCACGTTTAAATTTTTAAATGGAACTCTATATTTTTTATTATATATTCTACTGACTTGAAACTCGTGTATAACAAAAACTTGTATCAGCGCGGATAAAATGTTGATGATTTTAAGAAAATTCATGTATCACAATATCTGTCGTTCCGAACCGAACAACTTCCTCTTGGGATGATTCTATGTATCCGTAGAAATAACGGAAATACAGGGAATTCGGGATATACGAAACACCCTGTATATCGAGAGATTACTGTGTTTTTAAATGTGGCTGGCCAACTCCTCGTCGCAGTTCCAAACGAATGGAAGCGCAACGTTTGGCAATTAATTTCGTCCAACGAAAAGCAAACATCGCCTACCGCTCCTAGAAAAGAAAAGAAAAGAAGATTAAGAGAAACGACTCGATGCTGTGATTTCTGTTATTATTCGCGCGAGCGCGCGTCTACAGCCACCGCCATTAGTACACGTTCTATTTTCTAGCGAGTCTCTCTTTGCGAACCGAACCGGATAGCGATAATAATCGATAACGGCGTACATACTACTTAAGCTCTGTGGTATAGCTTGCAGTTTAACTTAACATGACAAACACCTTCTCCCACGTTAACTTTTAACGAAGCGTTACCGACGATATAGATCTTACGTAGACGATCTTCGAGTCCGGCTTGTTCTCGATCTCGATCGAACCGTGCATTTGATACATCGAATTTAATTTTCCCGCGTAACTGTTAATCGAAACGTATATCGTCACGCCTTATCGACATGGCGCGAAACATTTGAAATCAATGTGGGAGTCGCCAGTTCTTTTAGGTATAACTTCTTGTAAAGAAGTGCACATATTATACATTAATATGCCACTTATTTATGCAAAATTGTGCCGAAAAAAACTGAGCGTTCTAATCCTTGTTCGAGTCACTTTGTACAAGATGTTTACTAGTTCTATTCACTGAACGAGCAAAAGAGAAAATTGTTCGATCCGAGGTAGTACACGTTCAAAGTCGTTTGAAGGTCATAATGTCGATGGCCTTGTAGTCTCGTAATATACGGCCTTGAATAAAGCGTTTCGGCCTAGAATATCAGCGCTCTTCGGATCGAACGAATCGAAGAATATTTCTCGATCAAAAGCTGCGTATGTGCCCGGAAATGTTTTAGATGCTCTAATTAGTGGATGAAATTTGGGCAATGGCGGCATTGATCGTAGCAGCGCATCGGGTGTCGATAAGGCGGTAAGTTTAAGGAGTGAAAATACCTTAGTTGTCGCATCGATGAGTTTTAATCGTACACAATAATACAGTGTCCATCCAAAAGCAGCCAGCCAGAATGAAGTTGAGGACAATATGTACGTGTAAGAGGGAGAGAAAGGGAGAGCGAGTGAGTTAAATCGCGCGATTGTGTGAATGGAACAGCGGCACACGAAAACGATAAAAAAAAGAAAAATAAGAAGTAATTGTTTCGACGTGTTAAACGTACAATATCAATTCCGTCGAGCGAGGTGTAGGAAAGCAAAGATTTCATTGTAAACCGGAGACTTATCGTGAGCACAACGATTACAGCGTCGTTCTAAGTAATTTTAATCGCGAGAGAACGCGAAGTATTAATAAAACTGTGCGAAGAGAATCGATACAGATCCCCATTCATAATCATAAGGTTTAAACAGAACATTTGTTACAACCGATCACAGACTTTATTCTTAAAGACAGAACGGGATAACTTCGTCACTCCGGAGAACAAAAAATACTGTACCGCGTCATTTCACGTACACACCATGTATTAACGTGTATTTTTTTATAAATCAAAATACGAAATAAAAAGTCCAAGCTTTTACGAGATCGTTGCACCTGTTACTGTGTAAGCCCGTCGTTGCGGCTCGTGCCAACGACCGAGGTTATTAATAAAGATGTTGGACATATCTTTGGATGACACTTATAATTTTCCCTTATTTTTCTTCAAATATTTCACGAAACAAATTGCAAATTTATATTGGCGGACTAAAGCGGACTAGCGGAGAACTATCGAAAACTACCGTTAATTATCGATGGTTGACGATTCGATTATCGATATTTTTCCATCGCCACTTCGAACGATAATCAAAAACGCGGGAAAGAATGGAGAATCGATATTTTGAAACCTTGAAAGCGTATCTAACCTCCAAACCGATTTAAAATGCGCCCTGTCTGCGTAGTAGCTTCGTAACGTGTAATTCCTGATTTCTAACAGAGATAAATGATGTCTGTGAGTATAACATGCAATTTTTCCGCTTGAACATCGATGTTTGAGAGCGAGTCGAATGGTCTAATCGGTACTTTTCTTTTTACAGGCGCCGAAACAGGTAAAGGTTTGTTATGATGACAACATAACCTTGAAATTTATGTTTCAATGTACTCTTTCTTGTAGCAACAAAATGCCCACGGAGAGGTCAAAGAGAGGAAGAAGAAGGAGAGCATCCTCGATCTGTCTAAATACTTGGAGAAAAATATTAGGGTGAAATTTGCGGGTGGAAGGGAAGCCGCTGGGATACTCAAAGGGTACGATCCCCTTCTCAATTTGGTGTTGGATAACACTACCGAATACCTTAGAGGTAATTTAGCAGATCATCCTACCTAATATATTATGCTGAGTGACGCACCAAAATATTTAGCGAGGAACTATGGTTGCTCATCAAGGTATCTCTGTTGTTAGATCCTGACGATCCCTATAAGCTGAACCAAGATACTCGCATGCTAGGTCTGGTCGTGTGCAGAGGTACCTCTGTTGTGCTAATCTGTCCAGTGGATGGAATGGAATCTATTCAAAACCCCTTCATACAGCAGGAAGGTTGATCCTATTTTTCATAAATAATTTTAGCTTAAGTTTAATCTTAAGAAGAACCTTTTTGTAACGGAAATGGGTGTAATTTATTTTACATGTGAACTATGTAAGTAAGCTTATATGGTAAATAGATATGATTTTCTTAAAAAATACGCGTGCAAGTCTTCCACAAATAAATAATTCCATTCTCTCCTATATGCGCGTAATTTGAACAATGGCATTGCAACAGTCAGAAGCACGTGGGTCACTCCAAACCAAACTCGTTCCTCAACCACGGATACTCTTTGGGACATTCAAAGCAGGTATACAGGTAGCGGTGCGACTTTAGCACTCTGCTCGGCAATTTACAACTATTGGGTGAATCGCAGGCGATTTCGAACGGTTGAAGTTGACGAGCGCCGCACTGCCAAGGAGCGAACCTCTCTATTTCGCTTAGGGGTGTTGGGGTGCGCATCCATTCTATCACTTGGTGGCTAGTTACGAAGTACACGTCTTTCAACTTGAGCACGTCATCCACGAATTTCTGACAGTTAAAAGCAGATGTATTATGTCTGTGCAAAAGTTCGTGTCTTAGAGTACAACAAACTGCTTAGACCGAGATACCGAGAAAGAAACTGCTTACCGTTAAAGCGTCAAAGTATACGCGGTTCCGGAACCAGGACGAGTGGAGATGCAGGCCCAGTGGGGCTCGGTTGCTAAGATAATGCCTCTTGAAGTTCAACATCAATATCTTGTACATGTCTTCGCCGGACAGCTCCGTCGAGCATGTATCCAATCTTGTGCAATTGTATCCCTAGTGTACCACAGTAAACAATCATCTGTATTGTATTGCTATTGCGTCGCGACGTTTGGCGTTTCACAGTTTTCCGAAATATTCTAAACTCTAAACAAGACTGTTAGGTAATGTTTGTTTATTGCTACCTACACCTGCCAAAAGCTGATTTAATGGGAGCTCCCAGAGACCTGGATATGCGCGGGTTGGACAGAGTTGCTCGGCACCCACGCAATCATGAGGTGGTCTGTGGTCCAGCGTATACGGCCAGAACGGTGGATCGGAGAAAGGAGCTACCATCGACGAGTCGTAGAGGAAACCGAACTCTGACATCATCAGAAATTGCCGGTTCCAACCGACGCGTAAGAACGGGGCTCTCAGACCTGTAGAAACATGTTTATGAAAATTAATAAATAACTCTAAACGGAGGTAAACATCGCCATTTGTACAATCGTGAAAACTGTCCGCCTTTTGAATGTTAAACTCTGGTTTCATTGGACACCGACCCGCTTTACACCGGGGCATTCCTGTACTCTAGCATATTTGAGCCACCTATGGCAAACTAATAAAATACGCCACACACAATGACACTATTTGAGAATTTCTGTGTACGAGAAAATCGTTGTTCGCCTTCCTACGACATCAATCAGTCTACCGACTCCGCTCTATAGAATATAATATAAAATGTACCAAAGGGGTTGAGGGTTGTATACCTTTAATGTCTTTCAGCCTAACTGCAGCATATTTGTTAATGATATTCGCCACGCCCACCATTTCGTCGAACCAGTCCTCTATAGTCGCATTCTTGGACCACCAATCTTCTGGTCCCCGATGCCTGTACATTTTAAATCAGTAGATTACTAGGTACCCAAACCCAAGGTACTGCATAGCTCACGAAAAAAGATTCTAGAGCCTACGAGAAAATGTCCTAAGCCAAAATAAAAGTAGCACTATACCTCCAACACCTCAAACACTATACCTCCAACATCGAAAAAAGAATTCTCACGTGACAGAGTGCGCAGCGATCTCGTGCCCAACGTTCCACAAGTACTGCACCTCCCTGTAATCGGTGTACTGATGGCTGATGTAGAAAGTGCCCCGGACGGGACATCCATTGGGATTTTTTCTGTCCGCCGAAAATATCACTGCGAGCAACGCCGGCGATCAGATAACGGATCAACTTTCTCTGAGAGAACGTCGCAAAGAAGACGGTCGAATTTCAAATAATTAAAGAAATTGACTTGTACGAACGAGAGCCGTCTGGATCCATATCTCGAGAGAAATTCGACCGTCTACTGGTAGAACGTGCTTACTTGAGTACAGCCCGAAATTGTTGGCGTCGATCGCGTCGTCGAAAGTGATGGTTACCATCTGCGGGATCGTGGACGCCGTTAGGTTACCTGGCACCTGTGTACCGTCCTCGGAACACCAGCAATCCGGCAGGTGACAACTCTTTGGATCGCAGGTTGATGCTCCGTTTGGGTCGTTCCGAACGTCTGTGAATGTTGAATGGTGAAAATTACTTGCTGAAAGTATCTGTCAAAGTCAGAAGAGATATAACCAGACGTCTTACCGCACCAGCCTTCGTCGGAGCCATCAGGACAGTCGACGCTTCCGTCGCAGAAGTACGCAGCTGGGAAACAAGTGCCATCACCGCAGGCGAAGTTCTTCTCCTCGCAGTCACCATTCTGAAGAAGGGGTCTGGGTGGCTGAGTCTCTGCAAAGCTTGAGAATTTTCGAATCACCATTCGACGTAAACGAGCAAGACCAGCTGCTGCTTCAGCTCGGATCACAGCTTGGATCAACCTGTACCTGAAGTGACGTCGCAGTTGTCCACGTTCGCCTTGAAGTCACAGATCTGCCTGGCGACGTCGAAGAGCAGCCCCTGCGAGCACCTGAACTCGAACACCTCGTTGTCTGCGGGCACATTTAGGAATTTTTTTCAGAAAAATGATTGAACCTTTTGCATTCGGATTTTACACACATATTTATCGGTAATTAAAATAATAACAACAGGGTATGTGTTGAAGATTCTCTAGAATTTTCCAGTCGATCGGTGAACTAGAACTTGAGATATCGTGGCAACTGTTTCGAAGAAAGTGGTTTCGGGAAAAACGCGTTTGAAGCTTCAACTATCAATGTCTCGCAACACGAGTTAGATTGAAAATGCAAAAGTTCCGATCGTAGTAGATGCGAAGAAGATCACAGTGCAAGGGGTTAAGAGGAAAGTTCAGAGGAACCGATCGCAACGAAAGTGGAGCGTGATTGCGAGGCAATTACCTAAGCAAAGATAATACTTGGCGCACTCGGCTGGCGACCAAACGTCGCGGGCCGGGGCGTTCGGATTCCGATAGAATTTTTGGTCGTCGATACAAGGTGTCCCTTCCGTCTTCTCCTTGCCCCGAGCTGCGCCCGCTGAAACACAGAAAATGGTCAAATCGATCTACGCGTCTTTCTGCCAAAAAGTTTAGCAATGTGTTCGCGCGTTCGCAAACAGAGCCGAAAAATCGTTCGACTCGAAAGACAGGCTCTCGCGAACGTCCCAGCGAGAACTTTCACGAGGATCCCCTTCGCACTCGAGAGAAATCTATTCGCCCCGTTTTCTCCGGGTGGCAAAAAAAAAACGGGAGCGACGTTTCCGTCACGCGACGCTATCGTCGAAACGGCGAACTATCTTCTCCACGGCGGATGACTTCCGGTTCTTCAACGCTGCGCGCCCAAAACACTGCACTGACTTTCTTGCACTCGAAAGAGTTTGACCCCCGACTTTGCGGGAGTCGATCGACGCGACTTACAATTAATTAATACGGATGTTTGCACTTGCGAATTATCGAAGATGCGCGCAAAACTCACCGGAAATGGCGAACGCGGCGAGAAGCAGCGAGCGCAGCATCGGTCCCATGTTCGATCGAATGGCCGAGCGAAACGGTCCGCTTCTCGTTCCTCGTACGAGAGCTCGCACTTTCCAACTGACACCTCCCTCTCCAGGACCGAGCCTTATATGACGAGTATTCGCTTTGCCTGACTATCTTCCGTGCCGCTTATTTTCACTGACCGCCGATCGGGGAAATGTGCATCAAGGTGCACCGTCGATTCTCAATTGGACTTAATAAAAAGCTCGAGAATTTACAATCCGTCTTTATCGTTACTACAAGCGCTTGTACCATTCCAGGTGAAATGAATTACATCTTTTACTTTCTCTGACACGATTCTCTAATTCCTTACGCGTCTGCAATTAAGCGGGCGTTGACGCTCCCTCAATAACTTCTGTCTGACCGAAATCACAACACCCAGTTAGCAACGATTCAACAAAATTATCATAGCAATCAAAGTATTCAATCTTCTTTAGCTAGAGACACTTTTAGTGGGAACCGTTTCAGTGAAAGCTAAACTTTATAGTCAATAGCGTACAATATACATAAAAATCAACATTTTTAAAACCCTGGGCACTCAGGGTGAGACGTGTTTAAGAAAGATTCTTACAGAGAAACTTAAATGTTCCTAATCGTTGCTAATAGTGCGGTCATTAAGCTAGCTAAAGAAATAATGTACGACCTCGATAGTAGGGAAACAAGTCTTGAAGAAAACGTTGGAGCGGCCATCCGGTTTCCTGCGAAGGGGTTGGCTCTGATTTCCGGCAACCGGGTGATCAGAAAAAGGTCCGAGGAGCCGCTAAAACGGGGACAGCGGGCCGGCGCGGTGCGTTCTCGCGACGAGGATAATTACGATATGTAACACGTAACCGGAAGTGGTGAGATTTTTAACGATGCAACATTCCGCACTCGGTTGTTCGGTAACCTGTCCCGCTTCGTCGAGGAAAGTTTTCCGCGTGACACGCGCGCGGCGCAGGCAGCGGGGGCAGGGCACAGACCTGGGTGTCTTGTCTTTCGTTTACGCGTGGAAAACGCTGCTCGCGAGGCGGCGACCGTGAGCCGCTGTCTTCGTCGAGCCAAACCGCCCGCGGCTGATGCAATCGCGTAAAATTGGTATTTTACAATAGAATAGCCGTTTTCACCGATCCCTGTTTAAACGAGTTCGGTTCGAGAAACTACGGCCGGGAATTTCAGAAGGTCGGGGCCGCTACGAACGCCACGCACGTCGACCGAAGTTAAATTGCTTCCAGATGAGAACGCGTCGCAATTCACAGGTATATTTAACGCATCCTCGCTGTTTCACAGCTTGTCCCCTGCTCTTTGGTGAACCTATTTCGCAGCGGCACGGTCGGCCTTGGATACTCGATTCGCGGAATCAATGTCATGGTCGACGCGACTCTGGTTTTCTTGATCGTTTGAGACCACTTCGCGCGAAAATAATCGATTCACGGGGAGAGTACGAGTTGACGTTATAGTACAAGATGTTGGCATTGACTCAAAAAGCAACATACAACATCTATTGTAACTGAACTTTAACTTTTGTGAATCCTGAAAATCCCAACAAAATGTTGCCCACTCGAATAAGAAAGATCAACTAGATCAACTCTAAACTAGAACGTCCATCAAAGTCTGAAATAGTTGCATTAGTTTCTTTGCAATTTTAGAAGCTGGATGCTTTCTTCCTCAAAGGAGTAAATCAACTCTTTGTGACAGGTTATGACGGAAAGTGTACAAATTGTATCAGATTTCTCGAGGCGAAATAAAAAGATGCTGCATGACGTCGGTAGCTAGCGCGTCAATCACTGTCTGTTTCCTCGCCTACGTACTGAGTACTCGCCTACGTTTAATCAGATTCGTAGCAGCGTTTGCTAATAATACTTTTGATATCGTTAGTAGCACGAAAACGTGTCGTTGACTAAATAATTAGGCGAGCGAGTCGCGGCGGATGCTGGTCAAGACGGGGCGACGACAGCACCGGTTAATTAACCGACGTCGAAGAACGACTCGTTCCTGGTCGGATGGATAGCATTCGCGTGCATTCGGCTCAGGGGCGTGGTTTCGTTACTTTTGCGTTTCTTCGGCGATCGAGGTTGAAGCAGGCGTTCGGCCAAGTGAACGCGAGTGGCTCGAAAGGCCATTAGCATCTCTCTTTCCGTGGCCGGGAAATTAACGTTCTCGGGTTCCTGAAAGGATCAAAATTAGAATGAAGTACCATGACGAGGAAAAATATGGGAGCGCTTACCCGCCCCGAAATACACTTGCGAACCAAAGGACACCGAGGATCCGTCGCTGAAAGCTGCGAGGCTGAATTCGAAGAAGGAACGAGCACAGTGGGCTTTGTAGTGTGAACAAACACGATTTTCAAAGGCCACCTACTCTCTGAGACAATAAACAATTTCAAAGCATTAACGATAAAAAAAATAAATATTGTTAAGACGGATATTCAATAGTGAAATTTCGCTCTGGTCATAAAGGAATACTTGATATAATACTAATCCGTTCAATAACAATTTACAGCGTGAACATTACAGATACGTATTATTACCGTAAGCCATTGCCGTTAGTAACGCTATCGAACCGACGTGACTTGAAGATAAGAAAAGATTCTAGATAAGACTACAACCGGGTTGTTACGGTACCTTGACTTTGACTGAAGCTCGAATACCTTTTCGCCTGAACGACAACGAAGGTGAAACCCGACCACACTGGGTAAAAAGATATTCATAGTTGACTGAGTTCGGTCTTCGATCGCCGATTGTTATGAAATCGTAAAATTATTCGTCTGGAACCAACGCGCGCGAATCTAACTTTCTATCACCCTTGTGTGCGCAACCAGCTATACGCGGATACGATTTACTTTTATTTTGCCTCTTCTAAGAACATGGCACAACCATTCTGAATGATCATTGTTTAACGCGAAGAATGAATAACAGCGGAAAGATCAGGAGAATTTAAAGAGACTGAGTACCACGTACTATGTAGCTAAATGAGATCGTCGAGAGTGGAAATATTTGTCTTTTTTCAGCATGAGGATCCTTGTCCTTGCCTTGTGTCGATCCTATCGCTGAATGCGCGAATAGGTGTCGAGCGAAGGATGAATGGAAGGAAGGCGGACGAGGAGTCCTCGAAAGAGAGTGACCACCGATGAAAGCGGGCGAAAGCAATTCGCTTTCAGTAGCGGGTTCGGTGACTGTGTCACGGTGACACACCTGAGAGAGGAGCCCCTTCCCTTGAGCCGCGAGCAACGTGTCCTTCCCTTTCGGCGGGGTACTCTAAACTTAGCAGACGCCTCGAGGAGACTCGAGTCGGGTTCAGTACGGAATCACCATCCTCTCGAGCGACTTTCTCCGTCTCTGCGCGGTCTCCTACTAGCGGGTCCACGGATCTTTTCTCTTCCAGAGGGAAACTGGTGGTCGCGGCAACCACTGAATCGTTGCGGTCATCTTTATCCTGTTTTTCCGTGATCAACGGGAAAAAACCAGAACAATCAAAACAAAGAAAGGAAACGATTCGCGAAGATTATTCGGGAATATTGGGAGCAAGGTATCCGTTGAAAGATACCTCGGAGGATGGCTTACAGCTGGAACAATCGTGTCGATTTCATTGTAAGGTTTCTCTACGGTTAGTAGAACTCCGAAGCGCACGGTGTGACACGTCCGATATGCTTTCCGCGAGCGTGCGCTTACAATTAGTATGATCCTCTGTTGCACGGATTATCCTGCTATGCTGACCACGTGAGTACCGCAAAGACATCCACATTGCTTCCATTAATCCTAGAAAGGTCGGGCCTAACGTCGTCGAGGACTAAGGACCTCCCGAACCCTGTAGATGGAAAATGTCGAAGAGACATTATTCTAGTCTCAACTCGAGCTGGTAGAATTATAACTAGACTGCGAATGTTCAAGCCAAATAAAAATTAAAGTAAATAATTTCAGTAACAATACTTTCAAATTCTTCCAGTGTCTCCAAGTGCACAAGATTCGCAATCTGATTATAAGTAAAAGAATAGACTTTGATCAATACTTCGAGATCAAATTCTGCTTGTGCAGAGTATCTTAGCTGTAAGCACCTCTAATATGACGCCGTGTGAAAAAAGCTATACTTGCAAAGATTTTTGCAGATTACATTCTTCTCGGCTTGTTTGATTATTTTGTGGATAATTCCCAGCACAATGCAAGTCCTACTTCAAGAAGAGTGTCCTTCTATCGAAGTCCTTGGTCCGCTCATCCTTTCCTAGAAACTAAAAAGTGTGCTCACAAAGTTGCAGTGCAAACTAAAGACAGGAACGAGATAAGAGAAGTATGCTAGGAGTACAAACCTGAGGAACAGGGATCGGGGATCGGGGATCGGGAAATCGGTCCTCTTGGCTTCAAGATCGTCATGCTTGTTTAGGATTTAGGTTGATCGTTCGAATCGAACCGCGGCATCGTCAGAACGCCCGCAATCAGCCACTGCCAAGATTCAGCTGGGCTCTAATTTCTTTCATGGAACACTCGCGGCCTTTTTCATCGGTCCCGATACTCTGCAACGTTGCGGGGAAATGGACGAGTTTGTTAGGCAGCGAAACGTTCGCTTAGTCTCCAACGTTATTCGATATACACATTCGAGAGCTGTCCGTTTCGAAGAATGATGCGCGTTCCGGCTTGAAAATAACGAGGCGAGGCTAACTTTAGAGCCGCGTAACTGTCCAGAAAAAAATAAAACAAGAAATGTAGCTAAACTGACCGAGATTCGCAGTACATTCATCTTTACCCAAAAAATTATTCTTTTAGGCTGCAGAATTATTTCTTGTAGCAAGACCACAAGATGTTTTTAAATGTACCTTTTTCATAAAATCAACATTGCAACATTCTTGAAGCTCTGCATTTTTAAAGGATTTAAAATTAAGTTAGAAAATGGAGAGTTGATCAAACTTGGATGAAATCCCGGTAGAATTTAATTGAATGTGGCAGTTGGAAGCGCGTTTAGATAGTGAATGGGAGGATATTGTGCCAAAGTTGTTAATTGTGCCAATGATTGAGTCGTTGTTCAAGCCGTGTATTTATCACTGCTTCCAAAAAGGCAGGCTGAGAGATTAATTTGGAAGGTTGGGGAACCAATAAAAATTTAGAAGTCCCGGTAGAAGTGAAATGAAAATTGGATGTAGCTCTAGGGTTTGAAGAAGAGGAAATCGTGCCAGAGTCGTTGATTGTGTCACTGATTGAGTCCGCAGACGGGACAGCGTCAGAATCGATGACTCTCAGAGGTTTGAAAATACCATTCGGACCGGATTGACGCTTAGGGGTCGTGTACTTGGTGACGAGCGGCAATTTCTGCCAGAAAACAAAACATTTGGAGCCGGTCCAGACCTGTCCGAACGACAAGTAATCTCCTCGGAGCATAAATTGGCGCGAATCGATCGATTAATTGGCCCCGTCCCGTTTCTGGGGTACATGCCGAGGAACAATGTCGATTTCTCGTCGGGATAAACGCCGCTTTCCGACATGTTTTAGACACGGACAACAATGGCATGGTGGAGAAGCATGACTTCGAGTGCATGGCGCTCAAGATGACCCTCATCGAGGGGAAGGGCGAGTTCAGCTACAATCGGTACCAGGAGAACCTGCACATTATGCTATCCTTGTGGGACGAGATCGCGGAACTCGCGGACTTCAACAAGGTAAGGATCATTTCATCATGGATCATGGCTTTTCGGAAGCAGGACACACCTGGAACAAGTATTTGGTCGTACAAATTAATTATTATTATTATACGCCCTTCTGTGGATCTATGTGGATTAATGTAGCTTTTAGAGATATGGTTCGTAACTATTCATTTGTTGATTTTAACGATTCAGTACTATTAGTATTATTGCCAGTACTATTGCCAGGTGTAGACGCGTCGAGAATATCGCGGTTCATTGAAATCTCGAATTCAGGACGGTATAGTGACTATCGAGGAGTTCAAGGAGGCGGTGCAGAGAAGTTGCGTGGGACGACAGTACAGAGACTTCCCGCAGGCGATGAAGATGTTCATCGACAGCCACTTCAAGCTGGTCGACCTGAACGGTACGTCCAACGATCACTCTTTAACTTCCTATTGAACGAATAAATATCGTCATCTATTTGATAGCACAATGCTTGAGCGCCATCAGTTCGACACTCCCTTTTTTACTATTTGCAAATTTGTCGCTGTTGGTCCGATGCCGTTTAGGTGTTACGCTGTTAAAGGTAGGAACACACTGCTATCACATCAGACGAAGACAAAGAAAAGAAGTAATTTCACGTGACATGAAGACTGCAAAGTGTAAGCCATATACAGAGTGTCCAGTGGATGGTTCCATTTAACAAAATTAAATTGACTTTCATACGTCCTCTATATACCTTCATCTAAATAAAAACCATTGACATTAAATTACGTTCCCCTCGATATCTTTCAACTTCTGTTCGAAACCTTTTCCAGTATTATAAAGAATTTCGGTGATATAAATGGAATATCCTGTATTATATGTATATGTATTATTACTTCCTCTGCATGTAACGTGATAGCACATGATTTCACGTGGCGTGATAGTGGTGTGTTTCTACCTTGAATGGGCGACGATTTGAATGCATTGCGTGCACTTAGACGACGGAGTGATCGCCGCCGACGAGTTCCGTTACAACTGCGTGACGAGGATCCCCGTGGACAACATAAACATCCTGGACGAAGCGTACCAGAACCTGCTCACCGTAAGACCACGCGTTCCAAGCTTTTGCAACGGATTTAAAGCGGCGCGATTAGACCACCCCAGTTCGCTATGCAACCTTTTCATGCTACTTGTCTATAGATAGAACTACTTCTGACCTTACAAATGAAAAGCCACGAAACACTTTCTTTCCGGTCTCTGGATAGGGCACAGCTCTCCAAAGGTAGCCCTTTGTTGATCGAACTTACGCAGAGTTCAGAAAAAAAATCATCAAATGCCAAACATAAAAAAGTTTGACTGTGATAACAACAAATTTACCAGCATGCATATGTTCTTGAACTTTAAAAATTCGTAAATCCCACAAATGCATGAAGATCAGCAGCGTGTACGTCGTTATTCTGAACCCTTCGATGCAATATTAAGCTACGCCCACACCAAATGTGTGCAGACTCTACTTTCTCTAAAAGTACGGTTCAAGAGATTCGCCCCTGAAACAGCGATTCGCGGGGCCGTTTCGAAATGATATCCTGCGCGTGTACGCTAGCCCAGTTTCGCATAGCAAACGGAAATCGCAGCCAGTTGCCCGTGTAGTTGACGGAACCGTTCACGGGCGCGGCGCAGCGCGGCCAAACAGAGCCGAGTAACGAAAACGCGACAGTGACCGGACTAATTCTGCGCGTTCGACGCTTTGGAAACAATGGTTTGACTGTTTGCCAACTGGTGTGGCTCGCGTGGTGCCGAAACACCGGTCCGTCTAGCGACTAAAAATGTTTATGGATCGAGGTGCGATTTAACAAGAACGCGCTCGCGCGTTTAATATAAACCGAACGAGTATACACGTATTAACGCGCGTGCAAATGAAACAAAGTGTGCGCGCGCGTTGATTTGCGTCAAACGGCGGTACGAATTCTGTCGATCACGAGAAGTCGAACGATCCGACGCACAGTGGGCCGAAATAGCAAAGATCTGGTCAAAATTGCTCGTTACGCGTGGCTGATCGCTACACTGCGGATCTTTATGCAAAATAAAAATTGTTTCCATCCGTTGCATGAATTTTAAGAGAATAGTGACACACACTAAAAAATGGATAGTATTTCCTAGGGGTGAAAAAAGTAGCCCTTATTTTGGTAGATAGATCGCGTAGACAGGGTTAGTAATTAGGAAGGAAGTTTGGATGAATTCCGTATGTTTTATGGAAACGGCCCACTGTGCGACGTCTCGGAGAATGCATTTTTTAACGTGTTCTGTTCGCAGGACGACGACAGGAGACGCGGAGGGCTGACCTTGTCTCGCTACCAGGAATTGTACGCGCAATTCCTCGGTGATCCTGACGAGAATATTGCGGCGGTTCACCTGTTCGGCCCCCTACACGCCATGGGTTGACGGGGACCGGTACACGCGGCCGGCGACGATCCTCTTGTGCACGTACAAAAGACAACTCTATCCTATTTACTATAATTGTTATTTAATTTCTGTAAGACGACGCAATAAATCGCATATTTTATCGTAGTCTAACTAGATGGCCACGTCCCCGGTCGGGAAACTGTTCCAGTGAAACAGAATCTCGTTTGGCACCGGGTAATGCGTTTCAGGAACACGTGTTTAGAACGCGGTCGTTTCGCAACTGCCAGACGGATCTTAAATAACGACGTGAGGAAAGAGAGAGAGAGAGAGAGAGAGAGAGAGAAAGAGAGAAAGAATGATAGAATGAGACTACGAGACAAGTTGTGTCGTACAAACAGAAAAAAACGTTTATTCGTAAATTTCACGTGTTTAACACGGTTTCGCGTTGCTCGGACACCTCTTTGGTAGTATCGCCGTGCTCTGCTCCCTTGTCTCGAAAATTTAATACTGAGAATTTCTACTCTGATATGCAGTCTACTAGGAAACACAGTTTTGCACATTTGCATCGCCGTGACGCGGATCAATCCGAATGAACGCATCCCGTGTTTGTATGTGTGTGTATGTATGTATATGTTTTGTATGTGTACATGCCACATTATTATACAACGGCTGGTTTCTCGTTTTTGCTTTGATCCACTCGCACATGCGGAAACATACTTTTCGTTTAGTCTAGAATTACTTGTCTCCTGTCGCTGAATTTTCTACCCGCGTTCAGTATAAAAATCGTTCTTTGTATACAAATGAATTTCGCGAGAGAAACGAGTACGCGCGAGTTCCGAACTCACCGCCGTCGCAGATAATACGTCTAATGACACGACAGGACAATGAAGAATACTGATTCAGATAAATCGATCGTCGCAGACACCGAGCAGAAAGCGTCTACGCTTCCTTTACGAGACAATTCCACACCGACAAAGCACGCAACGAAACTCTAGAAACAGCTACACGCTTCTAACGTTAATCACTTTCAGTAATTCGGCTAACTACCTTCACACACACACCCCATCCCCGCACGCCATCTCGGCTTGTTAAACACACAGAGTTTCTCTCTTAACAAACGTACACAGACATCAAGCAGCGACTCTCGCGTTTCTCTCCTATTTTTTTTCTACAATGTTCTCGCTAAACCCTTTTTCTCTGAACACACTCGCGAATCGAGGTTCAGTCGAACCCCCCGGATAATTGGAACACATTACCTACCGGTACGATACTTTCTCGACATCTGTGATTCGCGCAGCTCATTATGTTAGTCCTTGCCCAGCCGAGTCCAGGTCTCTCGAGACCCGCGCGTCTTGGTCATACCAAAGATACATGTGGCTTCAGTATTTTTAACAAAGTCCTTTCGTCTTTTTTTACTATAATCATCGTTAGACAATACTTTCTACCGAAAAGACAAATGTAACGATTAAACTATTGGTCTGCTGCATCGTTGTGTTCGACCGGCTGTTTGAAGGTTTGCCCTCTACAACCCTGTACAACTTTAACGTCACATATTCGTTGTTGTAGACATTTTTAACGTACTTGAAACAAACGGGTCCTAGAGGATTGGGAAAGATTTCGTAAATTCTTGCCGCATCGTGATCGTTAGGAAGCCTGCGAACAAGTTTCGCCGGTAGGTAATGTGTCGAGAAAGAGGTCGCTCCATAGAAAACGTTATTAGAAGTCCAGTATCTCGAGGGATAAATTTCCTTGAATCGTGTCTCATCACGGAGAAAATAAAGCACGTGGCGGATGTGTTCTTTGTGTTCTTTGCGAGGTCGATTCCGAGCGAGGAAGATCTCGAACCGTTTCCATTTGTTGCTTAATCTCGACTAAGGACGGTTAACGCTCGATTGAAACGGCAGGCCGGAGATTCTCGTCGCGCGGAATATGTTGCAAAATGTCGAACGCTGACAATGATACGTCGATGATTCGCTTTCTATTGAATTGTTAGTCACTGGACGATGAATCAAAGTTGTTACGCGTTATCAACGTATCCGGAGAGACTGTGTCCTACCTACGCAACGATAAAAAAAAAATGCACGCGCGCACGCCGATGAAGCACGACAGAAATGCAAATACATTTTTGTTTGTTTGTTTGTTTGTTTCGCGGATCACTAAAGCGATACACCAATTCATGCGCTCTTCGCAAAAAAAAAAAAAAATTAAAAGAGAAAATACCGGAAAAAGCGAATTGACATTCGTTAAAAACTAAATTGCATACTCTAGCCGTGATTGATCCGATCGATCGCGCCCGAATTAAAGATTACACGAATATAAATTCGTAAAGCTTCCGAGAGCGATAAAATAACGCGATAATTAAGAGATTTTTGTTTTAAACTGTTCTTCCACAAACAATAAATACCCTAAACATTTATGTGTATGTATATATATATAGATGTGTATATCGCAACCTTACGGTAATCGTAATAATATTAATAATATACAAAAGTCCTTCTTCCTAGTTATACAAAAAAATACCAGACACGAACTTCATAGTTTAGCGTGTCAATTTCAACGATCGTTTACTCTTTGTTTTCATTTTCTTTCGAATGGTGAATCGTACAACCTGTTTGTTTCAGAATCACGTAGAAAAAGAAAAAGAAATTTTTACACGTCGTCGGAATCTCGAATTACGATGCATCGTGTGTGTGTGTGTGTAAATGTGTGTATGTGTGTGCTCGACGTTGATTGATATATTCGTCAGTCTCTCTCTAAATTAGAAAAGTTCCTATCGTTCTGACGATTAACGCTAGAATGTCACATGATAATTCGTCGCGTCTATGTAGTTCACACTGGCGTAGGAAGTGGTTGGGAACTGATTGATGCCGTCTTGGAGTAGAGGAGAGTGAGGCCCGTGTTCTTCACTTCTAAATTCGTTTCTAGCCCTGCTGGCACAGTAACGGGCCCTGTTGCGCCCTCGGCGCGACATCACGCCTGCAATCATCAATAATTACAATTTCAACACTTGCCGATTATGCCAGCTTCAACACTCACAATCGCTACAATTACACTGCGGATCTCCATGCATTGAAAACCAATATTTTCAAATTCTTACAGTGTTATTTTAACGCTAGATTTAGAGGACCCGTCAAAATGACGAGTCCTAATATTTATAATTTGCGATTATCGAGATCGTAAACTGCGTTTAATTTATCTAGGAATTCTCCGCAAATCCTGTGTTAGCTTAGAATGCGCTCGAAAATCCGTAGTCTACTTAGAAGAGAACATTCCAAAGAAACATCTGTAGATCTTGGTGAAACTTTGAAAGGACGTAGTTGTTGGTAAAATGTTGTACACAAATATTTTTAGTGGCCATCGTTCATATTGAACGAGTGAAAACAGCCCCAGAAGTAAGGGCGTTTTCAAATATGCGTTTAATATTTTTGCATACGTATCAGTTCCTCCTAAAGTTTTATTAAAATCTAGAGACGTCACTTGAAGATGTTCCCGTGTTATAGTTGACTAACTACAAGATGCAGATAGCAGCTAATGGTGCAATCAAAGAGGTGAAGCAGAATTTGCAAGTAAAATAGGTCCATTTCTTCACAGTTTCGCAAATGAATATTAACTTTGGACATACTCTACTTGTCGATCAACAAAAGAATAATAACGGTGCAATAGTAGTGCTTGAAAGTAAATAGAAAGTTGTGTTCAGAAAGAAAGAAGTTATATATGAGTTGTTTTCACCAGTGGCTATTCACTTTTCCATATCCCTTCAATAGCTGTGCATACCGCACCGATTATTATGATGCTGAATCACATAGCTTACATTCACGCGATTACGTTACTGAAAGTATAGAATTCACTGGATTACGTTTACGAGGGCCAACTAACCACAAGAGCACACATTTACAACACGTAATAAAAACAAACATTATACAACTAAGTCAAAGCATATCCAAACAATTAAACAGGATCAGGAACAAAAAAAGATTGTGATTGGAACGAAGCAGAGACAAAAGCGTGTGTTTTTTGCAAAATCGGAGATCCCATCCCACACTCATCGACAAATACACACGGATCCTCTTCTAGTACGCAAGTTT
The DNA here is from genome assembly GCA_028455805.1 of Lasioglossum figueresi. Lineage (NCBI taxonomy): Eukaryota > Metazoa > Arthropoda > Insecta > Hymenoptera > Halictidae > Lasioglossum > Lasioglossum figueresi. The sequence continues at coordinate 5,610,831 of CM052191.1, forward strand.
CTCATTGTCAAAGTGGTATGGAAAAGAAGCTGTGTTGCTAGAGAAAGCTGGAACTAGTGTTCGTAAATGCAGATACCTTTCTCCTAGATGCTAAGCAAGCACGATGAAACGTGGCAATGATTCCATCGGATGTGCTCAAAGTATTTACAAATAAGTACACGTTCTCTTCCATTCGTGTAGCCATTTTTCGGTTGTCGAATGACCGACACCGATCCGGAAAGCGATTTATCGTGGTCAAGCAATGTCGTGTGGCGGAACATCGAAATGAGGTAAAGTACGGTTGTCACGAGACACAATTGAGAGAGAAAAAAAGATAAAAAAAAGAAGTCGGCAAAGAGAGCGTAGAAAATTTTTGGGTATCCTGCGTACCTATCTTTCGTACTCGAGCACTCTGAAGGTGGGTGTGCTTGTAGTGGGTGTGGGAGGAGAATTGGGTTTGCTTACACGATGATTCAAGGATGTCTCCTGCACGTTGTCCAGATTTCCTTGCATCGCTCTCTTGTGATTTGCTAGCTTCTCTCTGTTCATTGGTGTGCCTGGAACCACCGGGAGCGAAAATAGTTTGATCTTACTCGATCCTTTTCTTTTTTCTTTTCTTTTGGTTTTGTTTTCTGAGAGCGAACTACGTTTGTTAAGGCTGGTCAGTGTTTTATGGGGCTTTTCTGCGGCGAAACTGGCACAAAAGCATGTACAAACACACCGAATGTTTCACGAACAAACCTTTTCACGTGTTCGTTGCCCGTTACAATGTACAGGGATATGAAAATCAAATTCATTTATTATTACGACACTGGTATCTGCAACGCTAGAAACACCGAACGATCGAAGGTTCCTCTTTTTCTGAATTGCCGCTAAATTTTGGTCTTGCCTGTGGATTAAGTGCACACTGTTTGACGGTGTAAAACTTGTGTCATCCTGTATATTGTATGGTATGAAAAATTAATACATAAATATTATTTTTAAAAAGTCGTAGAAAATAAAGATCCGTCAAAGAAGCTACGAACATTATTTCATTGATTAAATCGCACAAAATACTGCGTGCCTGTTCTGAAAGTTCTCGATCCATTTATAAAATTTGCAACAATAAATGTCTGAAATGAGCCACTTCGATCCGCCCGATAGTTCTGGCGTCAATAAATGAATCAAAGTAATTGGTCAGTGATACGTGATTAGCATGAAGGTCTACTGTTTGCAAAAAGTTTTTTTGGCAAGCATGATTGCGAGTGCTTTATCTTACCGATATAACTGAGTAACACTGGCAAGAATATTAAACCGTGCGCAGCACCGAACAGTACGATGCCCAGGTACATTCTGAAGTAAAAGACCTGAAAGAAATATACAATGTAACTAAGTAGCATAATACATCGAATCATTTTGAAAAACATTCGACGACACTTCACGTTGCATACCTGAAAGATCTGACTTTTGGCGAATCCAAGTACCACGATTCCGCCGAACTTGGTGAGCGTGATGCCGCTGAAAATCGAGCTTCCCATGTTGGTCAACGCATCGGCTACTCGCTCGATTCTCGTAGTCTTCACCGACATCGCGAAAGAATGTACCAGGTGACTGCAAAATTCAACGGCGATACCTACGGCCTAAAAAAAAGAATCGTTCATTACTTTATACGATAGCCAGTAAAAATAAAAGAATATTTCTCCGGTGGTCAGGCAACAAAGTACAGGTCGGCTATAATAGTTCTACGTATACTTTTTCGCTCGTCCATCAGAGTTTTAACTGCCCATAATAATAATCTTACCATAACGAGGTTGACCAAAGATACTGCGTTCAATGTGATGTGCCACCAGTACATTAAACCGCCGATATTAACAACGATCATCGTGATGGTTATTATAACCACCACAGAGGAAAATATGTCTAGCCCCATCAAGAAGAAAGTCACCACGAAAATGGCAAACAAGGATATGCCTATGCTGTACAACGTGTCTGGCCACATGGTCAGGTATTGTTCGTAGAAAACGTAGAACACGCTGTACGGAAACACTTCGACGCCGCCGTTTTCATGATTTTTAATCAGGTCGCTGTTGATCATGTTGGTAATGTTCGCAGACACAGCTCTAGCGGCCCTCATTGATTCGTAATAATCAGCGGACGATTTCAAAATTGTATGGTAAGTCATGAAGTAGGACGCCCCGACCTGCGAGAGGCCCGTTTTTGGATCGGTTACATAATCCACACCGTGGCCATAAGCGGCGTGTCCTGCTTTGGCACACATCTCGTCAGGGTTGTCTTGCAAGAAGAAAGACACGTACTTTTCGAAATCGGTCGCCGATGATCGACCGTTCATCGTTTTGATGTTGCACGGGGCACACCGGTTCGAGAACTCTGAAACCCGTTACAAGGTTAAATAAATATAGACGTCCTAGGTACAGGAACCTCGAAACATTTAGCAAACAATTTGCAACAAAAATATTTGCACACACATACCCGAGTGTGGACAGAATGAGTTGTTCGCGACGAAATATTTACAACAAGAAGAGAATTGGGTCCAGTCAATGTAATCGTCTAACCATGACGACGCAGGTTTCGCTATATACGTCCTAAAAATATAAAATTGCACGATTACTTCAAACATTCTTGTAGAATCGAATTTAATGGGTAACTTATTTTCAACAGTATTTACCTGTTCGACTGCTTCGACGCTATAAATATTTGCGTGGACACTGAATCGCTGTTGCAGTACTGACCGCCGCACACGAGATTCTGGTGTCTCGGGTCGGAATAATTTAGGCCGTCTTTCACGACGAAGTACATCGGTGGTCCAATCGATAAATAGCTCTTCAGAAACTAAACAGAAAAAGAAACGGTCAGATCTCCTTTTTTTTACCAGTATCAACGATATCGATACATACTTTGAAATATTGTAGAACGTAACTGTCTTCAGGCATCGATAGTTCTTGGTCCAGACCGACCTCGATGTGTGGGACTACAGCTATGCTCGAACAGAGCCAGCCGAAAAAGATCAGCATGACAAACGCGCGCACCCATTTTTTCAACAACAACGGAACGTAGGCTACTTTGAAGATTTTGTACAATATTCCATTTATCGCTTCCTCGCCGTTGTCTTTCTTTGAACCACGAATGAAGCAACACACATCCAGCCTGTTGTTCTACAATTCGAAGGAAGTAAGATAAGAGAACTATCATCGTGACACGCGCACACGCGTCAGCAATTAGTAATCGCTATACGTACTGCTTGACGAATAGTGTCCAACGCTAATAAACTGACGAAGCACGTTACTTGCAGCACAAAGTCTACCAATAACGCCATGCCAGCGTAAAGAGCAAAAGCCCTGACCGCGGGCATGTCAGACAACCCGCCTGCAAAAAATTTTCATTTTTCAATACCTATTCCACCTTTGATCTGTCGTACGTAAGATGTACAGCCGGTCACATAATTGATGACACACACACACACATACACATACAGGGTGCTCCAGAGAGAGTAAGGAAAAGAAACAGGTGTGATTCTAAGCACAAAGCGTTTCGGCGCGAATTGACAAAGGAAAAATGTTTCTTCTTTTTATACTTTTTCTGAGACGCCCTGTGTGTACCATCAATTAATGCGACTGACGACTGTATAATGGTTTGATGCGCACCAAGGAAGAAGCAACAGCTCTCGGACACGCTGGTCAGCAACATGCTCGGCCCTACTTGGCCGAGGGTACGACCAATGTGCTCTGGTATCGACTCGTTTGGTCGGCGACCTTCTCTTTGATGGGTCTGGACTAGAATGAAAATGTTGTCAACGCCCACGGCAAGGACGAGGAACGGTATGACTTCAATAATAATGAGCGTAGCGGGAATGCCGACGAAGCCAAATAAACCCACGGAACAGACGACAGAAGCCAACACGATCAACACGCCGCCGAGGCCGAGAGTAATTTTAGAGTCGATCTAAAATTAAGGTTCGAATGTAAACACTGGGAGATGCATGCGAGCTCTGCTCTGCGCTTTGGAGAAAAGCGCGGTTGTGTTTCCGCTTGTCACGACGCTTACCAGAAGCCGACTGCAACTCTTCATCTGACCCAGCGAAATTGCAATGTACGCAAACATAATCACGTACGACACAAGGATGGTTAGAACGTCGGACTGTGACTCGCGATTTAACTCGTCCTCGATCGACCGTTCGGAGGTGAACGCGATCTTCATGTAATCCGGCTTCTCCGTTGCTGTCCAATTTATCATGAACTCGATGTAACTGGAATCGTCAATGACGTTCAAAATGCTTCACCATTTTTCTTCTCTTCGTCGATGCTTAAACTTAATCACTCACCTCTTTTCCCACTCCATGGCAGGACCAAGTTTCGACTTGTCATGATAATTATTCACCAGCAGCGTTAAAATGATGGCTGTTGCCTTCTCGTACGAGGGATTGTGAAGATCTTGACCTGGCTTCAAGAAACCTCCAACCGCGACCGCTGGCTCTACAGGACCACCATACGACGCCAGACACTCCGGATTGTACGCGTTTCTATGAGTAAAATAGAAGGTAATGAATGCTAACTCTCCATAAAATTACAATGCTAGTACAATGAGCGAGAGCCTACTGTACTTTGGTCGTTAACAACCTACTTACTGAGTACAAACTCTGAAATGGTCCAGGTAATTGACTGTATAATTGTTCTCGTTGGAAGTCGCGTTGAAGACCGACATACTGTCTTGATAGAATCCCCATACGCTTTGAACGACGCATTGCGAAACTGTTGGAGGTCCTGTGAATGGACCAGTCAATGGGGCGAAACAAATGTCTGCTAAGGTATAATTGTTCGGAGTGATAATCTGCTTGATCTTCTCTTGGAGCTGATAAACTGTCCTTAAGAAGGTGTCGTTGAATACTGGGCCAAAAGTTATTGGACCGTTTGACGTCTCGTGGACGATCTGGACAAATTTACGCATACGTAATTTAACGAGAGTACTGATGATTTCATTATCAACTGATCGAAATATTTAGAAAGAAAGAGTAGCTTTCCATGTAACTCTCGTGATGCACTTACATTGGGCATGCCCTTCGACGTTATTATGATCTGTTCGTTTCTATAAAATGGTTCAAAGTGTTGGTCAAAGTATTCCCTTTCGACTCGCGAGCGAGATTGGGGCGCGGCCCACAATTCCACGGGATCAGTGGTTACATGAATGTATTTTATACCATGTCCCATGGCAACGATAAATAGGAAACCAACAAACAGCACGAACCACGGTCGTGATGCACACGCTGCAAAATAAGAATCAAAGAATGTCTATAGTAAGAGGAAACCATGGAAAGGTATCTGATAACAAGAAATGCTGACGATCCCCCGTACCTGTGCCCCACCAACAAAAGAATTCTGCCAGCAGTTTATCGGTGCCTGCGCCCAATTTTTCGATAAAGGTGGATTGTTGTTCGTCGTCGAATCCGCTCGGCAAGTCATCTGCAGATATCACACCTATAAAAGTGTCTGTGTTACGAACGGAGAAGTATATGAACATGACCAGAACGTGCTGCGGCAAATATGAGACAAACAATGTAGAAAGTGTGCGCTGTAAACACATACATCAAGCGTTGTACACAAAAGAGTAAATTCAAAGAATCGTCGTAGTAATACGAGAAAGAGACAGAGAGAAAGAAAGAGAGCTGCAGTAAAAAAACAACAACATTAAAGCAACACAAATATTTTTTGGAATGAAACAATCGTTCTCTCTACAAACGGACAACAACTAGAAACGTAACTCTGATATAGGTGGTAATATCTATGGATTACCAATTTTTCATTAAGCTTCACAAGTGTGGATCATAGTATTGTGCTATGCGTGCTTACGTAAGAAAATACAAGACATTATCGGTGCAAAATCGAACATTAATGAAATCATGATCACGGAAATGTTACAGACTAAAAACACAAAGTGGTTTCTGCACGTTCTTCGAAGAAACATAATCATGATAACGGTATTTTGATCGAGTCGATTGCAGCATGTATAATCTATTACCAAAATGACCGACGAGTTATACACTCTTTTTTTTCATCGTTAAGATATAATGCTTGCATCGTGATTTATTGCACACGATTCGAGATGCATCGAGAGCCCTGAAAACGTATAAAGGTTTTATGGTGAGAGTGTGAGGTACACTGTTCATGCTGCATAGAGAAGAAAACAATACGTGATCCGGATAAGCAAAGCTGACACGCGATTGATCAAGCATGAGGGAATGCGGACTACGCAAAGTAATAGTTTAGGAGCAAGCAGAAGTCCATATATTGAAGATACACTTGGTAGGAACCTACTGGAACGCTTAGATTGTAGTGGGCTGTCTTCCTGGTCTGCGGCGAGAGCAATACGAGCACCATCTCCTGGGTGGTGTAACCCTGCGGCTAGGCGTCTACCCACCTGCCTTCCTACCTCCTCCCCTCGTGCAACTATACATATATATGCACACCATAGATACAACTGATGGTATTAGATCAAAGTCTTCTTCAAGAGATTTTAGACGCGGTTATGCAAACAGAGACTGTACACTGTTAATATTCTCCCTGATATTCTAGGATCGTTAAGGATGGAACTGAAATGGCATCAATATTCATCCGTGTTAACCCCTTGTACTCGAAGCTGTCTGAAATATTTCCATTCTATATAATTTTCTTGATTTGATGCATATGAAATTCAACTCGCTCATACCACAGTTAATTTTTCGGAACTTAGTGCAAGGGGTTAAGAGGGTGAACACAGCCCTTCAAGTTAGGGATGGAAAGAAAGAAAACTTTTTCTTTAATACGCTTAATGCCGTGGTGGCCATCAGTGACCGGCGCTGTTCACTTACTTAAAAATGATTGTCATACTCAGATAAAAAAGAATTTTGTTGTTCTACAGAGTCCCATCCCTAAATGGCCACTACGACTCAGTCGTTCGTAACTTGTAGTAATTACGGGTAATTGGATCGGTTAATCTTTCAAAAACACGTTCGTCGAACCTCGACGGTGCAGGGCTCGTGAAATTAATTCTTCAACCACAACCAAACGATAGAATAAAAAGGATGACACAACAGTACAAAATATAAACCATCCTGTAACCAAGGCGGTAAAAATCAATGGCACGGTTCAGTAATTTGTATTATTAAAATTGTGTCTGATCGAAAATTAGTCACCGATGGCGAAATAAAAGAGAAAAAAAATGCAAATCATTGGTTGAATCAAGTATGGAGTAAAGTTCGAAGGAAAAAAGTGTTGCACACGTGTACGGTATAGTGAAATTTAGCAGTTTCCTTGTACCAAAAAAAAAACTATAAAGATATGGAAAATCTTCTAAGTAGATTTCAAAGATGCGCTTACGGATTCAAGAGTCTTACCAATCTGTTTCCTATTACTGAAGCACACTATCGATAGGATGAAGAGGACCGAACCACAGATAAAAACAATTATCATTGTTACAGCGTAACCATCGTAACCGACAATGGTGAAATGATTTGGCAGAGGAGGCATCGGCGGCGGCACCGGGCAGCTCTCCTCGCAGTCCACGCAGCTGCAGGCTGGTGTGTTTTTCTAAAATCAGACTTTGCTATTCACTCTGAAATTATACTATTTCGCCTACTAAACATTGCCAGGGGTTGTACTTATCAAACGCGAAATTAGTGTCTATCAGTGTAATTACAATCAATTCGCACTGGCAATTAACGAGCACGTGCCAAAAGAAAAAGGTGTTCGACTGACCAACTTACTTAGATATATTTGTGACTTAATTAGCATTCGCATTCCTGTTAAACACTTACGTTCAACGCCTTGTTGCAAGGTGTGACTCGAGGATCTACAGGTGTAAACGACTCGATCGGAGTGTCGGTGTTTATGTACGTTATTTGGAACGGTACGTAATTATTGTTCTCCGCGTCGCCCATGTAATGGAACCATTTCAATGGTGTGCATCTACTGGCACCCCATTCTCCGCACATTATATCCATGGCTAATTGTCCGGTACTGGGTACCGATACTCTGCTGCAAGATTTAAATGTACCTTCCAGATATTTATTTGTTATGTAAACGTCTATCCTATTAATATAGTCAACACCTAGAAGGAAAAGTAACGTTCTGGTTAATTCTTACACACTGAAAAATCATGTTGATTCGTAAGAAACCTGTATAATCACCCTTATCATTTAGAATCTCTGTAATGTTCATGAATGAATTCTGGATTGGACTACAAGTGAATTCACAAAAATGCTTTACTAAATTATCTAAGCAGCTAGGACATCTGCTTATAAAATTTGCTGCTAATTTGATATTAGCATCCATGTTTTCCAGTTGAGTTGTATTACAACAGGTTTTGATTCCATTTCCAGAATCCTGGACTAAATGTGGACAATTCTTAGCGAGCAACTTCTGCCCATCGAAATCCAACAGTTTGGGTGGTCCATTGTATGGACAATTCTTTTTATGCATAAATGAATCTGTGTAACACTCTCCATACCAGACACAGTGGCCCTCGTCGGCTGCAGACACCTGTTAATAGAAATAAAAAAAAACATTATGGCAACTAGTTATGAATAAAACATTAAACAGATCAGTTTATAGTTGAAATAAGGAATAAATGTTTATTGTTGTATCAATTATAGAATCTCTGGGCAGTGTGAATCACTGTTCAGCATTATGAGACAGTACAGATAAAGAATGAAGCATTACTTATTGTTGAGTCATTTAATGCGAGCATAGGAGATTGATATTAAATGAACTCATTGCTATAAATTAAATTAATCATCTTTGTCTCGAGGGTACAAAGGATAACAGGCTCTATCGTATCTGTCTCATTGAACTTTGTACACGTGCGATCCTGCTTAATATTCGTCCAATAGGACAATAAAAAAATATTCTCTCTGTTCGAACTCATTTTTTTAGAAGATACTCGTGACCGACGCGATTTTGGTCCCAACTTTGTTAACTTTATTTGCGTGTTTTCTTTCGCGAATTATCAACGTTTCTGTGACTCAGAATACATTCTAAAATTATAACGATAAATCGACCGGGGCGAGCGTAAACAGAAAGTGAGCAACGCGAATCCAGGAACTGACGCGCCGAGCGCGTAGAGATACGAAAGGAAATTCCAAGGATTCTTTTCCGCGACGGCGATCGACATTATTAAGAAACGCTTATGGTAATCTCTGTTGACCTCGTCCGGGACAAATAGAGCTTAACCCTCTACAACGTGTGACTTCAAGTGACACACCTATACATCGATATTTTTTAAGTTGTATTCACGTTGCCCCTCAAAAGTTAATATAACATCTTATCGGCATACCACGTGTACTCATAAAGTTTGTTTACGATTTATGATTTCCGCTTTTCACACCAGAGTATCTAAATATTACTAAAAAAAACTCTTTGCAAACAAATGAAATGCTGATCAGTTTGTTTACTCGACGCCAACAATATAATACGTAATAGTTGTTTTTACTTTACCGTGTATATATATTTATATTTTTAAAGATCCTATTATGTCCCAGCATAATTCACTCATTTACGAAATTAAATTTTCTTAAGTTACTGCAAATATTTTTTACATTAATATTTTTCATAATTTAACGGTTTTTAATAGACAATAAAACAGCAAATACACACTAAATAAAATTTGCTGTTACGAGGTGGCGTTATTATTTATTGTAGTTGGAAAAAAGGTAATCAGTAGACTCCGGATGTTTATGCAAAATAAAAAGTTTGTGCATCAATTGCAAGACGCAGTAGCTAAATATAAATTTATATTCTTCGTTAGTAATCTTAAAATGTGGTGAAAATAATATATTAATACTCTATAAAGTCCTTTAATATTTTCACTGTTTTAAATTGCACTTTCTCATGTTTGTTATAAATCCATAAAATCCGGAGTCTAGTAATTAGTAATAACAATATTCTGGTGAAATAAAATTAACTTATATATAAATGGCCGATTTTCGCATGAATCTATGCATTCTCTTGTTATTATGTGTAGTCCTTTCCTGACTGACTGTAAGTCTAACAATAAGTTTCTATCGGAGGTTTGACATTCACGGATCTCGTGTCGTAGAATTGTGTTCTGTGGCCGCGGGAAGAAAATTGGGTTACAGAGGAAGCTAAGTAGAAGTCGTATCGGCTTGTGTCTCCATTCGCCTTATCCCGGCGAAGGTATAATTAAATTTAATAGAGTTCTTTGGTCCGAAGCGGCGACAGTGGGACGCGTTAACGGCGATAGGCTTTCACGAGGATCGGCTGAGGTGACGTCACGAGAGTGCGAGATGTTTCGCGACGCAGCGAGAGGGTGTGGTGTGTGCGTCCGTGTGTATTCGGTGAGTATCAGGATTGAATACGAAAAATGATATCGCGGTGGACGCCAACGGAGAACATTTATGGTACAAAAGAGAAAGTACTTACAGCCGCGAAAAGCCAACAGACACTCAGTGCCAACAGCATTGTGTTCACACACGACATACTGGCTTCTGTCAAAGTCCGTTTATGACCTCGAGACGAAACATCGAACCAACGCATAGCGCTGTGGCGGCGTTTAACTTCCGGCTTTGCCGCCAGATGGACAGTTAGTCCAAGCCTGCAGCTATCCTTGCTCGCTAGACCGAGATGCCACCGGTTTGTATATATACACCGTCCTCAACTGCCGATTACACCGTCTAAAGCAGGGCCTGCTAGGTAGCCTTACCAATGAGTCCTCTATCTGGTCTAGGACGAAACGACCTTTATATATATACGAGTAGAGTTTACAGTCACACTCCTCATTGAATGAGAGTTTTTACATCTTTCTCTTCAGCGCATTACACCGACGCTAAGCAACGAGACAGGTTCCTCGTTCGACGTTTCCTCTCTTCTATCCCGGATCCAATGTTATTGCGATAGTTTCCTGTCGTTATTTATCGCATGCACACGTGAGCGACGTATTCCGTCGAGCTTTTTCTTCTTCTCCGTCAACCAACACACGGGAGCGACGAACAAGCGTGCTTCATCCACCGACTGACATTCCGAACTGAGTGATACTGAGAATGAGAAACGAACGCGCACCTTCACAAAGCGTCGAATATGATTCAGTGTTGTTCGGATGTCCTCGGCTCCGTTCGCCGTCGACTCGAGTCGTGCCGTCTACGCAAGCGCTTTTTGTCGGGAACCTGGACAACGGCATATTACGATTCATCGTGCGATTACGTCGAATTTGAACGGCTTGTCGAACCTCGATAAGTCGTAAAATTTGTTTTACACGTACTTGTACGTAAAGATTCATATCGTTAATTGCTCCTATTAACCTTTAAATTACGTGCTATCTTTACCACTACGTATACAATCGTCTACGTTCACGACTATTCGCGAAATCATTAACTTTTTGTTACAAAGTCTTGAAAGTTTTACAGAAAATTGAATATGCAAATTAAACGAAGCGTTTTATAGAAATATTAATAGATGGGCATTGTTGCTGGAGCCCGAGTAGGCCCCGTATTCATAAACCGCTACAAAATGAATTGTTCGAGACGACTCATCAATCCCATTGATGATTAATAACTGGAATTAGTTCAATCGTCAATCGTTACGATTAACTGATCGAATAATTTCAACGATTAATTTGTTTTAATCGTTAAACATTGTGTTGAATAAATCACAAGTTTTCATTCAAGATTTAACCGAACCTCTCCCATGTACATACAGACCCGCCCGCAGCCATACTTGTACTTTTTGCTATCAGCCAATTAATCAATCCCTACTCCATTAAACTAATCTAATAAGTATTACAATTCGGGATTAATGCGTCGGACGGAGTTGCATAATTCTTCGTACAATACATCGCAACGTGTCCGGGCCTCTTTATTTTCAGATTTCGGAGAATCTGAAATTTCAGAGCCGATTATCTCTCGAATGATCTGGAACAGAACAACGAAACGCAACCGGTCGTGATTTAAAATTCAAATTCGAAAGAAATATATCTACTGAGAAAACTGAACACGTATAGGGTGTATCTTTTACGATCAACCACCTTTTAAAAATTCCTAAAACTTTTACTCTGAAGCGGTCTATGATTATAATCGATACTACTGATTAGACGATACGGGTTTCAAGAAATCGAACGATGGTTTACGATTTCAATCGTTCGACTTATCGATGAGAGCGCCCGTCACATCACATCGCATACACACGTAACTGACACATTTCGCATGCTTGTTCTTCAGCTTATCTCGCTGCGAGCTGAGTCATTTTGTTAGTGTGTATTCGCAAGTACCAGGTGAACCTAAATGGGATTTATCTCGAAAGCCGACTAACGCGAACAAATATTATCACACGATAGCGACGACGATTGTTTCCTTATTCTCATAGCTTGCTCGAGTGTCGAGACGGCTCGCAGGTGTGCAAGTTTCGATAAAATCCTCGAATCGATAACGACACGTAGGACCGCCGTTGTTAACGGCCGTCTATAATTACAATAATTGTCGGTCTTGCGTAATACGCAGTGCCGTTTGCATACACCTCGGATTTCATAATCGAACATGACACCAATGACTCTAGATTTCTTTTTCTTTCGGATGGTTCGGCATACGAGACAGCGATGCATTCAAATTCGAATGTATTCCAGCCTTGGCGGCAAGATACTTTCCCAATCTTAACCATGGATCTATGCGTCGCGACGCGACGGGTTCGCGTCATTGATTTTCCAAATATGTAAAACGATCATTTCCGTTTTATTTTCGAGCTGCCGACAGATCCGCGGCTCTATTGTTGTTATACCATTTATCCCCAATTATTTAGCGTTTGATCATTGAAAATCATCGGCATCGAGCGACCTTGCATCACGGTCAATGAGCTTGCACAAAGATAACGAACTGTAATCGTCGACGCGATATTATCAGACTGCGTTTGTTGCATCCATTGTCCGTTCAACTTAACCTATGTCGATTGCGATACATATAATACAAACACTTCGCGAGATAAACACTGGAGCTCTTCAAAAATTTAAGTAATCCAACGTAGAAGGATGCAGGTCCACAGAATTTTTTCTACGAATAACAGGTTATTAATCAGGCAAATCGACAATGTTGATAGTTCTAGCACGCGACGGCCACTGATTGGTCGGTCTGCTTTGCATTGGATAGGACCGTCCGTGTCATATAACTTCCCTGCGTTTCGCTTGAATTTTCCATTGAACGTAATACATATAACGTATCTTAACCTGTACGCGCGGTAAGATAACGACTCCAATAAAACCTCTGACCATACATATTTTTCCGTGGCTATAATATAATTATTCGACAAGGGAATTAAAACAGTCATCTATCTTTACACGTACTATCGGTGCATAAATGTCGGCTGGGTATGACGTAATCGTTGTCCTAGGCATTGAAATCGTTCAAGGTCCCCGGAAAACCTTTACATGACGAATAATATGAAACCAGTAAACCAGTAATATCGGAAGATAGCGCACTCTCGGAGACTGCATGGAAATCAAGAAACAGGGAAACTTAACCGAGATTGATGAGCAGTTTGATCATGTACACGCGTAAACTAGGTCATGGTCACAAACCAGACTTATACGGGGTGTTCGCTTTAGTAGTCACGGAAACGTCAGAATTTTTGCGAGATAAGAAAATGACGAAGCAGAACGGAAGATAAATCAAGCATGATCATACCCAGCTCACTAATCAGCATATTAACTGTGGAACGATAGGAGTCGTTCATTTAAACTTCATACGTTTCGCAGAAATAGTTGTATGAAAGGTCCTAGAACGATAGTTTGCCCATTTTCGTTCTACAGTATATGCGTAATTAGCTCATGAGGGTGAAATAGGGTGTTAAATGGATAATTTGTTACGTTCAACCCTCTTAACATAGATCGAATGATAGTAAATGTTTGTTAGAAGTCTGCAAGAAATCGAGATGGACGTTCCGCGACAAACCACGCAACGGAAAACAACGGCAATCTGGCAACGTTGAAATAAACGTTAATTTGGTCAATAAGCAGGTGGTGCGTTTTGCTATCCGTGTCTAGCTTCACGTAACCCGTCGCAAATCCGTGAAAGGTGCCACTTAACCTCTTCCTGTTTTGTTTTCCATGTTTCTCGCGCGATCCATGGAAAAGCGAAACCCGTGTAATCAGTGTTAATAATTTTATTATCCGCGACGGTCCGAGCGTACGGGGCGTGATTCGGTGAATGCGTGTTAATTACTCGTCACGGAGATCACGGTTCTTAACCCCTTCCCGTAAAATAACGAGTCTGACTTCAAGATTTCCTACATGCTCTACTAAATACGAATGTTATTCCTTTCCTTTTAGGTTGAAATCGAACTCTATTCTTCTGTAATCAACATTTGAGCATTACGATAAACGTGGATATGGAATAAATATACATATATTTTTTCTTTTCCTTCTAGAAAATTATTAAGAACAAAGAAGATCTGTCGCAGCCGCGTAGAAAACTGTACAGCTAAGGGGTTAATGGTCAGTCCCCTCGGTAATTACCGCGAACGAGATATAATTTCGTAGAGCGGAGGAGAAAGTAGAGTCGCGGATGGACGAATAAATTAATAACCGATTTTTCTTCGAATAATGAATCGCTCAAAGCCGATTGAACCGACATCTGACAGCGGCGCGTGCAACTGTCACGAAGATAAACATAGTGTCAGAGATTCCCGATAAATCGAGTGACGAACGAAACACAGAAGCGACGGCAGCGGGAAGGTTTGCTCGTACAAGTTTTCATCGACCACCTTCAGATTCGGGCAAACATTTCTTGCGGAGAACTAATCGCGTATCGATGAAACTGTATTCCTTGCCTTTACGCTGCCTTCAGCGAGTTCTCGTAAGTATTTTCACCTCCCGTGAAGGACGTCACCGGTCAACGCAGCTGTTGCGTTTCGTTCCCTGCGCACACCAGGTGGCAACACTTTACCGGAAATCCGTTAAAATTATATCTTGTACCACAGAGAAGATATACATACGCAGATACTATAGGCACCGATGTTTGTCTCTTTTCGCGTACATTCAGATACATACAAATTTGAATGATATATTTCAATAGAACGCGCGTTTCACATATTTTGCCCGATGTCAGTATTTCAGATCGTACGACACGGAACCTCGTAAGGTGATTGGTCTATTTTCATATCTCATCTGTGGTTATTTTCAAACGATGCCGGTTAACCGGAAAATCCGAAAACCTCGTATTCCCAAAATTAAATGAAAAAGGCTTTCGAAAAATTCGAAACCAATTTTCCCTTGCAGCTGTCACTGTAATATTGCAATTAAACATTTCTCCTTTGCAACGAAGCCGGTAGAATCGCAACGGGGTCTGAACACGAGCACGCTTGAGTACCTGAAACCGGAAGTGGTCCTCAGCGAGCAGAGTCGGAAGTCGTTCATCGAGAAGTTCAAAGTTCGCCATTCTACTAAGGATTTGGAGAATAAAATAAATCGGGCAGCTGTTCTGGTCCCATTATGCAAGCACGAGGGCGAATTGGGTTTCCTGTATACTCTGAGGTCCACAAAACTGACCTCGAATCGGGGCCAGGTCTCGTTCCCTGGAGGTATGTACGACAATAGCGATCGAAACCTCGAAGAGACCGCGATTCGCGAGACATGGGAAGAGCTGAATATTTCGAGGGAGAAGATTGACGTCTGGACTTCCGGTAACATAATCAACAAGAAGGACCTGCACGTGCTGCCCGTGTTTGGGTACATCGGCGAGGTCGATCCGAAAAAGCTTCAGATCAATACGAACGAGGTGGAGGAGGCTTTCTTTCTCAGCCTGAAGAACCTATGTGACCCATCCCAATATCGACATACTCAATTTCGAAACAATTACACTATGCCGACTTATTTGGGCGGACAACACCGTGTGTGGGGTTTTACCGCAGTAGTCACACACCTGGTTCTAAACGCTCTCGTACCTGACGCGTACCAGCACAAACTTGTGTTTATACCACCAGTTCTGCCAAAAAACAAGGACAAGATCAAGGGTAATGTTCATCCTTCGTGAAATTTTGTACCGAATAATTGTACTTTGTTTCTCTGTCTGTTCCATGACAATTGTGATTGATTGTATAAAGAATTAACGAAATTGTTGTTATCGCTTCCTTTCATTTCAAAATGTATGTACCACTGCCTATGAAAACTTGCTTGTCCACTAAAATTTCAAACTAGAGAGGGATTGTTGCTCGCTCGCTTCGCGAGTAGGGTTTTTGTAGCTCGCTCGCGGGAGAGTTAGTGGTACGGATGTTATTTGGTGTGAGACTCTCCAAGAGTCACACAAAGAACTTCCCGATTCGTTAGTTGCAGTATATTATTATCATTATTTAGTGTACGTTTTAAGAAGATTATACGTTTCCAGGGAAATTCAATAGTATTCTACTTATCAAAATGGTTGCTTTATGGCGTCGCATTAAACCAATATCGCATGCTCGTTGCTCGCTTGGTTCCTTGTTATAGCAGAGTAATGTTGCAAAATAAATTGCAAATGCTCCACAATCGAACGCATTGTTTTGATATTGTACTCTGTGAAATATATATTTCTTATTCTATTTATAAAGGGCATTCAAATAATCTATTACATCATGGTTCAAATGATTAGCATTAAAACTATCATAAATGTGTACATTTCCGTTACCATCGGATCTTGTGCAAATCCAATGTCCTACTACCTTTTTTCCAATTTCACCAGTATATATTATCTGAATATTCGTCTCATGTTCTGGGATCTCTTGTGAATTACTCAAAAAAGCTCGAACGTAACCAGTATCTTGAGCAAAGTTGTATATTCCACGCTCGTTTAGATTTTTGTTCATAATTTCGTGAAATAAATTAATATGTTTATCTTGTAAATAACAATCAGGTTTTATGACTTCTTTACATTCGGCTGTTTCTAAAGCATAGTTATAACCATCGTTGAGGAAACATTCTGCAGGCACTGCATATTCATGATTATTTTGCTCGATATGCTGGTCCGAGATCATTATACATTCATCAAAAATTGTAAAATTTTCAGGATTCATTTTTTGATTTGTGATTGTTACATCTGTTTTCTCTACATTCTCTTCTTTTTTATATTTGACAACCTTCTTATCGAGGATTGCATAAATTGGCTTATGATAGCTGAAATATGTTTCATAAACACCGCAATCTATATCATCAACATTTGAGAAAATGATATCTATTTGCGTATTCAAATTGGTCGTTATACTTTTCGATGGTAATTTAGTTTTTAAATTGTACTTGTTCAAAAGGTTAATCAAATAATTATTCACCTATCAAAATCTTTTCACTTTCAATTGTAATTTTATTCATTATTCGTTGTACAACGCTACCAAACATAGAATTAGTAGCTTTTGGTGATTTATAACCACTTATTATATAATAATTTCTGATTTTAAAAGTAAACAGTTCTACATGCGCATTTTAACTAAATTCCTGTTCAACAAATAATTTTTCTATCGATAATTCTGTTTTTCCATAACAAATTAATCCGCGGCTGTTGTTGTCAATGTCGGATCGGAATAATATATCATAATTTAAAATATTCAACTCATCATCGGTTTTCGTTAATGTTTCACTAAAAATTAATATATCGCTTCGATGAAACCATGAATCTTTATTTATATGAATTAATTTACTTGTCAAAGTACCAATATTTTGATATATAATTTAAAAAATTATTGAATGATAATTTTAATTGTTTAGTTTTTCGTAAACGATACAATTCATCGTTAGCCAGGTTTGCAGTATTGATCTTTGTTTTTTTCGATACTGTTAATTTAAATTGTCCCAAAATATATAAACCGCTCAATTTTGAAACTCTGCTCAGTGCTACATACAACATTTGTAAAGTTCGTCTTTCTGATTTTTTAAAATCCAAACATACTTTCTCATATGTTTATCCCTGACTTTTATGAATCGTAATCGCTTCAGCAGGAACCACTGGAAATTGACTACGTGTGATTTGATATTTTTCCTCACTCGACATATTTACTTGATTCGATATTTTTATTATTGATGTTAAATTTTGATCAATATTTGCATTGTTCATATAATCACGATAACGAGTTCTTACTTTCACTCCCACTCTGGGCAAGTGAAAATCTAACCACAATATAGACGGAATTTTAGTATTTTCTTGAAAAGTAATAAATTTTAATATTCCGCATGCTCCATTAACCAGTCCGTCTTCAACATCAATGTTATTAATTATCATATATTTTATATTAATTTTCAATTTAATCTCAGTTAATAATTCGTTTTGAACTGATTGTTTTTTTAAAGATTGTAATATAAATTTTTTTGTACTTTCATCGATATTCTTCGAAAATGTATTTTCGGCAGTAGAGATGATTAACTTACTCTTGCATTGGGATATTTTTCGATTATTGTAAGCGGTAACATTAGCATTAGTTGCATAATTCAAAAAATAAATAAATAAATTTTTAAAAAATTAAAAAAAATATATATATATAATTACGTTTGTTTCTTCGGTGGAAAATTTTCGTCCTCTCGTATAAATTGCATTGTTGAATCAACTTCTTTCGAAAAAAAACTAAAAAACTACTGGACCAAAATCTAATCAGCTCTAAGTTACAGCGGGGCACATCGATTGCATCATTCATTCATCATTCTGATCGCGTTGTTACTTTTTCAGAAAACGTTAACGAAAAATTTGATACCATACAAACGGACATATATACGCACGCACACACACACGCACGCGCGCGCACACACACGCCACGCACACACACGCATACGAACATTTTGCTGAAAATAGTCTAAAATGACTCCAATGACCATGAAACGTGAAGATCTGCTAAAAAATCTATTTTCGATTTTCGGGGTCATTACAGTAACTTCCCTATGAATCGGGAAGTTAACAAGCGTAGATATAGATCCTCGAAGAATTACTATTGAGAACATCCCGAATAATATTTACGGAAAGGAACTGTCGGAAGGAACACTTTCACAACAACTGCATTACATTGTATTAGATTCTACATAGACAGCGGATACCTATCGGAAATTCGAGAAGTAGAACGTGTTTGTGGCGATATCCACGACGGAATGACTAAGCTAAAAATTGGGAGCAATTCTAAAAAATAAACTTTATTTCTAATTCGAAAAATTACATGTCTCATCACAGACGTTATTCCTCGTCTGTGGTCTTATTATCTCAAAATCATTTTAAACATTCAAAATCTGAAAATAGTAACTCTCTGTCGATAATGACGGTTCAAGTCCCGGAATTCGCTACCAACACCATCTAGCAATTCTGTTCTGAATTAGTCGGTAACAAAGTTTAGCTAGAAGTTTGAACGTTTAGCTACAACGTGGAATGGCGTTATTTTGAGATCTTATGGAGGAAATAAATCTTGCCGGAATTTGCGTTGTGTCTTATGACAAAAGCGGCAAGAATCATTCACGCCGAAATAAATATTTTGATCACTTTCTAACTTTTGAGGGCTCAATTGAAAGCTCCAAATTTTTGTATTGTCAGATGAGGCATCCGAATGGGGTCGTAGCTTGGCTTCTCTAATAAACAAACAAATTGTCATGTAACTGCATTCACGACTGTTTGGGTGCAAATACAGCGGTAACCATGCAAATATCGTTGCGGGAAAAATCGAAAATTTTTTATCACCCGAGAAGAAGATACTGAAATGTATTTTGAACGAATTTCTTTTATAATAAAGCTCTTCGTCTAATTTTTTGATTGCACACCATCGAATATCGAAACTTGAGAGAGCACTCTCATTTCGAACTGGTGACTTTCCAGTTGACGAAAGTGGTCCGTCAACTATCTATACGTATTTGGTTCGTGTTCGTTTTAAGATAGATAAACGGTACAGTTAGACGTTGTCGGATAATTGGTTTACGTTTACGTGCAATCCAGAAGTTTCCAAGGTGTTCTAGAGGAGATTCTCGTCATATACCGAGAGATCTCGATCGGCAGAGTATTACCAATTTCTCGATTCTCCACTGGCGATTCTAAATTTGTTTCTGAAGGAACAGTGCCAAATCAACTGTTTTCCAAAATGTCCTTGTTCGGACTGATGGGTGGTGATCTCGACGATGATCCTTTTTTTGGGTAAGTCAAACGAAATCGTTTGGTCTATACTCACCTGTCACGTGCAGCCAATAATTTTCGTTGAAATATTAATCGTTTCTATTACAACATATGTACAAATTACGCGTTAACACGATACGTTGCAATGGTCGCGCGTAATTACCGAGGGAAGACAACGTTTTCAGTAAAAAATCATTACCAAATCGCTATTCCAACGCATTGCATAAACTAATGCAATCCCTGCATATGTTAGAATGACACTACATGTTGTCACTTTTTTTTTAAAATAAAAGTACAAATAACAAAATCCACAAACGAGTTTGTTCGCGAAAAATCTGTAATATCGAATTGATCTAAATAGGTTTCAACAGTCGAGAGGCTAAAAACGTATGTCAAATTTCGTATTCGATCTTAGTTGCCATAGTAATTGGATTTTGTTTTAGTTTTTCCCCCTCCCACTCTTCATTTTTTTCTAAAATTTGATCATCTTAATTTATTCAAATTCGATGAATGATGGAAATGTTCTGACGCAAGTAAATAAAGTGCATTAAAAGTCTTTATCAATTTTTTATCACAGCTCTCAAATGAGACAGATGAATGACATGATGAATTCAATATTTAGTGACCCATTTGGCATGATGGGTCAGAATGCTATTACAAACGGCGGACATGCAGGCAGACACCCGCAGAGTAATCTTCAGATGATGCCATTTGGATTTCCACCGATGCCGTCGTTCAGTATGAACACCATATTCAGAGACTTTGTTAGTAATATAACATCTTTGAATTATGTAACCATTTTCATGAAAAATGATCCCACAATTAATTTTATTTTCATTATATTTTTAGGATAATGTGGCACCAGGTAGCAATTGTCATTCCTTCACTACAAGATCAGTGATGACTATGGGCAACGGTCCGGACGGTCGTCCTCAAATGTACCAAGAAACTATGTCGACAACAACTGCACCTGGTGGAGTAAAGGAAACCAAAAAAACAGTTCACGATACTCGCACAGGAGTCAAGAAAATGGCCATCGGCCACCACATCGGAGAGAGAGCACACATTTTGGAGCATGAGCATAATATTCACAGCGGTGAACAAGAAGAACATCAGGAATTTATCAATCTAGACGAAGGTATCTTATGTCTACATATATTATATCATGAATTGACTGGAGATCTTGAATCGCAACAAATTGGAGTAAAACAAAAATTGAATGTCTGTTTTAATATACTTAATAGTTGAAAATAATATAACATTATCTTTAAATTTTTTTAATGTTCTCATTACTTTAAATTACATCTACTGTGATAAATGCATAAAATCTGCAGTCTAATTATGTATAAACGAAATTTGTTGGACAGCGTTACTACTTTGGGAATGTTTTTCTTCGTAAAACTAAACTGTATATAATATTTATCAGAGGAAGCAGAGAGTTTCAATAGCGAGTGGCAGACGCGTACTCGCAATGCAGTTGGTTCCAGTTCTCAGTACGGCGGTCATGGTCATAGAAGCCGTCCCGACCATAGACAACTTGCTCTGCCTGATCCATCAGGAGGAAGGTTGGTCTGCTAATTTTATATTTATATATAACAAGGAAAACCTTTTGAGATTATTCATTGAAGGTAGGATTTTCTTTATGAAGAAAACTATGGAACAATTTAAATTAGAAAAGGAGATAATCCTTTTATATGCAGTAGTAATGCATGCAGCATGCAAATGTAAACTAAGATACAAATTTTCTTGCATAAGTAAATAGTACATCGTGTTTCGATATATGTATGTATGTGAAAACTTAGGGACCAAAATATTCTTCCCGCCACTGGCAAACATAATCACAAATATCGAGACATTACTGTACTATTATTTATCTCTTAGTAAAGTGATAGCGTATTAAATATAGATGTAAATTTGTATGAAAACATCACTGACGAATTCGAATTTACACAGTGGTATTAAGAAATCCAGAAGACGTGCCAGTAAAAAAAAGTGAAGGGAGAAACGGGATCACATCATGCTGTTACTTCTACCTCACTTCGTACATTTCCTATCAAAATTTTGTATCAAGCATTAGAATAAAGTCATGCATGACCGATATTTATTTCCGTGTCTCTCAGTTCGGTGTAGCATGTCTACTATATATATATATATATATATATATATAGTTGTACTTGCATTATTAAACTATTTTGTGATATTCTCGAAATAATAATCGATATAATTCTGTTCTTTTGAATCTCTTGTTCGCGTAACATTTATTCTTTTTATTATTATTATTTGTACGTACATCACTATGATTATATAAACTATTAGCCATTCCATATTGAAATTGTATACAATGAATCGAACAACGCTACTACATGTTGAGCTGTGTGAAAAGAAACGTTCAAATTATAAGAGGTACAAATAAACCGTATATAATAAATCACATAATGTTGTACTTGGTTTTCTTTTTTTACTTGCACACTATTCATACGGATTATTGGAAGTTACGATCGGCTTTTTTTGCGATTCTTGTTTTATTTTCTATCACTGTTGCAATATTCTTTTTATAGTATTGATATGCTTATTATATATGCTTTCATAGTCGATACTCTAATTCTTCGAGATGGACACCTTCTTCCAGACGTAGTATTAGACCTTCACCTACATCTAAAGCACGTACCTCTCCTCTTGCTTCGAGGTAAGTGTGACATTCACAGTCTTGCTTAATAAATCGATTTCCAGTCAACAGTTCAATGAACGTCCATGTGTTTATACAGGGTGAGTGATGTAAAACAGCACCTAAATATTTCTGTTACAATCGTCTTGGAAGCAGCTACTGCCTTGCAAAATTTACAATGTGTAATGTCATTTAAAAATTATGGATGACCTTCAAAAAACCTTGAACACAATTCGTTTTATCTTTGATAGTAAAGAAAATATTTAGGTTCTATACGACTCACCCTGCATAGTAAAGGTGGTAACATGTATTCAACGATAATTTAGGTATATGCAATTCATCCGAAAATCTTCGAGTATGCAATTGTAATGTAGTACATAGTATATGGTATCGGTACATAATAGTAATAATTATGGGCTTTTATTTGCTGCATGTTTATTCACTGGATAGGTCTATTAGTTTTGCGCTGCCTAAATCTTTTACTACTTTCTTGGTATTTCTCTCGAAATATTTTCGATCGTTCTATCGATGATGCCTGTACATCAGGCACAGAGGAATCGATAGCTGTATTTATCTGAGAATTTCTTATCGTTTATCTTACGTTACTCGTATAATATGGAAAAAGACATGGTATGGAATATACCATATTGTGTATTACAGGTACAGCCGCAAATATTAAATAAAGTAACACAAGTACACAATGGTGACACTTTTGCAACGTAAGTACGTTGCGATTAATTCTACGTTACTTTTGTTTACTCAGCGTTGTTTAACTTACTGATGTGTGTCTATCATGTACTTTAATTAGTTTTCTTTTCTCGAATTAAAATGTGTTACCATTTACAAGATACTTCTCGAATTTTCTTTATACATGGACTAATCACGTAACAAACAGGGCAATGTCTATTTGATATTTATCCAACGACTGCACGGCAAACGATGGATACTAATTTTTACTATCGACATGTTCTCAGTTCCGAAGCATCTGGCCGTAGTGACAAGCCCCTCGCTATCACAGCGAAACCATCATCAACGGCGGTAGCAGCATCAACATCTGCTCCAAGTACAACGGGAAATCGAAAACGCGAACATACGCCAGACGTAAAAGTTAGCAAGAAGCGTCACGCAGTATCCGATAGTAATATTTAGATTTTCTGCTAAAATCATTTAAATTATATTCTGGCAACGCTGCAGAACTTCGGTAAAGCCGTCGTTTAAACGTAGCCCGACGAGAACATAGAAATGAATTGTTTATTCTACCTGTAAAACTACGTATAATCCGTGAAACGAGTATTTCATGACATTTTCTTGTACACTATATACACAATTTTAAAATACTCTTTTTTTTAGCGTGTATCGAATGATAATAATTTAACTGTTATTTGAAACGTAATGTGTCCGTGTTTACCGAGGTTCGTTGCAGTTATTTCCATTTTACACATAGACGTATTTCTTAGCATCTATTGTATGTGGATAACAAAGTATAACTATATGTAGAGATTCTGTGGGATAACGTATAAGGATGTTGTATGGAAAGTATGAGAGTAAGAATGGGTAAAAATCATGTTATGTTGCTTTGAACGCGTACACAAGATACACGATCAGAGGACTGTTTCTGATCAATGGGTGTTTCTTCGAAAGTTTAGTTCGTAAGTAAACGAAACTCCATAATCATTGAAGTATTGCCTGCTCGGATTCGAAGTATTTTATCTTCGTAGAGAACTTACTGTCTGTTCAAACGAAATCGATCTGTTCTTTGTATTATTTTTTGTTTTTCGTTTTTGGTACAAAAAATATACTTAATCTGAAAAATGCGTTCTTCAAGAGTGTACTCAACAATGCCAAATATAAGAAGGAACATATTTTGGGGTAGTGTATTTATTAATAAATTAGCAACTACATGATATTGTTTCCCTTGTCACTGTTCATTCAAATACAAAAAAAGATAGCTTTAGCATAATTCGAAATCCAAACATAATAATAATAATAATAATAATTAAAGAAGATCCCTAATATAATGAGGTCTCAACGAAGATCTATATAAGCGGTAAACTAATCAAGCCAAACTCGGCTCTATTTTGACAAAAACATGGAGTACCCAACAGCTTCTAAAGCTTCTAAAGCTAATATATGCAAATAATAACAACAATTTATAAATTATGCAGAGCGTTATTAAATATCAACAAGTAAATCACAAAAAAATTGCCAGTATATACCCTGTTAACATTTTCATCGAACCAATATTATTCCGCAAAATACAATATATTTTTATTTAAGATTTCTCTTAAAAACATCAAGCTCTATATAATAACAAGAATAAAATGAACCTTTACGATACATAGCGGTAAACCGTTAACATGGTAGTAAATAAGAGGAAAATGAAAGTAAGAGGAAAGCCGGCAAAATGATAACACGTTTTATCTTGTTTACACCTCCGGAGTGAATTCGCGTCCGTTAACTCTTTGCTATCGAACTCCGGGTATTTCCCTGCGTGATGTTTTGGCAGTGAAATACGACATTGTCATAGAGTTAATTGTCCTCTGCTAAAGTGGATATTCTTGTATTGATGGCCAGAAGTTGCGCCACGAAGGCTGAATCGTTGATGACTATAGCAAGAGCAGAAAGTACATCTTCCAACGTCTCCTGTGGCAGATTTAATTGCCGAGCACATTCTCCAAGAATTTCCTTCTCTTCGGCGTCGAGATCGATCTGAAACAAATATTTCATCGTTTTAACAAATGAATAATTGTACGCGCACGTATAAAACAGATCGTAAGTATGGACGGAATATTTTACCTTCGCAGAACTGAATTTACTGAATGTCATTTTGACCCGTTTTTTGCCATTACTGGTCTGATAAAGAATTGTAAAATTTTGTGCATTGTTCATGTCTAATACAACAGGGAAATAAACGCCAGCGGTAACATGGCCTTTTGTGTCTCTTGCCAGGAGACTTCGGAAATTATAAACCAAATTTCTACGTTCTGTAACATCGATGGCTGTTAAATACGGTCTTGCTACGTATATGAGAGCGACTTGCGTTCTCTCCAAAGCATCCGGGCGGATCTTCCTCTCGTGCCATTCAACGTAATCAGGATCGTTAGCGCAGAGAAAATAGTTGTACTCTTTCTTACAATCTGGTTCATCTGACTGAATGAACCAACCTGTATGCGGGTATAACTTATCTTCCATTACAGTAATAACTCGAGCTACGTGATATCCAGGGTCGAGAAGCATAACACCTCGACGCCCATTTATTTCAATCTTTAGGCACACTAGGACATGTTCTTTCTCACCGCTGTCCGCGGCAGGTGGTCCGCCGACGTAACTAGCGACGTTGCAAATAGTCTGGAAGGTAAACAGTTCTTACAATTAGTATACTTGTACGAATATATACGTCGGACATATATATGCGATCTCATTTAACATACCTCCTCACAGGACACCAAATAGAGGCCACTTGATATACCAGGAAATCGTTTATTTAAACCCCTCAGCCGATGTAGTAACTCGAATCCTAGACCCACGCATGTATGATGTTCTTTAGTTATGAGTGGTTGATATTTGTGATAAAATCTTTCCAACACACTTTCACCGCTCGCAACATAGTCCTTGTAGAACCTGTTTGTTGTAACATAAAATCCATTATAGATCGATTCGTTTAGAATAATTTCAAAGTTTAAGTCGTTCTAATCGATAGAATACTTACTTTAGGAAGTTGCCAATGGTATCGTAGCGATGCTCACGCAATAGGTGTTGCGTTTCTAATTCAACGCTGCCCGCTAGTTCCTCATACAACTCGACCGTTGACACGGTCAGGGCTGGTGACTCGTAATGGGCCCAGACCGGCAGGGGTAGCGGCACACCCCTGATCCAGGGCCCGCGTGCCTGCCCCTGTGGCTGGCACCATATCTCTGCCGTCCCGAGTCAACTTGGCCATTCGCTTCCCCAGCGGCCAACCGTTGGCACGAAGCCATGCTCATCCCTGCAGCTGCTTATTGGCTCCACAGGGCTCTCTCCGTGTTTTATACTCTTCTCTCGCTCTGAAAAAACGAATATTATTTTTAGAATTCATTCAAGTATCCGTTAAAAATCATTGATTTTAATCCTGGCGATACGTTATCAACAGATCCTTATCGCCACGGCGCAATCCGTCTCGATAAGAATTATAAGAGCTCTACATCCGGTGTCTATTATTCCAAACGTTCGACCAATTTACCGAAAGTCCACTGCTATTTGAGAACACGAATAAGCACAGTCCCATAAGATAAGATTTGCGAAATAAGCGCGGAGATCGGTTTTGTCGTTGGTTTGGTGTCCAACATGGCGACGGTATGTATACGTGGCGTGAATCAATGCACGACCAAATAAATATATGTATAGCAAGCCACGTGTCTACTCGACCTTCGTCGCACTATGTTACTAATTTCTCATTAATACAGTTCGCCTTGTATAATTGGTCGAATGCAAATAATTACCGATGCCGTTGACGTATTCAAATGTCACAAACTATAATCATATTCGTTTCCTATCATTTTCCACACGAAAAGCGTTATAAATGTGACGCAAATAAAAGGATAAACAATTTCTTGAAAAACAATCAGAAAAGAAAGGCATTTAAATGCTTTAACAGTATTAGCAATTATCATGAAACAAATCGAACTGTTAGGCTCGAATCATGTAAACGAAACGCTCCGATCATTTGTTTACGTTTTGCTGCGCACATCTTCGACTCGGTCTACCCTAAGCATCGCGTATATATCATCATCAAAATTCGTGGGTGTCGTTCGTTACGTCATCAATGATACCGATTTAAAGAGCAAAATGCATGGCACTCTATATAAAGGACATTTTCCAGTTGAATCAGTCGCAGAAAATATCGAATGTCTACGGAGTGACGAATTACCATTACCGATCGAGTATATCATTTGCGAACGAGCATAGAACGATTTCCCGAGGCAAAGAAAAGAACGGGAAAACGGAAAAAATCGTTTGCAACTTACCCATACAATGAGCGCACCAAACAAACAAAAACTTTCCCTCGTTGGAAGCTTGACACAATTCACGTGTCCGAAGTCCGAGTGGAACTGGGTGGTGGAACGCGAGCGGGAAGATTATATACGTTCAGAGTCTATCGCCCTTCCCCCTCCCACGGTCGCGTCCGAGTCTTCGATAGGTCGCCACGTGACCGCCATCCTCCATGCAAACTTTGCAAGACGCAAATCGCGCTTGTTTCTTTTTCCCTTTGTAAATAAACCCAGGAAACCGATTTCCTCTCATTGTCTGGTGGTAGGTGAGCATAGCCGTGGCTGGTTTCTCGTGTTACACGCGGCGATTGTCTTACGATCGTCGTTTCGATGCAAATTCGAAAAAATTTCGGGCCCGTTCCATGGAGACATCGCAGGAAAATGCGTATTTCGAACGGACTCGGGATGCATCGGGAACTAAATCCTCTTTAATGCGATTGGTCAGGCGTAATCACGCCTCTGGAAATTGAACCGTTTTCCAGCAGCTGTTCGGCTATCGAAGCCTTACGTCAGCATCGTCTGGCTGGAAGTACGTCACGATGAGTAACGACTCCGTTCGAACGAAACGCTAACGTAATTAAACGCAAGTTCCAGGGAAAACCGGATATTATCTGGAACCTCGTGGGTTTGTTCGTTTCACGCCACCTTGTCGTGCTCCTTCTGTCGGAACTTTCTAACAACCTAATTCAACATGACCTTGAAACGGAATGTTATTTTTTGCGATTTTCTTGTAACGAGAATCTTATCGCGATAAGGTCGCAATAACGACAGTCTGCGTTGCATTAGTATTCCATTGACGTCACGGATACATATCTGTAATTCACGTATACACGCAGACACGTGCAAATTACTACATAATCGCATTAAAACGTTAAAAGCCCTGGCTATCGGCCACGTGATTATAATGTGATCCGATAACAATATAATATGGATGAGCCGATTAGAACGCAGATTTCGGCGCAGTAATTTTGTTTATTTAAGTAAATTGGAAGCAAACCAATTGTTTCCTGGTGGAATTTGGCCAGACACCTGCAAGATAATAGAATTATATGAATTGAATTATAGCCGAGAGTGTTGTGTAATAATTCTCTGCAGTTACATTGTATTCTGCGATAAGTAGAAGAATAGTTTTTCTGTAATACAGTTACTGGACGTCGGGCGTCGTATAGTTTCAACATGTTGCGCAACTGTACAGGAATAGAATTTTTTCTTTCTATGTTCTAACACGCGAGTATTATTTTTTTCGTTAGCTTTGTAAACACGACTCGGTTAGCGTTGCTACCTATCGTATGGACTTTCCACTCGTGGTAAAATGTGTGGAAGCAGTTTTGTGTTACAGATGAATCATACGTCCAATGAACGAATCCATGAACGGAGAAGTGTGTAACAAGGGCTTCTTATATAGATGCTTCATTCTTAGGACTCAAGAGCCGACGAGTTTCTGCTAACTTCTCGATCGATAGATTAAGCGCGGATCGATTCGTAAGAATTCGTCGGATACGTCTCTTTCTCTTTCTTTCGATTGCAATTATTGCGCAAGCTGTAGGAATTCATGATTCATGCAGGTCAGTGATGTAAACATACATATTCTACCTGTCACTCGTTCGGTGTGTAAGTATGCGTAAACGTCTGTATGCGTGTGCGTCTAGAGTCTAGATGGTACATACACAAAATCCAGCTGAATTAACGTGCTTTCCAGCAATCTTTCGTCTGTCTCTCGGAACATTATATTGAATGATAATGTTTTACAAAAAAAGGTTTATTTAAAGAGACGTTTTCGATAAGATTATATATTTGGCTACATTGAAAAAATGTTGTTATTCTTTGAACGGTCAACTGCTTAGCAATGAAAGAAATCGATGTTGGATGGTTTTTTTAAATGGCAGCAGTAGTAGTACAGAATATTTAGAATGGTTAGATTTTAAAATCATCAAGAAAAAAGACTTGTTTTGCGTTTCGTGCGAGTGCAAAGTCTAACGGAACAGTTAGTTTCCCGATAAGTTTCAACATCGATGCGCATATTCCGGCTTATCAGCACAGACAGCTAGCAAATTTTTCTTCGATAAAGAATATTTTTTGTTCTCTCGTGTATAGCGTCGCAGTTGTCTAATTAGTAGACTGCGGATCTTTATGCATTTATGGCTACAGAAAATTTTCAAAAATTGACAGAATATAGCCTTCGACAGAATTTAGTGATATATTTCAGATCTACAAAGGCTACTACCACTGAAAATTATGTTTTATTTGGTTCATCCTTCTTAAACATCGTCTCGAAAAATTGCAAATTGTACAAACATTCGCAGTCTACTCATTAGTTATGCGTTGCACGCGTTGTTTATATATTATTGCACGCGCGTACATCTATGCACAATGTAGAATAAACAATAGAATCTAATATCGACCATTTGATTGATTAGATGCAACACAATATGCATCGCGTATTGTTCAGAGCTGGAAAGAGCTATTCCGGTCGTTCCATCTGGTTCCGATTGCTGCATGATCCAATTCACTTATTGTTAGGCCAGGCATGGCAAATTCGTAGCTCGATCGGACGCATTCTCAAGGAATACCCCCACTTCTCCCGCCCGCGCGTCTCGTTCCCCGTGGCGGCCGAAGTTTGCTCGGTGCATTATGGCCGCCACGGAGAGCGAGACGCGCGGGCGGGAGAAGTGGAGGTACATATTACTTGAGAATGCCTCCGATCGAGCTACGACTTGACCATGCCTGACTTAGGCTAATAACCAATGTTAAATGTATCTAATAACTAAATGAAACTAAAACAATTTTCCATGTGTTCCAGATTCGTATACCGATTGAATGATTTACGCAAATCAAGCTTTTTATTTTATTTTTAACCTAATGTAACCTCTAGCGATGGAAACGAATGTCAGTTCAATTTCCATGCTTGCAAATTGTTTGATTAGCTTGCAGGTTCACGTAAATATGCGAACTCGATAATGAACACTTGTTTGAAGCATGCTTATGTTATATAAACATATATATGCATATGTTATATACGTTTGCATTTATCGAAACGTCTGTTTTTCAAATGTTATCGACACGTTTTTACTGTGTATAAGAGCTGAACAACATTGCACTTAAAGAAATCATTGACTATCAATTGCAATTAACGATTCAATTTTTAATACAATTGTATATCTACAAGAAGCTCATGCAATAGTTTCCTTTTAAATAGTCTCAAGAGACTATTTCAAGACAATGAACACAGATAAACTTGTTCGTTTGCACTATGATTAGAATTTCTTTGTCATTTATAATTTCCTATAAAAAAAAACCGAATATCGACAAGAGAAGGAAAATTTACATTTCGGTTTAAAAGAGATTGATAACAAACTATTTAATAGATTCTATCCGAAATGTTCATTACGGTATTGACTTAACATTATAAAGCAAGTAGTTAAGAAATTTTTCACTGTTAATTTTTGATCTTTTAAAAACTATTAGATAACTGGTAAAGTGTTAATTTGGCTGTGAATACGAGGTTTAAATATTTTCGCGTGACAAGTGTCGTTGAGGGCACGTGATGTGGAGGACCAATCCGATGAGTCAGTGGAGAATTATCGATGTCGCGTGCGCTTCGATAAGATTGAAAATTGCCTGAAAATTATCCTATATGGATAACGTGTAGAGTATATTGTGAATATTTTGTGAATATAATGTTGTATAAGTAATTTTTCCTACGTTCGACCACTGTCAATAACTGTCACTGTCTTGTCGACAAGATTACGAGCAAACTCCTGTGTATACTTATTTAATTTCTTATCATGCACGAAAGACATAATCAACAGGCTTGACATGTCCGCAGTGATTCACGATAAGTGAAAGTTCTCGTATAAATCGCACAGCAATTACTGTCATCTTTTGATTCATTTTTTTTCGTACCCCCCAACGATTGATTATAAAAATTCCAACATCGTATAGTTTATTTTCTGATATAGCCTGTTTCTCGCGCGAACATATGTCAGCTGTCACATCGAATAACTCGATATCATAATGCGTTGCAATAAATGATAATACCAATCTGTTGATCACACGAAAATTTAATTCATTCAACTTATAATGCATCCTCGCTGTTGTTTCTGCGTATGTATTTCATTTTTGTGTGATCAAAGTAACCTTGACCAGAGCGTCGTTCATCGTATATTTTTCCATAATTTCAGGTTGTGTCAATGAAAGCTTTGCGGGAATAAGAATGAAGTTGACATGAAGTTGATATTCTTTAATGTTGTTTCCTGTAACTGTCTGTTATGGTACAATTCTACAATCATACTAATTAGATGACAATTGCATACTATACTATAGAAAGAACAGTAACGATTAAATATTACACTGTTAAATGATTAATCATGTCTACTATGGAGGAAATACAACTTTCACAAATGGAAAACGAACCCATGGACAACTTGTACCTTGCATTGATACAATGCTTCGCTATCATATTATGCGGGTAAATTTTGGGTGCCAGTCAGTTAGTTATTCAAATTCCATTATCACAACCACTGTAATGTTTTATTTTCATAGATATATTGCTGGAAGATTCGATATCATTACAAAAACTGAAGGAAACGGCTTGAACACCTTTGTAGGAACATTTGCTCTGCCAGCCTTAATTTTCACGTCTCTAGCAAAGCTTGACTTTAGCTTAGTAAATTGGAAATTTTTAGTTGCTGTTCTGCTAGCAAAGAGTTGTATATTCTTTATTGTTCTCGGTGTGTCTCTAGTCATTAAAAGACCCTCTAATCCAGGTTGTGCTGCATTGTTTGCGATATTTACTACTCAGAGTAATGATTTCGCTATAGGATATCCCATGAGTAAGTAAAGTAAGAGATAACGCGTGTGCGTTTACTGTTATTATATTACTAATATTACTAATAATGTGTTTTTCTAGTTGCTGCATTATATGGAAAAGTACATCCTGAATACGCTGCGTACCTTTATTTAATGGCACCTATATCGTTGGCTATTTTAAACCCGATTGGTTTTGTGTTGTTGGAAATTGGCAAGCGCCAGAATGAAGACCATAGAAGCTACAAAAATATGATCTTCTCTATAATGAAGGGGATCGTGCTGAACCCTATACTTTTGATGACTGTACTCGGTATAGTGGGAAATCTCATTTTCAGTCATGCAATACCATGTGTACTTGCTACTGTTCTCGATGTATTTGGCAATGCATTTTCCGCCAGTGCATTGTTTTTGCTTGGTTTGATGATGGTTGGAAAAGTGCATAAGTTGAAGGGTACAGCTCTGGTTATACCAGGCATATTAATATCAGTGAAACTGTTGGTGCTTCCATTAGTCATAAGAGAGTCTATTATTCTGTTGGATGCTGGACAAAATGCTACAGACACACAAGATCTGAGCACATACGGGTTTTTGTATGGAACCATTCCAACAGCTCCGGCTCTCTTCATTTTCACTCTTCGTTACAACCTTGAAACCGACTTGATAGCATCGTCAATGGTTGCTTGCACATTCTTATCTGCTCCACTTATGTTTGTGTCAGCAAAATTAATTGATGCAGTTTCTGCTGGAACTACACCAGTAAATTATGTACATCAGTTAAATGTATTCTCCTTCGACGTAAGCATTGCTTCAATAATAGTATGCGTATGGTTGATAATTTGCTTCGTAGGATTGGAAAGGAAGAAGTACAAATGTGTCACTCATCGATGCACATTGTGCATTGTAGTTGCACAGGTCTGTACCAATGCATTTCAATCGAAAATACACAGACAGTGTGCAATAAACGTTTCTATATGGATGTTATTCATGTTTTCAGCTAGCCACAGCTATAGGCGTGATTATTTGGACCAAAATCGATGCCCATAGCAATGGGTCACCCCTATGGTAGTCTAATCCTTATTTTCTCATTTCACTAATTCTATACATTTAATACTATGTACTTTGTACTATACATTTAATTTTACTATATAGGTATATTCAGTTCATTTTAATAACCACGGGCGTTTACGGGTGTCGCATCTGGACAATGGCAATAGCAGCAACTCTATTATACTTAAGTGCTCGTTCTTTGAACTTTGTCAAGAATATGCAGAAGTGGTTTGTCCCTGTCGGATGGGGGTACGACGATAAACAATAATTTCTTGTTATAAATAGCGTAACAACGTAACTACAAGTTATATATCTTTTCAGTGTCCCGCTTTTAATAGCAATTATATTGTGCAGTACATTAAGTCCGAAGCAAATAGTGGTCGATTACAGGAACCCTAACTTTCAACTCGGTAGAGCTCAAGCCGCGACGTCTACTTTCGTGTTGATATTTTGTTTTATAGGTATGTTGACACTGGACGAAAAGATAAGCAAGGTCAAACACCTCGCTTTACTTATATCTTTTTTCTTTTACAGTGACCATGGGATGTTTGATTCTACAACAGAGATACCAGCGTCAACGCGTTTCAGCGTCCTACAGAAATTTAACAGATAACATAGAAAATTCTGCGGACGATGGCGCCGAAAGACACGTAGTGGATGTTGAGGATCTAGTTTCGCCTACTTCTAACACACCGATGTTTGTACAGTTTCTACGATTAGACTAAATTACACTGTCCAATAAATATTTTTGCGTTGGACAGTGTCGCATGGAAGTTACGCAATGTCACCTCATAGAGTTACCGCATAATTTCAGTATCGGCTGCGAATACTCGGAGAGTTGTCCGAACGGGGTATGCAGAAGTAACAATAACGATTCCGATGACTGCGATCTGTATTTGCAGAGCGAACGTGACGCAGCGGACGATCCACAAATACTTCGGCACCTAGTATTTCTCATTTTGCTCCTCTGCTCTATGTTCATTGTAAGTATACAGCAGAATTTTCCATTGGCAATATGTGCAATTGTCAACCGAACGTTATCGTGTAGTTGCAATATAATCAATATTACACAACGCTGCGGCAGGGTTTATCTATATCGATTGGGACCCTAATTATGGAACAATTGACCGGAATTTACGCGGAACTGACATTCTTGGACGTCGCTTTGAACTTTGGCCAATCATTAATCGCATTCGCTATCTTCGGCTTGGATCCTGGCCTAGGAAAATTGGGCTGCTGGCTCCGAAAAATGTGCCGGGAATGGCGTACCGGTGAGATTATCACTCATTCTATTCATACCATTAAAAAAAATAAACGAGATTCTACATAATAGTAGTTGTTACCTCTTTTGAGTCACTCAGATCGTTTTCTAATTACTAATTACCGTTCTCGTTTCTAATTACCTCGTTTATTAACGTTATATGCTATAAAATACATTAAAGCTCTTTTTCATCTGTTTATGCATGCTCTGCAGTACTCTGGGTAATTACTACCATATGTACTCGTACATACGATCGATTATTTTTAAATGTTATTTATACAATACGTAAATTGTTTGCTAAGTCGCAGGAGAAACTCCTCAATGTTGTATTCATGTTCCCGTCACGTTTCAAGTATGTAACACGTGTTAAAATGCTTTTAGGCAAACAATTGCAGTTACCTACCGAAGATGAATTAAGCACAGAGGTAAAGGCTATTCGGGAACAATTTAATCGTTGCCACTTAGCCGAATGTCGAGCTCGCATTGCCATCTGTCGCAGACGCTTGTTAAAGACACACAAAGGTGTTTTCACTGGAACTGATTTAGTTAATTGGTTGCTCGATGCCGGCATTGCACAAAACAGAGATGAAGCAGTTCGATACGGTCGCAGCTTATTAGAGAGCAGAGTATTGCAACACATAGACGGTACCTCTCACTTTGGCGATGAGAATATACTCTACACTTTCAACGCCTAAATGTAAATAGGTTTCATGGATCTTAAACTCATTTTTTTAGTTCCTTTTTTCAATCGATCTATTTATTTTTTTAAGATGTTGTAAAGTGAAATATTTATAATTAGATAGATAAAGTGTTATCTTCTTTTGTAATATATCGAATTAATTTATTATGAAAATTTTTACATATCTATGGATGGATTTGTATGTCGCATGTTATATATATGTATTATACTACATACATATATCTATATATATGTTTGTTGAGATGTCTTGCAAGGTGCTAACGAACTTTTTATTCGAGAGTGTATTTCCGTCTCGAGTAACGATTATATCAGTCACATATATTTTATTATAAAATTAGATCTTGCAGATGAAAGTGATATATCTATGTTACGACAAATGCCAAAGATGAAATTAATATTTAACATTCTATTTTTAAATGTTAAGACTTTACACGATACCGAACCTCCTTTTTGGAGACAAGGTCTTCAAAGCATGTGTATTTTTTTACAAAGCTGTTTTAGAGTTCCACCGATCCGTGAACTACAGATGAAAATGATTTTGAACTAGTATAATTTTAAAGAACAGTGCATTAATAAAACTTGTATCTTTCAAGTATTCTTTAAGGGAATTTTTTATTGGACAGCTGTTGTTGTGCAGTAACAAAATAATATACAACTATGTGGCTTTCAACAAAATTGTATAAAATGCAAAATAAATATCTAAAATAAATATCTTTACTTAAGGTATCAATGGCATAAATATAAATACATCTGAGGAGTATAGATTAATATCCCATGTTGTGAAAATTAGATGCACAAATCATCATCTGGATCTTCCTCATCGATATCATCTATGTCCTCTGGTTGATAAAGAATTTTGGATGTGTTTGTCGGATTTGAATTGATTGTGTACGGTAACACTGTTTCTTCTCTCTGTTTCATTTCGTGTTCGCTTATTTCTATCTTGAACGAAGATTCAACCTTCTGTTTTTCTTTTTTATATGTCGTGTCTAATCTTTTGTTTGTTTCAATTTTTTTCGATTCAATCTCATAAGAGATACCACTTTGGGTAACTAATTCGTAGGGCTTTATAAGTCTACCACCCGATAACAGTTTCCGGTGCATAATCTTCACTATATAATTAAAATTATTGTTTCTGTACACATCGTGGCATCTTTCTATTCTCACGTACGTGGTACCTAGTGAGTTCACGCAAGGAATCTTACTCTGCAGAAAGTCTCGTCTGTAGATGCAGATTAATTGCGGTACTTGCTTACTTAATTTTTCTACGAACCACAATGCTTTGGACAAGCCTACGAACAAGATCAAAGATGTTAGACAGTCTATGATGACAGTGGATTTTGTCTCTGTGGTTTTTAAAATGTGTTCCAGATTATCAAACTCCTTATCGTTAACGGTACTGACGTCAAGCTGATCTACATCAACCGTGTAATAATCACGAATATTTACATTCTCCGGCCCAAAGAGTTTAGGTTCGTATTCATATGTGGACTTTGGATCAGAGAACAACAGTAAGTCGAACATCAGACTAAAGTCTTTATCTTTCCACATCTGTATCCATCCTGCAATTAATTTTCTCGCGTACATCGCGTCCGCCCCTAAAATATGTGCAAAATAATAAACGTTTCATTCTTTGTTGTTAAAAGAAATAAAATAAAAAGAATTACTAATGTTTCCGCACCTTCGTCAACCACGATGAATTTCGCGCCTTCTAACAGGGGCAGCGTTTTTATATACGCCATCGCGATAAATTCAACCAACAATCAACAATAACCACACAATTGTTGAAATATACGAGATAAGTGGTCGACGATCACCCTCGAAAATTTTGATGAAAATTTAAAAAAAAAAAGGAAACGTTTACCCGACCTGTTCTAAGATACAAGGTATTGGCATATTCCATTTTCAATTACTTCGTTAAATTCATCTCGTAGTACAAATACCATGCATCATTGATTTGTAACTTATGCTGATTGACTACAGTATTGCTCAACTGTGAAAATGTTTGGTTAACTTGTTCTGTAAGGTGAGGTTGAGGGATACTGATAATAATACGAGGAAAAATGCGTAGTGGGGCACCGTCTCCATTGATGATTTCCGCTGAACGCTATATTTCCTTCGTAACGGCGCGCAATTTCAGTGACGTAACGCGAAGTTATAGTGGACGGGAAAAAGGAGATCTTTAGAGCTCCGGCTCTCCAACGCCATCTCTACGCAGTTGTAGAGTAAAGAAACAACCAACCAACCAACCAATCGAGATCTTTGTTTCTTAAATTACGAATCGAAACGAAAATTGTTATCACTTAAATTTAAATGTCAGTGCTATTTAAACACTAAAAAGTGTAATTGAAGCATTTACAATAACTGGACAGCGGATTTTATGCATTTATGACAAAAAATAGATTCTGTTCCATAAAAACTAATGCATTTATATAATTTATTTTTTATCTCTTTTCTATAATTTACAGATATAAAATGTATTGTATGTAACTTTAAAATTTACCGCGACATGACATAGATGGCAGCACCATGTTCGCCTTCCAAGATGGCGGAAGTACGTTTTAGAGGTCGACTCCCCTTCCATCTTTCGTTTCAATCCCGCAAAACTAGGGTCCTCAACATGGTTGAGCAGCACTGCGATTGGTCACGAACTACGGCAGCACTATAGGTAGTCGTACGCAGGATGAGATGTGTTACGTGATTGGTGCTGCAGAATACGAGCTCCGAGGATCTTGAGAAGGTAATACTGAATCTAGTCGGTAGATAGCAGTTGGATCGACTCGAAAAGGGGTGCGGTACACGGTGATCGCCATACTGGGCGAACGTGACCGAAGACAGAGCGAAAATGAATACCAGAGTGTATGTCACATCGAACCTATTTCGCTCATAGCAGAGGTTTTTATTTTGACAGTGTGATCAGCGAGCGGCTCGCGCGATGTCCGGTACACCGGCCAAGCCCTGAGGGAGTCCAGAAACTGTGGATTCGTGCGCGTGACCGCGTAAGATCAGAAATATCGCAGCTCGGGTTTCCTGCGACTCGGGTTGTCGCTGCATGTGTCACTGTGAGTGCTGCTGCTACTGCTACTGCTACTGCGGCTGCTGCTGCTGCTACTGCTGCTGGTACCAGATCACACACTCGAGACTTGACGTTCGCTGCTAGTTCTCCGTTCCACGTTCACGTGTCCACGCGCGTGTGTAATTCCTCGGCGGCGGTGCACAGATGCAACATTGAGGAGCTGCTCCGTCGGATAATAGCCACCAATGAGTTTGGCCGCGTTGTGCTCTGTTCGGTGCTGCTCCTTCAATTAATCGCGTGTGTGATGCCCGGGAGTCGCTCCAGCACGGACCCAGAGCACAAGTCACCGCGGGAAAGTGGTGAAGATTCCGAGGATGAGAGTGAGATCCTGGAGGAGAGCCCCTGCGGGCGGTGGCTCAAACGCCGGGAAGAGGTACACAATTTCTTGTTATTTCTCTTCATATTCTTCTTCTTCACTTTTCTTGGTACCCATTTTTTCATCGTCATACATCTTGTCGATCCGTCTCTGTTCGTATCACATGTTTGTCCACTCGTACATGGATACGGGCTCACCACGGTTTGTACAGCTCCTAACACGTTGGACGTGTATGTTTCTCTGTATGTATCGTAACCACTGTCGTCAGGTTCGTACCACAGAGGTGGGGATAAATGTTCTCCGCGAGAAGCCTATAACTCTTGTGGAATACTTTGTTTTGATTGCTGCCGTGGGACTATTGCATCTTCCGTGGTGCGAAGACTAAACAAATTCTTATAAATGTCTTGAAAGATATTGTTTCTTTATGAAATATATGTACCAAGATTTGTTTAAACTGTAATTGTTTGTAGACATTTTTTACATTTTTTACATTTTTTTTGTGAAGCATAGAATATACCTTCGATCAAACGGTATCTGCGAATCGATCTCAGACGACTTCTTGGCACTAAGCTTTTACAGACGGCAATCTCTTTCATATTTCATCCTAAAAATAAATTGGCATAGTTGGACCATACTTACATTAACACAACACTTGTTTTTGTTCTAACACGTTTTTTCTTTGTTATTTCTTACAGCTTTGAAAAACAGAAAACTGTTGGAAAAAAAGGATTGAAGTTCTGTTTTATAGCGCTTAAGGATGATTTTCTTTCTGTACACTAAACATCTGTTTATTTCAGCGTGTAACGCCAATAACGCCTGTTTCGGTTGAATAGTAGTACTAAACAAAAGTAAACAATATGTTTGTCTATTTGTTGTTCAATAACTATTATTTTATGTTAGGTATACGTAGGTTCCAAGTCCACGTTAGCCGAAGGCTCTACCTTTGGAGCAGCCAGAGGCAGTGAAAACGAAGTCACTGAAATGGAGGTATGTCTATTTAAACGAAAATAGGCTATCTCTTCTGTTTTGTATTGCATTCCAGTCTGTGTTTTTGGAAATGTTTGAGGATCCATTTATTTAATTTAGGAAGGAACACTATATTTACCGCTTTGGTCTAGTATAATGTGAATACCTACAATGACAATCCCTTCTCTAAGCAAGCAGCTTCCCCTCCTTAAATTCCTTGCAAGGTCACATTAATGTAATGGCAAATAGGCATGAAATTGTTTGAGTTGTGCTTCGAGTTCACTTTAAAATGAATGATTGCAGTAACATATTCTGTTACTCCATATATAAGATCCTTACAATGTATTAATAGCCTGGTCTTGTAAATAAATCGATGTATATATTACACTTGTAAACTATAGCTATAAATACAACTAACTTTCTGCGTTTTATACTGTTGATTTGCATTGTGTAAACAATGTGTTGAGTATTCTAGAATGAATGTATATATGTGTGTGTGTTGGCTTGCATAAAGTAATGTATTCTTATGAATAATGTTTATTACTTAGGTGGAGCAACGTGATGTACCAGGAATCGACTGTGCCTACTTGGCTATGGACACGGAGGAAGGAGTCGAGGTTGTTTGGAACGAGGTGCAATTTTCCGAAAGGAAAAACTTCAAAGCACAAGAGGAGAAAATACAACTTGTATTTGAGAACCTGACACAATTAGAACACCCGAATATTGTTAAATTTCATAGGTATTGGACAGATACTCACAATGATAAGCCTCGAGTGAGTGGTCAAACATAATTCTGTTTTGATGTTCTTGGAATGTTTAATAATCGCTTATTGCTACTTATCATACTCTTTATTGTTTCACAGGTTATATTTATAACTGAGTATATGTCCTCTGGGTCATTGAAACAGTTCCTAAAACGAACAAAACGTAATGTAAAAAAATTACCCCTGCAAGCATGGAAACGTTGGTGTACCCAAATATTATCTGCACTGAGGTAACTTATGATTTTTTACTTTTCGCTCATAAGTATATTTATGTATTCTGTATATTATTCTAATTGAAAATGTGTTCCAGTTATTTACATTCCTGTTCACCTCCGATTATTCATGGAAATCTCACTTGTGACACTATATTTATTCAACATAATGGACTTGTAAAAATTGGCTCGGGTAAGTACTTTCGTGGCAAAATCTAAAGAGGTTTTTATTTCGAGAAGGAAACTATATATATACTGAGAGTACAGAGTCTCGAACATATATCTGTACTTTATGTAATGAAACACTCTGCTAACAAGTATGAATACGTAGTGGCTTGTAGGTATTGAAGAGAGAGCACTTATCCTAAAATGAAATAATTTAGTGTACATTGGAATAGGAGTTTGCAAGGAGCTTCCCTTTTTTTATTCACAGGACAATGAGAGGCTAATAGTTTTGTTTCTCATAATTTTCACGGAAGAATAATAATGCAAAAAAAAATAAAATATTTCACAGTATAGGATTGTTAACGACCGATCGGTGAAGTTAAAACAAAAAAAAACAACTGTAAACCTAACTGGTATTTATTTTGTTCTTACATGGGGTACATGCAAAGTACGTATAATGCTATTACTGTGATTGTCTCGTACAATAAGCCAATTGACAGTAACAAATCAATTTTTCTACAATTACCGAATCAATCTCTGCCTGACAGATAATGTAATCAAACTAAAGTGACGTATGAACAATACTTTGATACAAATCCTAGAAAGGTCATATAAATGTGTGGGGGAGAGAGAGAGAGAGAGAGATTGAGTGTATGAGAGAGATTGAGTGTATGAGAGAGAGAGAGAGAGAGAGAGAGAGAGAGAGAGCATGATTCATTTCTGTCATTCAAAGAAAATCTCGTTTGGTGCTATAAGGTAATCATTCTCGAATGAGATAACATTAATTGATTCTTGTAACGAAATCAATGACGTGTGAGGCAAAGGATTACTATTTCTACGAATATCCCTGATAACTCTACTGGAAAACTCTATATGTGACTTTAGCACTACATTTTAATATTGAGTCGATCACTTTTCTAGATACCATATCTTACGATCACTGTAACTGTGTTTTACCGTATTCTTTCTACATACATATACATACATATGCATACATAGAAGTGTTTTTTTGTTGTACACGTCCATTAGTAATGCCAATCTGTTAGAAAGATTGCGTATAAACTGCATTTGCATATTAGGAGTAACTTGAGTCCTCATTTTTAATTGTAGCAGATAGGCTAAATCTAGATAATGAAACAAAAACACAGCAAAGATCTTCGAAGAGAGAGAGGAAGTACAAAAATCGTACTTTCGCCCCAATCCGGAGGAATCGATCGAGCGACAGCGACCTTTCTCGATTGGTGTAAATTCTGAAAAAGATGGTGAATTTGATGGAAATACATTTGGCAGATAACCAACGACTATTGCCAGCTAAGTAATTTAGGCGTACAGAGGTAAACATTCCCATTTATGTATATATATTATATACATCGTAATTACTGGTAGACTGGTTATGTGTTCCTACAATATATATTAATATATTTATTTCGTTTAATACTGTTAGTGCTGTACACATTGCACTATTCATTCCTCGAGTCAATGAATTTATCATCTGCGATTAAGGGCAGACCGTTTTCTGTACTTTGGTCCTCCTGAATCATTCAGCGCACGCATCTCCATTGTATTCTAATATTTTTTGTACCCTTGGTCACCAATAAAACAAGATCCTTGAATCCCATTCCCGTTGCTAAAAGTTTCATCGCTACTCGATGGAAGTGTCTCTTTAATATAATCAAGTATATACATGTGTATATGTTTTAATTTATATTTCCATAAAACAGAATTTTGCATACTGCATTGTATCCGATTGTCGTCTTTAAAGAGACACTTTCGTGGTATATAAATGTGTCCAGGAAAAAAAAAGAATATTAACTGTATGAGGGCTCAAGTTACTCTTAGGATAAACTTTCAGTTACAACACAATTTT
Source organism: Lasioglossum figueresi (assembly GCA_028455805.1). Lineage (NCBI taxonomy): Eukaryota > Metazoa > Arthropoda > Insecta > Hymenoptera > Halictidae > Lasioglossum > Lasioglossum figueresi. The sequence continues at coordinate 5,653,744 of CM052191.1, forward strand.
TCTAGCGGTTTATTAATTTACTTGTTACGGCAGAGGTGGCAGGTAATTCGAACAGAGGATCGTGTGTCTACAACCGTTTTTCTTATATTTTTGTATTCAGGACGACTCGCAGAATTCCTGCTGCCTCGTACAAACGATTTTTCTAACACGTTGCTTGTCGAGATCTATCGTATAAATATATATCACCTTCGTGTGTGCACAGTGGAACGCACGATCACTGAATCTAATATTGTTCTTCTTGTTCTAATTACAGTGGCTCCGGACGCGATCCACCATCACGTGAAAACATGTAGAGCAAACATGAAGAACATGCATTTTGTAGCACCTGAATATGGAAGTAAGGGACTCACTAGAACCGCGCGTCGTAAGGGGGTAGACTCTCGTTTCCAGGTTTGCAAGGGTGCAGGATGTTCAGTAGTTAAAAGCGCTAAATAAAACATAAATCTAGGCCGCGATCGCCCTCAAAAGTCCTATTTTTACGTTTACGAAGCGTAATTTGTATTATTCGGAAGCATAAAGATACGATAGCTATATGCTGCCAAATAATGCAAATCATGCCTCGCACACGTAAAAATAGGACCTCCGAGGGCGATTGCAGTCCAGATTGATGTTTTATCTAGCGCTGTTGACTACTGAAAAGTTCTATCTTTGCATTATCGAGAAATGAGAAGGCGCATCCGGCATCCTTGCAATCCTAGAAACTAGTCTACCCCCTTAAAATGAACTCGCATTGAAACCGTTTGCGTTTACTTTTTTTTTTTACAGATTCTGTAACACCTGCCATTGATATTTATTCGTTCGGTATGTGCGCCTTGGAAATGGCTGCGTTAGAAATCCAAGGGAACGGTGATAGTGGAACAATCGTAACCGAGGAGAACGTTAGAAAGACGATAGAGTCTTTAGACGATGTCCAACAGAAAGACTTCATCCGGAAGTGTCTTCATGTAGACCCGCTTAGTAGACCAAGCGCCAGGGAACTCCTTTTTCATCCTGTCCTGTTCGAAGTACATTCGTTGAAATTACTCGCGGCCCATGCACTGGTCAATTCAGCTAGTAAGTGTTTGACACATGTATTCATTGTAGGACGCATAGAATTAGCCCACGGGTCGTTCCATAATCCGAGAGAGAACGAATAAAAAGTTGAACTACCGACTGGTCGTTCGCATATACAAATAACTAATGTATTCTACTCGGATAATATTCAATTTTCCTTATCTTGCGTCGTTTCACGACAGAAGGTGCATTAGATGTAGCAAATGAATGTTTATAAGTGACGCTATACGATAAGTCGATTGTAATGATGTAACTGGTTAAGGAAGAAACTGATAACGCGTTTACGTCGTTGTTTCAGCAAACATTTCAGAGACTATAACCGACGAGGTATTGCAAAGGCTATACGGACCGGACACAGTGGTAGCTGAAATCAAATACCAAGGTCGACCGCCTCAGCAGATTCGGTTAAGTGATATCCCTGTTACAGAAAAATTAGAGAAGTTTGTCGAAGATGTAAAGTGAGTATAACCCTATGATGGTAGACGGTAGTCGCAGGGGTGAGTTTTCCAGCACGGTGGTCGGTACATTAACGGTAACAATAATCCTTTGTGTCGACAGATATGGAATATACCCGTTGACAGCATTTATGGCGAAACTACCACCGCCAGTTCGGCCCAGGGCGATATCGCCCGAGGTGACCGAATCGGTGAAGTCGGTTACGCCAGAGCCGGTGGACGTTGAGTCTCGAAGAGTAGTTAATATGATGTGTAACGTTAAGCCTAGAGAAGAGAGTTGTGAATTACTTGTGAGTGGCCAAGCGAGATGTTACTACTGTGTAAGAAACCACCGCTGACAAAATCGTTTCCTGTTCTTTATGTCTGGTATATATATTTTATAGATGACAATATTGTTACGAATGGACGACAAAATGAATAGGCAATTAACGTGTCCTGTGAGCCAAGTAGACACGTCGCTGCTTCTCGCGCAGGAACTTGTACATTTTGGGTTCATTAACGAGGTAATTATCACAGTCCCTTGAATGATCTTACTGGTATGGCGCGGAAGTAAGAGATTAGGCGTCTCTTCGAACGCACATGTTCCTTTCTTTTAGCAATATTCGGTCATTGACGATATAACGAATTTTAGAAAGTTAATGGATCGAATCGGGCTTATTCCTTTGACTTTCTTTCGAAACGAAAAACTGTAAGCTAGGGATCGCGCGAGACGCCTAAATTTTTGCTCCCTAGGCATAGAGAATGATGCGTTCACACGAGCAACGTTTTAAAGGAAGTACGATGATTTTTTGTAGAACGATCGTGATAAGATAGCGAATTTAATCGAAGAGGCATTAAGGAGTTGCTTTAATAAGCAAATGATGACACCAGGAATGGTATCATTAACTAATCTTCCCACCCAAACTACTTTACTGCTGCCTGGTCCAGAATTTCCATGCTTGCAACACTTTGATAACTCGATGTATAACGCGTCAACATCCAATAGTGATAGTGTAACTAACCCGCTGCCAAAAACCTCAGGTCTCCCCGTGTCGAGTAACACGAGCAAAAGTCACGACGAAGCTGAACCACCGACGAATACTGAGAGCGGTAGTTAACCATCCAGGATATCTGGTAACTCAGTTCACTGTGCCACTTTGCACGCTCTATGTATAGACTGGCTATGTATTTTTATATTTAAGTAAACAGGAGGAAAGAATGGAATTAAAAACGATTAAAAGAAACAACAAAAAAAAATAGAGGGAAAAAAGAATAAAAAGAAAAGGTGCCGTGGCTAAACCACTAGGCTCGACGCGCAGTATAATCTAGTATTGATTTTTTCTCGGGAACGCGAGATTTTTTTGTTCACGAAGTTGTTCCACGTTGAATTTTTTTCATTTGTCGGCTCGTCAACCGTTTTTTTTTTATAAGCTATAAAATAATTTTAGGAAGCGAGATTATAAACGAAAAAAAATGAAGAAGAAAATAAAAGAAATAAATAAAGACACCGTGTCCTACGATTTCAGTTGAGGTGAATGTTGAGATTATGAGTGTAACAAGTATAAGAAACTGCGTCTAGTTATTACGAATCAGTCTATTCCTGTTTCACGTGTCTGTTGTCACTCATCATTAGGCTGATATAAAGGGCATTTTTACTAGAAAAAACGTTTCAATTCTTCGAGAGCTTGGGTAAATTATTTAAAGTAATAATTGAAATAAAAGCAAACAAAAAGTGAAACGAAGGAAATTACCTTGTATCGCAACGTGACTGAATGTATCATAGAAATTTATTTTGTATATACAATTTGACGGATCGAGAGACGGCGGAAGAAAAGAAATTGTTTTAATTATTAGCTACGGAATTAGCTTGATCGTACAGCAACGCGAAAACGATGAACAAGACTACATGAATTCCGCACTCTTATTTTCGCTTAAATACTCAATACATGTTGTAATTCATCCCCCCCACCACCCCCGCACCCGAATCAGATTACCAAATTTATATTTCCTGTTTACAATGAATGAAATAAAAGAAAAAGACCAGGTGTCGTTTCTTTTTGTTTATGTTTATTGTTTCTTTTTCAAAGAAAAAAAACGATGAAAAGGAAGAACAATAGTAATCAGTTGCAGCCACGGCCCTCCTATACTTCGGTATTATTGATGTGATTAAACCAAGGTTATTAAATCTCGATAAATTAGCTGAAATCCTTGTAAATAATTTATATTTTTAAGAAAAAAAATCTGTCGACACAGAGAACTAGTCATATAGGTATATTCGAGTGCTAACAAACTAACACCGACCTTATTATGTCTTTTTGCATTTATAACACGTGCTTGGCCAAGAGAATACTGCTCCAATTTCGTACCTCGGTAAATGAAATTTCAGTGACGCATTTCACTAAGCGAACAACTAACCATACTAGTGGTAAAGAAGAAGAAAAAAAAGAACTATTACCAACAACATAAACTTCGATCTTAAGTATGTAAGTAGACTTATCGAAACTAAATTGAATGTGTATAGCTTTATAATTCAAATTATAAAAACGAGAGAAAAAAGTGCGACGACTAAATCGTGGATATTATGAAAAGGGCTGTACGATGACAGTGATAAATAAATACTATAACTCGGAATTCCACTGCCTGAAATTTGTTTTTCGTTTCATTGAAACTGTCGCTCCTGTCTTCCTAATATCAGTTTCGGCTTCTGCTCTCCTATATATGTACTTTGTACCTGGACATCTGTGGAAACGGAAAACATGAGTCCGAAAGAATAATAATGTATTCTATACAAAATTTATTTGTGACCTTAATAGTGGAAGGACAAAGTCTTCGATGTAAAACATTTTTATGGATGAAGCACAATGGAAAAACGTCCTTAACAAAGAGTCTTCTTAGTAATTGATGTTTTTTTTTAGAACATTTAATGAGAGAGAGATAGCGAGAGAGATCATCTTGAGAGAGAAAGAGAGAGTGTGTGTACGTGTTTGTAAAAAAAAGTGAGATTGTACATCTTCCGAGTTGTTTAGCTTAACACATTGCAAAGCGTAATGTAATACTCTTACAACGCTAGGTCTTTGTTACGTGATCAAACATAACGTTAAACGACATTATAAATGATGATGATAATAATAACATTTTTTAAAAATTACTGCAGTTCTTTTATTTGTTTAGATGCGTTCTGTCGAAGTTCCCTGTACGATTCTGTTACTACACAGGAATTGGTAAAGTGTTGCATCATAAAAACGGCTAACTTGTAAAATCAATTAAAACGTGTTCGAGTATTTTATGATGATTACATAGATCAATGCTTCTCAATGAATCGCTTTATTATTAGGCCTAATCGCCATTCGAATAAATATAGTAGAACCTGAGTTATTCAAACTTTTTTTCGAAAATAAATTTCAAACTTCGCGCGCTCACGTGGCGCGAAGTAGTTCCGGCCGTTTGACGGAAGTTGGCAGTAAATTCGAATACGAAGCGGTGGGCGCCAAATTCAATCGATCCGAGAAGAAGTTTCTACTATATTTTTATTAGATAATCATTGAAAAACATTGAGCACACGTTACTTAAGGGGTCAGACTACTGTGAGATATCACCACATATTCGAGAATTCCCGCTTAACCACTTACCCTATAATATCAAGCTAATCTAAAATAAAATTCTAATTTGCCATTATAAATATTTAACTATCAGAGAAAAATTCTTGACATGGAGTAGATATAAATTAAGAACGCCGAAGAAGTTCTAGTCGTTGTAGCTATAAAATAAATTATAAGGAAAGTTTTACAATTATTTTAACACGTTGACTGCCGCGTGAATTTTGTCCGTTTTACACAAGTCTTGTCTACTTTACTCCTATAAACGATCAGAGTTTTTCAGAGATATCAGATCGAATAAATTAATACTCGGTGCCACTAATTTTATGGCAATTCAATACGCACCATGGCAGTCGACGTATTAAATGTATAACATGCTAAAACGAATAGCGGAACCTCCGAATAGAATATTTAACATTCCCCTGCAGTCCGCATATGAAAATCGCTCGGTTTTCCGTCTGGTACTGTAGTCGAACCCCTTAAGAAGTTAAGATTACGGACAAATTGACCCCATTACTAGACCGGTGAGCACGATCGGTATATCAGTCGCGATTTAAGTGCCGTCTGTGGAGTGCGTGCGGTTCAACAGGTAATCAAGATCGTGAGAGATTCGGTCCAGCATACCGCTCGTCGTGGCTTCGCAGTTTGTGACCACGATCTCCGGCGCTTTTTCTTCACCGTCGGGTTGCTTGCGTTCCGTGGTGTTCGCTATATCGGGGATAACGTTAACGTGTTCTCTAGTCTTCAGCTCGCTGGTGGACAGCAGCTCGACGTCGTTTGTAACGGCTAACGTGACGTCCGGCATGCCAGTCAGACGGGACTCGACGTCGGCGCTGCACAAAACTTTCGCAGAGGCTTCCGGCGGCGGATTATTGTGAGGCATGAAAATCTGCTGGCTCTGCGGCTCCCGATACTTTCCATAATCCCGAAAGCTGCAGCATTCGCTGCCGTTGAAGGGCTCGCTAACGCAATGGGACGCTCTTGGTGAAAACACGGCGTCGAACGCGATCGTTTCCTGATACTTTCGCGGGCTGGTGCTATAGTTCTCTAGATTTATGTCGTCGGAATGGTCGATACGTATCTCCGGCAAAAATCGGTTGGCGACAGGGACGGAAGGCTTCGAGTACGAGGACGAGGACTCGCTCACGAACTCGCGCATATCTATGCTACCAGCTGCGATTCCTCGAGCTTCTATGTAGAGCTCGCCTAGGCCCAACGACGATGGAGGTGGCGCCGTGTCGTTCTCCACCTCTGCGCCGCTTTTCGAGCACACTGACCAAAAGTTGAACAAATTTCAGCTCTAATAAGATACTTAAGGTGTGCGGCCTAGGTTCCCAGTTGATATTCTTTCCGGTTTCTGAGCATCGGTCGTGTCCGCAAGCAGGGTCGTGTCGGGCTATGATACAGAGAGGCGGCCCCATAAGCAGCGAAATCAAAATACAATTTGAATCATTCGATAATGAAAAATCTTCACGCAAGATGACGCAAGGGAAAAATAAATTTAAAATAAACTTTTTCGTATTCGTGCATTCTCAGCAGTTTTTCTTTTTAAATCACAATTGAAGGTTATTTTGTTTGTTAATGTTCCTCTAAAAATATTACAACATTACTCTGAATGTCCATTCTTTGCTCGACAATATATTAATTTATAGTCTTAAAATGAAAATGTGTACAAATGTGTTACATAATCTACACATTCTGGTTGGCTACATAAGGGTTAAGGGGGCGGCGTTTCGAAGACTTGCATCATACTGAGAAAATCTACCGCACGCTCCTGTCCGCAAGTCTAGTTTTCACGTTAAAATGATCTTGGATTCGAAGATCCCGTACAAAAGACTCCGAAAGGAACACGACCGGTACTCGGAAACTTCAAACATCGACTACAGGAACCCAGTTTTCGTTCAACGTACTGTTCCACCTGTTTGTAGCCCACTTTCATGAGATACCTTTAATTGGCTCAGATGTAATCTCCTCCTCTGTGCTCTGTTTCCATGACAGTTTCTTCAGGATCGAATCGACGATTGCCAACTCGCCGCTCACGACGTAGACCATTATTATAACGAACCCCTTCAAACACAAAGATCACTCAGAGATAATAGTTTCAACTAGTATTGTCAGGGAAATGTGCTTACCAGAACAGAGGACAGAGACGCGAATACATAGTGGAAGATGATCGAGGTGGAGTTTATGTAGAAGATGGAGGACGCTTCTATCGAGATTACACCGCAAATCACAATGGCTGCACGGTGAAGCATTCGTAGCCTGAACAAAAGGCATCTTAATTCTCCGGGAACTATGTACAATTGGTAAACACGATTGGCAGACGCCTGTACCTTGCTTCTATTGCTTCTTTCTTCATAACGTTCTCCCCGACCAGAGCGTGCGCTTTGTGTAAAATACCTAAATATAGTAACGCGAATATGAGAAACATCACGGTGGCGCAGGTTACAAATATGTTGTAAACGCCGCTGCCAAAGATCAGCCACCAGGACTCATGTCTCCATCTCGTGCTCTTGTGCGTGAGCTCCGTCGCTAGCACAGCTAAGATAGGGACACCTGCGTCACATTAAATAATCGTGTTACAGCGAGTTTAATCTAGAGCTTTGTTCTTGTTCAACACGTTTGATTCTACCGGTAATTACTGCGATGACGGTAGGTTGGAAATGCTGGCTGGGTCGGACTTGCGTCAATCCTGCATAAATAATCAACGCTTCTGATATGGGAGCAGACATGCCAACGAGGAGGAAAGCTTCTAGAGATATCGCCACAATGGCATAGGAGCTCTGAAATTAAATGGTGCGTTCGCATCAAATTGGTCTGCTGGATGCTAAAGTATCCTACTGTAAGTAGATCTTTTTTCTATTCATATTTTACATCAGGGAGTTACAACTTGTAGCTCGCAAGTCATACGCGGCACCTTCCACGCTGAGGTTCTTCCCCTACTCAAGACTTCATGGTTGCCGCAGAACTTCGTCCCTGTTCCCTTAACTCTACCGCTGTACGTAGTAGTGGGAAGAGGTTTGACTAATGGTGGGGATCTTGTGGTTACAGGAGGGGAACAAGTTGGAACTCCCTGTTGCACACGAAGTAAAATAAAAATTAATAGAATGATAGGAAGAAGTAGGAATTCTGCTGCAAGTACCTCAGGCAAATTGTTGTGAACAGCATATATGAAGACGGCCATTGCCCCGACTAGAGCTGCACAGCATTGGAGTTTTAGGAAGTTCAGGCAATCTCTATGCTTCCACCAGAAAGTGCCAAGAATCAGGGAAGACAGAAAACACTGGGCCAAGCAGCTGCCACATCCGAATATGACAATGAACGTGGTCTGCTCCTTCTTCGCTACCATTACCCTCACTGCACGCGCTGTCAGAAAAATCGCGTAGGTCCCGGTGTTAGGGCATAAGCAATGAGCGAAAACGTCCCCCGGCAAAGTGGTCACTATACAACTGTTCAGATCCCAGCTGCCCGCGTTGTCCAAGAGACCGCAAGACACGTTCCAGAAACTGGACTGGTTCTGGATGTGTCTCATCTGCAGGTCTACCCATATTTTACTATGCTTATCTAGACTGAAACCTGGTACCGCAACCATTACGACGCGAGAATTGATGCGGAACTCGAGATCGGTACCATCGCTATGAAAATCGAACGTTCGAGTTAATGAAACGAGCAGACAACACCATATCTGTGGTCGTCAGGAAGAACCCCGCATGTCACATATTTTCACTTTTAAGATAATTAAAGTTTTAGTTTAAAGTTTTCATCGCTAATTTGACATCGAACATCGGACATCGGCTAAATTGCATTATTTTTTCGAGCCTTTCGAATTTGTTTTTTATATCCTATACGATAAAGCTCAATTAATGCGTAAACTCGAATCTTTTGAAATTGTTAGAGACATGCAGCGTTTTTCCTTGAAACCACAGATATAGTTTTCGGGCTACTCGATTCACTCACTCGAGCTCCTTAACGTAAGTAGCTGGAAGAAAGTGAGACACGTTTTTGTAGACCACCACGATTCCATTTAGACTGTTGTAGAATTTCAGGTTCTTCTGTCGTTTTTTCCACAATCTTATGGTCACCTTGTCGTCGTACCAATTTGGGTACCTAGGAACAAGTAGTCGAGTCAAGAGAAAATTTATAATCTCTTGCAAACGATAATTACATGGAATCGTCGCTTGGGATCTGGAGCGAATGCGTGATACTGTCGCCATTATGTTGCTGCAGCTCTTGAACGTCTACTACCAAGGAAGACAGGGACAGGTGCTTGTAAGGTTGACTGGCCATGTTGGACCAGTGCATCAGGCTTCGCTGCGTGATTTGGAAGAGCAGCAGGACTTTCTAGAAATCGTTGAAGCATTGCGTGAAAATTGACGTCCATCGTAGCGTCCGTCGCTTCAACGCACGTGCGACTCCGACCTTATTGAGATCACCTTACCTGTTGACTCAAGATCGAACTTTCATCGTGAAGTATTCGACTGATAATGCGTATCAGAGCCTCTGTCGAGGCGTGTAGGTCTAATGGGTCAATATTATGCTGATAACGCTCGATTTCCGCAAGTATGCCCAATATGCGATCCCCCTCACCAGGAAGCAGCGGTAGTCCACGTGATCGTAAAATTTCCCAAAAGGAAAAGATTGTCTGCGACCCTGTGACGTTTTGGTAACCCAGCATGAGGCTCTTGAACTAAAATTGGAAAATGGGGGAGACCGGTTAGCTTCACGGGGTTAACAAAGTGTAACACTAAACCTACCACGATCAAACGACCTATTCTATTTCACAATTATTGACTGAATCGACTGTTGTGCTTAGTAGGTTTAGTGTCAAGAAGGTAGACTCTTTCGTTTCCAGTATTGCAAGGGTGCAGGATGCGTCTTCTCATTTTTCGAAATGCAAACATGGAGTTTTTCAGTAGTCAAAAGCGCTAGATAAAAGATCAATCTAGGCCGCAATCGCCCCCAAAAGTCCTATTTTTACGTTTGCGAGGCGTAATTTGCATTATGCGGAAGCACAAAGCTGCGCATGAAGCTATTTTCATAATGCAAATTACGCCTCGTAAACGCCTCGTAAAAATAGGACTTTTGAAAGTGATTGCGGCCTAGATCGATCTTTTATCTGGCGCTTCTGACTACTGAAAAGCCCTATGTTTGCATTATCGAGAAATGAGAAGGCGCATCCCGCACCCTTGCATTTCTTAGAAACGAGTCTACCCTCTTAACGATAGTTACCGAACCGATACCTTGTCATACTGAGTGGTGAACGGTTCGTACAAACAATGGGAAAAGTCCGGAGTCTGCCATTCGGGTGTGGTAGCGTCTTTCATGGAGCATAGCCTGGACACCTTGTCTCCCACGAAGTGGTGAGGACACTCCATCAGTGCCTCCGACCCAGGGGCTGTATCGGGCCAAGTTAGGTCTTGAGATTTGCCTCTCCGACAAATTGGTATGAGGGTCCTGTTCACTATCTCAACCCTAACGGACATAGACTTGTCTGCCACGTTGCAGGTGTATATGGCCGATTTCTAGAAGAGGACAACGATCAAGCAAGAGAATCGGATCAGCCGCACAGGCGTACCTGTGCGTTTGTGATCTTCAGTATACTGCCGGCTGGATGGAGATCCTCCCAGACTTCGCTGCCAAGTTCCAGCTTCAGCAATGCTCTGTTTTTCGTCCAACCAAATCCTATTCCTATATTGGGCATGTTGGGCGTCATGCACGTAAGCTGCGTGTCACCACCCTAAAAAGCGAGGGTAGTTAGCAAATCAATTTAGGGGAATTGGTGTCGAGTTACCTTGTCTATGGTAGCGCTCATGGGCATCACTTTGACGTTGGGCTCGTCCCTTACGTCAACGTAGATGCTTTTACACTGTTGCACGCCCCAGTCGACCACCTGACAGGTGTATTGACCCGCATCGAGCATTGTCGCTTTCTCAATGATCAACAGAGACGTGTGGACGTCCGAGCCGTCGTTCGGAGGGTGGCTGCACTGGATATCCCTAATGGACGAGTCATAAACGGTAATGCAAGTAGGTAGCTGGATCATGCGCTTGGGAAAGAGGATTTCCTCTCCGGGTCCCTATCCTGAGCTATTTACGTCCTCGTTGGTTGAAAGGATCGAGCCCTGGGGATTGATCGCTAGACTGCGGATCCTTATGCAAAATAAAAATGTTTTGCATTGATTGCGGAAAGCGGGAATAACGTAAGAATTGATTTCATCCCTTGAGGGGGCTCGTAGACTCGTTTCCAGGATTGCAAAGATGGGGGTTTTCAGTAGTCAAAAGCCTTGGATAAAAGATTAATCTAGGCCGCGATCGTCCCCAAAAGTTCTATTTCTACGTTTACGAGTCGTAATTTGCATTATTTGGGAGCATGTTGCTGTCGCAACTTTATGAAAATAGTTACGTTCGCAGCTGTATGCTTCTGAATAATGCAAATTACGGTGCCGAATAATGGAAATTACGCTTCGTAAACGTAAAAGTAGGACTTCTGAGGGGGATCGCGGCCTAGATTGATCTTTTATCTGCCACCATATTTGCATTATCGAGAAATCAAAAGGCGCATCCCGCACCCTTGCAATTCTAGAAACGAGTCTACCCCCTTAACGACTTTGTTACATTTAAAAAGCAACATTCTTGAATTTTTAAAATCTTTTGCTGTTTTATATTTCGCCCAACCGATTTCTTCATAAACGCATAAAGATCCGCAGTCTACTGATCACCTTTCAGGAGAATGTCGTAAGAAGATATTTTATTTTGCATAAAAATCGAATCACGAGACTACGCCTCCCGTTACCTGGTCGCTTTGCTCGTGTTCACCAGCATGTTGTCCTTGTACCAAGTGAAATTAACGCTGTAGCTCCCCTGAGCCACGCAAGCCAGGGAGATTTGGTCCCCGAGATGAACCTCGTGATCGTTCGCCTGGTTCAGACGGAGGCTCTGAAGGAATACAATGGTCCAACGGTAAGGATTCGCGAGGAACAGGAATACATCATGTTTTTGGATAACTGACACGAATACCTGCAGTCGAAGAGCTGGTTTTTGCTGGAAAGTGAAGTGGGTTGATTCGAGGGAGATCTCGCTAAGCCGTCGACGTTGCACCAGCTTGTTCAGGGATTCCCGGATCCTGTCTCCATCCTCCGAGTTCCCGAAGAAATGGAATGTGATCTCGGACGTGGGTCTACATAACGAACTGAATCAACGACTGCCCCAACATCGGTCCTGTCTTATGTTACTAAATCAGTCTTTTTTTGAAATCTACTACAACACAGACAACGTTCGGCGTCGTTAAGCGGTAATTCGCTTTTTTATTGTTTAATGTAAGTACCTACTCACGTCACGCTCAGGATTTGAAAATCCTCCATAGACGAGATATTAGAGTACCTCAAGTACTTCGTGAGCTGCGAATAGATCAGAACAAGTTCTACTTAGCGGTTTCTCGTACAGAAAAACGGGGTACAGGACGGGGCGGAGGAATAAAATTAGACGAGGGTTGCTGTTCTCGAGCAGTGCTTTTTATTCTCGTAAAAAGGTGTACAATGAAAACTCGACGACGGATTTGATTCGGGTGTCTCTGCGCCAAGTCTGACCACCGACAAGATGACGGACGATATCTTCGGGATCGAGCCGCGCAGAGTTACCTCCGCGAATTACAAGTACAAAGTTACAAAATAGAGTTACAACAGTTTCTGCAATCAACAATTACGAAAATAATCTCCAATAATCCTCCTATCGAAGATTACAGCGTTCAAGTTGCGCGTGTACGCCACCTCGAGCAGCCAGACGGTTGCTCTGCACAACGTTACACGGCACGAGATAATGGTTGCCGGGCTCGGTTTCGCAATACGCGCTACATTTCGCACCGTGGGTCGCCGATGATTCGCCGATCGCCAGCCGACCGACGTGGCACCCAACGAACGTTTCACAGTGATCGATATCTATCGCGAGGTGCGTAGATATTCTTATCTCAAGAGCGCTAATCATCGTCCGGTATCAAACGTGCTCGTTTTTCTTTTTTCGCATTAACGATCCATCGGTCCGCGGAACACTGGTTCGCGGAAAATAGATCATACACTCCCCCGTTGGTCCGACGGTGTTCCTCGACCCGCCACTTTTCAAACAATGATCACGTGACTGCGTTCAGTCGAGACTTAAATTCGTTCCGGAAGCTTCCCAAGCGATCCGAGGCTTCACTCGGGGGGATCGAGGAAATATGGATCGTCGTTGCAGATCAACACGCAGGACAGATCGCAGCTTCCCGGGCACAGATGCTCCTTTATCCTCTCTCTGGACACCCGTAACACTTTGATCCCTGTCTCGCGACAATACGCCTCCAAAAGGATCATCTGCAGATGACTGGCGGAGTCCATTTCCGTGTCGAATGGCACCAAGCAGATGGTGCCCTGGCTGTTCTCGCATTCTTTCGAAGCGAGGGCTCGTAAGGTAGGCAACATGCCGCAGGTGATTGTTCCCCTGGGGCATCTGGAATCTTTCTGGTCCGTCCATAGCGGTCCGCTAGAAAATTCAAATCGACAAATCAGTTTCCGACGACTCTCTCAAAGGTTAGGGTCTAGCAGCGAGGCAACTTACAATTCCAATTACACTAATCGGAATTATCAGTGGGGTAACGTGGACGGTTTTGTCGGACCGCGATCTAACCGTTTTATCTCCGCGATTCTCGAGTGCAAATACTTAGACTGGCGCGATAAAGACTCCGAAGTCACCAAGGTAAATACAGGCTTAAATCGGCATGGCGCAATGCGATGCAACAGTTAAACTCCTCGACCCATTAACTCCAAAGCAACTTGACCACGCCTGAATCTTTTTTGTTATAAATTAACTATAAATTCTGATTAAACCGCGTGTCAGTTGCCGGATGGAGAAAGATATTGAAATCGATCAGAGGAAAGCTATTTCACAACGGCGTTTCTACTTTGTTCACAGTTGGAAGAGTACCGACCACGTTCCCGGCGAGAAAGCTAGAGATAAAGTGTAAATACCGTACCTTTCAGCCATGGTCGCGGACCCGTAGGAGTGCAAGCTCTGGCAACGTGTCATATCCGTGAGTATTTCTTCTTTGCCTCTCTTCGAATGTCCACCCGGCGTTCCTCGTTTGCACACTTCACTGAATGTAGGAATTTTCTCGGCTGTGATTGCCAGTGTATCACGAGAAATCCACTCGATGTCGATCGTTCCACTGATTCACTTCAAAACTGTGTCCTTTCTCTTCTGTCAACTGATAGACGGCACACGGTTCGCTTACGCAACACCGATCAACTTTCCCCGGTGTGTTCTCTCGAAAAAGTGCTCTGATCGGACTCTGCAACGGCGTTACGCGCTCTGCGGAGTTCCGGCAACGAGTGACCTCGAGGCTCGGCGCGCGCTTCTTTTATAGCCTACGGTTCTACCACCCACCTTCGAGCCGCGGAACGATGCGCGCGCCGATTCGACCGGTAGATAAACCGTGGCGCGAGCTTTTCCGTGTACAGCAGCGTACACACACGTACGCGAGAGCTTTTTATCGACGATACCGTGAGCTTTACCGAGAAAGGAAGTAACACGAAGAAACAAAGCTTCCCGGTATGCTTCTTCGTGTGTGCGACGTTCGCGACATTTCGAAATGACCGATCGTATAATGATCGCCTAACCGAGACCTTATAGCAAATGGCCTGGAAGATGCGACAGTCGATACGTGCATGTCTATCGGGGGTTGGAATGTTGCTATTTTGAAATGTCAGGGGTTCGAACTTTGGGAACTCGACGAGCTAGATTCTTCATGTATAGATTCTTCCGAATAGGATAGTATATTTTTCATAGCACTGCAAACCATCATAGTTGAAGGAAGACGTCTTCGGCGTACCAATTTTCTTGGTCAGTTTAAAAAAACCTTAAAAATCTTTTTCTATACAATGGTCGCAAAATTATTTGATTACGTTATCGAGGAAGAGTTGTGGGTTTACGATTGTTTCCCCAGATGTTGAAAGATCTGTTAAAAAATCCTCAGCCTAGAGCCGTAAACTTGAAAAATTGTGGAATAATCGCCGATAGATAATGCGTCAGAGACTCGGGTGAAATCTATTTGTTAATAAGTAGACTGGAAATGATGAAAAATGTTTAACCACGTCGATGCACTATTTTTTAGCAGGGACAATCAATTTTCACTTAGCTTCTATTTATTGCAATCGATGTATAATTATAATATTGATAAGATTATGGATATCGAACGCGTGCGTCGCACCAATGTCTACAATGATATCTTTGAAACTTAAGAGGAAAAAATGCGACTGAAACGAATTCACGTAGGAATTTCCCTCGGTTCCGATAAATTGCAACAAGGAAAATGGAACTGGTCGTAAACACCATCAGCCTTGTGCCGCTGTCATCGATCGGTTGTATATAAGCCGTCGAATCGAGAGGAATTCCAACGCAATCTGCAAGAAAGTTTCCACGTCATGGCTACCGATTCCATTGCGGGAATAGATCCACCCTAGAAGGTGTTTTGCGGAGATAGTGCCCGGGTCAGGGACTACCTGCGACGTTTGTAAAAGCCTCAGCCTGTTGCGAAATATTCGTGAGACAGACGCGGCCGCGAACAGCGAAAGAGAAAGAGAGAGCGAAAAAAGATGCTTGCATGACATGGCAATTCTCTCGGAGCAAACGGGTTTCTCGTATGGTGTTAGAAACGCGGTCTCCATTATTTGCTCGCAAGGCTAGTTATTTGGAAACCCCTCTGTCCTCTTGTCTAGTAAATGTATGTTAGATAGCTATCTTTGCGTAGCAATATTTGCGTACCAAAGTCTACGCTAAGACCTGTCGAAGCGATTGGGGGGACTCGTTTCATTGCGTTGAACATGGAACGCAGTGGCTATTCTCTTCAGGACCCAATGGGATCCTAGCATTTGCCTATGAAAGTGTACATTAGGACCTGTCGAAGCGATTGGGGACTCGTTTCATTGCGTTGAACATGGAACGCAGTGGCTATCGTCTTCAGGAACCCAATGGGATCCTAGAATTTGCGTACTAAAGTCTACATTAGGACCTGTCGAAGCAATTGGGGACCAGTTTTATTGCGTTGAACATGGAACGCAGTGGCTATACTCTTCAGGACTCAATGGGATCCTAGAATTTGCGTACTAAAGTCTACATTAGGACCTGTCGAATCGATTGGGGACCCATTTCATTGCGTTGAACATGGAACGCAGTGGCTATCCTCTTCAGGACTCAATGGGATCCGAGAATTTGCCTACTAAAGTCTACATCAGGACCTGTTAAGGCCAGTCGAATCGAAACGAAGTGGCCATCCTCGCGACGCCATTGAAGCCCGTTGCTGTCTATAGGAGAGCACTTGGTCTAAAGATGATGCACTTTTGCCGCACAAGACCGGTGTAACTAGACACGGGTAGGCGACTATAGTTCGCGACACGGATCGATAGCACGTGCCAGTGCTCGGACATAGGCCAACCGTCTGTGCACCGTGTCATGATGCAAGAACGACGTCTCGGTACGTACGGTTTCATCAGCAATCGAGCAGGTTTCGTTTCGCTGATAACCAGGTACAGGAATCAACTCTGGGAATCACTGTTGAATCGTGAAAAGTTGACATTCCGCATCTGTGCCCCTACCCTATATCTTTTGTACACAGAGATACAGAGCGAATTAGCGCCGGCTGACACGCGACAATGGGTTCCTCTTTCCGTTCGACGTACACGGCTCTTCCCACCTTTATAACAATAATAATAATAATAACAATAACAACAAGCAAGCCAATATACGCGGCAAAGGACGACTCGCGATCTATTATTAAATCGGACTACTCATGTAACGAGTCGCCGCCGTAACGATTCTATTTTAACGACACACTGGAAAGTTAATTCCAGTTGCGCAATGGATCCTCCGACCGTTTTATAATCACGGGTTCTTTCGAATCCGAGGAATCCTGAACGCTCGAGAAAGGGTCCCGTTACTTTTCACGAAAACTTCTGCGGCATGCGTACCGGTGTAAAATGAAGTTCTAACTCGGCGAAAACTCTTGAACAAAGCGTTTGTACGCACGCCGTAGATATTCGAAATTTGTTGGGATTCACAATATATTTTATCAAATTACTCGGCTGAATATCTTTCCCAGAATTCGAGCGCAATGTCGGCTGGTTCCTGACAATCCAGATATTGATTCGCGCCGGAACGTACTCTCTAATGAAGGCTCTGTTGTAACTAGGCTCGGGATCCTTATGCAAAATAAAAATTGTCTGCATCGATTACAAAAATTGAATCCTTCCGTTAATAATTTTAACAGGTTGCAACGGTTCTATTTTGTGCTTCACCTACTAATTTTTCTGTAAACGCATAAAATCCGTATTGGTTTTAATGAAAATTTTAAATAAACTTGAACTCGGTTTAATCTTTAATGAAAGGACTTTATTAACGACGACAGAAAGAAACGTCTTTCCTTGAAGAGAATCTGCAGTGAACCGACTCAGGAAAAATCCCGAATGTTCCTTGAACACCCGAAAAGGGAAAGGGGGTCCTCGTATACCTGCGGACCGTTTTCTAATTTGCAGTTGCCTTGGCACGTTTGGGTTTTTTCAGGCAAGACCCTTCTGCGACACATCTGGCAACTCTTATACCACCCTTGTTCATTGCAAGGACATTTCACAAGGTTCGAGGCAATTTTGAAATTGTCGGTATCTCTAACAATTTGCAATGAAATACTGCGGAATTATTTTGCAGGATAATTGCCTTCCTCGCGCGAAATCGTACTTGATTAGACATTAATTTCAAGCGGACTATTTTGGTTACATATTTTTGCAATTAAAAAACAGCCACAAATAAGTAGAAGCAGCTTCCGACAAACAATTTTTTGTCGATTGACCGACGATTAAACATCGATCAAACGAGCTTCCACGTCTCAATTATCCCGCTCGTCGTGGAATGAAGTTGTACTGCTTAAAATGCTTTCTATGTACCTACGTATAAGGAAAACGAGCAACAAAAATCATTCTGCTCGTGTACAATAGTAGTTGAAACCACTGTGCGCCATGTTCGAAGAAAGCTTTTAGCTATTCGTTCTTTTTCTAGGTGCAATGGCTCGTCAGGGGATAACGAGCAGCGATTAGAGTGCAGTCGAGCCTCGAACGGTCAGCCACCTCGTTCTGCAAGCTGCCTCGCTGGGAATCCCCGGGACCTTAGGCAAGAGGAAATTGGATATTGGGTGTGTTGCCTTGAGATTATCGCCGTCGAGTAAACGGCGATCCGTTTTCGTTTGCACTCGTTCTCCAATCTCGAAGCACTCTTTCATGGGAATTCCAGGTTTGCAATGAAATTTCTTCGTTCGATTTGGACCTTTTTGCCCAAACGAGTGGCAGCGAACTTCAGATTTTTTACGATCACCGAAGGCGAAGATACCCTCTTGCAAACTGCTGAACAAAGAACTTCGGAACAATCACTGTTACGTAATACGTCTTCCGAGAACCGATAAGCCTTATGCAAGAAAGCAATTTTTCCTGTAAAATTTATTCAACCTCCGATTTCGCCTTTGATAAAATAGCACTTAATCGGCCATGTCCATTGTTGTCAGTTCGAAATGATCGGTAGACTGCGGAGTTTGTGCATTTATAGAAAATATAGAAAAATTATACATTAGATGAAATTAAGAAAGTTTGTTACATTATTTTCGACTTGTTAAGATTATTGAAAGATGAAATACATTGTCATCTAGCTTCCATTTCTTGCCATCGACTTGGAAAAATTTTATTTTTCATAAAAATCCGTAGTCTAATGATCAGTGTGAAATTCCGTGGTAGACCACGTCTAGTGTGTTTAACACTAAACATACCGAGCCACGACAGCCACGATAGGCAGCAGAATTATGCTGCCGAATAATGAGAATTACCCGTCGCAAACGTAAAAGTAGGACTTTTGAGGCAAATATCCCCCTAGACTGATCTTTGATCTAGCGATTTTGACTACTAAGAAACCCCGTCTTTGCGTTATCGAGAAATCAGGAGTGGAATCACGGACACTTGCAATTCTCGTGTGCGTATACGTGGTCTAGCGGTGTGCGAGTGTACTGTGGTGACTGTGTGCAGTCACGCAAGAGTGTTGTCTTTCTAGGAGACGCAGTCCTTAAAATGTAACTGGTACTCGCGTTGTTCCCTTATAAAAATGACAAGACCGATTTTATTTAAACTTTGCATGGCTCCTATTGTAACACGTGGTCTACTAAAGATATCTAAACAATCATTTCTTATGAAATCATTTTTATTATTTCAATAATTGTCAAATAAAAAATCTGGAACCGGTCATTTTGATCAGTGGCGGTAGGTTCAGTGTTCAAGAAGTATTTGATGATCTCGTTGTAAAACGACCCAACGTCTAGCAATCCGACGCATTCGGAATCTACAAGACGCAATTCTCGCCCGAGTTCAATAAAATGTCGACTTCGTGAAAAAAAACCCAGGGGATTCACAGGCTCCCGATTGGCGAGAAAAATTGCACCATTTCGCGTCGCGTCGCCTGTCGGATAATTTCGCCAGACTCCAACAGGTGTCAATACCCTGGAAGAGTCCATAGATGTTGGTTCAACGACACCGTGCTGCTTGTCGATACGATTTTGCTGGATTTCGGAAGAACCTGATAAAACGAGAGTACTAATAAGACTCGAAATTGTGCAGGTTTTGCAGTCCAAGATCAACCTTCTGCGAACCAAATTGATGCAAGTGTGAATTTGATTTGCAAAAGGGTAACCAAGCAACAGAGTTGACGATCCACGGAAGGATTCATTTTGAAGTGTAAAACCTGTAAGACTCGAAATTATATAATTACACGGGGGGTTGTGCGGCGAACGGCCTTGAGAAACAATTGGTCAGATTACATGGCGCAATTTGCCACACGAGTCGTTTTAATCAGAATGTTCGGCGCGCGTACATACATATCGAGTATCGAGCGCACAAAGAAGACTCGAAAATAATCTTATCGGCGCCGGAGTCTTGGGAAAGGAAAAAAAATTGGAATCCACCATTATCTGCCCGTAAGATTGCGAGTCTTGATACGATCGTTCTGGGAAGCCGTCTTATCTGCGTCTACTCGACGAAACGACCGGTCTCTCGATTCGTTCGCCGTGGAACAGGAAATTACATTTAAATAGAAAATAATCGATTTTTCCGGTTAATCGACCTGATGTCCACGAGCCGATAAAGGACGGGGAAGTACACGACGAAAAATTACTTTTCTCCCTCGACGTTATACGATATCTCGCCGCTTATCGCCGCAGATCTTATCGGTTTATAATATACACAAATGAACGCGCCACTCGGGCGGGTAAAAACATTGTACGAGAATTGTGCAATTTGTCAAATTCGACAACACGAATTGCGAAAGTAGACTTACATCATATTGAGACATCTGGCTTGGTCATTTAGTTGAAAAATGTGGAGTCGAACCGGGGGAAGAGCAACTCCCCAACGGGGAGATTAGGCGAACATTCGGATTTTTTTTAGGGGAAACTATGCAACCGACTTTTTCGAAATTTTCAGGATACGTGACGGCACTGTTAAAGCAACAAAACATATTTTTTTTTGGATAGAGAATTCTTGGTTCTCGAAATGAAAATTAAAAATTGGGATTCTACCGCCGCTGCGAGCAGCTGGAGAGGGTGTCTCTTGCAAGAGGGAGAAGTCAGGCCAAAATGGCTTCTTCAAGACGCTATCAGGTTAACCTAAAACAACAGGTGACCTATGTCCAACTTGAACGACCAGTTGTCCTCAATCCCTATTCAAAATGGCGAATTTTGATCGTTTCGTTGAATTCTTTTCGTTTCGGATCAGGCGTCGAAAGTTTTGGTCACCAAGTCGCGCGCAGAAGACTGATCGCGATCGATTCCGCGTATCTCGAGCCATTAAGTATTTACATCGTTTATCGATCTATATTTAACTCGCTTCCGGAAACCGATCTTCTTATAGAATCGCTTTGTTTAGGCTGCGTGGCGATCGTGAGAAGAGCGTCAGTTATTCCGCGGGGCGTCATGCCGAGCATCTGGAAGACCTGGAACCGCGTCACTGGCTCTCGATGCATTCCTCGGGTGTGCATTCTTGATCCCGAGGTGGTCCGAGCGATCCTGAACAACACGGAGATCTCGAGGAGCCACACGACGCCGGAAATCAAGCTGTTCCTGCTGACACCGAACTGCGATCTTTATCATGCTCCGTTCTCCAGCATCCTCGAGTCGGACGAGACAAAGAGACGCGTCTTTTCTGAGCCCTTCTGGTCCATTTACTGGCCAGGTGGACAGGCCCTAACGAGATTCATCTTGGACCAGGGGAAGAATATTTTTTCGCCGTCTGCGAATCGCGTCTTGGACCTGGGGGCTGGCTGCGGAGCCGCCGCTATCGCTGCGAAACTCGTCGGCGCGGACATCGTTGTTGCGAACGACATAGATAAAGGTATGTAACGGGTTCTATCCGCGGCTGATTCACTCTCTAGATTGCGTGTCCATCGGCTCTGTTACATTTTCATCGATAGAGAACGTACCGGTTTACCACTTTATTAACATATCTACCGACGAATATTTTTGATAAATCTTCAAAGTCTGTGGCTTATAGTTCAAGACTTTTTAATGGATCCTTCAACAGCTGCAACGATTTTAATTGTGATCAACGAGTCATCCGTAGCAACGTCATCTAATAATTTAATTCGGGAACATATACATATAATGTAAAAGAAGATTTTCGAGCTACTTTCGATATAATTATTGATTACGACTAGACCGCGGATTTTATGCGTTTATGACGCAAAATGTTTCGGTGAAACACGAAAAAGTAAAAATACCTGACGATTTTAAAAATACGATTATATTGCCTGTGGCTTAATGAAATAATTAAGAGAAAAAATAAATGTTTGTGCAGCTCCTATTTCTTTTAATCGACTTGGAAAATTTTTATTTTGCACAAAGATCCGCAGTCTAATTATTACGCTCCATGAGAGCGTCTTTATAATTTAATTAATTTTAAAATAAGAGACCGGTCATTCGACCTTGGTATGTTTAGTGTTAACGCGTCGACGTCTTCGGCAGCCTTGTTTGGCAGCAAGACCATGTAATAGGGGCCCGTAAATCAACGGTAGCAGCCGTCTACCTGCGCGAGTTCGATCTACCTGACGTCAATTCTACGTGTCTGATCCCGTCGCGCGGTATTCCCACCATTCCCACCGGTTTGTCCGGGCTGTGTCGGGTTGTTTCGAAGCGGAGCCGGTTCTTCACCGGCGCCGATTCCCCCTTCACACCGCCCTGGGAAATTCCAGCCGCAATTGAACCGCGTGGTCGCGAGCTATACTCGACCATAATTGCGTAGTGGAAGTTGCAGGCACGGACGCACGAGGTATCGTGCATAATCAAACTGAACTGAGCGTAGCCGGACACCGAGAGACGGGTTTCCGCAGTCGTCCTGACGCGTTTACCGTTTCCTTTCCCGGAAAATTTCATCCAATACGAAAGCCGCCGAGATCCGAACCGGTCCCTTGACCCGAAAACGCCGAAATTACATTTCGCCGAAGCAAAAGTTCGTTCGAGTAGGTGCCGCGTTTCCTCGTAATTCCACGCTCCCTTCTCTGTCTTCTCGCGAATCGATAAACGAAGCGCAGACCTCGCGTGCCGGCGCTTGTACGCGGAATCGCTTCCATTAATGAACGGAATTCCGCAACGTCGCAATTCTTTCGCGACTCCGGAACTTCGAGTTTTCTGATAGCCGCTATTATCTTCGCGCGGGAACTCGTACGTTCGGTTTATTAATGGAGCTCGTATCTTTCTTTGAGAGACAATGCACGAACACGTCGCCTTTCATTCAGTTGGTTCATAGAAATCTGTTCTGCAATTGTTCTCTTTAATTACATCTGTAGACTCGAATCTCTGTTTCCTGATAGTCCTCGGTTTGTTGGGCTGCAAATAAATTCGCGTAACTGCGGTACGAACAATTGTTCACGAGCAATCTGTTCTCCTCGATTGTTTCTGTGGACATCTATCTCTCTTCCTGTTCGAATCCGATGGACCACGATCGATACGTTGATGTCGCCGATTAGGATCTTTGCGTAGGAATTGTTACGAAGGCCGACGATTTCGAAATTCCTGCCGTACGTCAGGAATCCACTGTTACATTTATACCTTGTTATCGCAACTTTTACGCAACATTCCTTAATTGGGTAAATATTTACATAAACGGAGCCACCCTCGATTTCGATTATAATGAATTGCGTAGGTCATCGCTGGACTGCGGTTTGTATGTATATATGACGGAGTTGAATAAGCAGTGAAGAATTTAAGAGAGAGAATATATTTTCCTATTTAATTTCTGTTTCTCACAGAGTGAACTTGACATTTTTTATTTTATATAAATATCCGTAGCCATTATCCTGATTAAAACAGATACTCCACCGAGTGGAGTCAGTACAAGTTTCTAGTAGATCCTGTAAGAAGGCCGACATTGATCTCAAGTTGGTTCAGAAATATGTAAAAAAAGTTGATGCATAAGGAGCGTGTTAAGTAATGATTAAAATCGAAGAGATGACTCGGTTTTTGCAAATAATTTCACCTGATTGTCCCGAGCAATAATGACTTCATGACGGTCGGCGTTGTGGCATAGTCGATGAACAGACGCTGCTATTTTACAAATGACGCAGGTTCTAGCGAAGTCGGTGTTTGCCAGGTTATCGTCGTCTGAAATAAAAGCGATCCAGAAGAACGGCGGAGTACTTACAATCAGAGTCGTCAAATTAATTGTAAGACTTGTCTCCCCACTCTAGCTCCCCCTTCTACGACGCTGTTCCCCACGCTTCCGCTACAGCCAGGTCACGTGACTCGTTTCGTCCCTGTCGCGTATGTGTCACAATGTCACGTGACTAATCTGGTACTGGCAGAGAGGGGGTAACTTT